>CM065714.1:9047889-9122889 GCA_033310375.1 Conus canariensis | reverse complement strand
ATATTTTGGAGAGGAGGGGGTGGCGAGTCGGTGACCGGAAGGTGGGTGGGTTGGGGACGAGGAAATTATTGCAGATGAACGGATGGGGATGGGGGGGGGGGGGGGGAGGGAGGCAGCATAGATTTGATGATGTTTGTTCAGAGAAAGGGGAAGGGCTTCCAGTACGATATGTTAGTTTTATATGTTGTGTTACTTATGTACGTAGTTTGCGGCATTTGTGTGGTGAGTGTGTGCGCGTGCGTGCGTGCATGTGTGTGTGTGTGTGTGTGTGTGTGTGTGTGTGTCTTTTGTTTTGTTTTTGTTCTTTTTTGCACATAATATTGAAATTGTATGTATTTGAATGTGAATTATCAAGACTTGAAACTCATGGCAACGAACGGCGTTCAAGTGAAGACTTCAGGTGCTGTGCACACTTTTAACGTTGTTATTATTGTTATCTCCATCATTGCTTTATTTGTGACTTTTTCCATGTTTTGTTTCTCATCAATAATCAATAGAAGGGTCTAATACAAGGTTCCAGTCTATGTATGTTATATGTATACAGCCCGTGTCAGTACATACATTAGCAATATCGACATCTCGCAAGGAATGTTGTACCTCTTGCAAAGAATGTTGTCTGGTTCAAAGGTAACAGGTATGTCTACCAAACCACTGCTCTCTGTAAATGATATTTGTCAACTATTGTCAAATGTAAATTCTAGTCATGAATAGCATTTCTATTATATCATTAAACTGCCAAGGGTTAGGTAATAATCTGAAAAGGCGTGACGTATTCCAGTATCTGAAACAAAAATCACACTCAATTTATTGTCTTCAAGACACACACTTTGATAAGAAATCAGAACACATCGTTGCATCAGAATGGGGCTATAAATGGTTTTTCTCTTCTAATACTTCTAATTCTAGAGGTGTATCTGTCAGTGTTTAATAACACGTTTGAATTTAAGATAAAAAAGATATACAGAGACCAAGATGGTAACTTCATAATTATCCTGTTTAAATATATGGAGCTCGATCTGCTTCTTGTTAATGTATACGGACCTAATAGAGACAACCCAGATTTTTATGTAAACCTAAAAAGTACTATAGAAAGTTTTAAAACCCGTAATATCATAGCGGTTGGAGACTGGAACCTTGTATTAGACCCTTCTATTGATTATGATAACTATAAACATAATAACAATCCCAAAGCTCAGGATACAGTTCTGAACATGATCGAAGAACTGCAGTTATCAGATATATGGAGAGAATATAACCCTGATAGCAGGAGATACACATGGCGAAAGATAAGCCCTCTTAAACAAAGTAGATTGGACTTTTTCTTAATTTCCGAATACCTGATTTTTTATGTAGAAGATCCTGACATCCACTATGGATATCGATCGGACCACTCCATGGTTAGTTTAAAGTTAGAATTTGGTAAACAAACCATCCATAATACATATTGGAAATTTAACAATTCTCTACTCCGAGATCGCCAATTTTTAGAAGAAATTAATGATATAATTGGTAACGTTACTCAAGAATATGCTGTAGCTCCTTATGACAAAGCACAAGTAGAGAATCTGTCTAAAGCTGATGTACAACTAACGGTGCCTGTCAACGTTTTCTTGGATTTCTTGTTAATGAAAGTCAGAGCAAAAACGATTGCATATGCAACAATGAAAAAGAAACAAAGAAGAAAAGGAGTGCAGCTTAGAACATCAAATAGCAGAAATAGAAGAAAAAGAAACTAAAACTGAGGATAACATGCTGAAATTGGATTGCTTAGGCAGAGAATTAGCCACGTTAAGAGATGAAAAAATGCAAGGAATTTTAATAAGATCAAAGGCAAGGTGGGTGGCCCAGGGTGAAAAGGTAACTAAATATTTTTGTAATCTAGAAAAGAGACACTTCGTAAGTAAATACATGTCTAAGTTAGTAACAGACGACAGGATAGTAAACAAATCTGATGAAATCCTGATGGAAGTGAAAGCTTTTTATGAAAACCTGTACACAGAGAGAAAAGTGGAAGAATGTGAGATCACGGACTTGATCGAGGAAATGCCAAAATTAACAGAGGAAGAACAAGAATCGCTTGAGGGAGAAATAACACTTGAGGAAGCAGGACATGCTCTTAAAAACATGCAGAACGGGAAAAGTCCTGGTTCAGACGGTTTCACATCGGAATTTTTTAAAGTTTTCTGGAAACAGCTGGGTGTTTTTGTGGTCAGAGCTTTAAACCAGTCATTTCAAAAAGAGGAATTATCCAATACACAAAAAGAAGGAATAATTACATGTATCCCAAAAGGAGATAAACCTAAAGAATTCATTAAAAACTGGAGACCAATATCTCTGCTCAATGTTGTCTATAAGATAGGGTCTTCTTGCATAGCAAATCGTATTAAATCCGTTCTTCCCAAGTTAATCAATGAAGATCAAACGGGGTTCATGGCAAATAGATATATAGGGGACAACATCAGATTAATCTATGATCTAATCCATTACTTAAAAACAGAAAAACTCCCAGGCATGCTTATCTCCATTGATTTTGAAAAGGCGTTTGATTCCTTGAATTGGCAATTTATGTTGAAGGTATTAAAATCATTTGGATTTGGTAAAGATATATGTCGTTGGATCACGACCTTTCATAAGGGAATCAAGTCATCTGTAATAGTAAACAGTCAGAGCTCAACATGGTTCGAAATACAAAGAGGTTGTCGACAAGGTGACCCCATATCTCCCTATTTATTTATATTGTCCGCAGAAATATTAGCCATTATGATCAGGGAAAATAAAAACATAAAGGGAATACACATTAACCAAACTGAACACAAGCTCTCTCAGTTTGCAGACGATACACAGTTGACAAACGAAGGGGACAGAATATCATTTGAACATTCAATAGAGACCTTAAACAAATTCGCAAAAGTGTCTGGGTTGTACATGAATATTGAAAAAACGAAGGCAGTTTGGCTAGGAAGCAAAGTGTTATCAAAGACTAGATATATGCCCCACTTAAAAATAGACTGGAATCCAAAACAGTTTAAGATCCTTGGAATATGGTTCACCCCAGAACTATCACACTGCCTAGAACTGAATTTCAAAGACAAATTTCTCGAGATAACATCGTTATTTAACGCCTGGAGTAAGAGAGCTATTACACCTGTTGGCAGAGTAGCCGTTTTAAAATCACTGATTCTCTCAAAATTGATATATCTTTGGATCTTGTTACCTAATCCACCAAACAGTTTTATGGATAAGCTTCAAAAGCAATGCTTTCAATTCGTATGGAATAACAAACAAGATAGGATAGCCCGAAAAACAACAGTAAAAAATGTTAGAAATGGAGGATTAGGTATACCTTCACTTAAACACATGATAATGGCATTGAAACTTACATGGATCAGAAAACTTAAATTCAGTAATCATAAATGGAAGTCTGTGATAGAAACAACGTATCCTTTGGTAAAAGATCTTGAAAAATATGGTTATGCTTTACCAGTTAGCCGAAAAGAGACTAATGCCTTTTGGAGTGACACTTTCCAAGCATATAAAATCTTTGGTGACAAAGTAAGTATTGAGGATCCTAGTGATGTTTTGGCTGAAAACATTTTTTACAATAAAAACATTAAAATAAACGGGAAAAGTATATGTTTCAAGGATTGGATAGACAAAGGTGTATATCGTATTGCGGATTTAATAAACCAAGCAGGGTCGTTCATGACATATGAAGAATTCAAGCAAAAGCATACCGTTCAAACAAACTTTATGCTATACCTAGGTTGTGTACAATCTGTCAGAAAATATATTCGAACAAAGAATATCAGATTCGCTAGTAATATGCCTACTACTACTGAAAAGGCTCTCGGTATCATCTGGAGCGCAAAGAAAGGAGCTCGACTTTATTATGATATCTTAAATGCAGATAACTCACAACCAAGATGCTGTGAGAAATGGAACAATGAAATAGGTAAAGAATTGAACTGGAAAAATATATTTCTTCGCACACACACAATAAAAGAAATTAAACTGAAATGGTTTCAGATGAGATTAATTCACAGGATCCTGGCTACAAATATTGTTCTAGAAAAAATGAACATCGTTGAAAATAACAAATGTACTTTTTGTATGTCTGAAAAGGAAACTATAGATCACCTATTTTTCACATGCGACGTGACAACACATTTTTGGACTGACTTTCAGAATTCTTTAAAAGACAATTGCTCTAGTGTACCTGAAATTGTATTATCAAAGGAACTTGTTTTGTTTGGCACTGACTCTCGGATAAAAACTGATATCGTACTCGATTACATTATTATCTCTGCAAAGTTCTTTGTATATAAATCCAGACTTGAAAAGGTGCTTCCTCTGTTTCCTGTCTTCTGGAAATATTTAAAAACCAAATACCAAGTCGAAAAATGCATTGCAAAAATGAATTTGAACTATGTTGAATTTGCAAACAAATGGCAAAAATATGAATTTTTTATTGAAAACTAAGATTTGTATGTAGTCCTGAGCAAAGCCTGGCGTGGCAGCTAAAAGTCAACCGTCGTTTCTGGATATGTAATTTATTTGTACTGTTGATGTCGATTCCTATGCTTCTATATAGAAAACGTTAGGAATCTAGGGTTGTGATTTTTCTTCTTTTCTGTCTCTCTCTGTCTGTCTGTCTGTCTGTCTTTTGTCTGTCTCTTTGTCTGTCTGTCTCTCTCTCTCTGACTATTGATTTTGAAAAAAAAGGAAAACGCTCCAAAATAGTAAGTTTAATGTGTGACACTGACAGTGTAGACACAATGTTGTGCTTATTTGTAATATGTATATATTAAATAGGAATCGCTGTTCTTCTTGCGAACTTATTGCAGCTTTGTAATGTATTTATGCAAGATAAGATCTACTGTCATTTTTGTTTTTTGTAGTGCTGCTTTCTTTTTTTTTCTTTTTTTTTTTTTTGTTTTGTTTTATTTTTTGTTTTTCTTTTCGCGTGTTCCATTTGTAAATTTCTGTACAAGCAAATAAAAGCGTTTGCGGAAAAGAAAAAAAAAAAAAAAAAGAAAAAAAAAGAAAAAAAAAAAGAAAATGACAGAGTGAAAAACCACAATTCATTAATCAGGAAGCGCACCCATGCACATGCACATATTAAAGAAAATAGAATACTTAAAAAAAAAAAAAAGCCCGTTATGTCCACTCACTCAAATGGAATACAAAGCCGTGTCCTACACTAAGTTGCTAACACATGTACTTCAGGACAAAAAAAAGGGGGGATTGGTGGTGGGGGGAGGGTCTGAAACACAAATTCATAAAGCATAAGGGTAACGACACAATGTCTATGCTAGAAATCCACCCGAAACGGGCGACACCATATGCGTGGTAGCATGGCTGGAGGGTGGGGGTGAGGAGGGACAAAGACATAATGCAAAAGGATAAGGTCATCCACAATGTCCATATTACATTCCCACCCGAAATCGGCAATACAAAGTTACCGGATAGCAAAACAAAGGGACAAAAACGCACACAGCTAAAGGTTAAGACTACCCACGATGTCCATGTTAGAATCCCACCTAAACGGGGGGTACTTAATACCGGGCATCACAGCAAAGGGACAAAGACACACACAGCTAAAGGGTAAGGCCACCCACGATGTCCATGTTAGAATCCCACCTAAACGGGGGGTACCCGATACCGGCCATTGTAGCAAAGGAACAGCAACAATTTTTTTTTTCAGGCACTCGTTTCTCTACTTTTTGTGCCGACCTAACGCATATTTCTAAAAACCGACAATTGGGGGTGGCAGGGTGGGGACTGGGGAACATGAAAGGGCAGGCAAAACCAGATAAGGTGTTTGTCTGCTGTTATCATCGTTGTTGTTTGTTTCATTGTTGCGCAGAGAGTTTCTTTGAGTTCCTGTTCTCGAGTCGTTGGAATGAAGGCTGCCTGGTGAGGGTGCTGTCGGGGAAACTGCTGGACAATCTGCTGCACAGTCTGACCAAGTTGGAGAAGTTCCATGACGTCATCAGTTTCGCCACGGTGGCCTACATGTACCACAAGAGACCTGTGTTACCCTGCATCAAAACTGCCCAGGAAAAGGTGAGTGGGTCTTGGTTCTGGGGATTTGGCATGGCGTGAGAAAATGTGCTCTTCTTCTTCTTCTTCTGCGTACGTAGGCTGATACTCCTGCGGACACTCCCTGCATGGACAGGCAAATATTGATGGTGATGGTGACCTCATCGAAGTCTGAGATTGGTGCCTACTTGTGAGATACTGATGTGCGGACTGTGCGAGAACGACCTAAGGTGGGGTCGTGTCTATGGTAATCAAGACCTGCAGGATGTAGATAATACCTCTAGGAGAGAGCAGAAGATAACATGGCAGAAAAACGAAGATGTCTAAGGGAAAAAAAGGCAGGAGATAATTTATTTATTTTCTTTTTAATATTGCGTACGCAGGCTGATACTCCTGCAGACACTCCCTGTATAAACAGGCAAGGATTAATCCCATCTACCCTACAGAGGGATTGGAGTTTTGTGCGTATGACTGTTTTTTATCCCCGCCATTAAGGCAGCCCTTCTCCATCTTCGGGGAAGGTGCATGCTATGTGTAACGTGTCATCCATACCAACGGCCAAACTGGCCATCTCTTCCGAAAGTTGGTGATGGGATCTTACGTGTGTGCAAGATGTTATGCGTGGGTTCACACACGGAACCTCGGTTTATAGTCTCATTCGAAGGACTGTATGGGAATGGAGTCACAACTAATGTTAACTCCGAGGGAAAAATCCCTCTGTACCGAAACGGCCCGGCGGAGATTCGAACCTGCAAACCCTTGGATTACGAGTCCAGCGCTCTACCAACTGAGCTATTCCGGCCCCCGAAGATGTGCTCTGATTTCAGTTCATGGTGGACATATTCCTGACTGAACTCCAGCAACTGAAGACGAGTACTAGAAATGCCTCGATATGAATTAGCTACTCGTGTATGCTGTGTAGTGCGCTCACGTACCTACAATCATACAACTCTCAGTCGATTGAATCTACTGCTGTGAACACACAGCACAATTTGTTCTCTCACTTTCTCTCGACGGTTTTGTACTCCCCACCAAACCGCCTCAGCCTAGTCTAAAGGTAAAGGCACCGGACATCAAATATCCAGTTGTTGTGGTAGTAGCTCTCACATTTTAGTGTCACCGGGCATAGGCAATTGACAGAAAACAGTTTATGACAGTATGAAATAATTATCAAAAAAACAACCAACAAACAAACAAAACTCGCGCCACTGAGTGTAACTCTTTTGTTTCTCTCTCTCTTTGTCCCAGGTTACTGTGGGTTCATTATTGTTTCACAGCGTGTTGGGCAAGATCAGCTGTCTTGCTATTGCTGTAATAGGTATGGGCGAATGTGTTTTAAGATTAGGTTAAAAGATTAAGTTCGCATAGCCTTTCGGCCGTAGGAGCAATGAACTGTCAGAGGTTCACTATGTCTAGAGCACGGCATGAAAGAATGCGGCGCCCATTCGTCTCCTTCTGCCATTATTAATGTTCCTGAATTGTATCAAGTATCCATTTACCGCTGAATGGACAGTGAGGGTTTTCAAGCCAAAAAAAAAAATCGACCCCACGAGTGCTTTGAAATCACTATCCGTTCCCCCCCCCCCCCCCCCCCCCCTCCGAAGTGTGTGTGGGATGATAATTAAGCTCTGGAATGAATGAAATAATGGTAGATGTGCACACACACACACACACACACACACACACACACACACACACACACACACACACAGAAAAAACACAAGAGAGAGAGAGAGAGAGAGAGAGAGAGATGTATCTTTTAACAGTTATAACAAGACGTTTTACCTTTTTTTTCTTTCTTTTCTTTTTTTTCCACAGACGCAATATGAATTGAAAGAAGAAAGGGTTCTGGTAGAGCTGGACTGCTTTAGCCCACAAGAACGCCCAGAGGCCATGAAACAGCAGTTGGGGACTATGGGCTGTCTCTGCCCCACCGAAGATCAGTCTGACGCCGATGAGGCAGAGGAACAGTCAGAGACCACTGTCACTGTAAATCCTGTGAGCCAGGACACCGATCCTAAAGATGAACAATGTCTAGCATGTCGGCCTGCTGAAATTGAAGGCGAAAAACAATCTGATGCTTACCAGTCTTCTGAACTAATCTCCACTCATGAGGATGAACATGTCGGTCGAAATATGTTGCAGCAACCTTCAAATATGAAACCTTTGTCAAGTCAGGACTCGTGTTTTTCTGGGGCACTACAACATGAAGAGACACATGACTATTGCGAGACCAGTATATCTGCTCCTTTTGTGCCAGCTTCTGAGAGGTCTGCTACTATTAGCAGTGGATCGAAAAAAGCATTTTCCTTCCCCATGCTTTCTGTTTCCGTTTCTCAATCTGGTGAAGGAAATCACTACCTCGAAGAGCAGCACAGCAGTCTTTCCTCCCATCAAAGGTGCAGTTTCTTCCGCTCATACGTCACTAAGCAACAGCGATACAGTGGCAGCCAAAACACCAAGACAAAAAGAAACACAAGACCAGTGCGAGTTTACGTCGTCTTCTTCAGCAGTCGCTTTTCAAAACTTTTTTGCTATGAGCGGCGCAGAAACGGCATCTTCCACTCCCAAGCATTCTGTTTCTGCCCCTAATGATGCAGATCGCATGTCGAAGAGCAGTATACCCGATCTCCCTCCCATTAGAGATGCTGTCCCTTCCAGTCATATTTCAGCAGGAACAACAGACAGTAGTCACCAGCAGCCCGATTCCATGCAGGATTCTCCATATGACAGCATGGTGCCAGGCTCTTCGGAAGATCAGAATGACCCCTGGAGGTCTGGCTGTACACACAAAGGTACGCCCACAGTATTCTTGTTCATGTTTTGTTCCACTGCGTTAAGTCTCAGAATACTTTAGATCTGCGTATCACAGAAGGTTTTTAACAAGTCTGTTCGTACTTGTGTATGTATGTACGCGCACGCGAGCCGAGCATGTGTGTGTGAGCGAGAGTGCGTGTGTGCGTGCATGTGTGTGTGTATGTTTGTATGTGTGTGTAAGTGCGCATACATGCGCGCACGTGTGTGTGTGTGTGTGTGTGTGTGTGTGTGTGGTGTGTGTGTGTGTGCGGCGCGCGCGCGCGTGTCTGTGAATATATAGATGTACATAGATAGATATTGGATAAAGATGGATAGATATTAACAAAAGATAGATACATATTCATACACACGATAAATACATAGAGATACACATAGACAGAGTACCTCTGTGCGTGTGTGTGTGTGTGTGTGTGTGTGTGTGTGTGTGTGTGTGTGTGTGTGTGTGTGGTGTGTGCGAGCGTGCGTGAGTGGTGTGTGTGTGTGTGTGTGTGTGTGTGTGTGTGTGTGTGAGAAAACATAATGATGTGTCTGTGTGTGCGATTGTTTGGGTAGGAGGTTAAGAGGCTGAGTGGTCAATACTGGAATGAGGAAGGGTGGGGGAGAAGTGGCTAATTCGGCCGTTGTGTGTTTGGAGATGTGCATGCGTATGTGAGCGTGTCGGTGCAGAAGCCTTTAGGGCATAATTATCAATCGAAGCAAAGCAATGAATGTTAAAGAAGAACTATTAAGCATAGCATTATCCGCAGAAGATTCTGTAAAAAATGTTTGTAAACCTGAAACCATTGTGCTAAATGTAAGAACGAAGAGCAGGAACATAGTGACAAAATGCATTGGTTGTTATCATCTCGTGAAAAGTCTGAATCCTCGTGGTTGAAATATGGGCAAATCAAATACGATCCTGGATCGTAAAACTTTCAGCGAGTGCTTTTTACGTTTTTGCAGAATTTGAAACAAACTTTACTTGAAGCCTATAAATGAGGAACTCCGCCTGGTTGTAACCTTTGGGGAATATCCAGCCGGGCCCAAGCCCAGATAAAGGAGGAGGGTTGGGCATGGGGTTAACACCCCCATCCCGTAAAAACCAACTTGTTACAGAAACGCCAACAGCAGACCAAGGATCTTCTACCCTGGGAGAGGAAGGGTCCTCCTCAGGAGGACGTATGACGCCGTGTAGTGAAAGCCGTGAGTCAACGGAAGCTACAAGGCCGACCCCCCTTCTATCGACTAGGACCATCAACGTCGGAACATGGAATGTGAGGACCATGTATGAGACGGGAAAAACATCACAAGTAGCGGCAGAAATGAAAAGCTACCACCTCACTCTGCTTGGAATCAGTGATACCCGTTGGACACAGTCAGGACAAAAGAGACTTCTCAGCGGAGAGATGTTGCTGTATTCCGGACATGAAGAAGACAACGCTCCACACACAGAAGGTGTAGCACTCATGCTGTCTGGACCTGCTCAGCAAGCTCTGATAGCATGGGAAGCACACGGACCGAGAATCATTGCAGCATCCTTCAGAACTAAGAAGAAGAAGATAAAGATGAATGTCATCCATTGCTATGCCCCAACCAATGACAGCGATGAAGAAGCAAAAGACCGCTTCTACGACAGACTACATGACGTCATAGCCAAGTACCCAGAGAGAGATGTCAACATCCTCATGGGCGATTTCAATGCCAAAATCGGACAAGACAACACCGGGTATGAGGAAGTGATGGGAAGACACGGACTGGGAGAGATAAACAAGAATGGCGAGAGATTTGCAGACTTCTGTGCTATGAACAACCTGGTCATCGGTGGCAGCATTTTCCCGCACAGAAGAGTACACAAGGCCACCTGGGTATCACCAGATCTAGTGACAGAAAATCAAATTGACCACATCTGTATGGCCAAGAAATTCAGGAGGTCCCTACAGGATGTAAGGGTGAGAAGAGGAGCAGACGTTGCATCTGACCACCACCTACTGGTCGCCAGGCTGAAGCTGAAACTGAAGAAGAACTGGATGAAACCAACTATAAAGAGGCAGAAGTACAACCTCAGCTTACTGAAAATCCAACGACTAGAGAAGATTTCAAGCTGTCCCTCACCAACAAATACCAAGTGCTACAAGAACTACTTGAGGATGAGGCTGATCTGGAGACCCACTGGCAAAAAGTGAAGGAAACACTCACATCAACCTGTCAGGAAGTAGTGGGCCCCAAGAGACACCAACAGAAGGAATGGATATCTGCAGACACACTGCGCAAAATACAGGAGAGAAAGCAGAAGGCAGCAGTAAACAACAGCCGAACAAGGGCGGCAAAGGCCAAAGCACAAGAAGACTACACAAAAGCCAACAGAGAAGTGAAGAATAGCGCAAGAGCAGATAAGCGGAAGTATGTTGACAGCCTGGCGGAAGAAGCAGAGGAAGCAGCAGCCAGTAACAACATGAAGCAGCTGTACGACACCACCAAGAAACTGTCAGGGAAGTACAGCAGACCCGAGCGACCAATCAAGGACAAGGTAGGAAACACTGTCCAGGGAATGGAGCAACAACTGAGCAGATGGGCAGAGCACTTTGAAGAGCTTCTGAACAGATCCGTCCCACCAAACCCCCCTGACATCGATCCAGCCGACAGAGACCTTGACATCAACTGCGAGCAACCAACACGAGAGGAGATCAGGAAAGCCATCAAGCTACTGAGGAACGGCAAAGCGGCAGGACCAGACAACATCCCTGCAGAAGCACTCAAGGTAGACCTGGAAGCAACCGTAGAGATGCTCTACCCTCTTTTCGTGAAGATTTGGGAAGAAGAAGAGGTACCAGCAGACTGGAAGGAGGGCTACCTCATCAAACTACCAAAGAAAGGAGACCTCAGCAACTGCGCAAACTACAGAGGAATAACGCTTCTGTCGGTGCCAGGAAAAGTCTTCAACAGGATCCTTCTCGAGAGAATGAAATGTGCAGTTGACCCCCTCCTCCGAGACCAGCAGGACCGGCTTCCGCCAGAACAGATCATGCATCGACCAGATTGCCACCTTGCGCATCATCGTTGAGCAGTCTTTAGAGTGGAACTCATCACTGTACATTAAATTCGTCGACTATGAGAAGGCGTTTGACAGCGTTGACCGCGAAACCCTCTGGAAGCTGCTACGCCATTATGGAGTGCCAACTAAACTGGTCACCTTGATCAAGAACTCCTACAATGGAATGACTTGCCGGGTGGTCCATGGTGGACAGCTCACAGATAGCTTTAGGGTGAGGACTGGAGTCCGACAAGGCTGCCTCCTGTCGCCTTTTCTTTTCCTCCTGGTGATCGACTGGACCATGAAGAGGTCAACAGCACACAGAAGAAATGGAATCCAGTGGACACTATGGGACCAACTTGATGACTTGGACTTCGCTGACGACCTAGCCTTGCTTTCCCACAGCCACCAACAGATGCAAGACAAGACAACAGAGCTAGAAGCCACCTCCTCACAAGTTGGTCTCAAGATCCATGAGGGCAAGACCAAGATCCTCAAGATCAGCACGGAAAGTGAGGACCCAGTCACACTGCATGGAAGCGAGCTGGAAGAAGTGGAGGCCTGTACATATCTGGGCAGCATCATTGACAAGCAGGGTGGCACAGACGCAGACGTCAGAGCAAGAATCGGCAAGGCGAGGGCAGCATACTTGCAGCTGAAGAACATATGGAGCTCCAAGGTGGTATCGACTCGCACGAAGATCAGACTGTTCAACTCCAACGTTAAGTCAGTGCTACTGTATGGAGCCGAGACATGGAGGACAACAAAGACCACCACCAGGAAAGTGCAGACTTTCATCAACAGATGCCTGAGAAGAATCCTCCAGATCCACTGGCCCAACACCATCAGCAACTCAGACCTGTGGCAGCGTACCAACCAACTGCCAACCGAAGATGAGATCCGGCGCAGAAGATGGGGATGGATTGGGCACACCATGAGGAAGCCAGCCAGCAACTTTACCAGACAGGCGTTATCATGGAACCCCCAGGGAAAACGGAAAAGAGGACGGCCAAGAAACACCTGGCGACGGGACCTTGAGGCAGACAGCAAGAAGATGGGACACACCTGGAAACAACAAGAGAGGGCAGCCCAGGACCGAGGACTCTGGCGGACTGTTGTCGGCGGCCTATGCTTCGGGAGGAGCGACGGGCAAAACTGAACTATAAATGAGGGATTCGAGTTTTTGAATATAATTTGGATGTGCGTTCGTTTTGGCAAGTAATTTTTCATGCTTACGTGTTAAGCTTACACATGTGATATAAGCCAACTTCTTTAAAAAAAAATAAAAAAAAGATGCAAAGCATATAAACGTACTCCCAGTATATCCTGAATACGCGTGATATATTCCATAAAGAGGAAAAACCGTCTTGGGCTGGTCTAACCGTTAGTAATGGCTATTCTGGTAAAAATCGGCCATCATCTGTGACCTATAATGAACATACTTACAAATTTTCAGAAAGATCCGCCAAGAACTTTCTGAGATTTTCCATAAAGAAGAAAACCATTATCGGCCGTTAGTAACGGCTGTAACGGTAAACTTGAACATCGGGCATCATCCGTGACCCATAATGAACATACCTACAAATTTTCAGAAATATCGGCCACGTACTTTCCGAGATATTCCATGAAGAAGGAAAACCGTTAGGGGCCGTTATAGCCGTTAGTAACGGCTATAACGGTAAAATAAAACATCAGGCATCATCCGTGACCCATAATACCTACAAATTTTCAGAAAGATCGACTAAGTACTTTCTGAGATATTCCATAAAAAAGAGAAACCGTTATGGGTTGTTATAGCCGTTAGTAACGGCCATAACGGTAAACTAAAACGTCGGGCATGATCCGTGACCCATAATGAACATACCTGCTAATTTTCACAAAGATCGGCCAAGTACTTTCTGAGACATTTCATTAAAAAAAAAAAAAGTTATGGGCCATTACAGCCGTTAGTAACGGCTATAACGGGGTAAACTAAAACATCGGGCATCATTCGTGACCCATAATGAACATACCTGCTGATTTTCAGAAATATCGGCCAAGTACTTTCGGAGATATTCCATAAAGAAGGAAAACCGTTACAGGCTGTTACAGCTTTTAGTAACGGATATAACGGTAAACTAAAACATCCGGCATTATTCGTGACCCATAGTGAACATACCTACAAATTTTCACAAAGATCGGCCAAGTACTTTTTTTTTTTTTTAAGATATTCCATAAAGAAGGAAAACCGTTACAGGCCGTTACAGCCGTTAGTAACGGCTATAACGGGTTAAACTAAAACATCGTACGTCATCCGTGACCCATCCTCTTCATATCTGCTAATTTTCACAAAGATCGGCCAAGTACTTTCGGAGATATTCCATAAAGAAGAAAAACCGTTACAGCCGTTAGTAACGGGTATAACGGTAAACTAAAATATCCGGCATTATTCGTGACCCATAATGATCATACCTACACATTTTCAGAAGGATCGACACAGCACTTTTTGAGATATTCCATGAAGAAGGAAAACCGTTACAGGCCGTTACAACCGTTAGTAACGGCTATAACGTGGTGAACTAAAACATCGGCGTCATCCGTGACCCATAATGAACATACCTACAAATTTTCAGAAATATCGGCCATGTCCTTTCAGAGATATTCCATGAAGAAGAAAAAAATTACAGGCCGTTACAGCCTTTAGTAAAGGCTATAACGGTGAACTAAAACATCAGGCATTATTCGTGACCCATAATGAACACACCTACAAATTTTCAGAAAGTTCGGCCAAGTACTTTCTGAGATATTCCATAAATAAGGAAAACCATTACAGGCCGTTACAGCCATTAGTAACGGCTATAAGGGTAAACTAAAACATCAGGCATCATCCGTGACCCATAATGAACATACCTGCTAATTATCACAAAGATCGGCCAAGTACTTTCGGAGATATTCCATTTTTTAAAGAAACCTGTTACAGGCCGTTACAGCCTTTAGTAACGGCTATAACGTAAACTAAAACATTGGGCATTATTCCTGACCCATACTGAACATACCTACAAATTTTCAGAAAGATCTGCCAAGTACTTTTTGAGATATTCCATAAAGAAGAAAAACCGTTACAGCCGTTAGTGACGGCTATAACAGGGTCAACTAAAACATCGGGCGTCATCTGTGACCCATCCTCTTCACACCTGCTAATTTTCCCAAAGATCGGCCAAATACTTTCGGAGATATTCCATAAAGAAGAAAAACCGTTACAGGCCGTTACAGCCGTTAGTAACGGCTATAACGGGTTAAACTAAAACATCGGGCATCATTTGTGACCCATAATGAACACACCTGCTAATTTTCAGAAATATCGGCCATGTCCTTTCAGAGATATTCCATGAAGAAGAAAAAACATTACAGGCCGTTACAGCCTTTAGTAACGGCTATAACGGTGAACTAAAACATCCGGCATTATTCCTGACCCATAATGAACACACCTACAAATTTTCAGAAAGATCGGCCAAGTACTTTCTGAGATATTCCATAAATAAGGAAAACCATTACAGGCCGTTACAGCCGTTAGTAACGGCTATAAGGGGTAAACTAAAACATCAGGCATCATCCGTGACCCATAATGAACATACCTGTTAATTATCACAAAGATCGGCCAAGTACTTTCGGAGATATTCCTTTTTTTTTTTTTTAAACCTGTTACAGGCCGTTACAGCCTTTAGTAACGGCTATAACGGTAAACTAAAACATTGGGCATTATTCCTGACCCATACTGAACATACCTACAAATTTTCAAAAAGATCGGCCAAGTACTTTTTGAGATATTCCATAAAGAAGAAAAACCGTTACAGCCGTTAGTGACGTCTATAACAGGGTCAACTAAAACATCGGGCGTCATCTGTGACCCATCCTCTTCATACCTGCTAATTTTCCCAAAGATCGGCCAAATACTTTCGGAGATATTCCATAAAGAAGAAAAACCGTTACAGGCCGTTACAGCCGTTAGTAACGGCTATAACGGGTTAAACTAAAACATCGGGCATCATTCGTGACCCATAATGAACACACCTGCTAATTTTCACAAAGATCGGCCATGTCCTTTCGGAAATATTCCATAAAGAAGAAAAATCGTTACAGGCCGTTACAGTCGTTAATAACGGCTATAACGGTGAACTAAAACATTGGACATTATTCCTGACCCATAATGAACACACCTACAAATTTTCAGAAAGATCGGCCAAGTACTTTCTGAGATATTCCATAAAGAAGAAAAACCGTTGCAGGCCGTTACAGCCGTTAGTAACGGCTATAACGGTAAACTAAACATCGGGCATTATTCCTGACCCATAATGAACAAACCTACAAATTTTCAGAAAGATCAGCCAAGACTTTTGAGATATTCCATAAAGAAGGAAAACTGTTACAGGCCGTTACAGCCGTTAGTAACGGCTATAACGGGTAGGGATAAACAATGGGCATTATTCCTGACCCATACTGAACAACCTCTAAATTTTCAAAAAGATCGGCCATGTCCTTTTGAGATATTCCATAAAGAAGAAAAACCGTTACAGCCGTTAGTGAAAAGGCTATAACAGGTCAACTAAAACATCGGGCATATTCGTGACAGCATTGCATACCTGCAATTTTCCAAAAGATCGGCCAAATACTTTCGGAGATATTCCATAAAGAAGAAAACCGTTACAGGCCGTTACAGCCGTTAGTAACGGCTATAACGGTAAACTAAAACATCGGGCATTATTCTGACCCATAATGAACACACCTGCAATTTTCAGAAAGATGCCATAGTACCTTTGGAATATTCCATAAAGAAGAAAATCGTTACAGGCCGTTACAGTCGTTAGTAACGGCTATAACGGTGAACTAAAACATTGGACATTATTCCTGACCCATAACTTACAACCTACAATTTTCAGAAAGATCGGCCAAGTACTTTCTGAGATATTCCATAAAGAAGAAAAACCGTTGACAGGCCGTTACAGCCGTTAGTAACGGCTATAACGGGTAAACTAAAACATCGGGCATCATTCGTGACCCAAATGACCAAACCTGCAAATTTCAGCAAAGATCGCCAAGTACTTTGAGATATTCCATAAAGAAGAAAACTGTTACAGGCCGTTACAGCCGTTAGTAACGGCTATAACGGGTGATAAACTCAAAACATCGGCATCATTCGTGACCCAAATGAACATCACCATTAATTTTCAAAAGATCGGCCTATGTCTTGAGAATATTCCATAAAGAAGGAAAACCGTTACAGGCCGTTACAGTCGTTATATAACGGCTTAAACGGTGAACTAAAACATCGGGCATTATTCCTTGACCCATAATGAACATACCTACAATTTTCAGAAAGATCGGCCAAGTACTTTCGAGATATTCCATAAAGAAGAAAACCGTTACAGGCCGTTACAGCCGTTATGTAACGGCTATAACGGTAAACTAAAACATCGGCATTATTCCTGACCCATAATGAACAAACCTACAAATTTTCAGCAAAGATCAGCCAAGGACTTTTTTGAGATATTCCATAAAGAAGGAAAACGTTACAGGCCGTTACAGCCGTTAGTAACGGCTATAACGGGTAAACTAAAACATCGTGACGTCATCCGTGACCCATACTCTTCATACTGCTAATTATCACAAAGATCGGCCAAGTACTTTCGGAGATATTCCATAAAGAAGAAAAACCGTTACAGCTACAGCGTTAGTAACGGGCTATAACGGGTAAACTAAAACATCGGGCATCATTCGTGACCCAAAATGACCACACCTGCTAATTCTCACAAAGATCGGCCATGTACTTTCGGAGATATTCCATAAAGAAAAAAACCGTTACAGGCCGTTACAGCCGTTAGTAACGGCTATAACGGTGAACTAAAACATCGGGCATTATTCCTGACCCAAAATGAACATGCCTACAAATTTTCAGAAAGATCAGCCAAGTACTTTCTGAGATATTCCATAAAGAAGGAAAACCGTTACAGGCCGTTACAGTCGTTAGTAACGACTATAACTAGGTAAACTAAAACATCGGGCATCATCCTTGACCCATAATGAACATACCTGCTAATTTTCACAAAGATCGGCCAAGTACTTTCGGAGATATTCCATAAAGAAGAAAAACCGTTACAGGCCGTTACAGCCTTTGGTAACGGCTATAACTGTAAACTAAAACATCGGACATTATTCCTGACCCATAGTGAACATACCTACAAATTTTCACAAAGATCGGCCAAGTACTTTTTTTTTTTTTTTAGATATTCCATAAAGAAGGAAAACCGTTACAGGCCGTTGCAGCCGTTAGTAACGGCTATAACGGGTTAAACTAAAACATCGTACGTCATCCGTGACCCATCCTCTTCACACCTGCTAATTTTCACAAAGATCGGCCAAGTACTTTCGGAGATATTCCATAAAGAAGAAAAACCGTTACAGCCGTTAGTAACGGCTATAACGGTAAACTAAAACATCGGGCATCATCCTTGACCCATAATGAACATATCTACAAATTTTCAGAAAGATTGGCCAAGTACTTTTTGAGATATTCCATAAAGAAGAAAAACCGTTACAGGCCGTTACAGCCGTTAGTGACGGCTATAACGGTAAACTAAAACATCGGGCATCATCCTTGACCCATAATGATCATACCTACAAATTTTCAGAAAGATCGGTCCAGTAGTTTTGTCTGGAGCGAGTGGAACACATTTTGACCACGGACGGACGGACGGACACACAGACAGCATTTCTTCGTTCCCATTCTAAAGTACTCCCTGTTCCATAAGAACTGGGAGTACAAAAACATTGAGTGAATGAGATTTCGAACAACATATAATGAAGAGTCAGGTATGTATATTTCGGAAGTATTGATACATTTCTTTGAAAAAAGAGTTATCAGTATTTTAGCCTTCAGCAAAAGTCTACTCCTCATGTGAGCTGTGTGAGCACAGATAATTGTTATGGTGTGTAGTAGAAAGAAACTCGTGGAGAGCGTGGCAGCAGAGAGTCCTCAGAAGAGAAGCCCCCTTCAAGCAAGTGTTTCGGCCCTTATCTCCTGGCACTCTAGGGGGGTTGGGCCACACCCGGTTCATGACTCCGGATGTCCCTCTGCTGCCCCTTTTTTTTCCCATCTTGGGACGAGCCATGGCTGGGATTCGAACCCATGACCCTCTGGACATGCTCATTTTCCACTTAATGACTCGCGCTTTAACCACTGAGCCACAGGGACACCTGATATTTGTAGGGAAATTAAGCCTTATGAAGTTCACTTTTGTTCCTCCTTGACCAGATCCAGCTTGAACACCTCTCTGCCGCTTCTGCCATTGCTTTCAGGGCTCTGGTTTTTTCCTTCCCTGCAACTGAGAGCTGTTTCATGAGGCTGTATGCAGACGTTCCTACAAACCCCCTAGCTCCAATTTCTGCAGTGAGGACTTTGACCTGATAGCCTTCTCTCCTCAGGCTGTTTGCCAGATCAGCATACTTTTCAGTCTTGTAGATTTGAGCTGCTTCCATTCTGTTCTCATATGGCACCGTGAGCTCGATCATGATCAGCTGCTTGGTTGACTTAGAGTGGACTACTATGTCTGGTCTCATGCCACTCTTGCTGATGATCTCTGGGTGACTCTTCCATTCTGGGAGGTCTGCAGTGCACTCCCAGTCATCTGCCCCGTCCAGCAGACTCTGCCTGCATGTTTCGAGTGGCACTGTTGTTCTTGGCCATGATTTGCTGCCTCCTGCCGTGAAGAATGTTGCGGGTGCTTTTGGAGTCCTGATTTTCCATTTTGTGGTGTTGGTACTAGCCCAGACTACTTGTACAATTTCTTTGAGCACTTGGTTGTGCCTCCATGTGTACCTTCCTTGAGCCAGGGCTACTTTACATGAGCTTAGGACATGCTCCACTGTTTGTTTTTCATGGCAGAGGGGGCATGCAGGATCGTCTGTTTTCCCCCACTTCACCAGGTTTGCATTTGAGGGCAGAAGGTCATATGCAGATCTGAGAATGAAGCTGATCCTGAGAGGGGCCATGTGCCAAATGTCATTCCAAGTGAGACTTCTTTGGAGTGCATTCTCCCACGTTGTCCATTGCCCTTGCTGGCTCTGCTGGACTGCTTTTTGGAGTCTTTTTTGGTCTTCTTCTTTTCTCATCTCCTGAATCATCATGTCTCTTTTGGCTTTTCCTTTGGCCTTTGACCACCATTCAGTTTTGGTCAACCCCAGTCCTTGTCTGTTGGTCTGTGTGTGTCCTGTTATTTCTCTGATCTTGAGACTTTCTTTTGCAGAATCCATCGCCTCTTGAACTTTCCATTTTCTGCCTGTCTTCAGTTGGGGCTTGATTGCTTCTACCACCTTGTCTTCTGAGTCCTCCAGCATGCTTTGAAGTCTGATCTTCCCTGCTTTGTATTCCTCCAGGATGGATTTCAGGGGTAGTTTCAGCTTTGCTTGGCGACAGTACAGCGCTATGTCAGTCAGACAGGGTGGGACACCAAGCCATTTCCTTGTGAACTTGTTGATTTTGGCTTCCATTGCCTCCACTATGCTGGTGCAGATGTCGTATATCATCAGAGGCCATAGCAGCTTTGGTATCAGCATGAACTGCAGACACCAGACCTTGTATTTGCCAGGGAGCCCACACTGGTCAATGGTCTCCAAGCCTTCCTCCGCCATCTGCTTGGTTTCTTTTGCTCTTTGTGTGTCTTTCAGCGTATCATCATACCATCTTCCAAGGCTCTTGACTGGTTCTTCTGTGACTGTTGGAATGGCCTGGTTGGCAACACTGAAGACCACAGATCCGGCCACTTTTCCTTTCCTCAGTGAGAGACTCCGTGATTTCTTTGGCTTGAACTTCATTCTGGATGAGGCAACTATGTCGTCTAGCCTCTCCAGCACATGACGTGTCTCGTCTTCTCTGGATGAAATCACTGTAGTGTCATCCATGAAGGCCTTGAGAGGAGGCATCTTGTATCCATCGCCAAGGTCTGTTTGTCTCGCGTTGTTTGTTGCTGCTTTCAAGATGAGTTCCATTGCCAGCACGAACAAAATTACACAGCCCATTGCAATACCCACTTCCAAGTTGATCCAGTCTGTTGTGTACTCCTTGGTAGAGAACCGCATTGAGAAGCCATTGAAGTACTTCTTGAGCATGTCGCGGATGTTCTTTGGCACATGGTACATCTCAAGAGCCAACTGTATCATCTCATGGGGCACAGATCCATATGCGTTTGCCAGATCAAGCCACACTACGTCCAGGTCTCTCTTTTCTGTTTTTGCTTTTTGGATTGCGTCCCAGATCATTGTGGCGTGTTCTACACAGCCAGCCACGCCTGGGATGCCACCTTTCTGGACTGACACATCCAAGTACTTGTTTTCCATCAGGTACTTGGTCAGCCTTGCTGCCATGACAGAGAAGAAGATTTTCCCTTCGACGTTCAGTAGTGATATTGGCCTGAACTGGCTAATGTCACTTGAGTTTTGCTCTTTGGGGATGTACACACCATCTGCCGTCATCCACTGGCCGCTGATCTTCTGGTTTCTCCAAGCCGATCGCAGCAGCCTGTGGAGCCACTCCAGCACCTTGGGACATTTCTTGTAAAGCTGGTAAAGTATTCCGTTTGGCCCTGGTGATGATTTGGCTCTGGCTTTGTCGACCACCTTCTTGATTTCCGCCAACGTTGGAGGCTTGCCATTGAACTGTTCCTCAGGGTTGGTTGGCCACACCAGACCTTGAATGTCGAGTTGTGCTTTGCTCTGTGGGTCAGAGTATGTTTTCCTCAGATGCTGCTCAAGAACTCCTTTGTCCACACTTAGGGTCCCAGATTTTGGCTGCTCAAACAGTGTTCTGGCAAACTGGAAGGGATCTCTGAAGAAGCGCTCTTGTGTCTTCTTCTTTTTGCTCTTCCTCTTCCTCGCAGATTCCGCTTTGCTGAGGGCACTGTGTTTTTCTTTCAGGTCTTTCCACAGTTTTTCCAAGCCTTGTTTTTCAGCTGGCAGTGCGGTCTTCATTTGCATCTTGAGGTTTTTCTTTTGGACCCTGATCTTGTCCATCTTTTCTTGGCGTCTGGATTTCTTTGGAGGTGTTTTCTCTTTGGGTAGTTTTGCTCCATAGGCGTCTCTACATGTGGCATACACAATGTCCCCATATGTGGCTAGTTTGTGTTCCAGGGTGCTTTTCCCTATCAGTGCATCGAGTCTTTGGACGATTTTTGCATCCAGTTTCTCCCAATCTTCAGTTTCGTTTGCTCGTGGCAGGTTGAGTTTCAGGCGCCTGGCATCGAGGGCCTGTGCAAATTCCTCATCCGAACCAACAGCGTGGATGTCCTTGGCACTGTGGTTTAAATCCTGGCCTTGGTCTTCCGACGTCTTATCTGCTGATGCAGTGCGCTGCTGCTCATTCAGATGAGTCTTCACACATCCCATCTTTGTTCTGTGGATCTTCATGCCACGGGTGGTAGCGAAACGCTTTCCACAGACACATGGATATTCCATTTGGTCCATGTTCATAGTCCGTTTGGGATTTGCAGTCATGATTGGTTGAGCGCCGATGGATTCATCATTCTCTCCCCCTTTCGGTGAATCCTGGTAGGGTAGGGAACGAGGGTGGTGGTGGTGAGGGGGTTACTGGACTTGGGTTTCACATGGAAATACACTACTTCACTTCCGTAACCGCACAAACACACACACACCCTCCCCCTCCCCCCCCCCTCTCTCTCTCTCTCTCGCCCTCCTTCTCTGTCTCTCTCTCTCTCTCTCTCTCACGCACACGCGTGCGTACGCGCACTCGCACATATACACACACAAACAACTACTCACACAGGCACGCACACATATTCCACAACAGCCCAGACACCACCTCCTCTCGCACACAAACACTCACCCATGCACGCGCGCGTACACACACATACACATACACACACCTGGCACCCGAAAGCACGCGTGCGTGCACACACACATCCACGCACGCACCCAAATCACATTTGTACATGCACAGCAAAGAGAGAGAGAGAGAGAGAGAGAGAGAGAGAGAGAGAGAGAGAGAGACGGACAGACGGACGGAGAGAAAAGACAAAATTCTTTATTTACGAGGATAATAGATAAGCACTGATGTGCTTTTTTACATCCAGTTCTCGCCCTGAGTATGGTCAACTGAGAGAGAGAGGGAGAGAGAGGGGGGGGGGAGGGGATGAGCGAGCGAGAGAGAGATACAGGGAGAGAGAGACAGAGAGCGAGAGAGTATTTCAAATCTTTTCATTAAATCTTCTCAGCCGAGTCGGGTGGCACCATTCAGCTGCCTGACCTGAGATGCAACATCCGGGGTCTGGTCCAGCCTCGCCCCCACAAGACCTGTCTGAGACCCTACCACATGATCCGGGAGCCCTTCTTTCAGCGACGGGATCGGCAGCAAAGCGCTTTCCCAAGGATCAGACTGCCCGAGCTGCCTTTGAAAATGACCTTGGATCACGGCTTGAAGTAAGTCAAACCAGACTGCACAAACACACTTTGTGCAAAGATATCCGCTTGCGGCCGCCGCACGCACGCACACGCACGCACACACGCACCACGCCCCAAAACACACACACACAACACCACAACACGACATCACCACACACAACACACACACAACACACAACACACATTGTCACACCACAACACCACTAACACACACAACAACCCACCAAACCACAACCCAACCCAAACCCAACCCATACCCAACACACAACCCTCACTCTTCTACATTACACACGTATACACATGCACACAACATACACGCCGCGCGACCGCGCGCGACACACACACACACACAACACAACCACACCACACACAACAACACACCGTGTGTGTGTGCACACTCATCAAGGCCCTCTAGGCCAATTCGGCATCACTGTCTACCAACGCTGCAGGCCACACATAATCACCAGGCTCTGTGCACGCACCCACATCCTTCAACATCACACACCACACTGACACACAACACACACATCAACCACATCACGACCCACAATCTCATCAATCTGTCATCATCACGCCTCCAACAACAACATCCTCACATCATCACTCAACACGCCCTCCAACAACAATCTCATCAATCTGTATCATCCCCACCCCAACGAACATCAACATCCCTCATCAACATCCTGTCCATCATCACGTCCCTCAACAACAATCCTCATCAATCTGTCATCATCACGTCCCTCAACAACAATCCTCATCAATCTGTCATCATCACGTCCCTCAACAACAATCCTCATCAATCTGTCATCATCACGTCCCTCAACAACAATCTCATCAATCGCTCATCATCAGTCCCCCACCAACAACAATCCTCATCAATCTGTCATCATCACGTCCCTCTACAACAATCCATCATTTCATCATCCCAACAACTCCATCTGTTCATCATCCACAACATCTCATCAATCTCATCACGTACTCCCTCAAAACAATCCCATCAATCGTCATCATACGCCTCCACAACACATCTATCATCTGTCATCATCACGTCCCTCAACAACACACACTCACATCATCCTCAACAATCCCCCATCAATCTGTCATCATCACGTCAACTCTTCAGTAACACAACAATCCTCATCAATCTGTCATCATCACGTCCCCCAACAACATCTCATCAATCTGTCACTCACGTCCCCCCAACAACATCCATCATCTGTCATCATCACGTCCCTCTACAACAACAATCCTCATCAATCTGTCATCATCACGTCCTCAACAACAGTCTCATCATCGTCATCACACTCCCTAACAACATCTCATCAATCTGTCATCATCACGTCCCACAACAACATCTCATCAATCTGTCATCATCCGTCCCTCCAACAACATCTCATCAATCTGTCATCATCACGTCCCTACAACAACATCTCATCAATCTGTCATCATCACGTCCCTCTAACAACATCTCATCAATCTGTCATCATCACGTCCCTCTAACAACAATCCTCATCAATCTGTCATCACGTCCCTCTAACAACAATCCTCATCAATCTGTCATCATCACGTCCCTCTAACAACAACAATCCTCATCAATCTGTCATCATCACGGCCCTCCAACAAGTCTTCATCAATCTGTCATCATCACGTCCCTCTAACAACAATCCTCATCAATCTGTCATCATCACGTCCCTCTAACAACAATCCTCATCAATCTGTCATCACGTCCCTCCAACAACAATCTTCATCAATCTGTCATCATCACGTCCCTCTAACAACAATCCTCATCAATCTGTCATCACGTCCCTCCAACAACAATCCTCATCAATCTGTCATCATCACGTCCCTCTAACAACAATCCTCATCAATCTGTCATCATCACGTCCCTCCAACAACATTCTTCATCAATCTGTCATCATCACGTCCCTCTAACAACAATCCTCATCAATCTGTCATCACGTCCCTCCAACAACAATCTTCATCAATCTGTCATCATCACGTCCCTCTAACAACAATCCTCATCAATCTGTCATCATCACGTCCCTCCAACAACAACAATCCTCATCAATCTGTCATCATCACGTCTTTCCAACAACAACAATCCTCATCAATCTGTCATCACGTCCCTCCAACAACAGTCTTCATCAATCTGTCATCATCACGTCCCTCCAACAACAATCCTCATCAATCTGTCATCACGTCCCTCCAACAACAACAATCCTCATCAATCTGTCATCACGTCCCTCCAACAACATTCTTCATCAATCTGTCATCATCACGTCCCTCCAAGAACAATCCTCATCAATCTGTCATCACGTCCCTCCAACAACATTCTTCATCAATCTGTCATCATCACGGCCCTCCAACAACAATCCTCGTCAATCTGTCATCATCACGTCCCTCTAACAACAGTCTCATCAATCTGTCATCACGTCCCTCCAAAAACAGTCTTCATCAATCTGTCATCATCACGTCCCTCTAACAACAATCCTCATCAATCTGTCATCATCACGTCCCTCCAACAACAGTCTTCATCAATCTGTCATCATCACATCCCTCTAACAACAATCCTCATCAATCTGTCATCATCACGTCCCTCCAACAACAACAATCCTCATCAATCTGTCATCATCACGTCCCTCCAACAACAGTCTTCATCAATCTGTCATCATCACGTCCCTCCAACAACAGTCCTCATCAATCTGTCATCATAACGTCCCTCCAACAACAACAGTCCTCATCTTCTTCTTCTGCGTACGCAGGCTGATATTCCTGCAGAAACTCCCTGTGTAGACGTGGAAGCATTCATCCCATCTACCTAACAAAGGGAGTGGAGTTTTGTGTGTATGACCGTTTTTTATCCCGCCATTAAGGCAGCCACACTCCAACTTCGGGGAAGGTGCACAGTATGTGTAACGTGTCATCCATACCAACGGCCAAACTGGCCTTCTCTTCCGAAAGTTGGTGATGGGATTTTACGTGTGTGCAAAATATGCGTGCGTTCACACACGGAACCTCGGTTTATAGTCTCATTCGAAGGACTGTATGGGAAATGGAGTCAGAACCAATGTTAACTCCGAGGGAAAAATCCCCCTGTACCTAAACGGCCCGGCGGAGATTCGAACATTCGAACCCGCAACCCTTGGATAACGAGTCCAGCGCTCTACCACTGGGCTATTCCGGCTTCCCAGTCCTCATCAATCTGTCATCACGTCGTCTCTACAAACAGTCCTCATCAATCTGTCATCGTCACATCTCAGATAGGATGCTAGACTAAATTCGATTGAAAGTGAAAGGTGGAGAGGTAACAGGCGCAGCCTACAGGGACCAGTAACCAGAAGATGACTTCTCTTGCCGTCCTCCCCTTAAACGGGTTTGTCTATTACGGTCTCCACTCTCCCCGCCCCCTCCCTCCCCCTCCCCCAACATTCCCCTAAATGGTGTACGGGTTGGTTTTTATGTTTGTTTCTATTGTATTCCACTCGGACTGATTTTATGTTGTTTTTTTCTTTTACCCAGTGCGGTTTGGTTCTATATCTTTTACATTGTTTTACTACATACAGATTGGTTTTATGTCCTCCCCCTTACCCCCCACCCCCTGCCCCTTGTTTTGGCGTGTTGTCTTTAAGTGCTCATTGCTGTTTTACCAGTATTAGTTGGTCTTATATCTTGTTTACCTTGCATTCCAGTTGTTACAAGTTTTAACGTTATTCATCTTTTCAGATTTTATAACTGCCTTAATGAATGCAACTTTAAAAGCGTTCCATAACTGATGTATTTGACCACCTCCCTTCTCCCTTCCACCAACCCCTTCCCCTCCGAAGAACCTCCCCCCCCCCCCCTTTTTTTTTTTTCATTGTACAATTATTTAATCAATCCGTTTTCAGTTAAGCGATTCATTTAACTCTTTGGGGTTACAGGAAGTGTTATCACTCTCTTATCTTAATAACTGGTGATGTATACCTGCACAAAAACGTATTATATATATATATATATATAATATGTATATATATATATATATATATATATGTATGTGTGGTGTGTGTGTGTGTGTGTGTGTGTGTGTGTGTGTGTGTAAAATCTGCACGCGTGTATGGCAGACATGTGCAAATGGGTTAGTCACTGGTAGGAATGATGTTCATATTAGTTCATACTCATGTAGAATTGTGTGTATGTAAAGCTTGAAGACCTTTTATATATTTACGCAGGCCATGGGAATAAGTGCAGCCTGTCAGTTTATCCGTCATGAAAACAATGAGTTTGATTGAAATATAGCCCTCGAATAACAAACTCAAGAAAATCCTCTGTACTGGAATTTTCGGTCACGCCGAGATAGTAGTGTTCTTTCCTTGGAAAAGTTCTCCTCATTTCACAGTCAAACGGAAAAGACGTTTGATATTTAATGCATTGGATTGTGTTGTGTTGCACTGCTGTGTTCACGATGAATATCCACCTCCAGATTTTGACAGCTTGGTTGTTCTTCACAGGACAGATCAAGGGTGGTTCTGGGATCTGGAGGAGGAAAAGTACCTTGGCAAGATACTGGAAGATGACACAGAACTCGTTGCGTCCACAACCTCTCTGCAGGAAATTCCAACCCCACCTGTGAGCGAGGTAGAATGTGCCTCATGCGTCTCCAAGAAACAACCAGTCTCAAAATTTGCGAAGGAGCTCGCCCTCGAAAGCAGGCAAAAGACAAAGAAAGTCAAGAGAGCTTTAAATGGCGACAATCTTAGTCTCGACTCTTTCGATTTGCTTGAGCAGGAAGATGAATCCCGAGATCCTGTCAGAGAAGAGACACTTCGTCGAGATCTCGAGCTGATGCGAAAAGAACTCGTGGTCTCCCAGTCTGTGTCAAAGCCGGAGAAAACCAACATGTATGAAAGATGCAAAGCGGCATTGAAAGACAAGTGTCTTTCGAGGCAGCTGAATTATAGTAAGGAATGCAAGCCCACAGGAGAGGCAGCTAGAAAACTACCAGTTTGCACGCCTTTCTCACAGCCTAGAACGGAAGGCAAGCCCACAGGAGAGGCAGCTGGAAAACTGCCTGTTTACACGCCTTTCTCAGGCCCTAGAAAGGAAGGCAAGCCCACAGGAGTGGCAGCTAGAACACTACCAGTTTCATCGCCCGTCTCACACCCTGTGCCCACGCCAGAGACGTCAGTGCATTCCTTGGACTCCTTCAGCGTGTCTTCACTTTCCTACCAGCACGCACCAACACCTGATCCCCCGTTCAACTTCCTCAGAAAGTGGCACAAGACGCCGGATTTCTACGAATTCTATCTGTACCTGTTGGAGGGAACGCTCAGCGGGAAGACCTCCGTTGAAGGCAGACCATCAGCAGAATACAGGCTATCGCAAATTCAACAGGGTGACATGACAATGGGCAACGAAGCAGAAGACAGCGACCCATGGATGGCGTGCTGGGGTCACGCCAAATATCTAAGAAGGAATCGGTCCAGACGAAAACAAGGGACACCGACAGGTCAGCGGACAGAACATGATGAGGAAAAAAAGAAAAAGCCACGGGAGTCACGTCGGGAGAGTGTTGACGCACTGAAAAAGTCTAAAAAGAAGATGTGTAAAGAGGAAACTATGGCTCAGCTGCATGCTCACACTAGAATTCAAATTGCAGCACGGGAAAGGGAACTGGAGGCGGGAGGTTTGCATCAGAAAGTGGGGTTCTCACTGCCACACGCAAAACTATCATCAGAAGAATTGTTGAAACGAGCACGCATTGGTATAACACCCTCAGGCGGTCATCTACTGACTGAAGAGCAGGAAATGCTCTTGGAAGGAGAAGAGTTTATCCTCAGCTCTATAGACCCATGGCACATTAGCGTTATGTTCGCGTATCTGGCGGGAGGAGTTTGTGACAGTGTTAGGGTGCGAAGTGACCTCCTACAACGCCGTGAAAGAATCATACGTTTAATCGAAGAATCAAAGCAGATAGTGAAGCGGAATGAATTGCGAGTCAAAGCTATGCTGGAGGTGGGTCAGCCAAAAGCTTCCAAACAAGCACAGAAAGAAGAAGAAGAGACTGACGCAGAAGCACAAGTGAAGACAAAAGCAGACGGCAAAAGCTCTTCAGCTAAAGAAAAGAGAAGAGTGGTCGTCAAAAGCTTTCCACCAGGGAGGACCAGCGGGGTGACAAAGAACAGAAGAAAAAGCGTGGCAAAGATCGTGGAAAGGCTCCGGAATCCGGTAAGGAAATGGATGAGGAAGAAAGTCACAAACGACGAAAAAGAACGGGCGCCGACTCTGAAGAAGAGGGTGGTAAAGAGCACTCAAGAGCTCAGAAAGATTCTTTGACGTCTGACAAAACAAATAAGCAACCGACTCAGCCAGACACTGGTAAAACAGCAGGGAAACAAAAGGACAAGAAAAAGGAGAGAATGGGGGCTCGACGAAAAGACGGCCGTAAAATGGATAAAAAAAGAGCACAGCCAAAAGGCGGTTATGTGTACATCGACGACTCGAAAATTCCTGATAATGTTTCGCCTGATAAATTATTCAGACTGATGCGACTAGATACAGTATTTGATCCAACGAAGCTGCACAGCGCATACAGTTTTGAGAAAATCTTTTGTCATAAGAAAGACAAATCCCGAACTATTCAAAGTTATTAAAACAGTTTGAAAAACCTTTCAAACGGAGGAAGAAATCTCCCAATACCCGGATCAAACAGAAGGCGAAGGAAACGGAAGAGGAAGTGGAACCAATTGAAGAGCCAGAGAGTCCTGCCGAACCGGAAACTAGTCCTGAGGTTCCTTTTGTACTTGGCAAAATGAGAGATTTCAAGTTCCTGAAGTACAGGAATCACAAACCAGAACCCATCCACACTGAAGACCGAGGCCGGGGGGAAATGAGCATGGACCAGATTTGTCAAAATATGATCCTGGCAATGCAAGTAAGACTGAACGTGAACTTTCTTTCTTTCTTTTTCTTTCTTTCTTTCTTTCTTTCTTTCTTTCTTTCCTTCTTTCTTTCTTTCTTTCTTTCTTCTTTCTTTCTTCTTTTTTGTCAGGTTAATCTTTCTGGGCTGATACTGGGCATGGGTACTGTAGAGCTCAGACAGCAGCATGAACAGCAGCAGCAGCAGAGGTAGCAGGAGTAGTGACGCCAGTAGCACCTTTCGACAAACACTCAAAGAACAGAATGCTTGTTGAAAGTTGATCTCATTTTTATCCTTCTACATACACACACATGCGCGCGAGCATTTAATATGCATTGTTTTGTTGATATGCATGTTTTGGTGATAAACTAGTGTAACAGGACCGCACTCTGGCAAATAAATTGAGTCCAGTACTTTTGGATTCGGCTCCCTGCCTTTTTATTGAAACTATTCAAGATTCAGTCAGTGTCACATATGAAGGATGTGCTGAACACCAAAAAGAAGAACTGAAGAAAACCTGAAAAAAAACCTATTTGTGGAATAAGGGTTATAAACATTTACACCCACAAAATGAATGCTGTCGTCTCACTGGTATTACTGAACACCAATCTTTTTTAAAACACAAAATGCCCGGAAGTCATGTTGATGTGCGACCTTGACACGCAAGGGAAATCACTCTGCCAGTGGCGTGTGTCTCCCTCTCTCTCTCTCTCTCTCTCTCTCTCTCTCCCCTAAGCATCACTGGGTCACATACACCCATCTGATAAAAAAAAAAAATGGCGTCCCCGACATTTTGCAAGAACGAAAAAAAACTTATCAATTATGAAATCCGAGCTTTATCTACTTGTTTCATTGTCCTAAAATCTTATTTACAACTGCTTTTGCCATCCAGTCTGGCATTCCATTCAATGTGTCAGTTTTCATCAGATATTCCACACTACTCAGCCAATCTGGTTGGGCTGTGTGGTGAAGCATGACAAAGTTTCCTGGCTTCATCCACTGAGGTTGATCCCGGCCCCTTGTTGACCCACGAGGAGCCGGCACTGGTGGGTCGCCTGATGGATGAGGGGGCGATACAGGTGATGGCTGCGCCTCTCCTTCACTGTCGCTGTCTTCAGCAACTGTCTTAGGCACGGTTTCGCCACGTTTCGATGTGGACTCTTCATTTTGACCTACGTTGTGCAGATCCTCCACTTCTTGAAGTGGCTCCTGGGTACCCATCTCCTCTTCAGCTGCCATCTGATCTTCAGCTGCAGCCTGATTCCCTTCGGATGCAGTTGGTTGAGCTGCCTCTGCTGCAGAATGCTCACCGTCGTCCAACTACTTCCTCCTCACTACTGTCTTCAGTGTCTGTTGCCTCACTGTCACTGTGTTGCTGCTTGCATTTTCTCTGTGCGCGAGTTTGACGTCTTTGATGGTCTCTGCTGTTGGAATGCCCCTTGGTGAGCACTGGCCTCTCCTCGATGCTTTCCAAAGGCAACAGCAGATTGCGATGCAGCGTTCTCTTCTTCCCAGTTTTGTCTTCCTTCTGGACCCCATACACTGGGATGTCAACGTTTGGTTGGTCTAACACCTGATAGACTGCTTCCTCCCACTTGTCTGACAGTTTGTGTTTTCCGTCGAATGCCACGATCTTGACAAGGACCCAATCGCCAACCTCTACAGCGGCACCTCTTACTCTCTTGTCATAGTGTTTCTTTTGCTTGACTCGAGCCTTGTCCGCTGCTGCGGTAGCCAACTCAAAGGACTCCTTCAGGCGAGAGCAAAGTGACTCCATGTGTCTGTTAAGGGGGACTTTGTCTTGGTCGTTGCAGGTCAGTCCAAAGGCAGCATCTATAGGCAGACGAGGGTCTCGACCAAACATCAGCACAAAGGGGGAACACCCTGTGGACTCATGTCGCGTACAGTTGTAGGCATACACTAGAGGTCCAACATGACTCTTCCAGTCTCGTTTCTGTCCAGGTTCCAGAGTTCCCAGCATGTCCATGAGAATTCTGTTGAAACGTTCACACATCCCGTTGCCCATAGGGTGATAGGGTGTGGTGTGTGACTTGGCGCTTCCAAAGATACCACAGAGTTCTTTGATGATTCGACTCTCAAAGTTAGCACCTTGATCAGAGTGTAGACGCTTAGGCATGCCGTAGTGCACAACAAAGTGGTTGAAGAAGGCCTCAGCTGTGGTACGTGCGGTCTGGTTTCGTATCGGGACAGCAAGCGCAAACCTCGTGAAGCGATCTGTGATGACCAGCACATGCTGATGACCCCCCTTGGATGGCCCCAGAGTCAGGTAGTCCAAGCACACCAGATCCAGTGGGCCAGTGCTGACAGTGTTGACCAATGGTGCACGGCTGTTGGTGGGAGTCTTCCGACGCAGGCAGCGTGGGCATTGCTGAATCCAGTTGTCAATGTCTTTGGACATGCCTGGCCAGAAGAATCTGTCACGGATGAGACTCAGCGTTCTATCACGTCCTGGGTGGCTGGTGTCATTGTGCAGACTGGTAAGCACGTGGCTGATGTACCTTGCAGGTAGTACCAGCTGCTTCCTTGGCTGGTCGTTGATTTGGACATTGCGGTACAGAACTCCGTTGATCAGCTCGAGTTTCTGTAGTTCGTGCGACTGGGGATGTGTTTCCAAAGAGTTGATCAGCAACTCTGTTGCAGGATCTTGTCTCTGGGCTGCCTGGAGCTGGTCTGCGGTGAGAGTCTGCAGGCTCAGGCCCACTGGTGCACAGCTGTCAATGACTTCAGCTGCTGCAGCCAAACACTCCACGTAAGCTGCTGGCTGCAGACACTTACAGACCGCCCTGACTGATTCCACAGGCACATGTTGGTGTCCTTGTTCCGATGACTGTAGCTCAGGCAAACGTGACAGGGCACCTGCATCCGCATTGTTCAGTCCTGGACGATAGCGAATGTCAAAGTCAAATGATGCTAGAGCTGCCAGCCACCTGTGACCCGTGGCATCCAGTCTCGCAGTGATCAGCACATAAATCAGCGGATTATTGTCCGTGTACACAGTGAACGAGTTACCATACAGGTAGTCCCTGAATTTGTTCAGAACGGCCCATTTAAGCGCTAAGAACTCCAGTTTGTGGGCTGGGTAATTTCTCTCACTTTTACTTAGGCCACAACTGGCAAAGCTGACGACTCGCTTCACACCTTCCTGTTCCTGACACAACACGGTCCCAAGTCCCGTTCCACATGCATCAGTGTGGAGCTCAAACCGTCTGCTGTAGTCAGGGAAACCAAGGATGGGTGGTGACGCAAGGCACTCTTTCAGCTTGTCAAAGGCTTCTTCTTGTTCTGCGCCCCAGACCTACTTGGTGCCTGTCCTGATGTTCTTCGTTTTCTTTCCTTTCTTCACTTTTGGGTTGGGCATGAGTTCTGTGAGAGGTTTTGCGATCTTGCTGTAGTCCTTCACATAGCGCCTGTAGTACCCAGAAAATCCGAGAAATTTGCGAACTTCCTCTGGAGTCCTGGGAGTTGGCCTGTTGACGACTTGACTGCACTTCTCTGGATCTGCCTCAATGCCTTTGGCAGACACGATGTACCCAACATAGCGGACCTTTTCTTGACAGAAGGAACATTTCTTGGGATTCAGCTTCAGTCCACAGTCCTTCAGGCGTATGAGGACTCTCTCAATATGCTCCATGTGTTCTTGAAAGATATTTGAGAAGACAATCACATCGTCCAAGAATACCAAGCAGATGTTGAGGTGCAGGTCGCCTAGACAGTCCTCCATAAGTCGCTGGTAGGTGGCAGGTGCATTGACAAGTCCCATGGCCAGTCTGGTGAACTCGAAAAATCCAAATGGGGCTACAGTGAAGACAGTTCTCTCACGATGCTCTTCTACAATGTCAGTTTGATGGTACCCACTTTTCATGTCTAGCACTGAGAAGTACTTGGCTCCAGAAAGGCTGTTCAGCAAGTCCTCTATGCGGGGAAGGGCATAGGAGTCTTTCACAGTGCGTGCATTCAGCTGATGGAAGTCGATGCACAGTCTCAAAGATCCATCTTTCTTTTTGACAAGAACGACGTTTGACGACCATGGAGAGTGAGACGGCCGAATAACACCGCTGTCCAAAAGCTGCTGTAGATGGGTCTTTACTTCCTCGTACATCCCTGGTGGAATGAAGTGATGGCATTCTTTGAAAGGCGTCTCATTGTTGAGGTGGATATGGTGGGGCATTCTTGTCGTATGCCCAACATCAGCATCATTTTGCACAGAACAATCTGGATGGGTTTTCAGCAAGTTCTGAAGCTGCCTGAGCTGCTCACTGGTTAACCCTTCAGGTGAAATTGTCACTTTGTCCATGTGGGTAGATGCTGGTCGCAACTGGCCCGCAATATCGTCACTGCTCGCTCTGCACACTGGTTGAAGTTCACAAATCACGGCATGAGGGGGTACTACCACAGTCTAAGTTGTGACATTTGAGAGATGAACATCTACTAGTCTTGTCTTCTTGCCCTGGTAGTTGGCTATTGTTGGTGTGATGTCTAGCAAAGCCAGATCAGTGTCTTCTCGTACTTGCTGCAGTAAAGCGCAAGTTGGCTTGTAGTCCAGTGCCTGGTCTACCACACCTTGCAGAACATGGGTGCTGTTTGGTTTAATGAGGATACTGCGGTTCTCCCCATTCTTGACAACGGCCAGTCTGTTCTTGCTTCTGCAGAGTTCCCTCTCCCTCAGGGACATGCATCTGAACGACAGGTACCAGGGAGTATGGAGTCTGGCCACCTGCAGGAAATGGTTGCCATGCTTCTTCTGTGTCATCTCCATGACCTGCTCCAGCACATTTGTACCCAACAGCACAGGAACCTTGCTGCTGTATTTGCTGTCTGGAACCACCAGGAAGAGACAAGGCAGCCTAGCCTGACTATCCAGTCCAGCTCTGGTAGCGCTCACAGATGCTTCAATGTACCCCGAGTATGGCAGAAGTTTACCGTCTGCACACTCAATGCGCAGTAGGTCGTTCAGAGGGTTGATGGGCAGATGGGACAGCTTGTCTTTACGGAAGCTTGCTGACACCGTAGACACAGTGGCTCCAATGTCCAAAAGAGCAGTTGTCCCTGTCCTCTCCACGGTGATGGTGACATGGGTACTACTGCCGACCAGGGTGCTGTTTGAAGATGGGCTAGCAGGCTCAACGTCTACAGGCTGCCCTCGCCTGCAGACTTGCGGAAGTTTAAACGGCAGCGATGATCCAAGCGTACACGGCACCCAACCTGCACATACCCCTTCTCCCCGCAGCGGTAGCAAATTGGTCCTTCCTCCGTCCAGCCAGGACGATGACGCCGGTTTCCATCACCCTGAGGCGTAGCTCCTCTCCACTGAGGAGTTGCAAGGGGTGGTGCATCCTTGTCCATCTTGAGATCTTGGTAAGATGTGGCTGCAGTTTTCTGTCGTAGTTCCTGTTTCAAAGAGTTGATCTCTGCAGACATTTTCTTCAACTGAGCTGCAATGCTGTCTGGTGGATCAGTTTGGGCTGTCTCGACTGTTGTCTTCCGAATGGGTCGAACGTCCTGCTCTACTTGACGGATGGCTATGCGCAGTTCATCAACATCTTGGACCATGTCAAACTTGTGGGCTGAACGATCCTTGAAGTCTGACCTCAGACCTGTCCATAGCATGCGGCGTAACATCTCGTTGGCCTGTGCTATGTCTGGCGGGCACTATAGAATTCTGCGAGAACTGTCTGTTGCAGCTGCACTGTCCCGTGGACACTCTCAAATTTGCTGAGAAGTTGTGAGAGTGTGACCTTTGGCCCCAACCGCATCGCCACCCTCGTGGCCTCACCCCGTAGAGACCTCCTGATGGATTCCAGGATGACAGAGTCACTGTAGGATGACTCGGCCTGGAGACAGGAAACTTCATACTTCCAGAGGTCATATGTTGCCGCAGCTGGCACTGAATGGTGAGATGCGAGGTTGACGTTGCCACACCCTGGGGAGTGCTGCTCCATCGACTTTTGCTTTCCTGCTTCACATCCCGGGACTCTGCTCCAGTTGAATTTGAAGCCACGTAAGCCTCCATCCACTGTTCCAGGTCTTCCTTGGTATCCGCCTTCAGTTTCACGCCCAAAGTCCTGAAGGCTTCCAGGAGCCTCTTTTCATCCCGAGACACCTGAATCTCCTCAGCCATGGTGGTCCTCTTTGAATGCTAACTTGCTGGCGGGGGGTCGAAAGGAAAATGAAGGTAAAAGGGATAAGTATGGGGTAGCACTTGAAAATCTTAATGTCAATTCCACCGCAGGAGTCCCCTATTGGGCGCCACTTGTCACAGGACCGCACTCTGGCAAATAAATTGAGTCCAGTACTTTTGGATTCGGTTCCCTGCCTTTTTATTGAAACTATTCAAGATTCAGTCAGTGTCACATATGAAGGATGTGCTGAACACCAAAAAGAAGAACTGAAGAAAATCTGAAAAAACCCCTATTCGTGGAATAAGAGTTATAAACATTTACACCCACAAAATGAATGCTGTCATTTCACTGGTATTACTGAACACCAGTCTTTTTTAAAACACAAAATGCCCGGAAGTCATGTTGATGTGCGACCTTGACACGCAAGGGAAATCACTCTGCCAGTGGCGTGTGTCTCCCTCCCTCTCTCTCTCTCTCTCTCTCTCTCTCTCTCTCTCTCTCTCTCTCTCTCTCTCTCTCTCTTCGTTAATTACGGCTGCGTTTCGATGGATTGTCGCTTAATTAATAATTATAGTTTTGGGTAGTGTATGAATGGTCAAGAAGAAAACAAAAAAGATGGAAGGGGAAGGTAAATAATAATGGCATCTCTCTCTCTCTCTCTCTCTCTCTCTCCTCTCTCTCTCACTCCACACACACACACACACACACACACACACACACACACACACACACACACACACACACACACACACACACACACACACGCACACGCACACATCATGAAAAATAAGTGTTATGATTATTGATGCTAGGAATTTATTGCTGCTTACTGATAACTGATTGTTCGTTCTCGTTTTGCCTTATAACCACATCTTGTAAATGTAAAAGAAAATACAAATGTTGATATTATTGATGCATTGTAATTGTCAAATTATCATCCTTAGCAGTTTGTTGTATGTTATTTTTTTTTACAAAAGAAATGTAACTCTCTCTCTCTCTCTCTCTCTCTCTCTCTCTCTCTCTCTCTCTCTCTCTCTCTCTCTCTCTCTCTCTCTCTCTCTCTCTCCCCTTCGATAGGAGGATCGCTTATTCCATATCTGTGTGTGCTGATTCTTTCTTCTTTGTAATCAATTTCTTTATTCTTGTTTGTTGTTTAAATCGTTTCTTTTTTTCCTTTTAAAGTCATCTACGCCTTAACTGTTAATGGATTAACTTTTTAATGTTGTGAAGATATGTGTGTTTGTTAAAAGTTTTGTATGTCTTAGTCGCTAGTCATACTTAGTCCCTTAACGGGCAAGGGCCGGATGAAAAAAAAGCATGTGTTTGCTTATCTGTTACCTTGGAATAAAGATTATCATCATCATCACCATCATCATCTCCTCCCCCCCCCCTCTCTCTCTCTCTCTTCTCTCTCTCTCTCTCTCCTAAGCATCACTGGGTCACACTAGCATATATTATGTATTGACAGGTTTGAAAACAATGTGTGTGTGCGTGCGTGCGTGCGTTCGTGCGTGCGTGCGTCCGTGTCTGCACTTGCGCGCGCGCGCGCGCGCGCGCGTGTGTGTGTGTGTGTGTGTGTGTGTGTGTGTGTGTGTGTGTGGTGCATGCTTGCATTATGCGTATATGTGCATGCAAACATGTATGTGTGAAGCTTGTCTGTGCGTGTGCCTACGTGTGTGTGTGTGTGTGTGTGTGTGTGTGTGTGTGTGTGGTGCGTGCGTGCGTGCGTGCGTGCGTGCGTGCGTGCATGAGTGTGTGTGTGTAAAATGAGGAGAGAAGAGAGAGAGAAAACATCAACGGCCGCTAAGAATCAGACGGACACCACCATGCTATGATCATGTCTGTTATTTCCATTTTGAGAGGATGTTGATAATTTTACAGGTTTCATATCCACAGATGGATGTTTCCGTCCATGTACTCTAACTGACGCTGCATCTGATGGCTTATCATTCATTAGAGAACAATATAGGCCTGCTAAACCATTACTGCCTGCTGAAATTAAAAGTGACCCCAGATAATGTGGCTATGTACTACAACGACATGGTGATTGATCTCTCGATGATGAAACTGCTTGAAATTAGGCTGTTACGTTACAGGACGGATCCATGAGAAGTAGATCAGCTTACATGAATGGCATTGAGCTCTGATACGTGTCGCGTATGTTCTGGTAATGGCAATGGGACGATTAGCCATCAGAATCTGGAACCAAGAAGTCTTAAAAGAAAAGCAGTTCATTCGTCTGCTGAGTCAACAAGGACCACTTCAGTCATTTTGGGGTTGAAACGGGTGAGACAATTTGCGGATACGCAGGTAGCTGATCAAGCCGATGTGTTGCACGGAATGTGCGGTGACAGCTTAGACAGGGAATGTGGGATACCTCTTGACTGCGGGCGCGGGCTTTCCTTGCCTGTCTCTTTTGTTGCACTGCAACTGTCCTTTCTTCACACAAACTGGCGCCTTTGAGGAAAGAGTAGTGCCATCTAGCTCGATCCATAGCAGTTTGTTCCCATGCGTCTGGGTTGATGTTAAACACTTTCATGGATGTTTTGAGTGTGTCTTTGAAGCGTTTCTTCTGACTTCCATGGGAACGCACTCCTTGTTGCAGCTCACCATTGAGGAGTCTCGAAAGTATTGTGAAGTTCGGAACAAGGGCTGAACGACAACCGAACACTTATACACACTGTACATTTTTTTTTTTATTTCTTTGACGAATGACTAGTTTATTGTGGTAAGCTTTGCCAGCCCCGTGAACAAGGAAGTGAGAGGGAGGGAAAGGAGACTGGGCAATGAACAAGGATATGAAATAAAACAGAAGACCATAGAATTCAGTTCTCAACACCGAAAAACAGTAAAGTTCAAAACGTTTTTCAAAAATAATTATGAATATAAACATTGCAACAATGCAGCAGTCACAATGGATCGCCAAGCCTTGGCTTGTTCCTCTTCTCTCTCTCTCTCTCTCTCTCCTCTCTCTCTCTCTCTCTCTCTCTCAGAAAGAGAGAGAAGGATGGAGAAAAACAAGAAAACAAAAACAAAACAGAACACACAAAAAAAAGAGAAAAGAAAAGACAAAAAAGAAAGAAAAAGAAAGTAAGAAACATGTAACATGCTGGCTTGTATGTTCTATTCTGGCGGCCAAATACTTATGATTGGGCAGTAACGGTAACACACATGAACGGACAAGGAAAGAAGGAAAGCAGGTTGGAGGGAACTTCCCACACTCCAACCCTCTGTCTGGTAAAAATTGCATGTTTGTCACCTTGTCCCCCATTCCATCCATTGTCAAAGGACCCACAGACTTCCCTGAGAAAACATGCCTTTTTCATCTGACTGATCCGGCCCTGAAATATATATTAGTGGAATATTAGTGATTCACTCGTTGTACAATGCTGCTTGTTTATATGGCGTCTGACGCTTCTTTATTTTGATTTAAATATTTTTTAGAGGTTTTCATTAACACTGTTGTCTGTTTATCTCCCTTTTATCTTGCCTTGTTTTCAGTATCACTGCAGTCTGTTTATCTCTCTTTTATCTTGCCTTGTTTTCAGTATCACTGCAGTCTGTTTATCTCCCTTTTATCTTGCCTTGTTTTCAGTATCACTGCAGTCTGTTTGTCTCCCTTTTATCTTGCCTTGTTTTCAGTAACACTGCAGTCTGTCTCCCTTTTATCTTGCCTTGTTTTCGGTAACGCTGCAGTCTGTTTGTCTCCCTTTTATCTTGCCTTGTTTTCGGTAACGCTGCAGTCTGTTTTCTCCCTTTTATCTTGCCTTGTTTTCAGTAACACTGCAGTCTGTTTATCTCCCTTTTACTCTCCTGCCTTGTTTTCAGTAACACTGCAGTCTGTTTATCTCCCTTTTATCTTGCCTTGTTTTCAGTAACACTGCAGTCTGTTTATCTCCCTTTTATCTTGCCTTGTTTTCAGTAACACTGCAGTCTGTTTATCTCCCTTTTGCTATCTTGCCTTGTTTTCAGTAACACTGCAGTCTGTTTATCCCCCTTTTATCGTGCCTTGTTTTCAGTAACACTGCAGTCTGTTTATCTCCCTTTTACTATCTTGCCTTGTTTTCGTTACACTGCAGTCTGTTTATCTCCCTTTTATCTTGCCTTGTCTTCAATAACACTGCAGTCTGTTTATCTCCCTTTTGTCTTGCCTTGTTTTCAGTAACACTGCAGTCTGTTTATCTCCCTTTTGCTATCTTGCCTTGTTTTCAGTAACACTGCAGTCTGTTTATCTCCCTTTTATCTTGCCTTGTCTTCAGTAATACTGCAGTCCGTTTATCTCCCTTTTATCTAACCTTGTTTTCAGTAACACTGCAGTCTGTTTATCTCCGTTTTATCTTGCCTTGTTTTCAGTAACACTGCAGTCTGTTTTTCTCCCTTTTACTATCTTGCCTTGTTTTCGTAACACTACAGTCTCTTTATCTCCCTTTTATCTAACCTTGTTTTCAGTAACACTGCAGTCTGTTTTTCTCCCTTTTACTATCTTGCCTTGTTTTCGTAACACTACAGTCCGTTTATCTCCCTTTTATCTAACCTTGTTTTCAGTAACACTGCAGTCTGTTTATCTCCGTTTTATCTTGCCTTGTTTTCAGTAACACTGCAGTCTGCTTATCTCCCTTTTATCTTCCTTGTTTTCAGTAACACTGCAGTCTGTTTATTTCCCTTTTATCGTGCCTTCTTTTCAGTAACACTGCAGTCTGTTTATCTCCCTTTTACTACCTTGCCTTGTTTTCAGTAACACTGCAGTCTGTTTATCTCCCTTTTATCTTGCCTTGTTTTCAGTAACACTGCAGTCTGTTTATCTCCCTTTTATCTTGCCTTGTTTTCAGTAACACTGCAGTCTGTTTATCTCCCTTTATCTTGCCTTGTCTTCAGTAACACTGCAGTCTGTTTATCTCCCTTTTATCTTGCCTTGTTTTCAGTAACACTGCAGTCTGTTTGTCTCCCTTTTATCTTGCCTTGTTTTCAGTAACGCTGCAGTCTGTTTATCTCCCTTTTATCTTGCCTTGTTTTCAGTAACACTGCAGTCTGTTTTTCTCCCTTTTGTCTTGCCTTGTTTTCAGTAACACTGCAGTCTGTTTATCTCCCTTTTACCTTGCCTTGTTTTCAGTAACACTGCAGTCTGTTTCAGTCCACTCTTATATCGCCCTGTTCTCAGTAAACTAATTAGTAAAATTACTAATCCGCTGGACAAAAGGGACAAACAAATCACAAGCCAAAACACGACGCCTTTCGACCTCTGTGGTCTTCTTCAGGCAAGATAACACTAAGGACACTGAACACATAGAATGGGCAATCACTTATCTTCTCAAATTGGGCGCAAAATGGACCTTGAATGAAAACGAAGCTACTGGGTAGGAGACAACGCGAGTTAAAATATTAATGATGACAGTAATAATGATAGTGATGATGATGATGATGATTATGATAATAATGATGATAATATAATAATGATAAATAATAATAATAATAATAATAATAATAATAAATAATAATAATAACAACTGAAAGAGTAAAGAGATTAACATTTTTCATCTGATCTAAGATTTTACGGAAGAAAGTTTTTTAACGAAGTTTCTGGTACGTTTTTAGAAGATGTATTTTAAAGAGATGTGTGAAGTTTTTTTTTTTTTTTTTTTTTTTTTTTTTTTTTTTTTTTTTTTAAAGACGACTTGTGAGTTGATTTTATCGTGGTGACAGCCCTGATATGGCCCTTTGCGGTCGGCTGGGCTATAAGCAACATTATCTCTCTCTGTCTCGAAAGAGTAAAGATAATAACGCTAAGGAGTATAATAGTGATGATGATGATGATTTTTAAGCATAATAGAGGATTACTACCACTTTTAGTAATAATATGACAATAGCAGTTGCGGTATTGATAATGGCTATATAGACAGTAACAGTGCACTCTGTTTCGGCCCCTTTTACGCTGCAATGTCAGTATCTAGACATAGTAAACTCTGTCTTTTGAACAGATGTTCGTGGTGCGCAAAGAGCGGGCCACCATGACCTTCGGCACGTGCCAGTACAGGAGCAAGGTGACCTTGACCTTTACGAAGCGGCAGCCCGGAGACGCCTGCTTAGGGGTACCCCCCTTTGTGGATGGCCGCCGGATGGTGGCAGCCGTGTGCCAGACTCTGAAGACTGTTTGACCTGTGGAGTTTATTGATGCCCCCATCTGTTGTGTTGATGTTCCTCCACTTCGTTTGGGAACGCTCTCTCTCTCTCTCTCTCTCTCTCTCTCTCTCTCTCTCTCTCTCTCTCTCTCTCTCTTAATGTGAGTTTGTGCATATGTTTATGCATGCAAACGTTGAACAAATATGTATATGCATGAAGACGTTGAACACATATGTGTATGCACAAAGACGTTGCACATCCTTTTGCCTAAATATGGCTGGAGAGATAATGAAGGAAGGGAGAAGACTGGGAGGTGTACATGGTCTCTTGAACGTAGGGGAGGAAGGGGTTGGGTCCCTCGCTGTATTGTCAAGGTGAGGAGAGGGGTGTCAAGGACTTGGGGAGGAGGGGAGTGGGGTTGACGTTAGTTTGGTTCCTCATGCACTGCCATGCCAGCGGTATGTTCGTTCCAACGTTGACAGTATCATCAGATTCCCAGAGACGCTCCACCTCAGAGAAATGTACATAAAGAGAGGAGTTCTTAGTCACTGTGGATCCGAGACTACACAGCCTTAGAATTGTCAGGAGAAGACCTAATTGGTGGTATCCTGCATCAGAATTGTCAGGAGAAGACCTAATTGGTAGTATCCTGCATCAGAATTGTCAGGAGAAGACCTAATTGGTGGTATCCTGCATCAGAATTGTCAGGAGAAGACCTAATTGGTAGTATCCTGCATCAGAATTGTCAGAAGACCTAATTGGTCGTATCCTGCATCAGAATTTTACATCAGAACAGACACAACTTTGAACACCTCCGGAAAGAGTCATGGGAAGAAGTAGTACAGGATCTCCTCTCCTAGGTCGCCTCTTGGCTTGTAGCCTCCTGTCAGTGGAGTTTCCTGTAGTTTGCTATCAGTGGACAGCTACAGTGACAGAACAGAGTCCAGCGGATGTAGCAGGGTATCAGTGGCGTGATCGTCATGGAAGTCATGCAACTAGTAGAAGACCTCTCACACACGCACTCACACACACACATGAAAAGAAAAACGGAAAATCAAAGTGAGGCGACAGCAGGCAGAAACTGAAACAAACTTAAAAGAAAAGTTTTATACCGCCAAACGAAGAAAGCAAACAAATTACAAGAAAAACGCGACACGTTTCGACTTCTTTGGTCTCTTTCTGGCAAGACAAACAACTTTCAAGACAATGAAAACGAAGCACGAGCAGTCACTTATCTTCTCAAATTGGGTCCCAAATGGATGTGGAATGAAAACGAGGCTGCTGGGAAGGGAGACAATGTGGGTTGAAATAAAAATAATAATAATGATTAAAAGAAAATTTTAATGATAAAGAGAGGATTATTACCAGTCCTTTTAGTAATAATATGAAAATTATAAGGAAGACAATGTGGATTACATAAAAATAAGGATAACAATAATAATGATAATGGTAAAAAAAATATATATATATATTGAGAGGATCATTACCAGTACTTTCAGTAATAATATTAAAATAGTAATTGTAAAAAAAAATGATACCTATACCGACAGAAGGGGAGAAAGAAGGGGGGTTAGAGGATAGTTAAACAACATGGTTATGGTACCATCCGTGATAGTGGCGATGATATTGATTATAATGAATATAGTAATAATTATAATATGTGATATAATGATAATAATAGAAGAGACAAAGAAGAGGGAGGACAGAAAGAACATAGAGGAGAAGAATGTAGATGCAGATCATGGAAAAGATAAAGAGAATCTAAGAAATATATTAATAGCTATAGTAATAAACATGATCATAATCAGAAGTAAGTAATGATGTAGGGAGTTCGAAAGGTGTGTTCGTTGAAATGTAAGAAATGTATTAATGCTTAACGATGATATAATAGGAAATATAATCGTAACAGTTATGATGGTAATAACAACAGTGACAATAATAGTAAACATGTCAATGTTAGAAATAATGACAATAATAGTAATCATAATATGATATAATGATGATAGTAATATTAATTTCAATACTAATAAGAATAATAACATGGTGTTGCATAAAGCACACAGAGATAGATATGCTACTATTACTCATGATAATGACAGGATTAGCAATAACAGGACAACAGTAATGATAAATATAATGGTAGTGATAATACTGAAGGTGATAACAACAACAACGACAATAGTAATGATGATAATGATAGTAAAGAAAAATAATGATGACAATAACAATGATAGTAATGCTGATGAAAGTAATATCAGTAAAAATAGTAGTTGGTGAAAAGGGGTGGACGTGATGAATGAGTAAAAAGTTTACAATACTATTGGAACAGGAGAGGATGATAATGATAACAGTAGTGATAATGATAGAAATGATGATGATTATTATAGTAATAATGATAAATATAGTAGTAATTATAAGTGGAATGGAATAGAAATGATCAATGATTAAAAACCTAACAGTATCATTAGAACAGTGAGGGAAGGGGAAAAAAGGGGTTGAAGGCCGGGGTGGGGGAGGGGGGGGGTAGACCACATACCTACACACACCACGCACACGCACGCGCGCGCGCACGCGCGCGCGCGCGCGCGTGCGTGCACGCATGCATAAGAAAGAATGAAGAAACTTATGTAAAAGAGGCAGTGTATGTAACTGAAAAAAATAAATAAATAAGGCGAGTTGATAGGTGTGTGAGTAACGAACAGATTGATGCAGCAAATGGAGAGAGTGAAGGGAGAGCGGAAAGGAAGATAGCTGTAACTTACATACGAGTTTGATAATGAGTAGTATGGTAGTGTGTCTGTGGAGAGTATTGCGGGCTGGTGTTGTGGTGGTGGACAGATACGTGCTACTTTTGGATGTCGATGGCATGTGGGTAGAGGGTCCCAAGTCTGGCAATAAGACAGCATTCCTGCATAGTGCACTCAGAGTTGTTACTCTGTGACTACCAAAGTGCCAGGACTTTGACATGTTTGATGTTGTGTTAAGGGGTGGTGGAAGTGTAGGGTGACAAGTTTGCGCTGATGATGGCAGATGTCAGCCAGGTGTTAAGGGATGCATGTTTCAAGTTTGAAGGATGTCTCACCTGCATAGATCTTACTACACGCTTGGTGGTGGATGGCATACACAATGTTGCTGCTCTGACAAAAGAATGTGCATTTAATTGTTAATGCGCCTTTGTGTTGTGTGTGGTTTAGTGAGAGTGCAGATTTTGCAATTGGGTTTTGGGCAGGGAAAAGTACCAGGTGAGTTACTGTGATTTTGTTCAGTTTGGAGCACACAGGTAGGTCTTTGAAGTTTTTGTCGCCTTTGAAAGTGATCACTGTCCTTCTGTGTGCCTGTTGGACTTCAGGATCCTGCAGATAAGAAGTGTGTAGATGGAAGAGAGGCAGGCAGCGGGTCTGTCTGTCTTGTTTGGAGGCTGAGCTTCCAAAACGGATGTTCTGGATATAGCTGTGATATGGCTGAGAGCATCATTAATGACGGCACTGGGGTGTCGATGGTTGGTGAAAAACTCGAGACATTTGGGCTATTTGTAGAATGAAATCTTTGCCAGAGCAAAGTTTGCATAGGCAGAGGAATTCAGAATAGAATGCTGTCTTTAGTGGATGGGTGGAGAGATGTGGGTTGTCCAGTTATGAATGTGCATCAGTGGGTTTATAGAACATTTAGTAGTCCATCTTTGAAGGAGATGGAGGTGTCCAGGAAGTTGACTAACTGGGAAATGGTGTATATAAATTTGGCGGATGGACGGAAGGTCTAAGCAAAGTTGAGGAGGTTGTGGAGGTCTTGTTCTGGCATGGAATTAGCTCCCAGTCCGTCAACAATGTATCTTTTGTAGAGCTCTGGTGTCGGGCATGTTTATAGACGGTGTTCTAGGTGTCCCATGAAAAGGCAGGCATGGGATGGCCCCAGTTTGCTTCCCATAGCAACACCACTGGTTGAGAAGATGTGGTTTTTGAATTTTTTTTTGTTTTAAAGTCGAGCGGCATAGTAACTGAGGAAAGCCTCTTTGCTTTCATGTTTTCGGATTTCGGGTTAATATTTTAAATTGATAATGCACTGTGACAACGAAGAGAGTGGAAATGACATGACTTGTATACATTCTACGGGATTTTTTAAATAAAAGTCTTCATCTTTGCAATTCGTCTTCGTCTCTTTGTGGTCCAGCAACAGTAGATGAGCTGAAAGATTTTTGACTGAAGAGCCAAGCAGAAAAACACAGAATGTTTGGGAGAAAGGCTTGATCGAGGTGTGTGTTTGTAGTGAAAAAAAAAGCCGACTGAGACTATTTCGGGATCAGGCAGACATATTATGTCAAGCAAAACAAAGCTTACCTTAGAAAATGCGTCGACAGAATTTGTCGCAGAATGCTGGCAGAGTGCACGTGAGATAAGCATCAGATACCAGCTGTTGGCTTTGAGAGTGCAAGGAATAAAGACTGTGAAAATAACCGATTTATATAAGCGCTGAAAGAGTTAATGGTCTACTGTGTATAAGTTTTGAACGGAGGAGGGTGTGTGCTCTCTGTCGGTATTCAGCGACAAATTCATCAGAATATTCGAGAAGATTCGTCCTCAACGGTATGCTTCACTTTGTTTCATGTAAGTATTAGGCCCTAATTACGTGTTCTCTTTTCCTGTAATACATGCAAACTGTGCCCTGTACCTGACACATGTACACAGAAATGGTGAAATGAACAAACACAAATTAACACCTATCTAAATCCATCGTTGTGACGAAACAGTATATGTCACAGACTCCCTTTTGGATGATTTTTGTTTCATTTCCAATTAGAACCATTTATTTACGGGATCTTTCTGCCCCAACAGGCTCCTGCCCAGGGCTGAGTTTCATCTATGGCTTCAGTTGGGGAGACTGGACAACACAGTCGAGTTTCATCCAATAATGCCAGGATGCATCTCTGAGAGTGTTACTCAAATTTCTTGACCAACACTGCAGGTACCTGCATTTCTTGAGCCTAGTTGATGTCGGAATATCTTATGAACGTAAGCATAGAGGACTTGCCCTGTCATGCTGTCTCAGATCAGAATGGAAATCCGCAGCATCATCTCCCACATCCTCATTGATCACAAACTAAAAAAAAAGTCTCAAATTCCGTTACCCTTCATGCCCAGCTCTCAAGATAACCCCAGTTGCAATTACGTTTATGCCTTTGAATTGGTTCTGTCAGGGTCACCTGTATCGGCTAATTCATGGACACTGCGGTTGGACGGACACTGCGGTGGTACCCTGCAGAGTGAGACTCATGCCAGTTCAACGACTGAGCAATTATTGTTGCCAGTAGTGACTCAGTATGTGGTGTCCTGCGTAATTTGGATCAGAACAGGCACCACTGAACATCATTGAAGTGGCTCGGCGGCAGTGCAGTCTCCTCTGGTGATATGCCTCATGACGACACAGTGTTGATTGCTCCCTGTGGATGCCGGTGCTGGTTCTGTGGACGGTTGGAATGAGCGGCGTCAGTGGGTGCAACGCCAATACAGTAGCACAGAAGATGAAAAAAAAAAAAAAAAAAAACCATTCAAGACAGGCACAACCTTCATCATCTTCATCCGTGAAGTGTCCTCAATCAACAAGCTGATTATTCTGACACTTGTAACAGAGGGGTAGGCGCAAAACAAAACAAAACAAAACAACAAAAAAAAAGCAGCTTATGACTACTGGTGGAGCTTACGAGCTCCCGACGTGAACACGCCAAGAGACGCGGCTCCAACCACAGCCCGAGTCAGTGAATAGTTCCACTCAGAAATGGTTCGCGGGAGGAACGAAAAACTCCGGTAGTCCCGTTGACACTGAAGTCTAGCAAGCTGCCCAGAGTATGCTCTTCTGTCCCTCTCCTTAAGTGCTCTCAACTTTGGCTTCTGGGATTTACGAAGTTGGCCAAAATCCACCTGGACCATGTTGGTAATGATTTTGTACATCATGGTGAGCCTTGCGATCTTACGTCGGCTTTGTAGGGATGTCCATCCCAGGTGGTGTAAATGAATAAAGTCAAATAGAACACACAGACAAACAGAAATAAACACGGGTACCTTGGTTTCAGGACTGTTATGGCAGAAATGATTAAATGGGGCAGAAACTGTAAATAGTAAATAGCGAATTTTAAAAAGAAAAGTTACAAGTTCCGTAAGACAATCCAGACAGAGTAACAGACAGTAAATAAGAATAAGTTGGATAACACTAGCTACCATGATGAGATAATTATATGCCCATAACTCAGCACCTTTTCTCTGATTTGCCTTTTCCTATAAGAGGTTTCAGTCAAATTTATAATCCAGTCGACAAACTTGAAACAGGGACCGTACAGCTCTCTGCACGGTCTCTGCTTGAAACTACAAGCTCCTACAGGACGACAGAGTGACGTCCCCTTCAATGCAGTGCCATTAGCCTCAGGCTGGAGGCATGGTGCCGTACCTCTATCCACTCAACGAATCCACTTTTCAACAAAATTTTTAAGGTGTTGACTACTTTGACTGAATAATCATGGATTTCTTTTGTGTTATATAGTTTTGTTCTGTTTACTGATAAATTCTATAAATAAAACAAATAATAATGTTTATTGTTTGCGACGTGTAAATTCCGATCCACATTTTATACTCGCCTCAGGAAAATAAACTGAGAAAACTGAACGGAGAAGTTAAGACAAAGAGTAAGTAAGCCTATCAAAACATGTAATAGGCACCTAAAAAAAAAAAAAAAAAAAAAAATCAGCTGTCCGATATTCCAGCGGAAGATCTTACAAATTGTAACTCATACGGGTTAAGTAAGCACGGTCAGCGAACCACCACCTCATCCCTGAATAACTGTCGGTAGCAGCAGTATCACAGAATCACAAAATCTGGCAAAATGTGATCTGCTTCAAAGTCTTGACTCACAGGTGGTTCACCATCAAAGAACAAAATACGAATTAAAATGGACTTGATTATTCGTCTTTCTGTTTATTAATCGGTTAATGCCTTCTGTACATTTTTAATCGGTTAATGCCTTCTGTACATGTATCTTCATATATAGGGCTTTGGTTCATGGCTAGTCTATTGATCTGAAGCTACGATCAGATAATGTTGCTTATAGCCCAGCCGACCGCAAGGGGCCACATCAGGGCTGTTCATTAAATAAGTTCGTTGAGAGCTGACGGCGTGCTCGGCTCCAGGCTTCCTTCATACAATCGTAGCTCCTTTCTTCCAGGATCAGGATATGTACGTTGCTGGAACCTTCCTAGGTTATAATAGTAACGGAAAAAAAGAGATTAGCCCATATTCTTAGTTTTTGCTAAAGCCCTCATCAGGTAAATAAAAACATTTTAACATTTTGGTGTATTTACTGTTTAAAACGTTCCGACCCAATGAAACCAATGCTCCAACGGCCATCCCTGAGTTCAGCTCAATGGGACGGTGTTGCGGTGCAGCATCCACCTACCCTATTCCAAGATTGACCTGTACAGTTCAAAACATTTTTGTTGCAATTTAGTTCAAGGATGGCAACATAATGTCTCTGCTGATTGCTGCAGAGAACGCTGCCACACAGCCTGGCAGGATGACTTGGTCGTTTGATTTATTTCAGTCCATGATGGTCTGCACGAAGAAGGATTGCTGGTACTGCTCGGTGCTCAACTCAGGGACTACATAACCCACGACTGTTGTTTGATGTGAATTTTGTGACGATGTTGTTTGTCATGAAGCCGTGAAACATTTTTGGATGGATTTTTCTCTTTTCTTTTTTCATTGATGTTAATTTTTCTCTGGGCACAGTGCTGGAAGAAATCCTTCATGATCTTATAGATGGCGACTGGTCTTTGTTGTTGCCTGCGCACTTGGAGGGGTGGTAACCGGAGTTACAGTCTGCATTCGCGTGACGCAACCCGGGTCTCTGAACCTGTAGCCACACTTGATGAATCTTACTGCTTTTCTTTGGATGCGCTGGTTCTTTGCCAAGTACGGGTCCCACACAGTAGCTCTGTAATCCAGGGCTGCGCAAATCAGGGAGAGGTATGCCAAGCAACGACATTCTGGGGTGCAGCTGCCTAGATTACGGCGTTGGAAACCAAGTGTGGAGCTCGCCTTTTTGCAAATTTTTGCCACATGCTTTGACCATACTTCTGTAGAACTTCCAGCTGAGTGTTCTGTCACTTGTAGGGATATTTGTGGGAAGAAAACCCTAATCTACAGAAAGAAGACAGTAGATAGAGTTAGCTTCAGTTTCATCATGGAAGTGTCCACTGCATGTGAACTAGTCCACACACACAACACATCTGCTAAGCTACAAGACAACAGTGCACAGGGTTATTTACAGCTGATGAATAAAGACATTGATATCTAAGATGAAGTTTAAGACAAGGGTCTCATAGATACGACTTATGATGCTTGGTCAGTGCATAAGTCCAGTGTGCTGGAGAGCATTAGTAAGGGGGGGGGGGGGGATCCTAAGTGTGTGCTAGTAAGGCAAATGTCACTTTCAGGTCTTAATAGATACCTGATCAGTGCTTAACCCCAGTGCGCTGGATAGAGTTAGTAGAGGGATTGGATGGAGGATCCAAAGTGCGTGCTAATAAGGCTGATGTCACTTTCTGCTCAAGTGCAGAACAGTTGGGTTGTGCAATTGGGCAATATCCACATTTGTGCCTGTAAGAGAAGATCATCTTTCCGCAGAAAGAAGCTCAATATTTTAGAAAACTTCTTGCTGACAATAAATTATCTTCAATTATGGGGATAAATGTGGAAGTAGACAATACCTAAATATAGCACACCTGGTGTGTAAGTGCCCCTCTCCCCCCCCCCCCCCCCCCCCCTTCATCCCCACTCCCTCTCTCCCCTCTGCCCCATCTTTCCACCAAAAAAAAGTAACTTGTTTCGTGATGATAGCAACTAGGAGACCTTTGACTCAAAGATGCCGACTGTGCTGGCCTCCTCTGTTTTCTGACATAAGGTATCCTGTCTCGCATTATTTGTGGAGGGAATCCTGATAGTCAGTGTTGCATCCTACAGAAGATCTGTGAGATTTGCTCTGGGCTGGAGCATCGTTGCTGTGACACTGAGTGAAGCTTCAGTCTCCAGGCATCCATGCTAACCTCATGCAGTACGTTAAACTTGCTGTATGGTGTTGCAGTTGTAAGGAAGGCCATCCCAGTTGTTATACTATTTTGGATACTCCCAAACCATTGCAATATTGCTTCAATACAAGTCAAGCTAACCAGTCAATAAATGTCCTGACCCAAAACAGAATATGCCAAATGAAAGAACAAAAAACATAACAATCACAATGTGTTTTGACCCGCTCTGTCTTCTTCGGGCAAGACAAATATTACTCAAGACAAGGAAAACAACGGACAGGCAGTCGTTTATTTCTTAGAAATCGGTGCGTAACTTGGTCATTGGTGAACAACTATAAATGGAGATCATGTTAAAGGGGAGACAACATGAGTTAATGATAATAAGATAATGAACATTATATTAGAGAGGATAAAAATAACAAGAAAGATAATAGTAATTGTAGTAATAATGATAATGGTAATAAGAAGAGGAAGGAGAAGGATGACAGGATAGTTACAATAATTCTGTTAAGGTAAACAATTACAATGAAATGATAATAATGAGAATATAATAATAGCAAGAAGGAGAGGAAGGAGAAAGAAGGAAGATAAAAAAAATAGAAAATGGAAAGATAGTGAGATGGAATCTAAGAAACATGATAATAATTTTAATGATAATTATAGTCATGAAAATAATTATGTAGCAAACGAAAGAGATAAAATCTAAGAAATATACAAATGCATAGAAAGAAAATCTAAATGGATTAAAGCAACAACAATGATACTAATATGAATTTTGATAGTTCGACTACTACTACTAATGACAATTATAACATTGATAATTACAATAGTGATAAAAGTAATGATAACCCATGAAACACATGCCATACTTCACCAGTTTCAGCTTGAGAGAGCAGAGACAAACTTAACTAAGCAAACTCATCTCCTTTTTTCCCCATGCTGTGTAGATTCTTAACCCCAACATGCCGGTTAATGTTGACAGCAGTAGCTTGACATTTGCGGAAGAACAACTGAGGTTGCAGAATGCAGGATATGGTCAAAAATTATTGAAAGGTATTTGAGAGACTGTAAAGAAGAAGAAAAAAAAAGAAGAAAAAAGCAGATTTTGTTGTTGTTATCATCGTACCCTGGCTAAAAGACTCCAGGGATCATCCAAACAGCTGAAGTACTTGAACACTATGGTACAAATGCATCAGCGGGGGATGAGAACATGACGTGTGTGACCGTTTTTGATTACCCCGCCACATAGGCAGCCACACTCCGACTTTGGGGGATTTTGGAGACTGATAATGTTATGCTAGGAGCTTGTCACAACTGAAGACAATCCCCGCATAACTATGCAGAGCATAACAACATTTTGATGTAGCCTTGGTGTTTTAGCCTATGTCAGTTGGCCTGACACAGCCTTAAGCCAAGGCGGGAAAGCAGAATTAAAAAACAGTAGGCTTTGGGTGGGGTCATTGAGGCAAGGTGAGTAACCCAAGTCTTTCTAGTGTGTGGAGGAGAAGGTGCTGACAGTTTGCTGCTGGATGATGTAGTCACTCACTGACTCAGAGGAGGGGGGGCACTCCAAAGGTGTTATGAAAAAGGAACCCCTTCATTGTTCAGCTCTTGCTGGTGGTGGAATGATGAACCCTTGGCTGTTTTAGATGCCTTTCTTTGAAGAGGGTTTTGTTTGTGTTTCTTGTGAAGATGTTTAGCATCAGCCATCTCTTGGCCAAGTTAGTAGGAGTTTTCATAAGGCATTGGGTTGAAAGCCCACAATTTCGCCAGTTTGTGTCATCAAACATTGATTCACATTATTCTGAATATGTTAAATTTACCTCACTTTGAATATAAAAAGATTCTCAAGTATGCTGTAAAAAAAAAACAACACCAAAAACCAAAACAAACAAACAAAAAATGAAGATAAAAAAGTTGGCCATTGAAATTTGTGAATATCCTGTATTCAGTAGATTTTCTGATGATTAAGAAATCTGAAATGATTGAACACAAAACAATAAAAGTAAACTATGTATGGCTATAGTTCCTTTTTTTTTTTTTTTTTTTTTCATTTTCAGTTGCTTTCTTCATTGTGCAGTAAACTTTATGAAATGCTGGCAAATCCCATACCATTAGAAGCAGTTTCAGTTTTAAATATTTAATTTTTTTTGTTGTTTTTAGGTGTTTTTTTAATAATTTTTTTATTGTTCCTTTAAAATAAATTTTTCCATGAAAATAGACCAGTTCACTTTCTCTGATTACCTTGGACAATGATCTGGTGTATTATTGTCTGATGTACAATAATTTACCTTTTAACCTTTTGTTTAGAACATTATATGCAACATTGGTCAGACCAATACTGGAATATGCACAAATAATCTGGGCACCATGGTTAAAGAAACATACAACAACCCTAGAGGCAGTACAGAGAAGAGCGACAAGACTAGTGTCATACATAAAGGACTTAACATATGAAGACAGACTGAGACATTTGAATTTGTTTTCACTAAGCTACCGACGAAGAAGAGGGGACCTGATTCAGATGTACAGACTTATCAAGGGAAAGGACAACATTGACATAAACGAATTGGTGACCTTTAATAAAGGTAACAGAACACGTTAAGTTAAAAAAATTAAATGGAATAAAAGATTGTAGAAAGTATCATTTCTCTAGAAGAGTCTTTCAAGACTGGAATAGGCTTAGTGATGATATAGTCCTGAGTACCAGCTTGGATGATTTCAAAGGCAAAATAGACAAATTTTTTTCAAGCACACATTGGTGCACAAAATAGACCACATTTGCCAACGACTGGAAGCAAGTGAGGGAGCCCATAATAAGCCGCAAGGCTTAGGGCCCATACCTGATACCTAACTATTTTATTCATCTTTATAATGACTGTAATGTGTTAAGCATGCTTTGAATATGAATGTCACCGCTCTATTTTCATATTTGTACTGTATTTCATTGAGAATATCCAGCCGTTTTCAGGCTTTGGTTTTACCTGTAATCACAGGTATTTTACAAGTTCAGATGGGGAAAAAACTGACAATTATATCTGCGTTCCACTGCTGTGTAAGTTTTGTTCAACCAGACGTTTGTGATGGGAAAATGGATCATTGTGTTTGGAGCATATAACTATTACTGATTGCTATGAACAGGTTAGATACCATTTTCTTTCACCCATTAGCGATTTTCCAAGTTGTTGTACTAGGTTTAGAGATAGCTAGTGCAATTACCGTTTGTACTGAATTTTATTCACAGGCATTTTTGTGATTAAACTTCCATTTTCAAGCATAAAATATGGTATGGGGTATAAATCTTTATCACATATTTTGCTGTGGTTGATAATGATATTGATCACTTTTATTGTTAATACTTGTGAGGTTAGACTTACTTAAATTTTTTTTAACTTCCAGTCTTGAAGATCCGTCTTAATATAGTAGTAGCAACTGCTTCATATGTGAACATAAATTTTATTCATTTTCCCTCACAGATGTCAGGAATAGCCTTGGCCAGATTAGCAGAAGAAAGGAAGAGCTGGAGGAAAGATCACCCATTTGTAAGTTCATAAACAAGTTTTACTTTAGTGCTAACAAATAGACAGTTTTTCCTTATGATTATTTTATGGTTTGTAATTGTTTGTGAAGAAATACACTTTCCAAAAGATTGTGACATTGCAAACTGTCATTGTGGGGATGTTGCCAATAGCAGAGAGGCAGTGGATGTCCTGGCTTCATGCTTGCATTATCAAGGTGACAGCTCTGATATGGCCACTTGCGGTCAGCTTGGCTATAAGCGACATGAATTGAACTACCATCTGCAACAAAATCTGGCACAGTGGCCCAGGCCATGGCCTCAGTCACCAGTTGCAGCTTTTCTTAAGAAAAGAAGTCTCAAACAGCGCCAGAACTACTGTACTGTCTGTCTGATCAGCCACTGATTTCAGCAAAATAATGCTCAAAATCATCTTCAGTAGACTGCAGCTGGAAGCAGATACCATTCTTGCTGAATGCGACTAAGGCAGAAACTCCATGCAGAAATTAACTTCTGCACCTTATGTACACACACGTATATTCAAAAACACACACACAGACACACATACTCAAATATACACAATTATGCACACACACACACACACACACACACACACACACACACACACACACACACACACACACACTTTCTTTCATCTGCTTTCTCTTACTCATAGAAAAATGTCTCTGATGATAGATGCGTTTATCTGTTTGTAAGTGCACAGTTTTCGTATTGTTTTTCTTGAGGATTCATCTGTTTAAATGTTTACTTAATGGCATTACATTGTTTTTGCTCTCAGGGATTTGTGGCAAAACCTACCAAGAACCCAGATGGCACTTTAAATTTGTACAACTGGGAATGCAAGATTCCAGGCAAAAAAGGGGTAAGAGAGATAAAAGAATCTGTTGTATTGAGTCATGTTTTATGAACCAGATTACACATTCACATCCGTAACTGCAGAGATTTACTTTAGATTGCACTGTCTGTAAAATCAAACATGAAACCTAAATCCATGAAATACATGAATATTGTTGCAAAGCTCCACTTTTCAGCGAATATGTGGATTTCAGCCATATTTAAAAATCACACACAAAAATTTACAGTAAAAAAAGAAAAGAAAGAAAAAGGGAAATTCAGAAAAGAACGAAAAAAGTTGAAGTAGAATCTACAGAGCGTTTGTCACTTTTTGTATCCTGTTGGACAACACTGCGTTTGTCACTTTTTGTATCCTGTTGGACAACACTGCATTTGTCACTTTTTTGTATCCTGTTGGACAACACCGCGTTTGCCACGTTTTGTATCCTGTTGGACAACACCGCGTTTGCCACGTTTTTGTATCCTGTTGGACAACACCACGTTTTGTCACGTTTTTGTATCCTGTTGGACAACAACGCGTTTTGTCACGTTTTTGTATCCTGTTGGACAACGCGTTTGTCACGTTTTTGTATCCTGTTGGACAACACCGCGTTTTGTCACTTTTTTGTATCCTTTTGGACAACACGCGTTTGTCACGTTATTGTATCCTGTTGGACAACACCGCATTTTGTCACTTTTTTGTATCCTGTTGGACAACACCGCATTTGTCACGTTTTTGTATCCTGTTGGACACCACCGCGTTTGTCACTTTTTTGTATCCTGTTGGACAACACCGCGTTTGTCATGTTTTTGTATCCTGTTGGACACCACCGCGTTTGTCACGTTTTTGTATCCTGTTGGACAACACCGCGTTTGTCACTTTTTTGTATCCTGTTGGACAACACCGCGTTTGTCACTTTTTTGTATCCTGTTGGACAACACCGCGTTTGTCACTTTTTTTGTATCCTGTTGGACAACACTGTGTTTGTCACTTTTTTGTTATCTGAATGGACAACACTGATATCATGAAATCTTGGTTTTAACTTCTTCACAAGAGAGATGGTTGCCATTTTGTTTGCCCAGCTGAAAGCAAGATTATGTCACACTCAGATGTACGTCAGTAAGAGGCAGCAAAAGTAAAACATTGACAAAGGTTGTACAAAAAAGTTGGCAGTATTATGGAAGAACTGGAGAGGACAATACATCATACCCTGCACAGATTTACTTTAGATCGCACCATTTTGAAAGCAGGTTTCAGTTTTCTTCCAGGGGAAGGGGGAAAGAGCTTGTTTCCCTGAAGCCTTCCTGGAATTGTAGAGATTTCTGCTTTTCCACATTTTGAGCCATGTTGTTGAAATGAAGGTGCCTAGATCCAGTCTCATCAACTCTTAACAGACGAAAGCATGTAGAGTATAAATAGTACATGAAGCCGTTTGCACTTTACATGATATAGTAAAGGGGAAACATGCTCACACATGCGCTTGGAGACGTTTTAACCAGAAAGACAGCATGAAATCAGAGTATGATTAAAAAGGATTGATTACTGATGATGATATTTATTGAGCATGTAGGCTTTTAATGTTCTGTGTATTTAAGGCAGCAGTTTGTATCTGTTGCAAATCATGGTGCAGTGAATTCCTAAGTTTTTGCACAGTAAAAGAAACCATGACACCTGAACATTTTACCATTTATTCAAGGTGTAGACAGAACACAGGTGTGCAGCGCATTGGATGGAGTATGAAAGACACAAGGTCAGAGCTATGAAGGGGGTGGGGGGAGGGGAGGGAGCCAAGGAAGAAAGGAAATCTTTATTAAAAAGTATCAAAAGTTATCAGGTCATATCTGTCGTCAACGTTTGAAATATGCACAATTCTGATGTTAGTTTCGTCAATTTTTCAGATTTGATTGGATGGAAATTGTCAGAACCCTTGTATAAAAGGGATCAAATAGTAAAAACAATGTGACCCTGTGGTTGAATCCTGTTATTCAGTCATATAATGTAACATGCTATATGATTGTTTTAATATCAGGATCCATTGATGTTGCTGTGGTTTCTCTGAAAATGTCAATTTCTTTCACTAAAACTAAGAGTTAACCAGTGACTTGTTTTGTCTCTCAATTGTGAAAAATTCTGTGTTGAAAAGTAATGTGTTTTTTGTGGGGGTTTTGACATGTATGCACTTCCAGACAAATAGATCAAATTAAGGAACATTTGGACCTGATTAGTGCTAGTATGCTTATATCTTTCTGTATAAGCAGATACTTCAAGAAAAAAAGAAGAAAATAGAAAATTCATTTGTTTCATCTCTGTCTTGATGTGACGTTGTCGCCATTTAGTCCATGCTTACTTGTCACTGCTGTCCTCTGTTTGCAGACTATGTGGGAGGATGGCTTGTTCTCTCTGAGAATGCTCTTCAAAGAGGACTATCCTAGTACACCACCCAAGTGTAAGCCAGCTTTTCATTCCTTTTCCTTGGGAGGTTCAAAGGGCGCAGAGCTAGGTTAGATAAGATAATATTGCCTATAGCCCAGCCGACCGCAAAGGGCCACATCAGGGCTGTTACCACGTTAAAACAGAGCTAGGTTATGTAGATAACAGTATTTGAATATAAATGTAGTGTTAGCCTGTTCTGGATTGAAACACTGCAGTAGGGTGTTTGTGATGTAGATGCATGTGTGGTTTCTAATTTTTTGTTGTTGTTTCTTTTGTATTGCATGTCTTTCATTGGCATCATTCGCTGGGGCTGCTCATAAGTTCTTCCAGCACTGCCAGAACATCCGTTTTATGATAAGAAATAGAGGCTAGAGTCCTCATGACAAAAACATATCTTAAGGCTGTGGGCATGTTTTTATCAAAAGATGGCCAAGCTCATTAACAAGGGAGAAAAAGAAAAATTGAAAAAGACGATGGCGATTTTGCCGCCTGATCAATTGGTCTTGTTGTGGGCCTTTTTTCATTGGTCAAGTCAAAACCGCTCATTAATAGCAAGGTTTCTGTCTTCTTGGTTTGTCATCATGTCATGTAAGAAGGGAATTGCAGCGGAAAGTGTCACCGAGGTCTGACTTTCTGCATGGTATATGAATGCCACGCTTCAATTTGGAATGCTGTTTTGAAATGTCACAATGCCACACTTCCTATCTTTGAAGCCTAAGCAGCTCTGATCTTACAGATTGTTGTTGACTTGAGGAAAAAAACTTTTGAATTCAGAATTCAGAAATGTCTGAGTGGTTTGAAGTTCATGGGAAAAAAAGATTTTGAGTTAAAGCCCCGAAAGTGATCTTTATTAACCTTGATAAGAGACAACCATGTAAAATATTTATGTCACTATTTTAAGCTTTTTTTGTGTGTGGAAACAAATGAAGTTGTCAGTGGCAGGAAAAAGCCTGGATGATTCAGTGGATCACCTAGCCTTTCTGCCAGACAACATTTACCATTCTGGAGGCAAAGATGTATGTTACTTAATAAGGGGCAGTTGATATTCTGGGATGAAAAGACGAGCCCTTTTGAGTTATTAGAAGCAAGTGGAACATTTCTTACAGTGTATGAGACTTGAAATGCTGCATTTTTTTTTTTTATGTCTTAGCAGCAGTAAAATTAGCAGCTGACTTTAAGATGATGACAAGGTGACACTTGTATGATAATGATTTTCTCCCAGGCAAATTTGAACCCTTTAAGATGATGACAAGGTGACACTTGTATGATAATGATTTTCTCCCAGGCAAATTTGAACCCTTTAAGATGATGACAAGGTGACACTTGTGTGATAATGATTTTCTCCCAGGCAAATTTGAACCTTTTAAGATGATGACAAGGTGACACTTGTGTGATAATGATTTTCTCCCAGGCAAATTTGAACCCTTTAAGATGATGACAAGGTGACACTTGTGTGATAATGATTTTCTCCCAGGCAAATTTGAACCCCCTCTGTTCCACCCCAATGTGTATCCTTCTGGCACAGTGTGCCTCTCACTCCTGGATGAAGAAAAGGATTGGCGACCAGCCATCACCATCAAACAGGTGGGGATCCAGTATTGACTTTTACCTTCTCTGATGGCCATAGACTGTTTAGCTCTCCAAGAGTTTCTTGTTATTGTAAAATCCTTAAATTTTAATATGATGGGTGTGTATTTCATATGTGTGTATGTGTGTGTGCATGTGTGTTTACATCTTCATACATTGAGTTTAAACATTTTCTTTTTCATGCTGAATGCAATTTAGGGGTATTGTTTTGCATACACACCCACTCACAAACACACACACACACACACACACACACACACACACACACACACATACACACACATACACACACACACACACTCACACTCACTCACTCACTCACTGGATATGTACACATTTAGATAGTTTAATTAGAAAATGTCTCCTTTCTGTAACAACAGAATTTTCACAACTAAACTTGCCTTTGTTGTGTCTGTGTTTGCCAGATTCTGCTTGGCATTCAGGATTTATTGAATGAATGCAACATCAAAGATCCTGCTCAAGCTGAGGCATACACAATCTTTTGGTAAGTGCTGGTGTGAACCAGGTGTTTAAAAAAAAGTGTGATGTGCACAAACTACAGTGATCGCTAGGCAGAACTGCCAAGTGCTACATGTTCAGTGTAGCATATTTAGTTTTCCTTGACAATGCTATGCTGCTACACCTTGTGATTAAATGCTGTGTGCAAAACCAACAATTCAGAAAATAGTTACAAACATGCTTCACAGACTGAGCAATGGTTTAAACAGAACGGAGACAATGTAGATCTCTTGATTATCGACTAACATCATTTAAAATATTGTCAAATTCAGTAAGGAGAGGGCGAAAGACCAGAAGAAAAATCACTAAAGGCAATTACGATTTTGCGTTTCTTTGTGTTGGCCATATTGATTTTTTGTAGGTGAAGTAAAAGCTATGTGGAACAACTATGGATATCTCCGTCTTCTTAGTCCACAATCATATCGTGTGAGACTGAAAGTGCTGTTGTTGAGTCTGATTGGTCGCATTGCATACAAATGTTACACTTAAGTTTGCAATGCTACACTTAAAATGTCAAAATGGTACGCGTAGTGCTTTCAGTACCTCAGCATCACTGACTATAGTTGATTTGGGGATTTGTCAACCAATACATAAATGTATAAAACCATGAACATGATTTCCAGTTATTATGTGTCGCACAGCATTAAAAGGGGGGCAACACGTATGTGGGTGTGAAAATTTCTTCTTTTCTTTTCTTTTTTTTTTTCTTTTACCAAAACTATAGCATAGATAGTTGGTATTAAGTGGGGGAAAAGGCTAACAAACAAAAGAGCAGAAGAAACTTCCCAACTGTTCATCATTGTAAAAATCATTTCAGTGAAACTTTATTGTTGTAATATAAAGTGGATGAACCTGTATTAATAATAATAGTGTATGGATTTTATATAGCGCAATTCTTGGGAATCAACTCATTGCGCTCAGCACACACTCAAACACTCGCACTAACATGTGTTCTCACACACACACACACACACACACACACACACACACACACACACACACACACACACACCCCTACCGACACAGGCGCACTTATCAAGTTCATCGGTTCAAGCGTAAACAATACAGTTATGCATGCAGTACATAAAAAGTCAGGTCATAATAATAGACACAGCATTCAGATATTATGGTTGAAGAAGGCTTTCCTAAAGAAGTAAAGAAGTATGTTTTTAACTCTGACTTGAATTTAGATAATGTAGGCAGGTCACGTAAGCTGTCAGGAAGAGAATTCCAAAGAGTGGGCGCACTAAAGCTAAATGCTCTCTCACCGACTGTCTTTAATGAGCGCCTAGGAATTTTCAGAAGTTTTTGAGAAGATGAGCGAAGAGACCAAGAAGTTTGATAGGTGGACAGAGAAGCAGAAAGATACTGTGGGAGTGTCCCATCAAAGAAACGATAGGCAAAAACTGCGATTTTGAACTGCCATCGATATTTGATGGGAAGCCAGTGGAGTTCACGTAACAAAGGTGTAATATGCTCATTTTTACGCTTTTTGAGAACAAGCCGAGCTGCACTGTTTTGCACCCTTTGTAATCGTACAAGCTGTTCTGAAGGAAGTCCTGCTAACACAGAGTTACAGTAGTCTAGTCGGGACATTACCATGGCGGTGATGAGTCTGATTGTTGCCTGTGTGGAGAGGTAAGACCGGATAGAAGCAATACGTCGCAATTCCAGGAAGCATGCACGACAAACATTAGATATTTGGTTATGCATAGAGAGCGTTTGATCAATGCTGACACCTAAATATTAGTCTGAGTCATATTATCCCTGGTACTGTGTAATATCATATGATGGAAAATGCATGTTCTCAGTGATGCAAAATACAGTCTTAAATTCAACAACAAACAGTCTGGTTTAAGAGCATAAAAGACATTGCTGAAAATTACACTCACGAAAAATGATGGGCATTGAGGAGAGTGAGTGAGTGAGTTCTTTAATTTAGAGTATGTTCACACTTGGTGATGTTGGACTAAAAAAAAAAAGAAGAAAAAAAAAGGGAGCAAGGGGAAGGGGAACATTGAGGAGATGGAGAGATAAGATTGTCACCACTTGTGGTTCAATTCAGTTCGAAACAAAAAGAACAAGAAAGAAGGGGATAAAAAGAGAAAGATGAGAAAAGAAAGAGAGAATGAAACAAGAATAAAAAGACAGGAGAAAGAAGCATGGATTTAGCTCTCCTACTACCAAGGTTTTCTGCTGCTTACGTCCTTTTGGAAACCAAGTAATTCTTTAACGTTTGTGAAAATTTTCACTTGCGTTCATTAAAAAATATTAAAAGATAGAGTTATACATGAATTTTCCTGCAATTTTGTGTTCATGTGCAGAAATGACTGAATAAAACTCTCAAATGAAAATAAATTGGGTATGAGTTTTCTAATGTTGTCTGTTTCAAAATCTCTCAGCCAGTGATCAAAATCATACGCACACACAGATGTTACTTGCATCTTTGTCCTCGGAATCGCTCAAAAGATCCCCGTAATCAACATTAGCTTCAAAGTTCTGTCACTTCGCGATCTCTTTTGATGCGTTTACGTTTACTTTCACTAATTTCTTCAGCAGTAAAACCCTGAAAGGTTTCGTCATCGCTGTCTCCTTCTTGTAGGAGCTCTTGCCAGAAGTTTTCATTCGGTTCCATTGCAAAAATTGCTCAAAAATATGACTTTTTCTTCGGTTCAAACCAAAACAATCTGCCATTTGCAAAGCCAGTCCATCCGGAATCGACTGTACATGCGTGTATTAATGGAAAGTGTGATGTAAGTCGCAGAAAGAAGGGATGGAAGGGAGAGACTGGAATGGCTGCAGGCCTCGGCGGTTGTGCCCGCCCACGGTTCCTGTGTATAGCAGAGATCGTCGGCGGTTCTACCCGCCGACGGCAGTAGGAGAGTTAATGATCGACAAGCAATGAGTTAAATAATGTGCTTAGCCCTAGCTGTGGAGAAAACTGTGCTCAGTCTGACTGGTCCAGACGTGCTTGCTTAGCATTCGTGTGTCCCATTATTAATGATAAAATTGCAGCTGTTCTTTTTTTTTCACACTGCATTTGGCTTTAACAATGTGGTATAGCCTTTCAGTCATTGGCACCGTCTGTGTTGGTATGCTGAAATTAAATCTTGAAACGGCTTGAATGGTCAGTGACATGACTTCATCATTCATCTCTGTGTATGACCTATGAAAGTTGCATGGAGTGTAAAAAGTTAGATCATTGTGATATTCAGAAAGAAAAAAGGTGAGAAAGAATGAAAAAATTTGCTTAGCTATGCATTAAAACTGATCGCGATCACTTCATAGTAAACAGGGGTAGCGATTACTGCACAGTGCATTCCCTTGACTGGTTCGTGTCAGCTTCATTTTGGTTGACCAGTGTCCATCAGTCCTGTTGCCCTGTATTTTGTCATCAGCAAGGAATGTATAAACCTTGGCTGCACTAAGTGTTTCCCTCCAGACCCTTTTCATAATGCTGTAGAATATAACATATCATGGAAGTGTGTTTAGGTTGCATACTGCATTCAACACTCCATTCTTGATTTACATCCTTGTAAGATCGTTCCTGGCGTAGGGCTTTGTAGATGTGTTAAATTTTGACATTGTTTCTCTCTTTTTTTTGGGGGGGGGGGTAAAAGCAAAAAGTCTGCATTGTGATGCATGTCTTGTTTTTATGTAGATAATACATTACCACATATGTTTTGTTTTTGCTATTTTGAGAGCAGATGGCACATTAGCAGTTGTGACTAAAGTGAAAATTACAGCATTTTGTCTCGTGACATTTTTGTTTATGTGTGTGTGTATGTAATTGTGTGTGTGTGGTATTTTTTTTTGTCTGTTTGTTTTGTTTTTTGTTGTTGGTTTGTTTACCTTGCTGACCTAAACATTGTTCACACAAGTAATTGTGATTTGTTTGATGTTTGCTTTCAGCCAGAACAGTGCAGAATATGAGCGTCGTGTTCGAGCTCAAGCCCTCAAATTCCGCGATCCTTCCCTAGGCCATTAGGATCATGGGACATTTGAAATGTGCTTTTTACCCAATTGGTGGGAGGGGATATCATTGCACTGGTCATAATTGATATCATCCTTTGTGTCTGTTGGTCATTGACATCTTAGCCTAGATTTTTTTTCTTTTTTTTTTGCTGTCTGTCGCTCACAGTCTGTTGGTCTGTCTGTCATTCCTGAACACTTTTTTTCCCCAATATCAATTAAACTGCAATTGCGTTGCAAATGTGAAAAGCATGTGTTCAAAGTTCCAGACAGTACATGAAGTGCTGTGCCATTCAGAGACTGCGCTTTACAATCTTTTTTCATAATGTTTTGTGATGTATTTTCTTCATCCGATTTGCTCATTGTCTATGTTTCTGCACAGCTGAGGGTTTCTTTGCCTCCACAGTTTTTCATTTATTAGTGACTACTTTTTATTGCTTGGTGAACTGTCATTTGCAAAGTCATTTGCTAATCCGTGTCTCTTCATTGGGTTCTGCCCTCTTCACTTTTTTTTCCCCTTCTTTTTTTTTTTTTTTTTTTTGGTTTGTTTTCGTTCTGTTTCTTTTTTGTTTGTTTTGTAAATGCACAGTACCTACTCAGTTTTACTGACTCATGATAATTTAGTGTTGTAGTAGTTCCATTTTGACACAGGATAACTTTCTTCCCATGTCCTGTGAATGATTTTCGCACCACATTGTTTTTCTTTCCAACCACAGAAGACAAGGGATGCTTTATGTGATGGAAGTTTCTGACTCAAGATGTTACGATCATTCTTTTTGATTTGTATCACTATTGCTGGCCTGCATGTTTCCATGTCCATTGTGGGTTACTAATTGAACCCAAAGTTACACTTTAGCTCAAAACTTTTAGCCAGGATACTGAATAATGTAGAAGCTTAAAAGGAGAAGCAAGGGAAACTTGTGCCAACAAACAGGATCCATTGAATCCACCCAAATGGATTATTCAGCAGGAAAATTTTCGGATGCTCATTTCGATTTTAAAATGGTACCCAAATATAAATACAGTCCAGCAAAACTCTTTGTCAGTAGTTCTGCCTTAGTAAAATGCTTGTGCATCCCAGAAGATTCTGAAAAATTAAACTTTCTTTTTATTGTTTGTCTAGTCCCTGCCTTAGTGTAATGCCAATGCATCCCAGAAGATTCTAAAAAGTTAAACTTTCTTTTTATTGATTTTCTAGTCCCCATCCTCACGTAAGCATATCATTCATTGTAAAATACTCTTTCCTTACCTCTAAAAATGATTTCTTCATTACCAGATTTTTTTTTTTGAAAGTGAAGTGGATAAAAGACTGCCATGAACAAGTCTTGTGTCATCGTTTGATACATGTGTAAGAGACTTGTGAACAGTGCATTGTTTGTGTAAATAGGGAGATGGTGATGAAGGAAATAATTGTAGAGGTTTCGCCTCTTGAAAAATGGGGGTTGTTTTTATTATTCATTCAAATTCTTGCATGCGTTGTCTCTGCATTGTCTTTTTCTTGTAAAATTAAACCTGTTTCTATGCTTTGAAAGTCCTCAGGCATGCTAAAGTCTGCTTTTTGCTATGTATAGTTTTATACAGCCAGATTCCATCGCAGAGTTCTCACATTCCTTGCAGGTACTTGTAACATTTGGAATTTGACCAGAGGATGCAAAAGGTTGCCAGATTTTGTTAGAAATCCATGTGTATTGAAAACCGACCATGACATTGCATTGCAGCAATGCAAAGTGTTTATATGTATGTTTGCTATTGGCATAAGAACCATAGTAGTTGTATAACCAGGCTAGGCAAAGATCAATCCAGGATAACTATATCAGGTGGAATGATTACTAGGCAAAGGATACAAGTTTATGTTGAAGGTGAAATAACCGTTGGTAAAATATATGTGTACAAGCAATTGTGCTGCATGATCTTGTTATGTAGAGGTCACAGTCTGTCCTGATGAATGCTGGTATAGTCTTTATACGGTCCTTAGCTCTTACTGGAAGCCTGGGGGAACCTTGTATAATTTCCCCAGTCACAGATAGGTTGTCCCCTTTTCTCCTCTTTACTGCCTTATATCTTACTTCCTTTTACTTTCGCATTGCCCCCTTTTTTTCTCTGTTTTTTATGAATATATTAATGATTATCATCGTCATGCATGTGAAATAAAGACTGTTTTATCCATTGGTTATTTGTTTTGTCAGTCTGTATTCCCAGATGTGAGAGAGAGGTTCTTGTGCTTGCAAGATGCACTGTAACACATAGGCATGCACACACACACACACACACACACACACACACACACACACACCCATCTCCATGAGTTGGCATCCAATTTCTATTTTCAGAATCAAGAAGACTACAAAAAGAATTGGAATGCATGCATGATGAGATGAACGGGATTTAGCTGCCTCTGTGCAGAGTTGACTAGACACATTTTGTGTCATACACAGAAAATCAAAGACTTTATCCAAATCATACCATGGAAAAAAGATGTTTGTGGGCTTGATGCACGTTTCAGTGACATTCCTGTTACATTAAACTGTAATGTTTTCATTTGAATTAGTATTAGCACATAACAGCACAGTTCACTTCTGTTGTCATCATCTGCAAACCATTGCATCAACACAAACAATATTTCAGGTTTGTAGAAGAAGCAGAAGCCTGGCAGGATCCGAGTTGAAATCATAAGGTCACAGTCTGAACCAAAATCAGTTGGTACCGACATCCTCATATTGCGAGTAGTTATTTTTCAGCAGAAGTGGACGTGCCTATCACATGTAGCCTTTCTTTTCTTTTTTCTTCTTTTCATTTTCTTTCTCATATCGTTCATTGAATATTATGCAGGAAGTGTTTACAGACATTGACAACACCTACCTGTTGGAGTGCAGTCTCTATGAAATCTGTATTATGCAGGAAGTGTTTACAGGCATTGACAACACCTACCTGTTGGAGTGCAGTCTCTATGAAATCTGTATTATGCAGGAAGTGTTTACAGGCATTGACAACACCTACCTGTTGGAGTGCAGTCTCTATGAAATCTACATTTTCATGATAAAGTTGACCTACTGGAGGAATACAGTGATGCAGAGCTACAAGAACTTTCCATCAGATGTGGGGGAGAAATTCTAATATGGAAACCAGGGGAAAATGAAATTTTGGTCCAGACAATGCTCAGTAGATTTTCAGTTGGTCATCCTTTATAATTTGAGGGATAGGGGGTGGAAGTGAGCTTTTCCTTGTTAGACTATCCCTCAAGCGAATGACATTTGTTTGCCATTTGCACTATATTTGACTTTGCACTGTATTACTGTGATGCATAAGTGTGTTCAAAACTTTACATTGGAAATTAAATGTAGTGCATAAAAGCAATACAACCCACAGGAATTTAGATTTGATGCTGGCTGCAGCTCATCTGCAACAGGAAGCCAACTGGTGTAGGAACAGAAATGCATTGGAATTATTTTATGTGGTACTAGACAAAGCAAAGATCATGTCCACACACCTGATACTTGATCCACCAATGCCTGGTTTTCTTGCCGCAAAAGGTACATCTGAGCTGAACTGATCAGGCCCATACCAGGTGGTCAAGACAGTAGATCTGACTTTAAATAAGAATGTAGGTTTCTGGATTCAACATTAGAAAAGTAGTTAAGGACTCGGAATTTTTTATTCTGAGTCCTTAACTACTTTTCTAATAAATGTAACTTGTTTCAGGTACACGCTTCTCAAGCAATAGAGGACTAGCATATGAATGCCCAGGCCCATCAAGGAGTGCCCTTTTCAAGTACTCAATGGTAATAGAAGAAACCAGTGCCAGCATATCCAGTCTTGGCCGCTTGTGTAATTCTATGCAAGGGCTAGGCTTTCAGAACTGAATTGCACAGCACTGGAAAACTGTGGCCATCATCTCTTTGAGCAAAAGGACATTCCATGATGTGCTGATCTACTGGCCATCTGATGGACACTCCCTGTGACCTGGTAGTGATGAATCATGAGAGGCTGATGGATCTGGATATGTCTAGTATCGGCTGTTTACCACAGGTGTCAGGCCTTGATCCTCTCATGGCTGTCTGAAGTGGGAAGAGCTCCCGATATAGGAAAGTGTGAAAGATGCTGTTGCCTTTCCACCTGGCAACAGGATGTCCAGATTTTGTGTCAGCTACTGATATGAATTCTTCTTCTTCTGCGTACGAAGGCTGATACTCCTGCGGACACTCCCTATATGTACAGGCAAGTATTGATCCCATCTACCCTACAAAAGGAGTGGAGTTTTGTGTGCATGACTGTTTTTTATTCCCCCATTAAGGCAGCCATACTCCATCTTCAGGGAAGCTGATATGAATGATCTTGCAGTCTTCAGTATTGCTTTGACCTTGAAAAGCCAGTCGAATTGATCTTCTTTAAGACAACCCACTTATTTCAAACTAGTGAAAAGGTCGTCCAAGTGTGCATGTAAGCCATTTTTCATGCTCTTCCAGTACACTGATCAGGTCGGTAACTAAGGATCCACCCATTCCAAGATTGGCTAGTCTGCAGCCACTTGCACCTTGGCATGATTTATGAACACGCCCAAATAACATTGTAGTGAAACCCAAACCTAATATCTCTCAGATTACTTGCCCTATATCCATGTCTTCCATAAAAATTATGAGACATTTTAACTCCAAAGTGTTTTAAAGTAGGTACAGGTACAATATTTGAGGAAGTTCTTGCGTTTAAGTGCACAAGATGTACCAGCACACGATCGACGACTAAGATTTGAGAATACCCCCACCCCTTACCCATGATGGTTCGAAAGGATTCGTTAATGATGTCATTTTGACACCTCAGCGTTCAAAATAAAATTGTTGGGAAACCTGTGTAATATATGGATGAAACCACACGTCCGGATACCGGAATTCGGCCTCGCTGTTTGTCCGGAGAACTGGAAATCACGGAATGTCGGGTTGATTTTTTCCCGAACGTTTTGGTAAAACTGCGTCCTGATTACTCCTTCCGATCCAGGTTTTTCTTTTCCAAACTGATCTTTCGTCATTTTGCCGAATGCAAATACTGCTTCGGCCAATAGTCACGGTACCGTTCGTTGAGCCTAATGAAGATACCGGCCCCCTACACTCCCGGCCTTCCAGCTTTTCTTTTTTTCTTTTTCCCCCCTGGTTTCACCCATGTTAATGTCTTCAATAAAAACCTGTTGTGGCTACTCATTGAGACCTGAACCTGTATGGAAGACTTAGGACAAACTGGTGGCCTTTTAAACTATTTTTGCACTCTCCCTGTTCCGTCGTGTTTATAGCCGTTGATCGGCTCCTGCGACGTATGAATCCAGAAAGGAGACATTTTAACTCCTAAGTATTCAAAAGCAGGTAGGCCTAACAGTATTTGAGAACAAAAATCGGAAATGAAATGAGGCAGGGAACAGTAAACGATAAACAGTAAACAAGTTGGGTATTTTTTGCTCCCATAAGAAAACCTAACACAGAGTAACTTTTATTCAAGACTGGCACAGCCTTTTAAACTTGAATAAAGTCAGACAAATACATAGACGAACAATCTAACAGTGGGGGAAAAAACAAGCGCAGGCCAACAACTGAACTATCTTCATAGTAATGACTTGGCAAAGATTTGGACTTAAGGAGGGGGGGGGGGGGGGTAATTTGAAGATGGAGAAACTGGGAACATGAAATTAAGAAAATATGTTACAGATATGAAAACTCTTCACTAGCTGCATAAGGGAACCATCGCAATCTCTTTTGAAGGCAGATATATTTGTATTGCCTGCTCCGAGGCCTTTCGTCCGCTGGGTCGGACTCATCAGGGAGACACGGCTGGTTGTGTCTGCGCTCCTGGCGTCAAATAGAGACACACCACAGTCCATAATACTGTGGTGTTCTCACCACCAAGAGTGCAAAAAAGAATCCAATAGCACTCCCAAAGCAGCCAGCGAAGAGTAGTAAATGAAACCAAACGAAAGTGTGGGAGGAAAAAAGTTGCTGAAAAACTAAAGACATTATGCAAACAGTATAAAATAAAGGGGACAATCTTTGAGCCTACGCTTGAGGATCCACCCAAAGATGCAAGGGAGATCAAAAGACAAACACACAGACGGACAGAAACAAATACAAATAACCTCAATTTAATCAAAACAAAAATCGGAAATGAAATGAGGCAGGGAACAGTAAACGATAAACAGTAAACAAGTTGGGTATTTTTTGCTCCCATAAGAAAACCTAACACAGAGTAACTTTTATTCAAGACTGGCACAGCCTTTTAAACTTGAATAAAGTCAGACAAATACATAGACGAACAATCTAACAGTGGGGGAAAAAACAAGCGCAGGCCAACAACTGAACTATCTTCATAGTAATGACTTGGCAAAGATTTGGACTTAAGGAGGGGGGGGGGGGGGGGGGTAATTTGAAGATGGAGAAACTGGGAACATGAAATTAAGAAAATATGTTACAGATATGAAAACTCTTCACTAGCTGCATAAGGGAACCATCGCAATCTCTTTTGAAGGCAGATATATTTGTATTGCCTGCTCCGAGGCCTTTCGTCCGCTGGGTCGGACTCATCAGGGAGACACGGCTGGTTGTGTCTGCGCTCCTGGCGTCAAATAGAGACACACCACAGTCCATAATACTGTGGTGTTCTCACCACCAAGAGTGCACTCTTGGTGGTGAGAACACCACAGTATTATGGACTGTGGTGTGTCTCTATTTGACGCCAGGAGCGCAGACACAACCAGCCGTGTCTCCCTGATGAGTCCGACCCAGCGGACGAAAGGCCTCGGAGCAGGCAATACAAATATATCTGCCTTCAAAAGAGATTGCGATGGTTCCCTTATGCAGCTAGTGAAGAGTTTTCATATCTGTAACATATTTTCTTAATTTCATGTTCCCAGTTTCTCCATCTTCAAATTACCCCCCCCCCCCTCCTTAAGTCCAAATCTTTGCCAAGTCATTACTATGAAGATAGTTCAGTTGTTGGCCTGCGCTTGTTTTTTCCCCCACTGTTAGATTGTTCGTCTATGTATTTGTCTGACTTTATTCAAGTTTAAAAGGCTGTGCCAGTCTTGAATAAAAGTTACTCTGTGTTAGGTTTTCTTATGGGAGCAAAAAATACCCAACTTGTTTACTGTTTAGTATTTGAGAACGTTATTGCGTGTAAGTGCAGTAGATGCTCTAGCACTCGGTTGACAACTGAGATTAGAGAATCCCCCACCCCACCCCCTCCTTTCCCCATCCGTCTTTCTTCTGTTTTCTTCCGTCTTTTTCTTGACAAGAGATGGTAGAACCTTCTCCGGTCAACAGGGAGATGGATGGGGACGTACTGAACGCTGGCATTGTGAAGATACTGCGTCTCTGGACCATGTCACATCTTCTAACAGGCTATGGACACCGTAATCAGCAGTGTCTCTGACCAAACAGGAACGCAGCAAACTTCTTTGCTGTGAGTAAAACCCCTTCGCTTTCATGCCTACAATATATAGGACGACACTTCGAACACACACAAGCTACATGCATGTCGACATACTGCATGATTTGACGAAAACATTTTCAGATTTTTCCCATTATGTCTTCTTGTGAGTGTGTGTGTTGTGTGGTGTGGGGGGGGGGGGGGGGGGGGGGGGGGGGGGGGGGGGGGGGGGGGTCAAACGATGGAATGTGAACCATAGTAAAGCACAACTTTAAGCTTTATATAAATGGCTGCCTTCCGTTCCATTTTAAGAAGTTAAACCGTCATGAAAACTGGATGAGCAGGATTAGCCTCCCCTGTCTTGATTAAATACAGACCTTGCCACAGTGTGAGCATCCTAGCCTCTGCAGGTCTGATTCGTTTCATTGTCCCGCGTATTGGGCGGTGGGCCTGAATATGTTTCGGTGAGCTGCAAGTCGTGGATCTTAAAGACACATGCAGCAGAATCTCCTATTTCTGGTAAAAGTGGTTGATCAGCCTCTGAAAAAAAAAGTAAGCAGTATACAGTTGTGAGCAGTACTAAGCATACGAAGTGTGCACACGTAAACCTTACAATTATCCAATGTAATGGCCTTGACCTGTGACCTATAACCTTGAGTTCCCATACGAGATCATCACACAATGGCTCATCACAATTCTATGTACCTCAAAAAATGGCGCAAGATTGTGAACTGATTTCTCCACTTCTATTTCGTTTTATTTTGTTGTATTTTGTTTTGTTTTGTTTTACTGTTATGCCATGATGTGACCTTTACATTTGACCTTTGAACTGCAGTACCTTCATGAAGAGGGCGGCAGGATGTAGGTCTGATCAATGTGTAGCCTACTATCTTGCCAAGTTTGGTTGTTCTACCACCTGTGGACCCGGAGAAAATGTCAAAAGGCAAAGAAAATATCAGAATGATTACACATCACTTTCAGTTCTAAACCGAAGGCATAATGGAACCGCTTTTGAAAGCTATTGCAACAGATTATTGAATGTAGTATTGTGACATGGTCCTCCAGTCATTGGTTTTAATATACTTGAATGAAAAAAAAAAAAAAAGCGTAAATGTAATATTTTCATGTTACAAATAACAACAGAGGGAAAACTAGGCCCCACTCCCCCTCCCTGGCTTAAAAATCCTTTTATTAAAAGAATTGTTCGGGCTTATGTTGCAGTTGAAGCTCTGTTTACTTCGAGGTACACAGTACAGGAGACAATTAATTACTGCGAAATTAATAGTACAAAAGACAATCAAGCACCATTCCACACAAAAAGGGGAGGGGGGGGGGGGGGGTTGAGAAAAACACGCATGCGTAAGCGAATGCACACACACATACACACACACGGACGCACGCACGCACGCACACGCACACGCACGCACGCACGCGCTCATACGCATACACACACACGCATGCACGCGCGCGCGCGCACACACACACACACACACTCTCATCTCTCTCTCTCTCTCTCATCACACACACACACACACACACACACACACACACACACACACACACACACACACACACACAGCTCTTACACACATACACAAACGATGACACGGGGAATTAAGCTTACAGTCAACTGAAGTCCATATAAGTATTCATAATAATAATAGTAATTCCAGTGGTTAGCTTTATCATCCCCCTTTATTTTTTCCAGAAGTGTGTAAGTTAAGAAGTTGTCACCAGAGAAAGGATTAAATGCTTTCTAGAACAAAGGTAGGGGAATGGACCACAAAAGCAGAAAACCACTGGACAATAGTGAAGAAAGAAAGGTAATAACAATTTGAAGCGGCAGAGGCAAGGACAGTGATTAGAAAAGAAAATTACAGGTAAATATCCGTTCGAGAAGACAGGGATACAATTCATTTGGCTTAGTGACAGAATCCCAGATGATCTTCACTGGGTGAAGGAAGAAGTGTCAAAAAGATTTTTTTTAACAACGACAGGTGAATGGGCCCATAGGTGTGTGTGTGTGTGTGTGTGTGTGTGTGTGTGTGTGTGTGTGTGTGTGTGTGTGTGTGTGTGTGCTTGCATATGTGTGCGTGCGTGCGTGCGTGTGTGTGTGTGTGTGTGTGTGTGTGTGTGTGGAGAGAGAGAGGGTGTGTGTGTGTGTGTGTGTGTGTGTGTGTGTGTGTGTGTGTGTGTGTGTGTGTGTGTTCGTTAAAATGAATGACAATTCTATCTCTTGTCCGATATAGATGTAATGGCACCTCTTCAAAATCAGTTGGTCTGCTGCCGCAGGGATTACAAATATTTACACTACACTATCCGGTTTCGCGGGAATTTGTTTACAGAATCGGCAGATCCTGAACACTGAGGCAATTTCAACTGCTGAGGAAGCTTTCATGCGGCACATTATTGCAGAATCTCGTGTCGACTGGAACCTGAAATGAAACCAGTGGTTGGGAATAGGCAGTCAACTCCCCACACTGAAACAGGAACAGTGATAGCGAGCAACAAGTTCAAACATTTCGGACATCTTCATTCGACGCCATGAAGAATGGAAGTACACGGTGAAAAATGAAGATGGTAGTACAAGATAAATATGTACCCCCCCCCCCCCCCCCCACACACACACACACACACACAGATAAATAGATACATAAATACATAAATAAACAATAAACAAAAAGATGAATCAATTTTGTGAACAGAGAGTACTCTGTGAAGGCTTACTCAACCCTATGGTCAAAAGCCAAAGACTGTTTTACGAAGAAAAACTGAAGTCCGCTGACTCTTCAAAGGCCGGCAACTCGTGTGGCAAAGAGGTGTTTTATAACTAGGCATGAAAGCATGGAAGAAAATTGAAGAGTCGAATCATTCTGCGCCTACCTCATTACCAACTTGAATGCCTTTCAAGTCCTACAGAGTTGCGTGTGGGGGTGAACAGCCGCATTCCTGTCGTCCATGATGATGTGATGAATCACGCCTCACAAGGGCAGGTCCAGTAATGAATCGGAACAAACCACAGATCTGTCAAAGCTCTTGCTGTGCGGTACACCACTCATCTTCAGGTCTGACGTCAAATCAGTTTAGCTGCACGGCTGTAAAGCGTAGAGGAAGGCAAAAGCGATGCATTAAAAGAATGTTCATGAGCACCTGTCAGGGGCGTGTTTTTAACGTTCAATGGC
>CM065714.1:8980389-9037889 GCA_033310375.1 Conus canariensis | reverse complement strand
AAGACTTTAAGCAGTCTTTTTTTCTTCTAAATTGTATTCCTGTTGTTTACTGTATTACTCCAGCGATTGTGTGTGTGTGTGTGTGTGTGTGTGTGTGTGTGTGTGTGTGTGTGGTAAATACATGCTGAAGCCTACTCCGCTCATAAAGAAATGACTCCAAATTTGAAAGAAGAAAAAAAAAAACTAGCCCTCAACCCTCCTTTTTCGTGAAGGTTTTACTTCATTACCGTTTCGACTTCGATTTCAGCTCCAGTTGTTTTAAACTCAGTTTACCTTCTTCGCTAATTCATGCCCTCTCGCTCTCTTTGTCCCTGGTGTCTCATTCACAAGCTAAGACGCTCGATGTCGTTAACTGCCCTAATTGCAAATTTGGCCCAGCTATGGAGTGGTGGTGGCGGAAAAGAAGTTGGGAGGGGGGGAGGGAGGGGGCTCAGGGGTAGGGGGGGGGGGGGAGGAGTTAAGCCCGACAGAGTGACAATTCGAAGCGGTCGAACCAGCATCCCCCCAACCCAGGCCAGCATTCAAGTTAGTGACCCCAGAGAGCCGGCTCGCCCCAACGGTAACATTATGGCGGCGCGCGTGCTCGTGTTGTCTTTCCGGGGCGCACACTCCCCCCCGTGCCGCCCACTGGCACGTGGCACGCGCGCCGCACGTGCTGGCACGTGAAGCGGCGGGCGATTCCGCTCGTGGACAAGCCAGGGCGCGTGCTCCACCAAACCGGGCTTGGCGGCAGGTGCGCGTGTCACCGAAGCGACGTAATTGTCAAGCGACCGTACGCACGAGAGAGAGAGAGGGGGGGGGGGGTGGGGGGGGAGAGAGAGAGAGAGAGGGAGGGAGAGAGCGAGAGAGAGAGGGAGGGAGAGAGAGAGAGGGGGGTAGCAGGAGTGAGCGACTGAGGCACAATGTTGACAGGGTGGGGGGTGGGGTGAGGCGGGTAGGAGGGGGGGGGGGGGATGACGGATCTGGAAACACATTTAGCTGTCGTTTGCGTCAGGGCAAGAGAAAAAAAAAAAATAAAGACCTGCTTTGCAGAACCAACGACTTTACTGTAAAATTCTTGTTGTTGTTTGCATTTACGCTTTGTTTGCAAAGTTGTGAGCGGGCATAATGTCCTGGAGTATTCCACAAGGGGCGTAGATGTACGCGAGCATGTGTCAGCGTGAGCACGTGCGCACGGATGCGCGTGTTTGTGTTTACGTGGAAGAGGAATGCTTACCATGCTGGGTTTTTTTGTTTTTTTTTTTTTTTTTTAATTTTTTTACGAAAGTTTGTGAAGGTCTCCGATACCCTCAGGGCGCCTCCCTGTTTGCTAGAGACGGGGGAGGGGGGGGGGGGGGAGAGGGGGAGAGAGAGGGACGGAGGGAGAGTGGGAGAGGGGGAGGGAGAGAGAGGGGGGAGAGAAGGGGAGAGAGAGAGGGAGAAAGGGGGGAGGGAGAGAGAGATATATATAGAGAGGGAGAGACACAGACAGAGAGACAGAAAGAAAGACAGAGACAGACCGACAAACACACGTACGCGCGCGCGCGCGCGCGCGCGCGCACACACACACACACACACACACACACACACACACACACACACACACACACAGATAAACAGAGAGAGAGAGAATCACAACAAGACACAAGAACGAGCACACGCTAACATGAGGCTAGATGGCATGTGGGTTTGCAACGCATCGAACGCACCCATAAAACTTTCACGCGCGAGTATGTGCGTACACACACACACACACACACACACACACACACACACACACACACACACACATACACACACGCACGCACACACACACGCACGCACGCACGCACTTACGCAATCACGCACGTACACACGCACACACACAACCATTTGAAGATATACACTGATGGATCATTAATCAATGAACATGCAGGTGCAGCATACATTATCCCAGGCCTTAACAAAGAAAAGTCTTATTATCTCGGAAAAAAACAAATCTATATTCACGGCTGAGTTATTTGCTATAATTATGGCTTTAAAGTTTGTTGTTGATTACCCTCAAAATTTATTTAAAGTTGTTTTATGTGTAGATTCCAAGTCAGTTCTTACTGCAATGAAGAATTTTAAATTAAAAGTTCGAACTGAGATGATCACTGAAATAAATAATTTAGTACATTTCCTCTCAGTCAGAGACACTGAAATAACATTTCTTTGGGTGCCCTCCCACTGTGGATTATATTATAATGAAAAGGTTGATGTTCTAGCAAAGAAAGGAGCAAAACGATCATCAGATTCGCATTTTTTTAACTTCTCTATGTCAGTGCAAGAGTGCTATACTTTGGCAGAAAAAGTACAATTTTCTCATTTTCATTTGATAGAAAGAGAAAGTGGGTGTTTTGGTTTACACGATGAAATGAAAAATATGCATGAAAAGTTAAGTAAGTACGATCAAAACATTTATCGTAGACGTCAGATAAGTTCCTTGATCTGTAGATGGAAATTGGATTGTTTAAAAACAAAGTATGTAAAAAATATACATTGTGTATGTGGTCATAGCATTTCAATTGATCACATTCTTGTGTGTAACTTAATGAAAAAATTCATTCCAAATACGTCTGTACAGTCTATTCAAAATGTTTTCCTGTTAGCAAGTGAAACATATCTTTTCTTTTTGCACTTAGCTAAAAGTCCAATTGGCAAATACTTATAATCGATAACAGTCAGTGGTGAGACAGAACAGAAGAGTTATACGTTTGATTTTTCTTTTTGTTTGTTTGTTTGTTTGTTTTTATCTTTGATTAAGTGGATATTCTATTTTTGTGTTATAGTTGTAGATAAGTTAATTCTTTTGACTCGTTGTGTTAACCTTTTTTCCAAGCCTCGATTATGTTGGGTTTTTTTGTGTGTTTTTTTTTCGTCTAATATCACGTAACGTGGAAAGACGTAAAACAAAACAACAACAACACACAACCACATACACAGACACACACACACGCACACACGCATGCACACACACAACCACACACACACACGCACACACGCATGCACTCCCCCACCGGGGTCTGCCCTGGGGGACCTGGGTGGGGTGTCTTATTTTTAGTTCTCAGGGTCACCCTCTTGTGCCCCTTGAGGGTGGGACTTTGTTTTAAGTGGGCTTTCTTTTTCTCTGTTTTTTTGTGTTTTTTCTGCCTACCCATGGTTCTTTCACCTGCATTTCTCTTTCAACATTCTCCTTATTAATCTGCAGTTTTCTGTTTTGTCTATCTTCTGCCTTTACGGATCTTTATCCTATTCTTTTCCTTTTTTCACAAGTCTTCTGTAGCACTTTCTATTTTCTCTGTGGCCTCTTGGTCCACCGTGTTGACCGTGCGGTGCGGCCCGTGTCGGGGGAGAATGGTGTCCTGGTGGTTGAGAGGGACTCGGAGTAGGATCCGCGCCCCTCAACACGCCACTTTGGCCCGGACTTCCCCTAGACGGGGGGCAGCATGGGGCCCAATGCTGTCAACCGGTCGCCTTCACAGTGTGGGCATGGCATGGGTCAAACCGTGTGCCACGTTGCTTGTCCTGGAAGCCAGGTGAGTGGCCTCCTGTCCGTTCCCGGCAGTTGGTCATGAGCCTGGTGGATGGGGTGGAGCGCGTGCCACGCGGTGTATACCTGCACTATAACCCTGGTGTTTCCCTTTGCTGGAGGACCGCTTAGGGGCATCGCCCTTGTGGGCACTCGATGGCGGGTGGGGAGTAGGGGAGGTGAAGTTCTTTTTCTTTCATTATGACATCTAAACAACTACCCCCTAACAAAAAGAGAAGAAATGATGATGGACATGGCACGCTTATGGACGAGACTATGAATAGAGATTCAGATTCAGATAATGAGATAAGAGAAGTGGCAAAGAGAAAGGGTATCCAAAACACATGGCCAAGCTTCCTTTTAGTGGAAGCAAAAGATCCGAAAGAATCCATTGCTCGGATTTCTCCGTTCGCTGTTTGCAAGTGGTTCGAGGGAGTTTCGTCCACAGGATTTAAAATGATCAAAAGACTCCGATCTGGTAGTTACCTTGTTAACTGTGCTACGGAAGCGGCGTCTCGGTTGCTACTGAAAAGGGATGGTTCTCAACTCATGCAGATCACAGTTAAGGTTTCCATTCACCCCTTTCTCAACTACTCGAAAGGGGTAATCAGATGTGTTGACTTGGCTGGAGTTGCTGAATCAGAAATTCGGACTGAGATGGAAAGTCAGGGTGTTCTGCAGGTCCATAGAGTTAAAATCTCTAAAGGAAGTGACTTAATCGAAACCAACACGCTATTCTTGACTTTTGCTATGCCATCTCCCCAGAGTTTGTCAAAGTGGGTTATGTCCGAGTGAAAGTTACGCCTTTTGTACCATCTCCTTTGCGGTGTTTCAAGTGCCAACGCTTTGGGCATTCCAGCCGAGCTTGTCGGGGTCAGGAGATCTGTCGTGACTGTGGACAGAAGAAGCATGATGAATCTTGTATAAATGCTGTATACTGTGTCAATTGTAAGGGTGACCATCCAGCAAATTCAAAAAGTTGTCCAGTGTGGAAAAAGGAATGCGAGATTCAGAAAGTAAAGATTGAGAGGAAATGTTCCTTTCTTGAGGCTAGAAGGTTAGTGGAGGCCAGGACTCCTTCGGCTGCGACTTATGCACAGAAGGTGGTTAACGATTCTGCGAACCGGTCATCGGGTGATGATCTGGGAGCAGCTCCATTCACTGCTCTGGAGAAGAAATTGACAGAATTGTTGTCATCGGTTTTGGATCGGCTTACTATACTTGAACAATCAGTTGAGGTTTTGTCTCAGAAATGCAATAGTGTTCCGTCCAGCAGTGTACAACAGGCTTCAGCCCCTGCTGGTGAGGGAAGAAGTGTTTCAGTTGTACAAAGTGCTGTGGATCAGAGGTCAGGGGTGAAGGATCGGAGGAAAGAGATGTCCCCTCGCTCACAGGCCAATAACAGCAGTACGAGACAGGCACGCAGTGAGGAGCGTCCTTTTCGGACTCCAGACCCTCCTAGGGGAAAATCTCGAAGTCAGGTATTTGGTGCAGCAGGTTTCAGTCCAGTAAGAGCAAATTCCAAGCATGGCAACAAACAACTTAGAAATTTATCAGGAGCATCGGCTTCTGACCTTGTCTTGAAGAACCGTTTTAGTTCTTTGGTGGACAGTGAAGTTTCTGGAGAAGAGGGCTGATAGATATTCTTTTAACAACCTAACATGGACATACTCCAGTGGAACATAAGGGGAGTTAAAGCAAATTGTCGGGACCTTGAGCTATTATTGACAGAGTATAGATCTTCGGTAATTGCTCTTCAGGAAACCCTTTTAACTGCAAGTAAGAAGCATGAGATTCCTGGTTTCTCCTGCTTACTCAAGCCAGCTTCTGCAGACTTTTCAAGGAGAGGCGTTTCTCTTTATATTCATAATTCGGTACTACATACAGAAATTCCACTTCAGACGGATCTGGAGGCAGTGGCAGCTCGTATCTCGTTAAACAAGGTCGTTACGATATGTTGTTTGTATCTGTCTCCATCTTCTGTGATTTCGAAGAGTCAGTTGGATGGTTTAATTTCTCAGCTCCCTCGCCCATTTCTTTTATTGGGTGACTTGAATGGCCATTCTCCACAGTGGGGAAGTAACTGCACCAATTCTCAAGGGAAAGTTCTTGAGGATTTTATATCGGATCATGATCTCTGTCTTCTGAATTCAGGCTCACCGACCTTTTGTTCTCCTTCTGGTTCTTTGACTCACTTGGATTTGTCCATTTGCGACCCTTCCTTATTTTTGGACTTAGAGTGGCAGGTTCATTCAGACCTAAGCGGGAGTGATCACTTTCCGATTTTTATTTATTTTACAAAGCAAATGCAGGAGTCCCCTCGGGAAACATGGAAGTTTCGCTCTGCAGATTGGAGTCTTTATCAGCAACAGATTTTAAGTAGACTGCCTATGAATCTGTTGCGGAGTTATGATGATCCTGTTTTGCAGTTCACTAAAGTGATTGTAGAGAGTGCTAAGGAAGCTATTCCCAAGTCCCGTGATAAACCAAATGATGTTAAGACCCCTTGGTATGATAAAGAGTGCAAAACTTTGAAGGGTAAGAGAAAAGGTGCTCAAAGACTTTTTGCTAGGTTTCCTATGGTGGGGAACAAAGTTAAACATCAGGCGTGTAGGGCTAAGTGTCGGTATACTTTTAAAACTAAGAAGAAAGAATCTTGGAAAAAATTTTGTTCAAATCTGTCCTTTAAGGTCAATTCAAGGAAAGTCTGGAAACTAATCCGTAAGATTAAGGGAAAGTCGGTTACATCAGTTATAAAATGTTTGCAAGTAAATGGATCGATTATTACTAATAAAAAGGAGGTTGCTAACTTGTTAGCTGTTACTATCCATCAAAATTCGTCAGCTGATCATTATTGCAAGGAATTCCAGCGTATCAAAAGATCAGCAGAGTCAAAATCTTGTTCCTTCGTGCCAGATAGTTCTGAGGATTACAACTGCGTTTTCAGCATGGATGAGTTAAAGGACGCCATTTTGAAAGCCAACAACTCAGCTCCTGGACCAGATGACATTCATTATCAATTTATTCAACATTTGCCAGCTGAGGGTTTAAAGGTGTTGTTGTCTCTGTTTAATCATGTTTGGTGTTCAGGGTATTTTCCACCTTCTTGGAGAGAGGCGGTTGTTATCCCTATTCCTAAACCAGGGAAAGATCATTCGGACCCTAACAACTATCGTCCTATAGCTCTCACTAGTTGCTTATGTAAAACTATGGAGAGAATGGTATATTCTCGATTGTTATGGCAGTTAGAATGTCTGGGGGCCTTAGATGTTTCCCAGTGTGGATTTCGGAACAACCGCAGTACTACTGATCACCTGGTTCGATATGAGTCTTTTATCAGGAATGCTTTGATTAATGGAGAACATGTAGTTTCTATTCTTTTTGATTTAGAAAAAGCTTATGACACAACATGGAGGCATGGAATTCTCCAGGATTTGAAGGCACTTGATTTCAAAGGTAATTTACCAATGTTTATTGCTAATTTTTTGTCTAACAGGCATTTCAGTGTTAGGCTTCATTCGACCTTTTCGGATCCTTTTGAGCAGGAGATGGGTGTCCCTCAGGGTAGCATCCTTTCTCCACTTCTGTTCAATCTCAAGATTAATAACATCGTCCAGTCAGTAAATTCTGGAATTGATAAGTCATTATTTGTTGATGACTTCTCCATCTCTGCCAAGGGGAAAACTTTGGCTGCAGCTGAGCGTCAACTTCAGTTGTGTGTTAATCGTGTTCAGCAGTGGGTTACTGAAAATGGATTTAAGTTTTCAGCTACTAAGACAGAGTGTGTTCATTTCCATAGGAAAAGATCTCAGGTCTTAGAACCAGCTATCAGTCTCAATGGTCAAGTAATTAAAGTTTCCAAACAAGTGAAATTTTTGGGGGTTATTTTTGATAATAAGCTTTCTTTTTTGCCTCACATTAAGTACATTAAACAATCTTGCCAGTCAGGTTTGAATGTTTTGAAGGTTATTAGTCACACTGATTGGGGTGCAGACAAGCGAACTTTGTTGCGATTGTATCGGGCTTTGGTGAGACCAAAGCTAGATTATGGGTGTGTGGTATATGGTTCTGCACGAAAATCTTACCTCAAAGCTCTTGATCCAATTCATCATCAAGGACTGCGGATTGCTCTGGGAGCATTTCGCACATCTCCAAAAGAGAGTTTGTATGTTGAATCTGGTGAACCCCCTCTGGAGCTAAGGAGGTTGTGTCTTTCCATGAATTACTATCTGAAACTGAGGGCTAATCCAGAAAACCCTGCCTATGATATTGTCATGAACCCGCCTTTTAGAGCCAAATATGATCTAAAGCCAAATGAGATTCCTCCACTGGGTATTCGTATTTTGCCCCACTTCGGGGCAGCTGGCATTGACCTTGATGCTGTTGATGACGGCCCATTACAGACTGATGTACCTCCCTGGAAAGTCGCCAATCCAGAGATTAATTTATATTTAACTCAATTTCGAAAGGAGGTCACCTCGAGTGCTGCATATAAACAACTTTATCTTGGGCAATGTGAACTTTATCAAGATTTTATCAAGATTTTTACAGATGGTTCTAAAAAAGGTGAGAGGGCTGCAGCTGCCATTGTGTGTGATAACAATTTTCAGAAGCCTACTTTGTTAAGATTGCGGGATTGGTCGTCTGTTTATACTGCTGAACTGAAGGCTTTAAATCTGGCCCTCAGTGCGGTGTCCAGGTCAGATCAGAACGATTTCCTTATTTTATCGGATTCATTGTCGGCATTGTCGGCTCTATCGACAAGAGAAGTTTCACATCCAGTTTTGGCTGATATTCATGATCTTCATACTCGGCTTGTCTCTTCGGGAAAGCATATAGTTTTCTTGTGGGTCCCCAGCCACATGGGAATCTATGGTAACTCAGTGGTGGACAAAGCAGCCAAACAAGCTCTCGGTGCAAGTCTTTCCAGGAGGCCTATGCAGTTTGTTCCTCACTCTGATCTACGTCATAAATCTAGTTTGTATTGTCGTGAACTGTGGCTGAGTGAATGGTGTAATCAAATTCATAATAAATTGTTTAAAATTTGCCCAGATTTAACCAATCCTTTCCCATCGGTGGTATGTAACCGTAAAGAGGAATCGGTTTTGTCACGGTTACATATTGGGCACAGCTATATAACGCACAGTTGGATACTCAGAGGGGAAGACCCCCCATGGTGTGTTGCGTGTGACAGCTTGTTCAGTGTTAATCATTTTTTGACAGAATGTGCTGATTTGATGTGTATCAGAGAGAAGTTCTTTTCCACCAGTGATTTATCAGTTCTTTTTCGTGAGATTTCAGTAGATCTTATTTTTTCTTTTTTGAAAGAGGTAAACTTATTTTATAAAATATAGTGTTTTAATTATGTATACAGGTGTCGTCGGAGTTGAACAGATAATTGTGCTTTTGTCCTCATAAATTTTAAGCGATGTGTTAATACTAGTGTGGGTATTTGTATCTAGAGACTTAGATATGATAGCTGAGGTCCTGATTTGGCTCCTAGTAGTCCGCTGGACCCTATAAACACAAACTAACTAACTAACTAACACGCATGCACACACACAACCACACACACACACGCACGCATCATGCACGCGTACACGCATGAATGCATGCACGCACACACACACAATACAGAGAGAGAGAGAGAGAGAGAGAGAGAGGAGAGAGAGAGACTCACGACAACACCAGAACGAGCACATGCTAATGTAAGGATATAATAAAATATATGGCACGTCAGTTGGCATGCAACACATCGACCACACCCACAAAACTTTCACGCGCGAGCATGCGCGTACACACACACACACACACACACACACACACACACACACACACACACACACACACACACACACAGCACGGGGAGCGCGCGCGACCTTGGCTTATCCCAACGACGCTTGTGCGGCCCAATTTTTTCAGAACGACTTTGTCAGCGCCACTATTTGTCCTGCTAACATTTGATTCAAACCAACCACATGCACACTACAGCATCCATTATTCACCGCGTCAGGCTAACATTGCATGTCAACAAGCACGCCCCATTGCACGTGTGACAATAACCGAGCCGTGGAGGCCTCGTTTCCACGTGGCCCGCCCGGCAACGCTAGCAGGTTCACGGCTGACCGCACATCGGCGGGTCACTTCACTGTGGCTCAGTATGCGTGTTGCCATGAAGACGCATGGTGTTGTTGTACAGTATGCCGGCAGCACACTGCTGCATATATAGGGGTTGTCGTTCTTGCCCGTCGGCAGCTGGTTTCATGTGGGGCCAGGCGAAGAAGCGACGTCAAGTAATAAAAGAATAAAAACAAAAACAACGAAAAAAAAAAGAATAAAAGCAAAAACAGAAACAATTGGGGGGGGGGGGGGGGGGGGGGGGGGGGAGGAGAAATTAAAAGATAATGAGATATGTTTGAGTAGTTCCCATCCTGTTATAGTATCTCTGATATGGTTCTTCAGGATGAACTTTTTTTTAAAAGATCTTTTAAAAACATGTTTCTTGTTGATGACGTCACACATTGTGATGTCAGGCGTTATGCAAATTTATGATGTCAATTCTTTGATCTGTCCAATTGTCAAAGATGGACATTACGTAGTTGTATTGGTTTTTGTTTTTGTTTGTTTGTTTGTTTGTTTTTTCCTCTTCTCTTGAAAAAGACCACGTGGCCGAAAATTTGAAATATGAAGAGTGGAACTGTGATTTTGTGTAAAAGATAATGGAACACACACGCACGCACGCACGCACGCACGCACGCACGCACACACACACACACACACACACACACACACACACACACACACACACACACACACACACACACCACACACACACAACTACATATACACACAAATGTCTGTCAGTCTGTCTGTTTCTCTGTGAATGTATATGCATATACATGTACACGCACATGCACACACACACACACACACACACGCGCGCGCGCGCGCACACGCACACGCACGCACGCACGCACACATGCACGCGCGTGCGCGCGCGCGCACACACCCACCCACCCACACCATACAAACATGTATACACTACAGGTTACAGTCCCTTAGCCTAACAGCCATGGAGACAGTCAACTAGAAGTTCATCGTGTCATCATGTATACACTACAGGTTACAGTCCCTTAGCTTAACAGCCATGGAGACAGTCAACTAGAAGTTCATCGTGTCACCATGTATACACTACAGGTTACAGTCCCATAGCCTAACAGCCATGGAGACAGTCAACTAGAAGTTCATCGTGTCTGGGGCAAGGCAGGTTACAGTCCCATAGCCTAACAGCCATGGAGACAGTGAACTAGAAGTTCATCGTATCTGGGGCAAAGGCAGGTTACAGTCCCATAGCCTAACAGCCATGGAGACAGTGAACTAGAAGTTCATCGTATCTGGGGCAAAGGCAGGTTACAGTCCCATAGCCTAACAGCCATGGAGACAGTGAACTAGAAGTTCATCGTATCTGGGGCAAGGCAGGTTACAGTCCCATAGCCTAACAGCCATGGAGACAGTGAACTAGAAGTTCACCGTATCTGGGGCAAAGGCAGGTTACAGTCCCATAGCCTAACAGCCATGGAGACAGTGAACTAGAAGTTCATCGTGTCTGGGGCGAGGCAGGTTAGCCTAACAGCCATGTAGACAGTGAACTAGCAGTTCATCGTATCTGGGGCAAAGGCAGGTTACAGTCCCATAGCCTAACAACCATGGAGACAGTGCACTAGAAGTTCATCGTGTCTGGGGCAAGGCAGGTTACAGTCCCATAGCCTAACAGCCATGGAGACAGTCAACTAGAAGTTCATCGTGTCTGGGGCAAGGCAGGTTACAGTCCCATAGCCTAACAGCCATGGAGACGGTGAACTAGAAGTTCATCGTATCTGGGGCAAAGGCAGGTTACAGTCCCATAGCCTAACAGCCATGGAGACAGTGCACTAGAAGTTCATCGTATCTGGGGCAAAGGCAGGTTACAGTCCCATAGCCTAACAGCCATGGAGACAGTGAACTAGAAGTTCATCGTATCTGGGGCAAGGCACGATGGAAGTTGGAGCTCAGCCCTATCCTTCCGTCGCCTTCAACCTTCCCTGACTTGAATCAAGGACCCAGCGGGGACGGTTTTTTTTTCAAGCCGTAAAAATCCGACCGCACGAGTGGTTTGAACCATGACTATCAGCTTTGCAGGCAAAATTCTCTAACAATTTGACCACGAGCCCCTCACACACACACACACACAACACACACACACACACACACACACACACACACACACACACACACACACGTGTGTTGTGTACATGTACTATAGGTTATGTGTTTGTGTGTGTGTATGTGTGTGTGTGTGTGTGTGTGTGTGTGCGCGCGCGCGCGCATGAGAGTGAGACAGAGAGAGAGGGCTTGTTTGCTTGCGGGTATTGTTGTGTGAAAGAGTGCACGCATCTTTGCCATGTTTCATCCCTTTGTCCGTCCGTTTAGCAGTCGATGAACGAGGATTGACCATTCAGGCGCAACACTGCATGTAGACGCTAGGAATGTGTTCGTGGCAGTGGAAGCGGTTCTGTCTGTGCCTCTCACAACGGTGAAGTGCCCCGTGCTGTGTGTTTCAGGCCAGTGAGGTGCCCTGTGCTGTGTGTTTCAGGCCAGTGAGGTACCCCGTGCTGTGTGTTTCAGGCCAGTGAGGTGCCCCGTGCTGTGCGTTTCAGGCCAGTGAGGTGCCCCGTGTTGTGTGTTTCAGGCAGTGAGGTGCCCCGTGCTGTGTGTTTCAGGCCAGTGAGGTGCCCCGTGCTGTGTGTTTCAGGCGAGTGAGGTGCCCCGTGCTGTGTGTTTCAGGCGAGTGACGTGCCCCGTGCTGTGTGTTTCAGGCGAGTGGTTCAGCACAGACATCTGGGGGGACTTTGCCCAGCACTACCAGGCCGGCTACAACGAGTGCGTCCGCGAAGTCCTCAAGTACATGGCCGACGTGGAAGGCATCGCCATCAGCGACAGCCGCTGCGCCAGGCTCGTCTCCTTCCTGCACAACCGCTTCCGCGCCGACTCCGCCCACGCCGCCGCCAACAACCCCACTTCCGGCAGCGGCACTGCCCCCCCTCCGACTGGATCCGGAAACGAGGGGTTCACGGGACCACGTGGGCCTCACGTCACTTCCGCCGGAAGAGACGGGTTCGTGAACCCCGGTAGCGCCGGGGTGATGATGATGAAGGCGACAAGGGACGTCACTGTGCTGAAGTCGACGGTGAAGACGGTGCCGTCGTCGGCGGTGGGGAGCTCGCCTTTGGAAAGCAGGCTGTTCTCGTTTCCGCCCTTCCTCCCCCGCAGACTGTCAGCAGCGCCGGGGACAGCCGGCCGCCGTTGCACCCCAACACGACGTTCTCAGGTTTGAACGTGGTACCCTCCGCGCCCTTCAGGCCCCTCCCCTCCCTGGCTATTCCCGCCATGGACCTGCGGTTCCAGGCCTACGCCAGAGAGGCCAGTTCCTACCTGCGGGCGGGGACGGGTACGGCCGGGGGCAAAGACGTTCTCTCCATGGACCTGCACCACCCAGGGCTGGGAGTGTCGGCTCCGCCCAGGAAAGACGCTTGCCTCACGTGATCTGTTCTTTGCTCACTCGCTACTAAGTGCCTACGCCGCGGCTGAGACTTTTGCCTTTTTCGGACAAAGTTGGGGTTGGTAACTGTGCAGACGAGAGTGGGAGAGGACAAACATTCTGACGGCTTTTTGTGCTAGTCAAAAAAAAAAGAAAAAGAAAAAAAAAGGGGGGGGGGGGTGGGGGGGGGGGGGGGGAATGAACGGCTGAGCAAAAAAAAAAAAAAAAAAAAAAAAAAAATCAAGATAATAACGACAGTGCCAGTCTTGAATTAATGTTAATTTGTGTGTGTTCATTTCTCCAGTAGTTGTTTTTGCTGTGTAGGTTGTCAGGTACAGGGTACTTGGAACATCCTTTTTTGGGGGCGGTGGGGGATGTCTCCTTGTTTGTTCTGTGTGCTCTGTGCTGTTATTTCCGATTCGGTGTCGTATGCAGCGTTCGTTTGGAGTTGCGCGCGTTATTTCTTTCATCGTGGGAGCAAGAGTTATCGTCCCTGTTTCTTATACTTGTGGAAAAAGATTTCTTTTATATCCTCTTTATAGACAACGTCTGCTTTGGTTGTACTGAAGACGAAAGCGGATTTTAGAGGGAAAGAACCGGAATTAGAAACAAAATTGTTACAACTTCCTGTTTCTCTTTTCGTCCATGTCTTCTTTCATTTATAAATATTGAAATGTACGTCGGGTTACATGATTGGTCGAATTCTGTAAACAGCCTTGCCATTGGTGGAGAAAACCGTGGGTGTTCACCTGTTGTTGGGAACAATGAAACTCCCCTGACTGCCATAGGACAACATTCTCTCACACTTCGCTGCGTGTGTTTGATGTGTGGATTACCATCAGTTATGATCGTCAATATGTTGCCAGAATTGTTGGACAGTCGCATGCTTTTCGTGTGTTTGATGGTGGGAACTTTTGCCCGAATGAGCACGATCAGGCGTAACCTGTGAAACTCGCGTTCCATATGCATTTTGAGCGATGATGTCATGCTTTTGTGTATATTGCCATTTAAACTTTTTTTTAAATGATGTCGAACGTGCATGTTCCGTTTGGTATGTGTTAGCGAGCTAGAGAGAGAGAGAGAGAGAGGGGGGGGGGGGAGAGTTTGTGAGTGAGTCAGAGAGAGACAGAGACAGAGAGAATGAGAGAGAGAGTGTGTGTGTGTGTGCGAGCGCGCGCGCGCGTGCGTGCAGAGATGAAAACTGACTGTGAGCAATTCATAATCCTTGCGTATGGTTCGGTCGGTTTGCCAAGCTATAAACACTTGCTTCACCGATAATTGTACCTAAAGATATGAATGGGTGTAGCAGCGGCAAATACCAAAAATGACAAGTTTTGTTTGGGTGGGGTTGGAGGAGGGGGGGGGGGGGGAGCCACGTTAAGGCATCATGTCGTCTTCATTTATACTGAAGTGAAACAATAGTGTTTATTTCATGTGCAATATGCTATCAACCTTAATTTCACACCGTAGTTTAAGTTGTTTACCCAAGACCAGTTCTGCTTCCAGAAGTAGAGATACATGCCTGTCCGTTCGCCTTCTTTTTTTCTTTTTCATTGTTTTTAATGTTATTCATCCTGCCTTAAGAAGACCCAATAGGTCAAAAGGCGTTGTGTTTGCTTTGTGATTTGTCTGTTCCTTCGTCTGGTGGTCAGTAATTCTGTTTTTGCTTATCAAAACTCCCTCTCTGTCTCTGTCTCTGTTCTCTCTCTCTCTCTCTCTCTCTCTCTCTCTCTCTCTCTCTCCTCTCTCTCTCTCTGTTTCATTACTCAGTAGCAGATCAGTTCATTCCTTGAGGGAGAGGAAGGCGTCTAAAATTTTGTTTGTGGCATTAAATTCGTACTTGTCCAAAATATGCTGCCAAAAACGGTTGATGACCGGGGCAGTGATGGGGGTGGGGTGGGGGTGGGGGACATTGTCTGCTTCCATCCAATCCACGATGCCTACACTACCACAGAAAGGGAACTAGAGAAAGCCAGCGAGGTCTGCAAAACGGAGTTTCACGTTTGTTACGTTCGCGGCACCTTTTACGTTCGCGCGACATAACTTTTGCGGCACCTTTTACATTTGCCACATAACGTTTCCGGCACCTTTTACGTTCGCGACTTAACGTTTGCAGCACCTTTTGCTTTTGCGACATATTGCTTGTCTTCGGTAAATGAGCGAGATGGGACAACCATGTTCTGAGTTGGTCTCGGCGTGGGGCAAGTGTACCGATCTGGTCTCGATTTAATTGTGTTTCTTTGTTTCGTTTCTTCTTCTTCTTCTTCACCTCTTCTTCTTCTTCTTCTTCTTCTTCTTCTTCTTGTTTTTAAACCAAATTCTTCGTGATACCAACTGTTGTCACAAGTGTTTTCGTGGTTTTTGAGCAGAGATGGCTTTCTTTCCGAGTCCTACAACGTTAACAAACAAAAGGCAACAGAAGATACTGACGAAAGATCAACAAAGACAGCCCATGGACTGTTGAAGAGGAAGCCGGTTCCAAAGGCTGTCACCTTTTGTTCACATGCAGATGTACAGTGAACCACAAAACATCATCACCCACGCTTCCTCAGGACAACACCATCCGGGACTGGAACGACCTGCCAGAGACGGAGATGAAGGCTGGAACCCTTGACACTCTCATGTCAAGGGTCCCACAAAACTAAAAACTAAGAAATAGTTATAGTTAGTGTAGGCAGGATTAGGTCGCCACCCTATCCCATTCTTTCCCTAGTAAAATTGTGATTTTTAAAGTTATTTTTGGGCCTGTTTCACTATTAGGGCGAACCAGGATCAGCTAGTCTGGAACTCGTTTCCAGATGAAGAGCGAAAATTACAGTAGTCTGCTGATAAAATCCACATAGAGTAGGACTCCCCTAGTTTTTATGTTTCTCCACTGTCGTAGGTCTTTATCTTCCTGCATTGGCTTTCCATCTCAGCACAACCTCCATAGTGCGGCATGGTAATCAACCAGTTGATTGGGGCCGTCCAAATGGATGATGATGATGATGATGTAACATTGCCTGCACACCCTGACACAGCCAATGTTAGGTAGGTTACTCAAGGTCTGACCAATACGTTGGGCAAGGGGTGAGTTCTCGCTCACGAGTGGTGCGGTTGCTGGTTTCACGTCTCTGTGCAGAATTAATTAATTTTGTCTTAATTACGAGTGGTATTGACATTTCAAGTGCACAGAAATTTCAGTAAGTGATTAACGTGTCGACCAGTATGATTTTTTAGAGAAGCCGACGGCAGCATCGGGCACAGGCCACACAAAAACAACACAGGATGTGGTGTCGAGAGGAAATGGCGAATTAACAGTACAGATGTACCGACACAGTGTTGTGTTTGGACAGTGACGTCGCTCAAACGGAAGTGCCCTGTGGTGTTTGTGTGCTAATTCTTGGAGTACGACATGAAACTGTGTTCTGTGAAGTGTTCTGTGAAATGAGTGACAACAAAAACAAACGGATTTACTCTTCATCTACAGATGATAGTGACACCAGTGTTTGTGTAGAACAGACAGTGAAACCTGATCGAAAACGTCAAAACATAGGGTCTTGTACAGAAGAGGAAAAAAACAACAGCATGCCGGATCTTTCAAGCAGAGACATTCAAGTAGCCCTCGCTAGAATAGAAAAACGAATGGACGGTTTAGCCACAAAAGAAGACTTTGCAATGATGAAAGAAGACTTAAAAAACCTGACAACAAATTTCATGGAGAAGGTTAGTGCGCTTGAGGGGAGGGTCTTTGAAATGGAAGCGCAGAGAGAACGGCAAGACAAAGTAGGTCAAGAACTGAAAAAGAAGAACGAAACCCTACACAATATTATTAGGCAGCAGGAAATCAGAATTAAAGAAGTAGAAAAGCAGCAAAATGATCTGGATCAATACTCTCGGAGGTGTCATTTACGGGTTTTCCGGGTCCAGGAGCGAGAGAATGAGACACCAGACGACTGTGTGCGCAAAATCTGTACCATCTTCACTGACAGCGTGGGTGTCGATGTCAAACCTGTCGACATAGAGGTGGCGCACAGGACTGGGAGACGTAGTTCCGACAAACCTCGCCCAATACTCGTACGATTCTTCGACCGCAAGAAGCGAGACCAGGTGCTGACTAACCGCCGTAAGCTGAAGGGAAAGGGTACCAGCGTAGCAGAGGATTTGACAGCGACCAACTACAGGCTCCTACGAAGTGCCATGGAACATTCGGCAACGATGTCCGCCTGGACCAGCGCTGGGAAGATACTAGCCAAAGTTAAGAACGGTGTCATTGTGAGACTGACAATTCACACGGATTTGGATGAAGCTTTCAAGCGAGCCATGTCACCAGCAAATGTTAGCATGGAGGAGAATGTGTTGGTGTTGTAATTTTTGAAGAAAAGAGACTCAAAAAAATGTGATGGAAGGAACGGTGGAACATTCTCTGTGTGTGGGAAGAGGGGAAAAAAAAGGTGTGTAATTAAGCAGGACTGGATCGAAGGACTTTACCCGAAAGAAAAAGTGAGAAAAAGTGAGTAAAACAATTTTCAAAAACAGAATTGTGAAAAAAAAAATGATTACGATGTCAGTATAATAACAATATAATGACAGTTCAACAGCAAAGATTGAAATCGAGTGTTGTTTAAAACAAAATGGAGAGGGGGGAGAGGACAAAATAAAGAGAGGAGATTGGGGGCGGGGGGGGGGGGGGGGGTGGTGGTGGAACGGGTCCGCTGTTGAGGGCTGGGGGAAGGACAGGAAGAAGTGATTTTGTACTTTTTGTTATTTGTTGTTGTTTGTCTGTCAACAGGTGCACACACAGTGAACACATGCCCACACGTATGCATGCACACCCACACATATGATATAAGTACGCATGGATGCATGCGGGAACTTATAATTGGGTGTTAATGCGCGTACGCACACACACGCACGCGCGCACACTCACGCACACACACGCGCGCACACGCGCGCATGCACACGCACGCACGCACGCACGCACGCACACGCACGCGCACACACACACACACACGTACGTAAACAGGAGAAGAGAGAGAAAGAGGTGGGGGAGAGAGAGAGAGAGAGAGAGAGAGAGAGAGAGAGAGAGAGAGAGAGAGATGCTAGTCAATCAGTATCGACACGTAAGAATATATAAACACATACATTCGGAAATACAAGTGCATGTGCACACTGACGCGCGGCCATACACACACACACACACACACACACACACACACACACACACACACACATACACACGCGCGCGCGCGCGCGCGTGCGCGACACACACACATACACGCACGCGCATGCACACACACACAACACACTATACTTTTAAACGTGTAACATTATTATTATTATAATATTAACATTATTATTTTCATAGCTGAATTACAGCTACAGTCAATGAATCTTTTATACTCATCCAATTTTTTTCCCTTTTAATTTGATATAGAAGTATGAACGTGTGTACATATAACACACACATACACTTACACACACACACACACACACACACACACACACACACACACACACACTAACACACACTAACACACACGCATGCACACACACGTACACGATCGTCTAATATTTTTAGTAAACAGACGTTAAATTGAAGAATGAGCACGTGTACTCACATACACACACACACACACACACACACACACACGCACGCACACGCACACACGCACACACACACGCGCGCACACACGTAACATACATACAACACATACAAAAGCATTCACGCATGTGTGCGCGCGTGTACATATGCATACACACGTACGAACACATACATACACACAGGCACATGTAAGTTAGAATAAGTATTTTGTAACTTACAAGATTATATTCAATATGTTTCCCCCTCTTTTATTGCTATGGTGGATATGGTGAGGATGATGGTATTGTTGATTATGATGTTGATGACAATGTGGTGCCTATATTTATGTCTGGGTTCTTCTGGTAGATGGGGAGATAAAGGAAAACATTATTGCCCCTTTGGGGAACCCCCAGCAAAGAGTACAGATGTACCAAACGCGAAAAATATGTCACAGGGTACATCAAGTGAGCTGTGAGAGGTTAAACTTTATCCATGACATGAGGTCAGATGTTTCATATTGTATCAAGCTGCATGTATTTGTCACGCACACGCGCACACATGCACGCACGCACGCACACACGCGCGCAGACACACACGCGCGCGCACGCACGCGCGCGCGCACGCGCACGCACGCGCACACACACACACGTACGTGCGCACGGATACTTTTTTTTTTTTTTTTTTTTTTTTTTTTTTTTTTTCGTAACTGTCCCATTTGTTCGACCAATGGTCGCATGGTATTCACGCCACCGCCCCTTCCCTCCCGTGTTTCTTCTCTTCGTAAGCAAGGAAGTGGTTACACATTTTTGCCGTTCTTGTTGTGCCTCTTGATTGATGGTTATGTATGTGTGTGTGTGTGTGTGCGTGGGTGTGTGTGTGTGTGTGTGTGTGTGTGTGTGTGTGTGTGTGTGTGTGTGTGTGTGTGTGTGTATATATATGTATATATGTATATATATATGTATATATGTGTATGTGTGTGTGTATGTATGTATATATATGTGTGTGTGTATATATGTGTATATATGTGTGTGTATATGTGTGTGTGTGTGTGTATGTGTGTGTGTGTGTGTGTGTGTGTGTGTGTGTGTGTGTGTAGATACATAACATATTTCAAACAAAAACTTAAAGAGTAGATCACTCGTCATTTTGAGTTGTATTCAGGAACACAGGTTATGTCGTGCTAATTATTGAGATACTTTGCCTTATGCAATGTGCTCAGCGAGACTCGTTCAGAAATGTTATTCTATGTTCTACATAATTGTTTGTGTTTATTTTGTCATGTCCAAGAATTCTTTGTATCCATTTTTTGTTACAATAGGTCCAAGGTTTTTCTTTGTCATGTTTATGATATAATTTGTGATGTACATGATGATGATCATAGCATAGTGAAAACGAGTATGGAGAGCATATGCAGCGCTAGCAGTATGAAAGAACATTATGGAAATGGATAGTTTGGTGATGTCATCTCTAAATTGCCAGGGTCTGGGTAACTATGAAAAACGAAAAGATGTCTTTCAATATTTAAGGCAAAAGGAATATTCTGTATATTTTTTACAAGATACACATTTTACTAAGAAATTAGAGCGCCAGATTCGAACTGAATGGGGATATGAATGCTTTTTTTCTTCTAATAATAGTAGATCAAGAGGGGTTGCCATATTGTTAAATAATAATTTTGATTTCAAAATAGAACAAATAATCAAAGATACAACAGGAAACTATATTGTTTTGGTGTTGAATACAATGGGACAACAGATTGTATTAGTGAATGTTTACGGTCCAAATCGGGATGAACCAGATTTTTTCGAGACCATACAAAACAGAATTGAAGATCTAGGTATTTCGAATGTAATTATCGGTGGAGATTGGAACTTGGTATTAAATCCAAATTTTGATTACTATAACTACAAACATATTAATAATGCCAAAGCAAGAGAAGCAGTATTGGAGATGATTTCCAAATATGAACTAGTAGATATATGGAGAGAATTGAACCCAGAAGTTCTCCGATACAGTTGGAGAAGAACAAATCCTTTTCAACAAAGCCGTTTAGATTTCTTTTTAGTTTCTGACACTTTAGTAACCAATGTTAGTAACGCTGATATCCTCTTTGGATATAGAAGTGATCACTCTTTAATAACAATAGAGGTAACATTTAAAAATGAAGAAAGAACCAAAGGGTTTTGGAAATTTAACTCCTCATTGTTGAAAGATCATATTTATGTTGAACTCATTAACAATACTATAGAAGAAATAAAAGAACAATATGCAGTATTGCCTTATACGAGAGAGAATGTAAAAAGAATACCAGGTGATCAGATTCACTTCATGATATCTGATCAACTGTTTCTAGATACACTGTTAATGGAAATTAGAGCAAAATCTATTACGTATAGCATACATAAAAAGAGGGAATTAATAAAACATGAACAAGATTTAGAAAGAGAAATACAAACTCTAGAGAGAAAGTCGTTTATAGATGAAGAAGACATGATAGTTTTGAATGAGAAAAAAACACAAATAGCAGAAATTAGGAAAACAAAACTAGAAGGTATTATTTTAAGATCCAAAGCAAGATGGGCATCTCAAGGAGAGAAAATCAATAAATACTTCTGCTCTTTAGAAAAAAGGCATTTTGTAAGCAAACGAATGTTGAAATTGGTGACAGATGACGGTCGAACACTATTCGAAAGAGATGAGATGTTGCAGGAGACAAAATCCTTTTTTCAGAATTTATATGAACAAAAAGAATCCCGGGAAATAGACATTGATAATTATATACACAGCTTGCCAAAGTTATCTGAAACAGAATCTGAAAACCTGGAAGGGTTCATAACTAAAGAAGAAGCATCTGAAGCATTAAAAAGCATGCAAAATGATAAAAGCCCAGGCACAGATGGAATGACAGTGAATTTCTTTAAGTTTTTCTGGAGACAATTAGGTGACTTCGTGGTTCGGTCTTTAAACGAGGGATTTATTAAGGGAGAAATGTCAATAACTCAAAAGGAGGGAATAATAATTTGCATACCTAAAAATGAAAAACCTAGGGAATATTTAAGAAATTGGAGACCAATCTCACTCCTGAACATTACATATAAAATTGGATCAACGTGTATAGCAAACAGGATGAAAATGGTTATATCTAAATTAATCCATGAAGATCAAACTGGATTTATATCAGGAAGATACATTGGAGATAACATTCGAATTTTGTATGACTTAATACATTATTTAGAAAATAAAAACGTGCCAGGTCTATTGATTTCTATTGATTTCGAAAAAGCTTTTGACTCAATTAACTGGAACTATATGGAAAAAGTTTTGAATGCATTTGGCTTTGGTAAAGATATAATTAAATGGATACATACCTTCTATACTAATATCAAGTCCTATGTGATCGTGAATGGAAAAATTTCCAAAAGCTTTGCAGTAGCCAGAGGATGCCGGCAAGGAGACCCAATATCGCCATATTTGTTTGTTATGTGTGCTGAGATATTAGCATGCAAAATCCGTGAAGATAAAGAAATTAAAGGAATTCAGATATCAGATACAGAATTTAAGGTAAGCCAGTTTGCTGACGACACCTCATTTACGTTAGAGGGAGATCAAAAGTCATACGAAAGACTGTTCAATACTCTGGAGGAATTTGAAGAATTCTCAGGCCTAAAGTTGAATTTTGAAAAAACTATCAACGTATGGTTAGGTAAAAATAAGAAATCAGATACTGGATACTTAGCTGATAAGCGCATGATATGGAATCCCCCCAAATTTAAAATACTTGGGCTCTGGTTTACTACCGACCTATCGCATTTAACAGAAATCAATACAGCAAGCAAATTTGTCGAAGTACAAACCTTGTTTAAGATCTGGTCTAGAAGGAGCTGTACACCACTGGGAAGAGTAGCCATCTTAAAATCGCTTATATTATCAAAATTAGTATACTTATGGATATTATTGCCAAATCCACCAGATGATTATATTAAACAATTACAGAAAATGTGTTTTGATTTTGTGTGGGATAAAAAACCAGATAAAATAAAACGAATTTATTCAGTTCATAATGTCGAAAATGGAGGCATTGGAATTCCAAATATACAAGCTTTTATTCAGGGTCTGAAATTGTCTTGGATAAGAAAACTGATCATAGGCAATTCAAAATGGAAGAAATTAATGAAAATCTCATATCCAGAAAGTGATCAGTTAAACTGCTATGGTTCTAGGAGATTTACAAATAATAAATATAATCAGTTTTGGAAAGACGTATTTAATGCTTATGATAAATTCAACACTCACGTTGAATTAGATAACAACAAAGAGATGACTGCTGAACCCATATTTTTCAACAACAAATTCAAAATAAATAACAGTCATTTCTTTTTTAAAACTTGGAACCTAAAAAATGTATACCTTGTGAAAGATGTTTTGAAAGAAAATGGAGAGTTTTTAAAACATGATGAATTTTCAGAAAAGTGGGGTCTAACAGTAAATTATCTTAACTACTTTGGTTGCATTCAAGCAATCAAAGAATATGCCAGAAAAAGAAATATAATCTTCGAAAATAACTGTAGTAACGAAAATAATAAATCAGTACAAATAATATCTGGAGTACATAAAGGAACAAAGATTTTTTACAATTTACTCTTAGAGGAACATGTAATATTTGACATAAAAGCCTTTATGAAGTGGGAAACTCGATTAGCCATGTATATTGATTGGGAGACTGTTTTAAAAAAGATTAATAAAATAAAAGAAATAAAGCTTAAATGGTTTCAGCTGAAACTGTGTCATGGAATTTTAGTGTCAAATATCCTATTACAAAAAATTGGAGTAACTGATAATGATAAATGCAACTTTTGTTGCAATGAAAGAGATACTGTGCAACATTATTTATGGTACTGCCCATTCTCACAGATGTTTTGGAAAGATTTTGAAAAAAAAATAAGAGAGAAGTGCAGTAACTGTGAAAGATTATCATTTAATGTTGAATTAATTTTATTTGGCACAGACGATAAAACACTAACTGAAGATACTTTTGATCTAATTATTCTATGGGCAAAATTCTTTGTTTATAAGTGCAGGATAACTCGCATTAAACCAAAACTGGAAATATTTTTGACTGAGTTAAGCCGTAGGTATACGTTGGAAAAATATGTACATGTATTAAATATGTGTTACTATGATTTTTAAAAAAAGTGGCTACCATACTCAGGATTATTGTTGGAGGGATAGCAATCAATATGGATGATCCCTCAACACACTGTATAGATGCTGTGTTAAAAAAAAAAAAAAGGGGGGGGGGGGGGTTCTATACATATTGAATAGTACTGACATATGCTATGAACAAAGAATTCAAAACATAATTTTGTGTTGCTGTATGAGGACCTTGTAGAAAACACCCTTTGCATTAACATTATAATTTTTGTATTTGTACATATATGGTATTTATGAAAAAAGTACTCTTTTTGTTCTGTGGAACACTGTAATGTTATTACTGAATATTTATTTTGGAAAGAAAAGAACCTTCATTGCAAGGGGAAAAAAAAAAAAAATAAAAAAAAATAAAAAAAAAATACGTTGGGCAAATGCGCAGGTCGGATATCTGCTAAGTCGTAGCCACAAGACGCTCTTCTTGAATTATATCGTCGTAACAAATTTCAAAAAGTATTAAGAAAGCTCCGCCTCGCCTCAGTCATTAATTCATTTACCCATCAGCTTTAAATAATGCGCAGTGTGCTCTCAAAAGTTAGCGGATGTGGTGTAGCGTATGTGGACAGTCCGCACACAGTGACCCCTCCTTGATGAAATTGAAAACTCGGGACAGACAAGGAGTTTTCATCAACTTATTTTCATAAACGTCTTTTTTTTTCCACGCGGGGGAAAACATGTATATGATTTGTCAGTATCCCAAATCAAACAAACAAACAAATAAGCAAACAAAAACCTGCTCAGAGTACCGAGGGATATCAGTTCTTGGACGAAGACTGAAATGGCATTCTGACATGGGACATTATGTGGGGCTGGGCCCGGTAGTCCGACGTTTCGATAGTCCGACACATCGGTAGTCCGACACCCCACGTTCAGATGTTTCGATAATCCGACACTGTAAGAAAAAGTAGCGACTGCCCGACATCCCACGATTCCGACAATTCCAACTCGTTTCGATAATCCGACACACAACCTAGTCATACTGCACTAATTAGCAGTCAAATGGTGAAAATAGGCAAATATGACCACTGGTCAGTGGCACTGACCACCACTGACCACTGGTCAAACTCGTCAATAGTTGCACTAATTGGACCTGGGGCAACATAGCCCCGGGGGAACATAGACCTGGGGGAACATAGAGTGCCGTGTCGGTGTATCATGATGTCGGACTATCGAAACGTCGAAATCGTGATGTGTCGAACTATTAGCACAAAATAAAACATTACAAAACAAGTTTCGTTGGCCCGACAAAATTGTCGGATTGTCGAAACGTCAGAATCGTGATTTGTCGAACTATCGAAACGTCGGAATCGTGAAGTGTCGGACTATCGGACCCAAACCCATTATGTGTACACGTGCAAAAACGGCCTTCTGCGCCGCAAACGTACAAAAGCCATTATGGTGCCGCATTCGTAATGGTGCCGCAAACGTAAACATGGCCTCGTACCGCGAACATCGTGCTCCCCAGCTCTACAGCGAGAGAACTGATGGGGAAGAGCCGGAAGGAGGGGGAGGGGAAGGGGAGGGGGGGGGGGATAAGGGGACAGCTGCCACAATGACTACATTACGACGGGGGAGACATTTATGGAAAGGGTATGGGGTGGGAGGGGGGAGGGCTGACAATTCGCAATGTGTACAGCACCATGCAGCTCTCTCTCTCTCTCTCTCTCTCTCTCTCTCTCTCTCTCTCTCTGTTTGTCATGTGTGTGTGTGTGTGTGGCTCTGAATTTTTATACACTTTGCCTGAAGAGTTGGTTACCGAGTATGTTTGAGATTGGACTTTTTAATGGCATATATGTTGTATAGTTGTTTGTTCACGAAAGAAAATATGGCCCATGTCCGTTCATCGTTGATCTTGTTTATTTGATCAGGGTAATCGGGGGGAGGGGTAGTGAGCCCATCATTGAGAATTGTCTGCCTTTAACTCAGTTTATTTGGTAACACATTGTGTTGGTTTATACACATTTTGTGTACTGTTGACTATGTGACGCTGACAAAAACTGAAAATAAATCTCCAGCGCGGTATATTGAAGATTAAAGAACACGGGAAAACATTTATAAAATGGCAAAGAAAACAACTCTTCAACTCGAATGAAATCAAAAAGTCTTTGGTCCAACTGGCATTCTAAAAACAACACAAGCAAAACCAAAAAACCGTATCAAAGCCCTGTGCAAGCAGATCAATCCTGTCCCTCTTAAACTTTAAACAGTTGCAGCATTTTTATACATTTCATCTCTAGAATGTTTGTGTTTTTATCCCCCACCCTTTCTCTCTTTCTTTTTTGTGGGGGGTCGGTTTTGTAATTAGCATTCCTTAAAGTTTTGTTTGTTTGTTTTTGTTTTTCATTGAAGTATTATTGACCACATCATGTTCACACTGGGGAAGAGTTGTTGAAAGTTCCACAGGGTTCTTTTTTTTTTTTTTTTCTTTATACGGAAGAATCAGCCATCGCCTTTTGCGTATTATGATCTCGTGATAGTACTCCCATTAAATTGTGCCACAGCTGTTTCAGATAAATTGATCATAATTTCTTTCGCAGCAATCCGTCAATGATGACAAAGAAGAGGTGAGTCGTCGTCGTCATGTCATTATCATTAACATCATCGTCATCATGATCACCACCATCATCATCATCACCACCATCACCGTCATCATTATGAATACATTAAACCATTGATTTACAACTGTCAGCGTATACAGATTTGTATATTTTGATATGTGTGTGTGTGTGTGTGTGTGTGTGTGTGTGTGTGTGTGTGTGTGTGTGAGAGAGAGAGAGAGAGAGAGAATGGCGTGTTCAAGTTATTGGTACTCGTTTTTTCTCTCGCAGCTGGAGAATCAAACCTTTATATAACTTCGAAATCGAATTGCCATAGCAAACTCACACACACACACACACACACACACACACACACACACACACACACACACACACACCACACACATACACACGCGCCGCGCGCGCGTGCATGGCTACACACACACACGCTCATGTGCGTGCAGCTACACACACACACACACACACACACACACACGTGCGCGCATGCACATGCACACATACACTCGCACATTGTCAAATGTTGAAATAATTATCAATTAAAAGTTACGCCAAATGCATTTTAGCTTTGTCATTTTATTGTGGTTCTCTGTCCCTTACGTCTTTCTTTTGTTCTCCATTGTGTTCCTTTTATTAAAAAAAAACAACAAACAAACATAGTCGTCATACTGAATGTTCACTGGCTCTTGTTTCTATCTACACATTCTGTGAACTACATTCAAAGGCAAGCTTCTTCTTCTTCTTCTTCTTCTTCTTCTTCTCTCAGCGTTCCAGTATCTGGTAGCGTGTTAACTCGTTTTACCCTGTTGGGATACTCACAGTATACTCGAGCGTATAGTCAGTTCACTCCGACTTCGTTGAGTGCAGAAATTTGTGGGAAGAGGTTGTGGTAAAAGACAGATAAAAGATATGGTAGGCAGAAAGGACAGTAGACGACAGTACAGCAAAGAGGAGACAGAGTGACTGAGAGCGAAAGGAAAAGGGGACATTACTAGCACAGAATGTCCAGAAGGAGGGGGAACTATTTGTACAAAAGACCCCCCCCCCCCCCCCCCCCCCCCCCCCGGTATCACCACGGGGGGCAAAGGCAAGCAATCATACCCTACTTAAGTGAAAACCATGGCATTTTGCCTCATTTGAATGTTGAGGATTCAGATCGTCCATCGCAAGAAACTACACCGATTGATTCATTGCTTTAAGATATGATGGAGGCTTTCTTTCATTACGGTTTTATTTTCTGTTCATTCTGAGTCCGTTTTGCCGTGGATAGACCAACGGACTGTTAACCCAGAGAAGATTCATTCCATGAAATAAAGTACTTGGTATTTCGTGTAATATCTTAAGAAATGTATCTGCCTTCAAAAGGGATTGCGATGGTTCCCTTATGCAGCTAGTGAAGAGTTTTCATATCTGTAACATATTTTCTTAATTTCATGTTCCCAGTTTCTCCATCTTCAAACTACTCCCCACCACCCCGCCCTCCTTAAGTCCAAATCTTTGCCAAGTCATTACTATGAAGACAGTGCAGTTGTTGGCCTGCGCTTGTTTTTTGTTCGTCTATGTATTTGTCTGACTTTATTCAAGTTTCAAAGGCTGTGTCAGTCTTGAATAAAAGTTACTCTGTGTTAGGTTTTCTTATGGGAGCGAAAAATACCCCACTTGTTTATTGTAATATCTTAAGGTATAAGTGAAGATCTCTATTGGTTTCGATCACAATGTGGATTGAAGAGGAATGAAGTGGCAAATAGTCTTGCATTATTCGGAGCATTGGAAGACCCAGAAAATGTTCCAAATCATCCATTACCGTGCTTACAAGCTGAAATACTTCATTCAAGGTTCAAAGAAAAAGAAGAAATTGTTGTAAAAAGTCATACATATTGTCCATCTGCATCCACACCATCTAGCCAAGACAATTATCAAATGAACAAAAACGTTTTCTAAATGCTGCGTGTGTCTGCGGGGAAGACTCTTTTTTCTGTTTTTGATGTGTTCTAATATCCTACAGTAAGTCACAGGACTTTACAAGGTCAAAGGCCTTGTCGACAAATACTTAAATCAAACCCACATTTTGTATGACACATGCGTTACTGATACTGCAACTGTTAAGACTCAGAGTGAAGGAGCTAGGTTCCTACAAAAGCATTAAACTTCAAAATTGATTTCTGTGTGTGTGTGTGTGTGTGTGTGTGTGTGTGTGTGTGTTGATGAATATGGGATTGTATTGTTCGTCGCCTGATATTCTTTACGATAAATAGACGTTAAACACAACTACCGAACTGAGCTGATTGAAAATGCTTTTAGAAGACAGGAGTGAGGAAGCACAGTGTATGCGTTTGTGACTATACGTAATTAGTAGTAACTGGCTTTTCTTTATTTTCCCCCATATACATTTTCACTCAGTTACCATAATATTACACATATCGTAAAATCACAATATATACACATAGACACGTATACATACATAAAGAGTAAAGTACGGCACCAGACGACGTGACATTAAATCGCACTATGTTACAAAGTTAACAGAAATATTACTTTCGCCGAACGGAAGAGACAAACGAATCACAAGACAAAACACGACGCGTTTTGACCCCTGTGGTCGTCTTCAGGCAAGAGACAAACAGATTACAAGACAAAACACGACGCGGTTTGACCCATGTGGTCTTCTTCAGGCAAGAGACAAATTACAAGACAATGACAAAACGAAGAACGAAACACACACACACACACACACACACACACACACACACACACACACCACACACACACACACACACACACACACACACACACACACACACACCACAACACAGCCACACACACACACACACACACACACACACACACAACACATACACACCACACACACACACACACACTACACACACACACACACACACACACACACACACACACCCCACACACCACACACACACACACACACACACACCCAACACTGACCCCGCTACCACCTCAGAACACCGCCACCTCGTCCACTGCATCCCTGATAATCTCACCCTCACCAACAATGAAAGATCAGTCCTGGCAAAAGGTCTAAAATTTATCCCCATTAAACCTACCACCAACAAATACCAAAACAACCTTGATGTCGAAAGATTCTTCAGAAAAAAAAATGACGCCGTATGGCTGCACTTGAAAATGTACCCCCCACTCTACCTGAGAGCTCAGACATTTTTACCCATCTTTTCCAAACTCCTGTGCTCTGCCAGCATACAACATCCATTGTGCGCCCAATTTGAGGAAATAACTGACTAGTCGTTCTTCGTTTTCATTGTCTTGAATGTTACTTATTAAGCCTGGAGAAGACCAAAGAGGTCGAAACGCGTCGTGCTTTGTCTTGCAATTTGTCTCTTTTGCTTGGCTGAACAGTAAATTTTTTCTTTTAAGTTTGTTTAAGTTTCCGCTTGCAGTCACCCCACTTTAAAAACCACACTATGTTACATCAATATATCTGTGTGCATACACTCACATAGACATCCACATACTGAAAAACACAATACATAATACAAAGAGGCAATGACAGGTAAGCATGGGAAAATCAAGGTCTGTATACCAATCATTTGGCAGAAAGTCGATGTAAAGTAGTTTTAAAGAAACGACCTTTTCTCACCGGACATCAATCTCTGATGAGGTACTGTCACCTCTGACCCTTGTATGTCCACCCAAACGGAGACCAATCCATCACAATATACAGGGGACGGGGAAAAGGGGAGCGGGCGGATGTACATCACCATTCGGACCATGGCTTCTATCTTTCCTCAGCGAAGTATCACACACGCACACAAAAGCTGATTTTTTTTTTTTTTTTTTTTTTTTTTTTTGCAAAGGATAATCATGAACGCAGGCGGACAGAAAAAAAAAAAAGTGCCGGTTGCGGAGTTTCTTCCGGACGCCATGTCACGTTAAAGGAAGCCGTGCACGTGACCGCAGGTTAGATTTATCATCGGCCTTTGTCTCAGGCATCACATGGATTTAGCTCCCATGATCCGCAAGGGAAGCACCTCGAACGTTCCTTTCCGGCCTTCAGTGAAGTAAAAGCCCCTTTCCTCCCCCTCGAAAAAAATCCCGAACGCATCTGCCAGACAGTTGACTGCGCATGTGCCGTCACGTGCCGCACGTGCACGGGGTCGCGTGCCGTGTCAGCGGATGCTGGCTAACGAAGAAAGCGGGGCAGGAAGTCCTCACCATGCCGGCGGCTTCTGCAGGCAGCTTCCGGCGACGAACTGGCTTTTTCCGTGCCACGAACTGGGGCCAAGCACGAAATTCATGGAGGCCTTTAACAAATTAAAATGAGACAGACATTGTGGGTCCTGCAACGGTCTCTCGTGATTCCAGTTCCAGTCCCCTTCTTCTTTGACTCAAGGGCTAATGTCTTTTAAGGATTTAAAAAAAAAAAGAAAAAAAAGAAGAACTCTCCGACTGTTAATGAGGACGAGCACCCATGAGTACAACGAACATAATGAACGGGGGCTGTATCAAAAAACAAACAAACAAACAAAAACAAAGGTTAAATAGATGGGTATATTCTCTCTCATAGCCAACACATAAACTCGCCACACCACACACACACACACACACACACACACACACACACGAACAGTTCCTGTACACCTAGTTACGTTAGTGAGCGCGCATGTGGTTGAGCACATGCACACGAACAGTTCCTGTACACCCAGGTACGTTAGTGAGCGTGCATGTGGATGTGCACATACACACGCGCGCGCGCGCATACATGCTTGCACACGACCATGCACACACAAAACACACACACACACACACACACACACACACACACACAGGTGCGACATCTGAACACATACACCGCATCAAAACGATACACACAGACACTTCACGGCGCAATACAACACTTTTGACATGCATTGAAATGCAAAACGGTTTAATGCAATTAAATATAGAAGAACAAGTACGGTACACACCCTTATGCAATAATATATTCTGTATAATTATGATGCAAAACGGCTTAGCGCGATTATAAATAGAAGAACAGAGTACAGCCTAATACTGTGAAATAATCTGTATGATAGAATACGGTAAAAAGACAGTCAGATGAAAAAAAATACAATGCAATGGAACAGCTACGATACATCACATCACTACTAGATAATATTATAGGCAACACAATACACGTGTCTTTGGAGGGAAATTTCCACTAAACACAGCATGAAGATCCACAGATCGAAAAAGAGCTGCATGAAGACTCTGATGTGATGAACAAACAGCAGCGCACTGCGCCAGCAGATGAGACGTCGGAAAACCAAGGCCAGGATTCAATCACAGTGCCAAGGATATCCACGCTGATCATTCAGATGAGGGAATTGTACAAGCTCTCGACGCCAAATGCCAGAAACTCAGGTTACCACCCGTGAGTGCAAGACAGAAATGGGAGAAATTGTATGAAAAGATAGTCCACGAACTGAATGCACTGACAGGGAAGAGAACGCTTGAGCACAAACTGGTCATTTGGAGACATTGTATTCGGAATCTGTAGAGATATCGCGGAGTGAAGCGACCAAACCTGAAGACACTTCCAAAAAAATCCAGATGCCAGCGAGAGATGGCTATCACCCGAAAAAGAACGAGGAATTTCAAGAAACAAATGAAGGAAGCCTCAGAATCTGAGAACAAAGAACTAGAGAAGCTTTGGGAAGACCTGAATATACAATACAGTGCCATAAGCAAAGCAGAAGTTGCAGAAAAGAGATGGAGAAATAAAGAGAAAACCGACGATTGCTTCTTCAGAGACCACTTCCAACTCGCGAGGAAACAATTTAGTCAAAATGAAGAACACTCACAGTAGACAAAGAAAGCCTTGAGTAGAATCTCAGAAGAAAAAAAATCGACCCTCAAAGCGAAAAACAATCTAAAACCCAGAGCTTGGCGCAGCCTCAATGATCAAGCGCTAAAGGAAAAGTTCAATGACAAGCCACTGACACTGGAAATGACAAGCCACTAACACTGGATGAAACACAGAAAGTGGTTAAGAAAGCTGTGTCAAGGTTGTTGAGTGGCTCCCACAAAAGGATAAAATTAGCATGGAAGAACCTGAAGATCGGCGACCAATGGATGACAGGCGATGGAGTGTACATTACCAAAAAGCAAAACTGAGTGACACCAACCAGTTCAGACCAATATACTCCTGAACCTTGAGGGGGAAATCGTCTTCTCTGTCATGGCAGCCAGGCTGACTAATGTTCCTCACAGAAAACAATTGCTTGGATCTATCAATCCAAAAAGAGGCTTTCTGGGAGAATTTGGCTGTATGGAACATGCCACTATGATTTATCAAGCAATCAAAGGACCTAAGGTAGCTGGGGGAAAAACTCGATATGGTGTGTCGATGCATGAGTAGGTGCGTGTGTGTTGGTTGTGTGTGTGTGTGTGTGTGTGGTGTGTGTGTGTAATCTGTAGGCTTGTGCATGTTCTTGCATGCACGCATGTGTGTACATGTATGTATGTATGTGTGCCTGTGTACATATATACACGCAAGCGCACATCTTTATGCATGTGTATGTATGTGCGTGTATGAGTGTGTGTGTGTGTGCGTGTATGTGTGTGCACATACATGTGTGTGTGTGTGTGTGTGTGTGTGTGTGTGTGTGTGTGTGTGTGTGCCTTCATTTGTGGGAAACGAATGTTCAGTAGATTACATATCTATTATATATTAATAACAACAAAAACAGCAACACACACACACACACACACACACTACATCTATGGAATCTCAATCTGAAACACTCAGGCTTCCAAACCAAAGTTCTCACCATTGAAAATTTACAGCAACACACACACACACACACACACACACACACACACACACACACACTACATCTATGGAATCTCAACCTCCTATGGAATCTCAACACTCCGGCTTCCAAACCAAAGTTCTCATCATCGAAAATGTCAAAGTGAGGTGACAGCAGGCGGAAATTCAAACAAGATTAAATCAAAACAAAACAAAACAAAAAAAAACAAAAAAAAAAAAGGGGGGGGGGGGGGGGGCGCGAATTACTGTGCCGCAAATCGAAAGAATAAAGTACAAAACAAACAACTCGTTTCGACCTCTTTGGTCTTCTTCAGGCGAGACAAACAACTTGAATGACAATGACAAGAAAGGACGAAGTCACTTATTTCCTCGAACTGGGCACAAAATGGATGTTGAATGGAAACGAGGCTGTTGAGAGGGGGAACAATACGGGTTAAAATAGTAATGATGATGATGATGAAAATAATAAAATAAAGAGAATATTACCCTCACATGGGCAACCAAAACACTGGCTGGAAGAGTCTTGGCATGATACACTGGGATGTGGAAATTAGAGTGCAATGAATCGCAGGCCAGCCCGCTTGGTGATGTCATGGATCTTGTGTACATGCAGTCACTAGCCGGGTTTGAACACACACTCTACGTAACCCTGCCCCATCTGTTGTACTGGCTTCGTCAGTAGTTGCTTCGTAGTATTTACACTAGCTTAAAGTTTTGTATTATTGTGTTTTGAAATGCTCAAATGTGTAAAGTGTGTTGAGACGATGGTTATAATATACTGCGTAAGTGTTTAGCAGACTGTCATTTATAGGCAATGGTTTTATTGACAAGTATTGATTTGGAAAGAGAGGGGGTTAGTTACCGCCAAGGACACAGAGTACAGGACTAGATATTGTACTCTGTCTGTGTCCTGTACTCTGTTTGTGTCTTTGGCGGTAACTACACCCCTCTCTTTCCAAATGTTGCTTCATTTTCCGCCCTTGAGTCTTCTAATGGCGGGTTGGGTTGTCTTTCCTGTGATATGAGATGAAATAAAACAAAACACCTACAAGGAAGAAAATTGTTGAATAAATGTGGAGAGAGCGGCTACACCACCTCTTGTATTCCCATACTCTGCAGGCACCATCTAAACCCATCTTCTCCCTACTCTTTCACACCAAAGTGCCCTGTGTGTGGTGTGTTGGTGTGCGTGTGGTGTGTGTGTGAAGATTGCCCCAACATTTCTTTCTTCCTTTCTTTTTTCTAATCTGGTCTGAATCTATTTCTGACAGTTTGATCATCTGGAGATCTCAACTAGTAATGATGTCAAAAGTAAGTTGGAGGGGGAAAAAAAAGAAAAAAATTACAGTGAAGTAGGTTGGTGGCGTAAAATATTTGATTCCACTCCGTAAATTTGCCATCCTTCCTAACATCTCCAAACTGTCATGATGAAAGATGACAAAAACCTCCTCATCATTCATGACTGGGATGCCGAGGTTGGTGCAGACGCTCAAGACTGAAAGAATCTCTATGGCACCAACTGTAATGAAATCACCAGTGAAGAGGAACTATGCCAATGAAAAGTTGTGAGTTATAATGACTTGGTTCTTGCTAACACTCTTGGTTTGCATAAAGCATCACAACGATGAACATGGCACTCCCAAACAGTCAGTACCACAGCCAGATTGACTGCATTCTTGTGAACAACTGAAACAGGTCTCGCATCAAACAGGCTAAACAAGGACATCTGCTGGAGCTGACGTGTAGTAGTGACCACACCCTTGTCATCATGAACTGTACAGTACCTTTTCAAAAACAAAAAAGAGCCATCTGAAATTCAGACTTGACAAACTAAAGATTCTACCATCCGTTCAACGATTCCAAGCTTCCATGGGAGAAAAATCCACTTCATTACTATGACTGGAAGAAGACCTTGAAGCCATGACAATTTCAACCAAGCAATGACTGAAACAACAACGTAAGTGCTAAAGATAAACTGATGGAAATCAACCCATGGCTCACAAGCCGTGTCTTGGAGATGTCTGCAGTAGGAGCTTTCCAGCCATTGAAGAAGACTGAGGGGAAGAACTACAATGCGATCTATGAGAGAATCAGTAAAGGAATGAAGAATGCCAAGTGAAAGCTGGATCAGAGGACATTGAGAAAAATCTAGACGACACAAAGAAAGCTTTTACAGTTGTTAGAGACTTGACCAAAGAAATGCAAAGTACTTTCAATGCTATTCAGGACAGAAACAGTAATTGCCCTGCGCAGCAAGAAGACATCATGAAAAGGTGAACTGAACTTTTGCTCTAAACTCTACATCGAACAGAGAAAAGGAGATCCAACTGTGCTCACAATACAGGATTCATCAAACGAGTTTCACTTTCCAATTCTCCAAAAAGAATTCGTAGCTTAAGCGGAATCGCTGAAATGTGGGTAGGCTGTAGGCATCAACATCCCTACAGAGCTCTTGAACATGGCAAGTAGGCAGTAATCAATATCCTAACTTCACGTGGACAGAAGCTAAAAACTGTTCAACTGTTCACTTACTTGGGATCCATCATAAACGATGACTGAATGAGGGATCCATAATAAACGATGACTGAATGAGGGATCCATCATAAACGATGACTGAATGAGGGATCCAAACCAAAAAAACCTCTCAACGGCAGCAAATATGAGCGCTGTCCTGACTTAAGCATATACATGGATGGGCAATAACATCACAAAACAAAAAGCAGGCTCCCGCATGCACTGGTGCATTCCATCTTCCTGTATCAGTGCGTGCATGGCAAGACAGTGGGTCCAGAAAGAAGCAGCCAGGCCATGGAAATGAGATTTCACCACAAGATACTAAACATCAGATGTACTGGTCATATCACCACTGGCCAGTGAACCAATATGTCAAGCCATCGAGCAGCACACTAAACTGTATGAAGATCTACTGACATTAATCAAGAAAAGTATGTTAGTTTGGCCATGTAACAAGACACAGTAGCCTAGACAGAATAATACCCGGGAGAATAGACATGGAAAGCATTTTCAGACACACAATTGATGATCCTCGCAAACAACCAACAGAACTGAAGGAACCTGGTCAATTATTCTTCAGCGTGATGCTCCAGTGACTTCCAGTGGAGTTAAGGAGAAGAAGAAGAAATTTCTAAGGATTCTATGTACCCACACATCTCTCTTTCTATCTCTCTGTCACACACACACACACACACACACACACAACACACACACACACACACACACAGCATCTTAATTTATAAACTTTAATGTTTTCATGGAATTATTTTCCAAGACTCACACAGACATCTAAAAAAAAACAACATAACTTGAGAAATGAGTTCATAAAACATAACTTACATTCATATGCTCAAACAACTGTCACGGATCTCTCAATTTCAGAGTGTTTCTTCATCTTCAAACTGTATTCTCATTCCTGTGTGCCGCACTGTATTAGACTTTGAAGCCCAAGTATACTGCCATTAAAAACAGCATCTTACCATTATACAGTGATTGGCTAATCAAAGCTGAAATGAGACTCCTATAAACAGGGGGGCGGCAAACACTCATGTGAACAGCACTCACACCCATAAACCTAACCACACTCTTGCTCACAATTCTCAAACAATGAATTATCCATGACACTTTTCGAATCTCTTCTTAGATATATTCGAATGAGATGTGCAATCTACAAATGAATTCATCTCATTTGCTTGTATCTTAAAACCACTTGAAAAGAATATAAACAGAGATAACATGGGAGAACAATGACTTCTGATAGTCTTGTCAATCATAAAAGAACAATTTTCAGATCTCTGAATTTTTTTTTTATCTAGGGCTTCACAGTAAATTCAGATTTGTGCCAAAGTGGAGAACGATGTCTGTGTAATCGTCTCCTCCATCTAGGCTAGGTCACTGCTGGCATCCACCCTTGCAGACCTTTACAAATAATCTAACTGAACACTCTGAAGAGAGACTGTGAATTTTGTTTTCCACTAGTGAACATATTTCATTCTAAACATAAAGACGTTTGATCCGTACCAAACCCTGACAGAACACAAAGTTGCAAACACTTTCTGACACCACTCAGTTACACCTGATCATGATGCTCAAGTGCTGTTTATGTAATGCAGAACTAATACTTAACAGCAATTGCTCTGGTGTGAAATGAATACTGCAATCTGAAATCTATACTTAGTTGAGAAACAAATGGTTCAGAATGAAAGCTGGTTTGAGGAGAGGCTAAATTTGTCCCTTGACTTCTGTTATGAATCTGTGCATTCCACAACGTGAGTGACCACATGTATGAATCAAACTGGGTTTTTGTTTGTTTGGTTCTTTTTTTTTTTTGTTAGCATGGAAGGATGCCTCCTAGGATCCAAAGTACCTTGTGAGCTGAAAATTTTCTTTCTTTCAGCTTTAATTAACATCTCAACACAACCCACTAGACCCTCCTCTCTGCCCTGAGAGCATTGCAGTCGCTGCACTTTCTCTGACTCACCAGTCTTTTTAAAAATATTTTTTGTTCTTTTCAGACAGCTACAAAACATAGTGGATATGTTTTCACACTTCCTATAGTGTAATTCCTGAGATTAAGCTTTTTCCAGCTCAAAATTTGCAAAGAATCCTAAAGCGCATGTCCTGGCAGGCTTTTCGTAGGCTGCAGTAATGCATGCTATGTGTGGTGAAGCAGTGAAGCATCCATTGCAAACACAGTCACGACATGTGTTGAAAAAGATACACACAATTCATTTACCCATTTCTACACATTCAAAGTTGTCAATCATACTTTATCACAGACTCACCTTCAAGTAAGTCATTCATACAATTCCAATTCTTACTTATATGTTTTAAATCCTTTTTCTGTTCAGTTTCTTTTCTCTCCTTTACATAAAGCATCATAGACAACCTTATACACTCCATCAGCCATAGTAAATGATCTGGACACATCCTATGACAACATGCAACTAAAAAAAAAGTGTCAATACATCTACCTTTCTCAAGTAACACAAAAATTATCCAGCATTTTTAATTCATACGCTTCTCATTTCACAGGTACCTTGCTTTTTTTGTATCTCCATTTACAAAACACAATGTCAATAACATCTTGTTGACATGGGAAAGGAGTGCCCTTAAGAATGTGCCTGCGCACTTTTTCACATGAAACTTCATCTGGTTACTGCTTAGTTTACCTCCAACACATTTCTCAAAAGAAAGTGTAGTTTGGAAAAAAAAAAAAAGGCCAATTCCACCAGTTGGCCTGGTGTAGTGTTCAGTGCTGTGGGTTGTGTGCTGGGGTGACATTGGTTTGAATTCCAGACACAAAAGTTAGTGGTATTTTTTGAACGCGAATGGCTCCTAACTGGAGTAAGCATGCCCCTGTCTCAAACAGGCACCACTGTTGTGTTTGATGCATCATTCACATTTCCTGACCAACACTGCAGAAGCTAATTATATCACTCTGAGCCTGATTAATGTTGTGTTATATTACGAAAGGAAGCATGGCATACAGCTCTGTCATGTTGTCTCAGACCAAATGGAACTCCAAAACATGATCTTCACCATCCTCACTGACCGTCATAAGACCTTCATGCCTGCTCTCATGGTGACTTAAGTGACCGTCATAAGACCTTCATGCCCTGCTCTCATGGTGACTTAAGTGACCGTCATAAGACCTTCATGCCCTGCTCTCATGGTGACTTAAGTGACCGTCATAAGACCTTCATGCCCTGCTCTCATGGTGACTTAAGTGACCGTCATAAGACCCTCATGCCCTGCTCTCATGGTGACTTAAGTGACCGTCATAAGACCTTCATGCCCTGCTCTCATGGTGACTTAAGTGACCGTCATAAGACCTTCATGCCCTGCTCTCATGGTGACTTAAGTGACCGTCATAAGACCTTCATGCCCTGCTCTCATGGTGACTCAAGTGTCAATTTCCTCATCTTCTTTGTGTCAGTGAAATCTGATGTGTCAAAGTCACTGGTGTCTGCCAATTCAAGGGGATGGTCATGGTAGGATGCAATGGTGCCCACAAGCAATGGATGTTTTACTGACAGTGCCTCCTCCAACTATTATCATCATTTCCATTAGTTGGGGGGGGGGGCGGGGTTGGTTAGAAGGTGATGTACTCTTCCTCTTCTGCAGTCACTATGACAGGTTGCCTCTAGTGTGAAGTCCAGTTGAACTGACAAATTCTACTGCCTTCTCCAGGCCATGACTGCTACTTTAAGCTGCACCTGAAGTTCTGCATCCCCCGGCCAGGTTTGACAACACAGAACTGCCTGGGTGGTACAGCCAGTGTCCTCAATATGTGGATAAGATCAAGCACAACACCAGCCGCCGTGGCGAAGTGGTTAGCGTCGCGGACCCCCGGCTGGGAGGTCGTGGATTCAAATCCCATCAGAGTCATGTGGGTTTTTTCTGCCCCGACCGGCTCCTACCCAGAGTTGAGTTTGCTGCGGACTCAGTTGGGAAGACTGGGACCACACAGTCGAGTTTCATCCACTTAATGGATGCGTTTCTGAGAGTGTTGCTCAAATTTCCTGACCAACACTGCAGGTGCCTGTATCTCTCGGGCCTGGTTGACACCAGGATATATTATGAAAGGATGCGTAGAGTACAGCCCTGTCATGTAGTCTCAGACCGAAATGGAAATCCGTAGCATCATCTTAATCATCCTCACTCTCATCGATCAGCATAAAAAAAAAAAAAGTCTCAAATTCTGTGGCCCTTCATGCCCTGCTCTCATGGTGACCTCAATTTCGATATCCTCTCCACGTCTGTGGCCTTGGTTTGGTTCCGTCGGGGTCACCGGTATCGGCGAGTCCATGGGGGCTGTCGTTGGACGGACGTGGTGGCGCCCTCTGGAGGGAGAGCTCACTCACGCCGGCTCCGCGACTAAGCAATTATTGTCGTCAGTAGGGGGCTTAGTAGGTGGTGTTCTGCGTATGTTAGATCAGAACAGGCGCCACTGAACACCACCGAAGTGACTCGGCAGCAGTGCAGTGTCTCTTCTGGTGGGTTGCCTCTTGACGACTTGACATTGACTGCTCCCTGTGGATTGCTGGTGCTGGGGCTGCGGCGGGGCCGACCAGGCTCTGGCTGTGGACAGGATGTCGGAATGAGCGGCGTGGGTGCACTGCCTCTGAGGTGGCGCAGAGGTTGGGACAGCAAAAAAAAAACAACAAAAAAAAGATCAAGCATAACTGAAGGCTACTACAGCGATCAGGCAATGGAGCAGAGTCTCTTCCAAGGGTTATCTGATGATAATCTGACGATGATTACTCCCTGTGGACTGCTGGTGCAGGGGCTGCCACTTACCAGACCTGGGAGTGGCTGTGTGTGAAGGATCAGCATGAACAGTGTATGGGTAATGACACTGTGGCATACTGACCACAGAACTCTTAAAACACTTAATGTACAATTCATTAAACCTGGACAACCGTGTCAGACAACTACTACCCCCATCTGTGACTCTGTACAGTTGATGGAGGGACAGTTCAATTTTTGGAACTTCCAGGCACCGCTCCCATGCGTGTTGGGTCCTGCGAGGGGTAGTGCATGATGCTGGGTCCACCAGGACGCGGGGGCAGACCAGGAGGGGGTCTCATCGGCATCACACCTGGCGGTGGGGGCGGCAGGCGCATTCCTTCCACACACAAAGACAGGTACCATTGACAGACTGCAGTCAACAAGTGCATGTAGCAAGACAATGGCAGTAACACTTTCTTTTCATCTGATTCATGACTGTAGTGAAGCACAAAATGTGTCTGAAAATGATCCTGGAGATCAGATAACATATTCATGATAGTGATAAAGTGTCTGGGCATGAACATTACATGTGAAATAATGCCTTTTTCTAAAGGTGTGAAAATACTGCCAATGGAAAAGAAATCACATATTCATTTACAGGTATTCTATCAAAGCTACTCCTATGTTGTATCAAGTCAACAATTCGGCTGGCAATGACAATGTGCAAATATGTCATACAAAGTTGTTGGCGACTTCCTTTTAAACAGTCTTTCCTTTGGCATTTTTTCAGGTGCCTACCTGGTGCCTAAAAACTGAATGACTTTTAAATATTGCCTTCGCCAGCATGAATGTTAAAAAAGCACAAATGCAATTTGTATAAAAATCTGTAAAAGCAAACTGTAAATAAAAAATATTAAAAGACCTAAAAAGGACAAGATAAAGCAATCCACACACACGTTGGCAGACAAGAACCTCTACATTAACATATGATCATCCAATGCCAATGCCAATGCCTGGTGCAGGCATGTATCTTGCCAAGACTCCCTGTCCATAACCATCTTACAGAATACAGCGAGAAGTCAACTCACCAAGAGACACACCAAGAGAGCCCTGGGTCGACAACATGAAAGACTGGAAATGCCCTGTTGCCCATGACCGAAGACAGCTGTAAAGATCTCCGACTGTCCAAGAGTTCCTCCCGGCACCACTCCGACCTACTGCTATGAAACAATCATTCTCTACAAACCTGAAATGAAGAACCAACCTGATAATGTGTTCCTCAAGAGTTCCTCACAGCACCTCTCTGACCTACTGTTATGTTACTGTACAAACCTGAAATCGGGGATGACCCTGACAACAACCCTGAGCTGGAACTACCATCCTCACAACACACACACACAAATCAGCGTTAAAAATAAGGCAAAATTAAAAATCTGCAAACCTGGTGGGAGTGGTCCTCTTGGCGGCATACCAAAAGGTGGTGGTGGTCCCATGGGGGGCGGTCCCCGTGGAGGCATTCCACCAGGAGGCATGGGAGGCATGTTGGGAGGAGGCCCTCCACTGAGGTTGAAGTAGTTGTTGGACAGCTCTTCAGGAGGCATGGGCAGGGCTGAAAACAATTCTACGTGTCATGAGTTACACTCATGCTTGCGGAGCTTCAGATTTCTTTTTTTTTTTCAGTCACCATGGGACACATGTCCCCCTGACAGCTTAAAACGAGGGGACAAAAAGCAAAAAGCCAGTACCTCAGAGCTCTTAAGCAGTTTTAAACAACCGTTAACTTCAAGCATCATCAATTTGCTCTAAATTGTACTTTTCACCGTGTGGATGTTGTGCATATAAGCTAACAAAATGTGTGCGTGTGTGTGTGTGTGTGTGTGTGTGTGTGTGTGTGTGTGTGTGTGTGTGTGTGTGTGTGTGTGTGTGTGTGTTGTGGTGTGCTAGTGGTGGTGGTGGTGGAGTGAGAGAGAGAGAGAGAGAGAGAGAGAGAGAGAGAGAGAGAGAGTGTGTGTGTGTAAGCATCTTAGGGTTTGTGTGCTTGTCACTCTGCCTTTGTTGACTTTTACCCTTTTCAGTCATAATGTGTCACTGTATGTAAATGTATCAGTGTGTATATGAGTGTGTGTGTATGTGTGAGTGTATGTGTAAGTGAGTGAGTGAATGAGTGTGTGCGTTTGTGTGTGCATGTGTGTGTGTGTGTGTGTGTGTGTGTGTGTATGTGCATGTGCATGCGTGCGTGCAAGAGTGCCTGCATGAGTGTGTCTGTGCGTGCATGTGTGACTGTCTGTCTGTACCTACATGCATGTGAGAGAGAGTGTACATACTTGCATGCATGCAAGAGACAAAATGGATGTATGAACATTTTATGCATGAAAGACTTATTTTCATGCTTTTTTTTTATTTTACGTGTGATGTTTGATTTGCTGCAAAAAAAATTTGCTCACTTGCTGAAGCTCTACTGATGTGTTAGTAATTCTGCCTGTTTCCCCTTTGCCTTCAGTACCATTTTTCTTCCTGCCAATTGCACGTTACACCGAACGCAGCCGATGCTGGCAAGAAAACAAAGGGACACCACTCTATTCTTCCTATCAATAAAAAGTTAATCTACACTGCAGGAATTGTAAATCTTGTGTCCCAGTAAATTTGAAAAACTAAAACAAACAAACCAAAGATGAACCTTTGCAACAGTATCCAAAAAGCTTCAACCTCCCCCTAGCCCTCCCCTCCACCCACTCCCTTCTCTGTCTTCAACTCCTTACCTCCAGGCAATCCTGGCACAGGTTCAAGAGGTACACTGGACTCTCCGGTCTGTGTCTGAGGCACCATCTGCTGACCTTGGGAACGACCCCACTTGATGTTCAACCTCCGCCCATTGATGATCAGCTTGTTGAAGGATTTTTCCGCTGCTGTTTCAGCGGAAGCCCGGGTGGTGAACTGGACAAAGGCGCACTGCTGCTTGCTGACTATGTTGACGGAGCGGATCTCCCCAAACTGGTAGAAGTGGTCCCTGAGGAGGAGGAGAAACATTCACATCTGATTCAAATGGCAAGTGTTAGGGTGACTAGCCTGTACACTGTGTGTGTGTTCGTGTGTGCGTGCGTGCATGTACGCGTGTGTGTGTGTGTATTAGTGTGCGTGTGTGTGTGTATGCATGAGTGTGTATTAGTGTGTGTGTGTGTGTGTGTGTGTGTGTGTGTGTGTGTGTGTGTGTGTGTGTGTGTGTGTGTGTGTATGTGTGTGTGTGTATTAGTGTGTGTGTGTGTGTGTACATGCATGCGTAAGTGTGTGTGTACCTGTGTGCGTGCGTGCGTGGTTAAAAACTTCATCAATCAACCTATATTAACTTTAAAACACTTTTAAGCAGTAAGCACTACAATAATCACCCTTAACACACAATAAGTAGTGTAGCAGCCTATCTAAACTGATCTGCAAGTCCTAATAATGTCAGAATTGGATTAAAGCAAGAGGTATTTGAAATCATGTTAACGAGTGTAAGGTCAGCAAACAAAGGACACTGGCTTTAACTCTGACTTTGCCACCTTTTCCATCGTATTCTTGTGCACTTGTCTGTCTGAAGATGTAATTAATCAATGACCTAAATGTTTTTGCATTTAAAAGAACTGACACCACATTAAGAAAATCATGTCTCAAACTTCAGTATTTTGAGAATTCTATTTTCACATGCTTTGGATTATGCCTGGTGCGAACACATGCATGTGCACACACACACCAACCACACATACATACACTCCACACTCTCAAACAACACGCACACACATTCCACACACCACACACACACACACCAACCACACACCACTCACGCACAACACATACACATGCACATACACACACAAACATGCACACATACAGTGATACACAGACACACACACTACCCCTCCACATACATACTTCTTAAAATTTTTTGTTCCTTTCTCACTGACCTCAGCTCCTTTTCGCCGATCTTGTCCCCCAGATTGCCCACGTAGAGTGTGGTGACGGTGTTGTCCTCTGGCACCTCCAGCTTGGGCATGGAGTTGTAGCGATTCAGCAGCTTCTCTGCCACAGGGTCATTGATGCCATAGAACCGATCCTTGATGTTCTGATCAGCTAGAGGGTCGTCAGGGTCAGTTGGCTTCTCATGTCTGTGAAAATCACAAAAGACAATTTGTTAAAATTCATAATTAATTCAAATACTATCCACCTAAAGAAAGAAACATGTTAATAGTATTTGCAGGCTAGTCACATTGCTATGAGTAAACACTTTCTATACTCTGTCAGAAGGATTTTGAGCCACCTGATGTCACACTCACCTGTACGGGCATTCTTCTCCACGTTTGCATTCTCCTTTGACCCAGAAGGAGCAGATGTGTGGGCGGTTGCGCTTGTAGTAAGGTGTAGTGCGGGCAAGCTTCAGAAGCATGTCACTCGGAGTCTGAGCTTTGCCAGCCAGGGCTCCTACTGGTGATATACCATCACTGTTGGCAATCTGAAATTCCAAACATCATCACAGAATATATCATCAGAAACAGATTAATACATTACTGTTGTAACTCAACATTTCAGGACTTATCTTTGCATATATTTTCTAATTATAAGATAAAACACATGAACTGACAACCAAACAGCATTTCTTGTAAGAGCAAGAAAGCAAATAACACTTAAAATAAAAAAAAAAGACAAAAGTGAAGAACTGAATGTTAAAAACCATCGTTTATCAAATATCTAGACTGTTAAATTACAGTTAGAGTGTATGCAATACTTTCCCCAGGGGATCAAATCATTAAGGGTCAGATCCTCTATCACTGATTCTTCCATTAGCCATGCACAATCACATGGGTCTCAAATGTCACGATGATCTATACAATAGCTTTCATGCTTGACTAAACCAGCATAATACATCTATGTTGCTTATCTGAACTGACAGGACTAACAATCAGTGAACACAGCAAAGTATGTCACTGCTGACAATCCAAATTACATCAAATACATACACAGTGGAACTTCCATTATGACCCCACTGCACAACAGATCCTTCCTTCTGCTTCTGATAGTCCCAAATTCAGTGACACATCATGCAAGACACACAGCCATACCTTTCATGGAAGGTATCTCTCCTCCGACTTATGACTGACATTTTGAAGATCGATAATAACTCTTTTAATGAAACTTGATTTGAAAATACCTACATATTACAGATTAATCTCTGACACTGGGCACTTCTTATAGCAAAATTTATTTTCACAAAGCCGAACCTTGATAAATATGTATGTTTATGACATTTTACATTGCTGTGTAGTGTTCTCATTGCAGCCCTAGACAGGCTGTTTGCAAACTGAAATCTGTACACGCCAGCTTCAGATATTTTAATTCAACAGAGTACCTGCTATTGATACATCGTAGAATAAAAGCCCAATTTTTCACTAATCCATAAGTATTTATATATATATATATACATATATTAACTCCGCCTGGTTGTAACCTTTGGGGAATATCCAGCCGGTCCCAAGCCCGGATAAAGGAGGAGGGTTGGGCATGGGGTTAACACCCCCATCCCGTAAAAACCAACTTGTTACAGAAACGCCAACAGCAGACCAAGGATCTTCTACCCTGGGAGAGGAAGGGTCCTCCTCAGAAGGATGTATGATGCCGTGTAGTGAAAGCCGTGAGTCAACGGAAGCTACAAGGCCGACCCCCCTTCTATCGACTAGGACCATCAACGTCGGAACATGGAATGTGAGGACCATGTATGAGACGGGAAAAACATCACAAGTAGCGGCAGAAATGAAAAGCTACCACCTCACTCTGCTTGGAATCAGTGAGACCCGTTGGACACAGTCAGGACAAAAGAGACTGCTCAGCGGAGAGATGTTGCTGTATTCCGGACATGAAGAAGACAACGCTCCACACACAGAAGGTGTAGCACTCATGCTGTCTGGACCTGCTCAGCAAGCTCTGATAGCATGGGAAGCACACGGACCAAGAATCATTGCAGCATCCTTCAGAACTAAGAAGAAGAAGATCAAGATGAATGTCATCCATTGCTATGCCCCAACCAATGACAGCGATGAAGAAGCAAAAGACCGCTTCTACGACAGACTACATGATGTCATAGCCAAATACCCAGAGAGAGATGTCAACATCCTCATGGGCGATTTCAATGCCAAAATCGGACAAGACAACACCGGGTATGAGGAAGTGATGGGAAGACACGGACTGGGAGAGATAAACGAGAATGGCGAGAGATTTGCAGACTTCTGTGCTATGAACAACCTGGTCATCGGTGGCAGCATTTTCCCGCACAGAAGAGTACACAAGGCCACCTGGGTATCACCAGATCTAGTGACAGAAAATCAAATTGACCACATCTGTATGGCCAAGAAATTCAGGAGGTCCCTACAGGATGTAAGGGTGAGAAGAGGAGCAGACGCTGCATCTGACCACCACCTATTGGTCGCCAGGCTGAAGCTGAAACTGAAGAAGAACTGGATGAAACCAGCTATAAAGAAGCAGAAGCACAACCTCAGCCTACTGAAAGATCCAACGACTAGAGAAGATTTCAAGCTGTCCCTCACCAACAAATACCAAGTGCTACAAGAACTACTTGAGGATGAGGCTGATCTGGAGACCCACTGGCAAAAAGTGAAGGAAACACTCACATCAACCTGTCAGGAAGTAGTGGGCCCCAAGAGACATCAACAGAAGGAATGGATATCTGCAGACACACTGCGCAAAATACAGGAGAGAAAGCATAAGAAGGCAGCAGTAAACAACAGCCGAACAAGGGCAGCAAAGGCCAAAGCACAAGAAGACTACACAAAAGCCAACAGAGAAGTGAAGAATAGCGCAAGAGCAGATAAGCGGAAGTATGTTGACAGCCTGGCGGAAGAAGCAGAGGAAGCAGCAGCCAGTAACAACATGAAGCAGCTGTACGACACCACCAGAAACTGTCAGGGAAGTACAGCAGACCTGAGCGACCAATCAAGGACAAGGTAGGAAACACCGTCCAGGGAATGGAGCAACAACTGATCAGATGGGCAGAGCACTTTGAAGAGCTTCTGAACAGACCCGTCCCACCAAACCCCCCTGACATCGATCCAGCCGACAGAGACCTTGACATCAACTGCGAGCAACCAACGCGAGAGGAGATCAGGAAAGCCATCAAGCTACTGAGGAACGGCAAGGCGGCAGGACCAGACAACATCCCTGCAGAAGCACTCAAGGTAGACCTGGAAGCAACCGTAGAGATGCTCTACCCTCTTTTCGTGAAGATTTGGGAAGAAGAAGAGGTACCAGCAGACTGGAAGGAGGGCTACCTCATCAAACTACCAAAGAAAGGAGACCTCAGCAACTGCACAAACTACAGAGGAATAACGCTTCTGTCAGTGCCAGGAAAAGTCTTCAACAGGATCCTTCTCGAGAGAATGAAATGTGCAGTTGACCCCCTCCTCCGAGACCAGCAGGCCGGCTTCCACCAGAACAGATCATGCATCGACCAGATTGCCACCTTGCGCATCATCGTTGAGCAGTCTTTAGAGTGGAACTCACCACTGTACATTAACTTCGTCGACTATGAGAAGGCGTTTGACAGCACTGACCGCGAAACCCTCTGGAAGCTGCTACGCCATTATGGAGTGCCAACTAAACTGGTCACCTTGATCAAGAACTCATACAATGGAATGACTTGCCGGGTGGTCCATGGTGGACAGCTCACAGACAGCTTTGGGGTGAGGACTGGAGTCCGACAAGGCTGCCTCCTGTCGCCTTTTCTTTTCCTCCTGGTGATCGACTGGACCATGAAGAGGTCAACAGCACACAGAAGAAATGGAATCCAGTGGACACTATGGGACCAACTTGATGACTTGGACTTCGCTGACGACCTAGCCTTGCTTTCCCACAGCCACCAACAGATGCAAGACAAGACAACAGAGCTAGAAGCCACCTCCTCACAAGTTGGTCTCAAGATCCATGAGGGCAAGACCAAGATCCTCAAGATCAACACGGAAAGTGAGGACCCAAGTCACACTGCATGGAAGCGAGCTGGAAGAAGTGGAGGCCTTTACATATCTGGGCAGCATCATTGACAAGCAGGGTGGCACAGACGCAGACGTCAGAGCAAGAATCGGCACGGCGAGGGCAGCATACTTGCAGCTGAAGAACATATGGAGCTCCAAGGTGGTATCGACTCGCACGAAGATCAGACTGTTCAACTCCAACGTCAAGTCAGTGCTACTGTATGGAGCCGAGACATGGAGGACAACAAAGACCACCACCAGGAAAGCGCAGACTTTCATCAACAGATGCCTGAGAAGAATCCTCCAGATCCACTGGCCCAACACCATCAGCAACTCAGACCTGTGGCAGCGTACCAACCAACTGCCAACCGAAGATGAGATCCGGCGCAGAAGATGGGGATGGATTGGGCACACCCTGAGGAAGCCAGCCAGTAACATTACCAGACAGGCGTTATCATGGAACCCCCAGGGAAAACGGAAAAGAGGACGGCCAAGAAACACCTGGCGACGGGACCTTGAGGCAGACAGCAAGAAGATGGGACACACCTGGAAACAACTAGAGAGGGCAGCCCAGGACCGAGGACTCTGGCGGACTGTTGTCGGCGGCCTATGCTTCGGGAGGAGCGATGGACAAAACTGAACTGATATACATATATTCATTTATGTATATATGTACTTGAGATTGATATGTTGATACACTGCGGAATAAAAACTAATACTTCATTATTACTTGTGTATACATGTGTGTTCCAAAAATTGATACTACAGAATAAAAACCCAGAATGCCATCACTCCAAAAAATTTTGAAATACAGAACAACTGGGAATTACATATCAAAATATTAAACAGCTTACAATCTGACATTTCAACTGTTACATACAACTGAACTGACAGATTAAACACTCTAACAATCTGCAGTTTGATATATCGGTACCAAATTTCAAATAAATCTCCAGAAACAATCCACACATAATACCTCTTTGACTCCCATGCTGAAAAATGTTTGTGTTCACATGGATCAAAAAACAATTTTCCAAAACTAAGTATGGTAGAGAGCTGCTCCAAATAGATCTTTATGTATCATAAGTTTAAAAAAAAATTAAGTCTCATCTGGAAGATATCGAAATATAAAGAAAGAAAAAAAACAAACAACAAAGGAGAGAATTCAAAGGGCAGAGACATAATCCTACCTCTCTTTCCATGTTCTGTGTGTAATATTCTTTGTTAACATCTGATTTGGGCATATTGTCTTGAAGCTTCAGAGCTGTGTCTCGCACTTGCACTGGTAAACCTGTCAACACAATTGTTACATTTTTTGTAGTAAAAAATAAGTGCAAATTGAGTCGATGAAATGAAATTAAACAACAATGAGAAAAAAAACTGAATCTATAAAACTTGCAATAGGCATAGCTAGCTGCTTGTTGGAGACTGGGAAAGAAGGAACAGGGAGAGCGGTTTATCCACACACAACTAACATTTCTGGTTTCAAGTTTCAAGGTTTTAATCATTATAGCCCAGCTGACTACACAGAGCCTTTTCAGGGCTGTCAAATTCACGCAAGAAAAAAGTCACATCACCAAACAAGTCAGACCATTACAAACAAAAACAAAAATCCTCAAAAAGAAACCAACAGCAACATGCAGCTACAGACCTGCCAACCCCCTAAGACACCAATGAGTAAGAATTGAAGCTCAGTGAGGCAGAAATGTGTAATTTCTGAGAACTAATAGTAATCAAGCGCGACACTTACCTTTTTTCAAACAAACACAATGCAATGAAATTGTTCACACAATTTTTGTGAACTTTACTTTTCTTCAAAAACAAGCTTTTCTTTTAAGTGTCACAAGAAATCTTTACAAATTATGAAAATGTAGAATACACTGGAAACACACACAAATCCCCTACACCATCATGGCATGGCACACCAAGGCTTGATAGTGCGCCAGAAACAACTTCAAAAATGTTCTCCCCTGTTGCTGACTCTGTGCATGTGGGGTTGGCTATCAGCTCAGTGGCAATTGTGTCATTTTTTAAGTATTGCACCACCCCAGGAAAGAATTTGTCCCCCCCTTCCTGACTTCCATCAGTCCCCAACACAAACGGTCCAGTCTGCAGTGGAGTTGCAGCAGCAGTTTGGGCTTCCATGGCAAGTGTCCTCACAATGTGTGTTGTCTTTGTTCAACCGCTCTTGAACAGTTTGGCGATCTCTGAATCTGAGAACGCTTCTTTAAAAAGCTGGGATGCATGGTCGGCTGCGCCAAGAGCGATGTTGTGTTTGACGAAAAATCCGGCCACCAATGCTTCAGCCCGAATTACCCTTTTCCTCATTTCATCCCCTTTTGAGGTGTCTACAGTCTGAAAAAACTGTGTGATGCTGGAAGAATTCGGCACGTTAGAGGAATCAATGTGCTTGCGTGACTCAAGGTGACGCTTCACATCCACCATGGGAAATTGTGAAGTCTTACCCGCAAGTGGTACACCGTGCACAATTTACACCTTTAGCCGAAGGTCGTATGCAGGGGAACTTTTCCAAGTATTCTTTTCGGAACTTTTGATCAAGTTTTTTCTTTTTTGCATCTTGTCCAGAACTTTCTACTCCACGTTTCGACATTTTCGTAGCTAAAACTTCAAAAGGACGCCAACTTTGTTGAATGGTAAAGATGGTGAAACGAACTGCGCATGACCGGAAACGCTTCTTGAAGATTACTGGTTATATGCACGGCGCCGTGCGTGTCTGTACATAAGCCGATTTTTTCGTCCATTTTTTTTCTTCTTTTTTTTTGTTGTTGAAAACTTTCAATGCGTAATTTTTGGGCTAAATGAGTAAGGGCGTACGAATTATTACTTGGGCGTAATAAATTACGCGAAATGCGTAATGGTTGGCAGGTCTGCAGCTATGACATTGCACCTTAACTACTGACACTTCTAAAATGTAACAAAGATGCACAAAAAATGTTTATTATAAACTGAGGTACATTTTGTTGATCAGTTACATGGAGTTTGCTGGTGCAATGCACACAATGTTTGCAACCCCATGTGTCCCTGTTGAGTGATTCTTTCATCTCATCATTTAATCTTCGATTCATGGCTAGTTTGTGACTTGTTGCGAAAGAAGACTGTTAGAATTGAAGAGGGTAAAGTACATGCACAGAACTGCTAACACTGTTAAAGTAATAATCATAAAAAAAAAAATCTGTACCATGATAAACAAAAAAATGTGTTCTTTTTTTTTTCAACTGAGCAATATCAGCAGCTGTTTTCATGAAGACAGCGATAATCACTTCATTTTTCCATATTCTGTGAGCAATATCCTTTGTCAACATCGGATGTGAATGATATCTAACACCTATCACACTTGTTAAAATCATCTGAGCGATGCAATGGTATGCTTGTGATTGTGGATGACGATTTAACACAATCAAGTACCAACAGTCATTAAAAACAAAAAGCCAGACCAATTCAGCTGCCAATGATGAAAGAACTTTTCAACTCATTAAGATACTGGATGACTGAAAGCATTCACTGACCCCCAGCACTGTAAAAAAAAAGAAAATAGAAGAAAAAATGTATGCATGTAACAGTATGAATATGATACTGCAATTTTAAATTCATTATTTTGCACTAAACATAAGATCATAAAAAAAGAGAAAAACAATGACTAAAAGTTGCCAATTACTAAATCATGAAATCAAACATATCATTAATACATGAATGAAAGAGTGTGTCCTCCATGGCAGGCTGGGCTATATGGAACATGGAAGAGAGAACTCACCATATTCCAGATCCAACAAGCACGTCTGGCAGACATTCCTCAGCTTGCTGCAGGTCTGACAAACCTCCGTCTTCTTGAAACGCATGCGAGCTCCAGGACACCAACGGAACACCGTAAAAGGTCGGGAACAGGTCTTGCACTCCTTCCCATACTTCTCTTTGGTCTGATTATCAACAAAGTCAGTATTAAATATTTGATTAGGTACAAATCGACATCTTTCATTAACTAAGAATGGACAGCAATAAAATTCTTACCTGTGCAAAAAGCATAACTGCAAAATTTTCAGACCCCTTCAGGAACAGACAGGAAATATTCCACCTTTAAATTGAGAACAGTTAATTTTGCTCTCCTTATTTTGCAGAAACAAAGGCAGTTTCAAACATCAACAAGTCAGTCTCTGTGTGACAAATCTATTGATACTGTCAGTAGTTCGCTCAGAATTCATGAATATACATATATATCATATTTGTGTGTGTGTGTGTGTGTGTGTGTGTGTGTGTGTGTGTGTGTGTGTGTGTGTGTGTGTGTGTGTGTGTGTTGAAGAGCAAATCTTGTTGAATACACAAAAAGACACATTAATTTTCAACATCTTCTTCTTCAGGTATCACTATCACTAACTAGTATGAGACACAAAAAAGCACTAAGTGACATTCTTCATAGCTGTTGTGTTAGTAAGAGCCCCCCCACCCCCACCACACACACACTTAAAAAAAGAAAGAAAGAAAACACATTTAAAAGATGAATTTCTTTTAAAGATACACATCTGCATGATGTGACCTTTTAATGAGTAAATAAACAGAATAAAAAATAATACATTCATTCTGCTTTAGTTTAACACAGAGCACACACACACACACACACACACACACACACACACACACACACACACACACACAGAATATAGACTGAAATGTACTCACCATTCTGATGTATGGGTTGTCACCAAGGCATGTTTGGCACAGAATAGGGAATTCCTGAAAGATGAAAAGAACCACAATGTGATAAAATGTTTTTTATACTTTGTCATGCAAAATTAAGAATCTAATTCATGCTGCAGTTAAATTTTGCAATAAAAGAAAACATACTCAACATTAATGGATGCAAAAACAGATAAAAAAGACAATAACTCCACTCTAAATGAATATAAACCGGACACTAACCACCTCATACTTAAACTTATCATACACTTATGGCCTCTGACTTAAAATTTCTTTTTTTTAATTCAAACACTCACCGTCTCTGATATAAAACTTAAAAATCTGACACTGATCACTTCTGACTTTAATGTGAAAATCAGACACCAACAGCCTGTGAATTAATCTGACACTGACCATCTCTGACTTAAATAAAACATTTAAACTTTTCATGATCAAATCAGTCAGACAGTTGGACATTACAACTAGACTATGCTGATCTGCTGGCCCAGTGACAACTGACATCCCCTGACCCAGCAAAATTTCCCTCACTTTGTAGAAAGCATGTTGATGACAAAGCCTGCTTTCCAAAGATGCAATAAACTGATGAATGTCTGATGAATAAATGTGAAGTAAGACAGCCATTTCTTTTATGTAAATCAATCTCCATGAAAAAGTGCAACATTTTGTTACAACGAACATTGCCACTGATTGAAGTAATTCTACTTCTAGTATTAAAAGTCTAAGGAAAGTATAGAATAGCTGTGACGTGAGTCACCACTGTCAAAAATGAAGCATGAAAGATGTATTCATCCAGTTACACTTGATCCCCATAAGATTACATCCTCTGAAAGGCTTGCAGCACCTGAACATACATCCTGGCATAAGCTTGAGACATTGCCTGTTTTGTCACATCTTAACAACTGGTGCAAGGTTTCTTTTTGTGTATTCAAACTTGTTTACTGATGGTGCATATATAATATATATATATATATATATGTTTGACAATACTGAAATCAGCTTGCTAGTTCTTCAAGTTCCCCCACTGGGAAGTTGCAATTAACAGACCATACCAGTTGAGTCCAAACTGACCTGCAAGAACAACCCATCAGTCCCACCATCAACTCTCTTCCTTTCTCAGTTTCTGCATGGAAATCCAACTCTAGGAAGAAATTCCTTCAAGTATCATCACTAAGTGGAACATCTTGAATGATCTTCCACCTGAGAGTATCCACAGTGCAAAGCTTCAATTCTGGGACTTGAAGAACACCTCCTAAGGCCCCATCACCATCATCCCTCCCAGACTTTCTTATCTCCCCACTTCACCTTTCTTCGGTCCTTCCATTACACTTTATAGTGATCACAGTTAAATCCTAGTTTAAATTAATACATGATTTAACTGTGATCACATTCACAAGTGACTATTTTGTCAATCTTCCAGGCACTTGAGGAAGTAATCCTATCCTGCAAAAACAAAAACAATGGATATGGTTCCCTGCAAACCACTTCATCCAACAAAATCATTTGTTTCTGCTGATGTCAGATTGTCAGTAACAGTCATGTGTGCTGACCTCCACTGATTTCTGAGATAAGGCATTCCAATCCTGACAAATGATGTGAAATGCAAGGACTTGAAGCCCCTGCCACCCACAAGCAGAAGAAGCCACAACTTGCAGTTCCAGCGCATCACTACTCGCACAGACTACCACAAGCATGCCTTCTTCCCCCGTACCATCCGCGATTGGAACGACCTGTCCACAGAAGTCGTCAAATCTCCTACCCTGGCCTCCTTCATTTCGAAGGTGACCAGATCCTCCACGTAAATCTTTTTTTTCTTTTTTTTTTCTTTTCCTCAAGCTGCTCAGTGACCCTCCAGCATGTCAATAATTGCCGAATACTTGGCAGGTGGACATTATTGGAAGAAGAAGAAGAAGAAATCCCACTGCTCATCCAGTGAATGAAATTGATCATTTTGACTGCCACTCTCCACCACATCCAGTTAGTTCACTGTCAGTGTCACAGTGCCAAGTTTCACAGACGCGAGAACCCGCAAGATCCTTGTGGGATGGGTTTAAGGGCAAAGGGAGTAAAGACTAGAGCTTGACTAAAATTTGAAAGGACATTGTGACTGTTTCTTCAAGCTCTTCTTGCTATTGAAGGGTCGGCATTTTGATCGCTTAGGACGTAACAACTGTCGGCCGTTTTCCCTCGCATGCGTGACAGCCCCTATACAGTCTAGCGAATTCTAGCATTTTCTTTACGCCGCTCGCCACAAACGTATACAATGAAACACTAGCACTCGCCAAACAAGCAAGAATTCTCACCGCTTCGGCTTGCCCAGAGCTATGAAACACAGGACTGAACACCCCACAAACGCAATAAACCATGTTATAAGTGTGATAAAGTGGACGGATGCATGACCCGGTGGCCTGCGCGAACATAATAGTCAAGAACATAATTTGACAAGGCTAATTCTAAATGAAAAACGGACACACAAAAGCAGTTGTGTTGCTGAATAAACTAGTACATAAAAGATCATGTAAATCAATAAAGCGTACCGAATCTTCCCAATTTTGTCTGTTGTACGTGTTCGCCCCTTTGGAAGTCGCCATCTTGGGCACAATTGTAAATGTCTTTTTACTATGATAAGGGCCCAACGGGAGTAAATCTGTCCTAACAAAGGAGCCTTCACTGCTATGACTCCAAAATGCGTAAACGAAACGGAGAAAGGCTGGTAAGTGTGTGTTGTGGACTAGAAAATTAATGAAAAGCGTCAAGAGTTTTGTAAACTGAACAGAGTCTCAACTCACAAAGCGAATCTTTGTTCGTATTTATTAGAAAACATACAAACAAACAATCAAACAAACATAAAAAAAAAAAAAAAAAAACAGACAAGAGAGGGAAAACGCAATGTTTTTTCCGCTCGGGTCCATCAGAAGACACACAATGCCAAGAATCTAGTTCAGTCTAGTGCATAGGAAAAGAAGAAGAATCGCAAGATAACAATGGATTGGGAGCTGGAATAGCTCAGTTGGTAGAGCGCCGGACTCGTAATCTTGGTGATCCTGGGGTTGCGGGCTCAAATCTCCGCCGGGCCGTTTAGTAACATGGGTTAACATAAGTAACTCCATTTTCCAAAAAGTCCTTCGAATGAGACTATAAACCGAGGTTCTGTGTGTGAACGCACGCATAACATCTTGCACACACATAAAATCCCATCACCAACTTTCAGAAGAGAAGGCCAGTTTGGCCGTTGGTGTTGATGAAACGTTACACATAGCATGCACCCTACGTGAGAAATTGAAAGAATGAAGAAAATAAGAAAACTGAGTGAACAATATTGACTGGATGACACGGGAAACGACTGAATGAAGCTCTGGCAGGCAGCTTTTCAGACGGCACTACCCAGGTAGGCAGCCCGTTGTGTACGAGAGTGTGGATTGTCAGCACCTAGAACCTTTGGCATGGCGCTTTAAAAATGGTTTGTTATTATTATTATTATTATGGACGTCTGGACGGGCCTACTAGTCAAGTTGAATGGACATACATCTAGAGGCCAAACACAAAATTACTGCAGGACCAGGTCGAGTCTGTTTTACCCGTTTTTCCAGCAATATTCGGCATTTCTCTACCTTCTTACCCTTCCATGGGTAAACTCAGCATTTCTCTACCTTCTTACCCTTCCATGGGTAAACTCAGCATTTCTCTACCTTCTCACCCTTCCATGGGTAAACTCAGCATTACTCTACCTTCTTACCCTTCCATGGGTAAACTCAGCATTACTCTACCTTCTTACCCTTCCATGGGTAAACTCAGCATTTCCAGACAGGGTGTTGAAGAGTTGCTGAAGACTGCATCAAAATCGGTGTCACAGCCAAGTCAAACCGTTCTCTCGGACAGCACTGGCTAGCCCATATTGTAACCCCGCTCCCCCCCCCCCCCCCCCCCCCAACACACACACACAAACACGTCACCCCTCCCGGACAACACAGGCCAGCTCAAGATATCTTATAGCTGACTAAAGTGCCCCACCCTCCCCAATTTCCCCCTACGAACGAACACACACACACACACACACACACACACACACACACACACACACACACACACACACATTCTCTCTCTCTCTCTCTCTCTCTCTCTCTCTCTCTCTCTCTCTCTCTCCTGCATCAGTTACACTCTCGATCCGATCCCTTCCACGGCACATAAACAGGTAGGCCTATCACTCACTTACTGCTGCCTAAGAATGGTATCCCAGAAAAAGCTGGTGTGCAATACCGTAGTATGTTTGTTGAGTTTTTATTCTAGGATACCATT
>CM065714.1:8960389-8975389 GCA_033310375.1 Conus canariensis | reverse complement strand
AGGCCTTGGAAAAATCAAGCAACACTACGTCCACCTGATTCCCCCCGGCTAGGTTGCTGGCAATGTCGTGGATGGTTGAAATCAGCTGTGTCTTGCATGACCTTTGTTTTCTGAAGCCATGCTGCGTGTTGCTTAGTATCTTCGGTTGGTCGAAGTGGATCATGACACTGCTGTGCAGAATATGTTCCAGGACCTTGCACGTGATAGACGTGAGGGAAACTGGTCTATAGTTCTCTGGTAGCTGGCGGTCACCCTTCTTGAAGATGGGTACTATGTAGGCCTGCTTCCAGTCCGCCGGTACCTGGTTGGTATCCAAGGACAACTGGAACATAGTCGTCAGGGCTGGCGCAATCTCTTCTGCTGCTGTCTTCAGGATGAAGGCTGGGACTGCGTCCAGACCTGTTGCCTTGTCAGGGCGGAGATTCTGAAGAAGTTTTCGGACTCCTGGCACGCTGACTGTAATTGTTGGCATATCTGGGTACAGGCTTGGTCCTTTGGATGGAATGGTGGTGGTGTCTTCCTCTGTGAAGACGGACTTGAATTGATTGTTGAGGATCTCTGCTTTGCCTAGGCTGTCGCTCTTCAAGTACCCGTCTTTGTTCTTTAGGGAGAGACGCCCTCTGTGTCCTGACGCTTGCTTTTGACGTACGCCCAAAACTTCTTAGAATAGGACCTGAAGTCATTGCATACAACTTCGATGTATTTCTTACTTTCCTGTTTAATAATATAATGTGTCTGGGCCTGCAGTCTCTTGTATCTGTCTAAGTCTGTCTTCTTTCCTATTTGATTTTTAAAATTCTTAAAGTGCCACTCACTAATTCAACTGCTGTAACAATAGAAGTTGGTAATGCATTCCAAAGATTACTAACTCTGTTAGTAAAACAAAAGTGTGTTTCTTTTAATAGAATGCCCATTTCTTCTCGATGTACTTCAAACAGATTTCATGGGGTTTTGACATAAAGATTACTGACCCTATAGGTTAAAAAGATATTTCTTTTCATAGAATGCCCACTTCTTTTCAATATGTACTTCAAACAGATTTTATGGGGTTTTGACATCATGATGACCATGCAGAATTTTAACAGTCTTATCACCTCTTATTCTTCAGTATTCAAGGCAGGACAATTTTAATGATTTTAGATGTTCTTCAAAGCTTACGGTGTTCAAACCAATGACTTTTTTGTGGTCACTCCTTGAACATTTTGTATGAGAGTTATTGCTTCCTCAGATTAGGGGACTTTACCAGATTATAATAAGACGTGAACAACGAAAAAATGGCTTTGCTTTTTGTTGTTGTTGTCTTTGTGAAAAATTAATCCTCAAATTATTATTGCAATCTATAGTATGTCAGACTAGCTAGGCTGAACAAACTGAAATAAAAAGATGCACAATAATGTACATATGGCTGAAGCAACAGTGAGTATGATGCAGCAACACAAGAACTTAAAAGTAGGACAGTCAGACATTCACTGAATCAGAAAGAGTCAGACGAATCAAAACGAACTTCTCTGCATCATAATTGATATGCATATTTCTCCATGCAGAAGCTGGCCTTTGAACAGCTTGTTCTAAGAAACAAGGCGTATACATCTCATCATTTGCCAGATCATGCTCACTTTAATCAGAGTCTAGTTCTTCCAGTGCTGCACACATACAAGAGGTTTAGCCAGAAGTTCCACTATCATTCAGTCCTTTTAAAAATGTTCGAGATTATTATTCTTGATTGGGTGACCCAGTGCAGAACAGTTCAAATAGTTGCATCTCCACTCTGAAAGGAGGGTTGATCAGAGGAGATCTTATCCAGATTTACAAGATTTTTAATGGTATTGATGACATTCAATTGGATACATTTTTTCTCTGTTTCACACTTTGATATCATAAGAAATTCAGAAGGTAAAGTTTACATATTAAACTGACAGTCTCACTAAAGAAAATGCTCTTTTTTTTTCTCTGACTTGTTAGTTACTGGAACAAACTCAATGCTAACATCAAATTTGCATAAGATGTTGACAATTTTAAGAATCTTCTGGATAAAATTCTTAAATTTGAAGAACTTTTTTTTTTTTTTAATGATATTGACTTTTAATGAGTGATGTTATTAACGTGACCAGATCTCAGTTTTAGGTTAATTGATCTAGTTGAAAGTGAGACGACTGCAGGCAGAAATCTGAACAAATCTTAAATAAATGTTAGCGAACCGCCCAGACAAACGAGTCACAAGACAAAACACTACGTGTTTCGACCTCTTAGGTCTTCTTCAGACAAGATACAAACAAATAAGACAACGAAAATTCACTTAGCTTTGATCGCTTCAGAGTTTCAACGCCTTCCTTGTGCTGAACTCTGAAGCGATCAAAGCTAAGTGAATTTTCGTTGTCCTGTTTGTTTGTATCTTGCCTGAAGAAGACCTAAGAGGTCTAAATGCGTCATGTTTTGTCTTGTGACTCGTTTGTCCACGTTTCTCTGGGCAGTTCGCTAACATTTATTTAAGATTTGTTAGGTTAATTGATTAATGAGGGAACATTTTTATAGGTCATGAGGACTAGGCTGATGGAAGCCAATCCCTGAGCACTGCTGTTGCTATATCATTAAATGATGAAAGTATTTGAATGACTCAATCCATTATCATTAAGTAATCAAAATATTTTCTGGCATTTAATAGAGGAGTGTTTGCTGTGACATCAAAGTATTGAGCAATTATTCTCATCATAATAATTATCAGTAAGGATTTTATAAGGATGATTAGGGGGTGTCCTCATATTCGGTCAGAACATACACACGTTGACGAACACCATCAAAATGATCCATTATATGTGATTCATTTACAGTTTATGCTGTATGCTGTACAATATCTAACATTTCTATTTTTCCAAAAGAAAAAAAAAGAACTCTAATTGAAATCAACTATTCACATTAATGTCATCTCTTATGGGCATTATCTCTCCATGCCTAGCTGAATTGACCAGACTGTTTCAAGTCTTTGTCTGGTCCTTATCTTGCTGAGTTTTTCACCAAAGTCAGTTAGGGCCTGCAACTGTTAGGTCCTGTTCCTTTTCATTGGGTATGTCATACTTAAAGGCTTTGACAAGATCGTGTAGGTTGGTGATAAAGGCTTCAAAGTTTTCTCAGTTCTCTGTGCCCTTTGGGAACACATATCATGTGAAGACTGTTCTGCTAGGGGTCGCAGGATTTTGTGAACTTTAACTTAAATTTTCTAGGTTTTTTTCCTTAGTCCAGTTCCATGATTTGTAATCTCTCTTCCTTGGTCACCTACCCATATGTGAAGATATGCAGCTTTTTTCTTCATCATTGCCATGTCTTAGGGGTCCCAAGAACGTAAGGTTTGCATGATTCTCAAATCTCGTACATCCACCAGGTTAGAAGCAGCCGAATTCATGGTCGGATTTTGCTGAGGTGAGCCATATCCGTACAATTGTGCCACATATGATCAGTCCAACAGTTCCAGCAACAAACTGACTTTTGAGCTCTAGACACTTATAAACACCAATCCTCTCCCAGTTTCAGACCAAACAGGGATCTGCCTCCATCAGTGTGACTCAGACAATAGAGTAGGGGACAGAGGTAAGGTTTGCTTTCTGACAGTATGTTGTAGATGTTGGAGTATGAGTATGGACATCCTGAATATTCACAGTCTTCTGGTGATAGGGTACAGAATTACGGTTTGTCTTTCATCATCTGTTCATGCTGTATGCACTAGTGCCCCACGAGCAGCGTTGGATAACGCCAGGAAGAGGTTATTGAAGATGAAACAGCAAAAAATACAACATTAACAATAACAGAAATAACACAAAGCAAAACAGAATTCATGCCATTATCTTTGTTAATCTGTCGTGACAATCGGTGTTCCTTTCAAAGCTGGAAGTAAGTGAAGCACACAGTTTTAATTTTGAAGCATAGTCTCTTTTAAGCAGAGGATGAAAAAATGATGCAGCTTGTTTGCCTGCATGGCAGGTGTTTTCTGGAGACTTATTGAAATGTGACAGTTTCAAACTCCTAAAAGAAGAAACAAGTCTGTTCACATTGTTTAGCAAATGAAGATTGTTGATTATATTACCTTAAATTAAATTCTGCTTCACAGAACTGTTGAGCAAGCTGATAGACAACAGCTATGAGGCACAGGCACCAGACAATGAAGACAAGGAAAACAGTGAGGAAGTTCGGAAGCGGAGAGGCAGCATTCACAGAGATGCTTCTGGTGACAGCCAGGAAAATGTGTCTGCAGACTACACACCAGAGCAGCTTGCATCTGTTAAAAGGTACGACATGGCTGATCTAAGTCTGAACAATAAATGTAAAAGTTCTAATGTACGAGTGTTCTGTGTTTCTGTTGTTGTAAGGATTTTGCATATGTATACTTGTATCCAGAAAAGAACATATGTAAGCTAACAAAGCCAAGGCAAAAAACTGGATTTGTCACTAGAGAGTTGAAGAGGTTGGACATTATTAATGTTTGAAGAGTATGTGTTAAGTGTCATGTATGGTTACATGATTTGAGCAGGATGGATTATGTATGTACCTATATATAAAACAATGAATGTCCATGAATCTAAATCTTTTTGTCAATGGTGAATCTTCATTTGAGCATAATTGTTGTTTGCTTTAACACTAAAATTGAAATGTTTCTTCCTTTTGTAATTCTATAAATGCATTATATCAAATTCTGATACCCTGTCTTTCAAACTGCCAGAATCAGTTTTTGAACTCAGCTGTGTAGACCTTGTGGAATTATTCACCTTATGACACAGTCAGTCACCAGGCAGCTTCCACACTCCCCACCCCCACCCACCTCCGAAAGCTGATGGTAGGATGGGTTATAAGCCACAATCAATGAACCTTGTAGAACAGACAAATCAACAATACATGTACTGTCCAGAACCCCCTACCCCAACGCAGCCACACCCCAGGTTTCACCAGTCATGTTGATTGTGTATCAAGTCCTGGATCTCTGCATAGGTGTCCCTGACCATTGTGCAGAGGTCCATGCCATGATACTCGACCAGCAGAACTGGAGGAAACAGAATAATGTTCTTCAGTGTGGCTCCCCAAGGACTTCCCATGGAGCTAAGGGGGAAGAAGAAGAAGAGGATGCTGAAGGTGAAGTCTTAGAAATATTTGGGAGTCTTAAGTTTCTACGGCAGTGTGGAAAATAAAGAAAGCATTTTATACTGGTAGGAGCAGATTGCTATGTTTGGTCCTGACCTTTCTTTTATGGCATTTATATAGGATAAAGAGGTGTAAAGATTACTATGAAGTCCTGGATGTCAAGAAGGACTGCTCTGAAAGCGACCTGAAGAAAGCCTACAGAAAGCTAGCTCTGCAGATGCATCCTGACAAGAACAAGGCACCAGGAGCTACAGAGGCCTTTAAAGGTAATTTGCCCTAATTATTTGTTGATTATATATTAATGTTGTCGTAATGATTAAGTATAGTAGACTCAAGTCTGCTTTACAAATTTCTTGCTAGTTAGTTTGTTTTCCATGATGTACCTGATCAGTTTTGCATTCCTGATCATTCTCAATCTGTTATTCTCTCTGTTATTTATTATTTTGGCCTTGATTGGTTTAAAATGAAAAGAAAACTTGCTCTGCTGCCTAAGGAAAGAACAAACAAGTTACAAAATACATGCTATGCATTCCAACCTCTTTGGCCTTCAGGCAGGGTGAACAAACAAACAAGTTACAAAATACACGCTATGCATTCCAACCTCTTTGGTCTTCAGGCAGGATGAACAACACTCAAGACAAGGAAAATGAAGGACAAACAGACAGTTACTTATCTCCTCAAATTAGGACAAAATGAATGTTAATTTGTTCATTTGGTGGTACATTAATTTTTCTTATAATTGTGTTCCAGTTTCCGCCTGCAGTCACCTCACTTTGAAACCAGCTCTGGTTGGTTTGAAGAAAAATGGCTGCTGTTTGGGGTTTAACTTTGAAATACATAAGGATTGATTTGTGTCATCAACAGTTTCAATTTCATGTCGTAGCTGCCGCTACCATGTTCACATGCCTAAAAGCCCACTTGCAAAGGGAAGTGTACATGTGAGTGGCAGCCACAACATGAAATTGAAAATGCTGATAACAAAACTTGATCCTTATGTATGGAGAAACATTTCAATTCAAAGTTAAACCCCAAACAGCAGCCATTTGTCTTAAAACCAATGAGAGTTGGTCCATGTATAACTTAAGCATCTTGAAGTCAGTGAAACTTGTATTTCTGGGTTGGTGTGTGCTGTGTATGTTTGTGTTATTTGATCAGTCAAACACTGACATGGTTTACAGGGTGGTGTTTTTCCCATTTACTGTACTAAGAAAACAAATCACCATTTACACAAACATGCAAAAGAAGCAGTTCAGCACAAAGTAGTTATACTACCTACACTACCATTGATCTCATATGATCATCACCCATCAGTGACTGATTAATGATAATAATTTTTACCCTTTTTTTTTTTTCTTTGTGTGTGTGTGAAAACTTTCCACAGTTAGTCTCATTATGATCACATGATCTTAACTCACCCAGAACATTGTTTACATGTGGTTCCCCCCCCCTTTTTTGTGTGTGTGTGTGTGTGTGTGTGAGTGTGTGTGTGTGTATGTGTGTGTGCAACACATGATACCCTGTTTTTCATTGATCACTGCTATCTTCTCTCAACAAACAGCAGCATATTGATGCCAACACATTATTTCACCTGTTACAATGAACATCATCCCACAGCATTGTTTACTTTTTTAAACAACACTATTAATATGAACCTCCCAACCTCCCACCCCCACCCCCACCCCCACCCCATAGTGGATGAAGAGATATGAGCTCTCCTTCTCTTGCCCCCCTTCCCCTCCCCCCCCCCCCCCCCCCCACACACACATTACCCTCCTCCTTCCCTTTTTTTTTTCCCTCTGCCCCCCCTCCCCCCCCTCCCCCCCCCCCTCCCAATCGTACCTTATCACCCATTTATCTTCCATCCCGTTCCCTCCCTTATTAACATTACCCACACACCTTTCACAACTACCCACGCATAACTACCACCACCTCTTTCATCACCCAGCAAAATCATTTATTTTGTTCACCTAAACTTTTTTTTTTTTTTTTTTTTTTTTTTTTAAACAGTTTCTTCTGTTCATGTACTTATTTACCCCTTCTATATACATTTTTTTTTTCTTCTCCAGTTTGCCTCCCCCTCCCCCCCCCCCCCCCCCCCCCCTTACCATTATTATCAATCCACCATTACCACAACCGTCACAAAGATATCACACCACCCCACTAAACTAGACACACAACCCTATCGTATCACACCCCCCCCCCCTCCCCCCACGAACCCCCCCCCCCCCCCCTCCTTTTCCTCTCCCATAATCCCCCTTGTCATTTCTGCCTAGCGGCTATTCTCCCCACCACATGGACAACAACAGATGAGTCATTTTTGTTCTTTGTTTGTACTGTCTTAAATGTTAAATATTTATTTTTTCGCCTGAAGAAGACCCAAGAGGTTGAAATGCATCGTGTCTTGTCATGTGCTTTGTTTGTCAATGTCATTGGCGGTAACTAACACCCTCTCTTTCTAAACAAAGTACTTAGTAGGAAGACTATACCAAATTTTTGTCTTACTTTCCTGTTTTAAAGTAGTAGTAGTAACAAAACAAAACAGCATTTAAACAAAAATAAAAATGAGCAGTTAAACACATAACATTCACTAAGATGATTAGGAAAAAAATGGTGCCCTACACATTCTGCATTCAAGGATTTATTGGTGCAACTTGCGCCGCAGATCTTTAGAGAGGCACCATAAAGGTAGTCCATTTACATATAATAATTATGTCAGCTTGGAGAGGCCATGATTGTCTTGCATCAGTCTGCATCTGCTTTTGCTATGAAATTTTGATAAATCTGTCACTGAAGTAAAAAAATTAAGGTCTTGTTTGTCATTGAGTGTAAACAGTCACCAGTCTCTCTTGTGTGCATGTGTGTATGGGTGTGAGTGTGGATGTGTGAGGATGAGGGTATATGTGTATGAGGGTATGTGTGAGTGTGTGTGTGTGTGTATGTGTATGTGACATGTGTGTGACGTACGTGTGTGTGTGTGTGTGCATGTGTGTGCGCATGTGTGTAAACTTGCGTGTGTCTCGGTGTGCATGTGTTGTGTGTGTGAGTTTGTGTAGTTGAACATGTGTTTACATGTGTGCATGTGGAAAGTTGTACTGGTTTTAATTTTCATCAACCTTAAAACTTTTGCCATGTGTGCATCAACTATCTTCTAGTATTAACTATTAACTGTTAAAGTTGGTCATTTTAATATCTTTGTTTTATTTCTTTTTACCAGAATGTATAAGACCATATAGCTGAATTTCCTTTTCTCACACGAAGGTCAACACCAAAAATGGAACATTGATTGAGTAGATTATGTTGAAAAGACCACTCCACCCATACCCGCTACTGAGTGTCAGTCACTGAGAGCGAAAAATCCCCAATAAATGTATAACATATAATGCTATCAAATGAAAGATAACTGTCCCTGGAGAAGAAAATCATGTAGGTTTAAAACAGTCAGGCATTTCCACTCTTGAATGGAATTTTTTTTTCTTTTTTTTAAATGAAAACTGTGCTCTGAAAATTTTAACCAGCTTTTGTTCTATCACCTATTTCTTCTTATGTTTGATAGTCAGTACTGCGGTTACCTTGAACTCTTGGAATTTACATATACCTTGAACTCTTTGAATTTACGTACATTGGTTTTGTGCTATCACTTTTTAAAAAATTTCTCTTTGTTAATAGATCCTGCAGTTGCCTTGAACACATCGATTTTGCATTTTTCAGCCATCGGGAATGCCTATGCAGTGCTGAGTGATGCAGACAAAAGGAGAAAATATGATGTGTATGGTCCAGAATTGCAGCAGACCTCCCAGTATTCTTCAGACTATACACATGGAGGATTTGAAGGTAAACATGTGGTCTAGCACACAGATGTGTACATATTTTTAGTGTGTATGCTTCTGTGTTTGTGTCTGCTTTAACCTTCTTGCATTCACTTTCCCCAAAACAAAATGCATCTATACCATTAATTTTTTTTCCAATGTTTTAACTTTAACCCGTAGAGTGCCTTTAAGCCGTCAGCTGACGCCGCATTAAAAATGCTTTCCCAGTGCCTATGGGCCGTCCACTGACGTCATGCATTTTTCTTGAATTTTCATTCGTTACTATTTCTATCAACGGACTTAAATAGAGTGTGCGTAGTAAGCCTTATATGTCTGTAGTATTAAAATGATATGTAAATGACCACACGTGAGGGGAAAGCCCATTTATTCTCATCACTGACTGGATGACCAGCCAGCGCTTCGTCTCGCTTGCAAAGATGGCGGCGCAACCTTCGACAAGCGCAGCGACCAAATCAACGTATTTACACAGCTGAGCAGGCTCTGCTAATGATTTTTGACAAAGACAATAATCTTTTATTCAACGACTCACTCGAGCATGAAGGTGAGATGATGATAGTGATGGAATTGCCAACCGTATTCTCAGTTATTGTGTCGGGCTGTGTGACCTCAATGTGTGTTCAGCTGACTGGTTTGCCAGCGTCGAACGAGCTCGCCTAGTGTGTACTCTGCACTGCGTGCCAGTGGTCAGTGACGTGGTAGTCAGCGTGAGAGGGGAGCGCGGCCTGCTCGCGGCACGGCATGGGGCAGAGGGAAAGTTAGGGGAAGAGGAGCAGTGAAAGAGAGGGTTGAAGTCCAGCAAGGGGGCGTGGTGGGGAGAGGGGGGCGTGGTCGTGGACTGACCTGTCTGCATAGAGTGTGAGCGTCTTGATAGACTTCTAAACTGTTTTACTTTCATTTACAGGTGTAGTGTGACAATACAAACTTTATTTTCAACTTTTTTGCTTTGTGTTCTTGTTTGGATGTGAAGATGTAGTGGTAAATACATATGCTTTTGATCGTGCAAAAAAATCTATCCAAATCTAATTGTCTAAATACTTTTTTATTATCAAAATTAAAACAAAAGAAGCCCAGATTCAAAATCTTCATTCAATTTCCTTCAAAAATCATATATATTTCATTGTTATATCTTTTGTAGTTTCTGAGCTAGAATTTTTTGTTAATTATTACCCCCAAATCATTAGATTTCCCTGGCACTGGGAAAGCCTTTGTTTGTAACATTTTCAAGCAGCTTCAAGCAGCGAACGGGTTAAAGAAATAATTGTATTTGATCAACATAGTATTCATCACGCAGGGACATCACATCTTGAAAGCATCATGAATCATTTTGGCTCAAACTATATAACGGCAAGACTATACTGCATTGTTCAGCTGAGAACCTGCTTGTTTTTGTGGCTGCAGTAACATTGCTTGTGGGAAAAAAAAAAGAAAAAACTCACAAACTTCTCTTCTGTCAGCTGTTCATGGGTTTGGCCTCAACCCATGTCAAATCATTCAACCCTTGAGCATGTGTTGCTGGTCACCATAATTGTTGCAGTAGCTGAAAGCACATTGTCGTTAGGATCAGTGACATCACCCCCACTGTTACCACTATCACACTGTCACCATCTATTTTCAGTGTCTGACTTTGTATCAATTGTTATAAAGTCTCAATATCGCTTTCAATTCCAGCTGAATCTGCTCCACTGTAACCCACAAATTTATCCTCCTTTTGAAAGATAGCAATTTTCCCCTCACACCAGATGTGAATTGAAGAGAGCCAGTTGGTTCTGCCGCCTATTGCCATAAAGTTTGGTCAGTTTTGGTAATTTTTTGTTTGTCATAACAAAGTCCTGTATGTGCATGTGTCTGTGTGCAGGTGACATTACTCCAGAAGAATTATTCAACATGTTCTTTGGTGGAGGCTACCCTTCAGGTATGAACAGACATTGGGCATGATTCTCAGGAATGCTCTGGGTAGCAAGAACATAAAAAATTAATTGAAGTCAGTAAAAGAAGTCAAACTATTCAGTTTTATAAGGTTGGCATAGTGATTGAAAAATATGCATCCAGGAAGGAAAAAAATGCAAAAAGAGTGGAAGTCAGTTAATTTGAGCTGAAATTTTATTCAGTTGTTAATTTTGTGATAGGCCAAAGTGTAGGGGGTAGGGGAGAGATTGCAGATGAAAAGGAGTTAGGGAGAAGGGTGAAGATGGTAGATCCCATTCTCACCATATTATTTTTTTATGTAAAAGAGATGGAGAAGACGTTGCAACCAAATGGTGGGAGAGAGAGAGATGATGACACACTAGCTTGACGTCTTAGCCAAGCCATGAACTAGCTTATTGCCGGTAGACAGATCTCATCAGCTGAGCTTATGAATCAACAAAGTTATCTTGTAAAACAAGTTTAAAGCACTTTTAAAAAGGCACGTTAAACAGCTTTTTAGCAGAAAATGCGTTTTTCAAAACAGAACATTTTAAAGCTGGTTTAATGGTCGACCTAACGATGTGCAAATGTTATGGTTTTCCAATCAGCACTGAATTGATTAGGACCAAACACAAACACGCTTTGCCCCAGAACAAAAGTCGGCCAAATGAGCTGCTGATAAACACTGCCTCAGTTACTATTTGGCAAAGAGAATGAGCTTCAAAAACATCAATTATCTTTTACCTGTTTGTTAGCATGTTGAAATAAATGTCTTTTGTCTTTTGTGTGGAATGTAATGAAACCAGCACAGAATTCAAAGAGTTTTGATGTAACCAAAAAGTGAAATGACACAATCTTGGACATGAAATCAGGATGGACTTTAGATCAAATTCAGGACTCTGGTACTCTCATTTATGGATAACAGCATTTGTAAATAGTTACTGATTTACTAAACATCAATAGGGGTATAGGTAATGGCTCTTGAATAGTGAAAGGGGTTTATGAGAAAAAAAAAAAGGTTTTTTTTTTCATTGTAATGGTGGCAGTTTTTTTAATTTGAATAGCTAGTGCGCTGTTCTTTCACTATCAGAAGCTGAGCGTGCTTAGTTACAATTTATTCATTTATTTGTCAACTATGTAATTGTCATGCTTGCCCCTCATTTGGACAGTCTTTCGTTTAATTTTAATTTTAATGACTGTGTTCAACAGCCGAGCCTGTGCCAACCAAAGGAAGCTAGGGGTCCAGAAGGAAAGAAAGCATCTTTTTCTCTTCCTGATTGTGATTTTTGCAGCTTCCTGATCCATGGCTCTGGTTGATTTTACTTTTATGATGTATGGAGTTTTCAACAGTAAAGATGGCATTGAGCTATGAAGTGGAAAAGTGAGTGTTGGAGAAGATCATGAATACAGTGAAAAAAAATCACAATGCTAATTAGTTTTTAATTGAAATCTGGGCACAAAGTTGGAATATAAATCTTGGCACAAAGTTGGAATAATTTTTTTCTTTTAAATTTCACTTTTATCTGATAATTAAGTGATAAAGACAAAAACCCCAGCTCAAAACAAAATCTATAAATACATGCAAAACCCCCCAACGAAGTAGTGTGTTTAACCCATAGAGTGCCTTTAAGCCATCAGCTGACGCCGCATTAAAAATGCTTTCCCAGTGCCTATGGGCCGTCCACTGACGTCATGCATTTTTCTTGAATTTTCATTCGTTACTATTTCTATCAACGGACTTAAATAGAGTGTGCGTAGTAAGCCTTATATGTCTGTAGTATTAAAATGATATGTAAATGACCACACGTGAGGGGAAAGCCCATTTATTCTCATCACTGACTGGATGACCAGCCAGCACTTTGTCTCGCTTGCAAAGATGGTGGCGCAACCTTCGACAAGCGCAGCGACCAAATCAACGTATTTACACAGCTGAGCAGGCTCTGCTAATGATTTTTGACAAAGACAATAATCTTTTATTCAACGACTCACTCGAGCATGAAGGTGAGATGATGATAGTGATGGAATTGCCGACCATATTCATCAGTTATTGAGTTGGGCTGTGTGACCTCAGTGTGTGTTCAGCTGACTGCGTCGAACGAGCCAGCCTAGTGTGTACTCTGCACTGTGTGCCAGTGGTCAGTGACGTGATAGTCAGCGCGAGAGGGGAGCGCTGCCTGCTCGCGGCGTGGCATGGGGCAGAGGGAAAGGTAGGGGAAGAGGAGCAGTGAAAGAGAGGGTTGAAGTCCAGCAAGGGGGCGTGGTGGGGAGAGGGGGGCGTGGTCGTGGACTGACCTGTCTGCTTAGAGTGTGAGCGTCTTGATAGACTTCTAAACTGTTTTACTTTCATTTACAGGTATAGTGTGACAATACAAACTTTATTTTCAACTTTTTTGCTTTGTGTTCTTGTTTGGATGTGAAGATGTAGTGGTAAATACATATGTTTTTGATCGTGCAAAAAAATCTATCCAAATCTAAATGCCTAAATACTTTTTTATTATCAGAATTAAAACAAAAGAAGCCCAGATTCAAAATCTTCATTCAATTTCCTTCAAAAATTATATATATTTCATTTTTATATCTTTTGTAGTTTCTGAGCTAGAATTTTTTGTTAATTATTACCCCCAAATCATTAGATTTCCCTGGCACTGGGAAAGCTTTTGTTTGTAATATTTTCAGGCAGTGAACGGGTTAATAGTTGTGAATTTCTGAGTGTAAAAGGTATATGATGAGCAAAACTTTTAAATGTATGGTAAGATATGTGACATCAGTGGAGTAAAAAATACTTATTGACTGGATTTACTTTGTCATCCTGTCGCAGGCCATGTGAACAGACGCCGCCATACCCATAATCACCGGTCCCATTACTACACCTACACCTACGGCAGAGAACACCAATCGGAGGTGAGGAACCGTTACTGACCAGCTCATTACCAAGTGTTGATTGTTTGTCAGCTATGGCCACCGTCCATTTAGTACATGGAAAGGATATAGCCAGGCTGAGACAAAAAATAGAAATGTGACAAGGTTAATGTGCAACGTATTCAGAATTATCCCTCCCCTCCCCTCCCCACTCATGCTCCCCCCCCCCCCCCCATCTCCCTCCCTCTCTCTCCCTTCCTACCTTTCCATGTCAAAAAAGAAAAACCAACAAGAAAACTCCAACAAAAAGATTGAGAGTAAGCCAAAGATTTTAAACAGTTTTTCTGTGTTTGAAAAGTATTGTTTTAGTGTGTATGTTTGAACACCTATGTTGGTATATTTTAGCAAAATAAAAAGAATATTACACAAACTTCAATATACTATTAGGAACATGCAGCACGTACAGAGCTACTGTGTGATAACGAAAAACATTTGTTGTTTTTATTAAGAAGTGCATGTACTTTATTTAGTAGATACCTGAATAAGCAATGGCAAGATTATTCACTGAAAGGTAGTATGTGTGTACATGTCTTCTTTCAATTTCTATGAAGTAGCTAGCATAACATCGTAAACAGAGTCAGGAGAAAATGACTGCCAAGCATTGAAGGAGAAAAAAAAAGATATAAGGCAGAAAACAAGATGTTTATTCCTCCATCCCCCACTCCCTAAGCAGTGACTAGAGGGCAGAAGGACAATCAAAGTGTCGTCTTAACTCTGACTAGTGTATGTGTGGTTGGCAGTCTCGGAGACGAAGTCAGAGGAGATGGACAGGTCCATCCCGTAAAATGCCAGCAGAGCCAACTCCCTATACTACAGTGATTCTGCTGTACTTGCAGCGGGTATTCTGGCCTGCCTGCATGCCTTGGCTACTTTCTGTTCACTCCCCTTGTTATTACCGTCACCTGTCTGAGTTGTGTGGGTTTGGTTTGTCCCTGGCCTGTTAGTATGTGCTGTTGTGTGATCCCTCTCTATGCCCTTTCTGAAATCGCATGGGTGAAACTATACCATCTGCGTGTGAAAATCCACCACATCAGCTTTCGCTGTTGTGGAATTTCTAACAATTAAAAGCTGGCTTCAAAAGTTGTGAGACGCACCAGAGTATTTACAAAATTCACATCAGTGATTGTCCAGAAATCATGATTTTTGTTGAGTGCAAGGAAACAAAGTCACACCTGGTGAATATTTAAGATAAAGTGGAAAAGGAGGAGTAGAGTATTCCATATAA
>CM065714.1:8910389-8955389 GCA_033310375.1 Conus canariensis | reverse complement strand
ACCCGTGACAGGTGTAGACAGGTGCCTAGGAAAAGCTGTTCTTGCTCCTCTCAGCAATGTTGTTGTCCACCTCCTTCTCAGCCTTGTCTCCTGGTCTCGTGACGGGTGTAGACAGGTGCCTAGGAAAAGCTGTTCTTGCTCCTCTCAGCAATGTTGTTGTCCACCTCCTTCTCAGCCTTGTCTCCTGGTCTCTTCCTCTGCTCGTTGAAGAGTCCATTTGACCCCATCACATGTGCACAGTACTTGGTGCTTTGTTTGTTGCTCAGATCAGTAAATCTTCAGAGTGACTCGTGTGCTGCCTGGCCATTTCAAGAACAGTTTTAAATCCATGATTCACTTACATATGTAAAGGTAGATCGCACAGTTGGATGTAACATTGCTCTGTTCAGTAAATCTTCAAAGTGGCTCACGTGCTGCCTGATCGTTCTAAGAACTTTTTTTTTTTTTTTAATCCTTGGTTCACATACATATGTAAAGATAGATGGCACAGTTGGATGTAAAAACTGCGTGGATCAGAGAGCAGTGTTCTTGTTTCTTCAGATTGGTGTTAGTTTTGCCAGTGCTGCTGTTCATGTATTTTATGCTGGGGTTTCAGTCACTGAGTCATTTAGGTATTTCAGCTGAACTGTTTCACAGTCTCTTGTTGTTGTCCATTGATTTTTGTCTCAGTTGGTTTTATGCTGTCCATCTTCAGCCAGCCCATTGATGTTGTTGGTGAACCTAAGGTTTGTGGTTGTGGCCCTGCGGATGCCGACAATGCTAGCCTGTATCGTACATTCCAGGGATATAGTTATATGGTTTACAGTGTCATTGTTACCAAAGTCTGCATGCTTTTGTCTAATCTGACGGGGTTGTTTGTAATATGTGTGTGTGTGTGTGTGTGTGTGTGTGTGGTGGGTTTTTGTGTGTGTGAGTTTGGTGAGTTTGTGTGTGTGTTTTTCTGTTTTTGGTTATGTATTTTGTTCTTCTTGACTACTGTTTACAATGAAAGTAATACAGATATATTCATACTCCCATGTGTTGCTAATTAATTCACTCTCTCTGTCTGTCTGTATATCTATCGACCTGTCGATCTGTCTGTCTGTCTGTCTGCTGATGTATTTATATAACTATTTGTCTGTCTCTGTATTTGTTTATGCTCCTATCTGTCAACATATCTCTCTCTCTCTCTCTCTCTATATATATATATCTGTTTACGTTCCAATCTATGTATTCTTCTTTATATGTATGTACTTGTTTGCTTCTTTTTTTCCCCCAAGCATGTATTTTACACAACCATTTTCTCTGTATGCATATGCTAAATATAATGCATATTGTTAATTGATATAATTCCCGTTCTAGTGGTTAATTGTATTGACTGCTTAGTATGCCAACTTTTATAGCTATTGCAGTTCGCTCTTTCATGTCCATTTTTTGAAAATAATCTTTTTGAAGGTATAATACCCACTGACAGAAGCATTTTGATTGTTACTTTCTTTTCCAGGAAATACTCCATGAAGAAAAAGACGTACAATCTGAAAGTACCATTTGATTGTTTCTTTCCTTTCCAGGAAATACTCCATGAAGAAAAAGACGTACAATCTGAAAGTACCATTTGATTGTTTCTTTCCTTTCCAGGAAATACTCCATAAAGAAAAAGACGTACAATCTGAAAGTACCATTTGATTGTTTCTTTCCTTTCCAGGAAATACTCCATAAAGAAAAAGACGTACAATCTGAAAGTACCATTTGATTGTTTCTTTCCTTTCCAGGAAATACTCCATAAAGAAAGAGACGTACAATCTGAAAGTACTATTTGATTGTTTCTTTCCTTCCAGGAAATACGCCATAAAGAAAGAGACGTACAATCTGAAAGTACCATTTGATTGTTTCTTTCTTTTCCAAGAAATACGCCATAAAGAAAGAGACATACAACCTGAAAGAACCATTTGATTGTTTCTTTCTTTTCCAAGAAATACGCCATAAAGAAAGAGACGTACAGTCTGAAAGTACCATTTGATTGTTTTTCTTTTCCAGGAAATGCTCCATAAAGAAAGACGTACAATCTGAAAGTACCATTTGATTGTTTCTTTCTTTTCCAAGAAATACGCCATAAAGAAAGAGACGTACAACCTGAAAGTACTATTTGATTGTTTCTTTCTTTTCCAGGAAATACTCCATAAAGAAAGAGATATACAATCTGAAAGTACCATTTAATTGTTTCTTTCCTTTCCAGGAAATACTCCATACAGAAAGAGATGTACAGTCTGAAAGTACCATTTGATTGTTTCTTTCTTTTTCAGGAAATACTCCATTAAGAAAGAGACGTACAATCTGAAAGTACCATATTATGTCAAGAAAGACTTTAAAACTGAGTACAGTGGGGAGTTAAGGCGGATAGAACGCATGGTAGAAGACGAATATATATCACAGCTCAGGAGCAATTGTTGGCGGGAGCGTACCTACAGTGAGTACCTTTGTCATTTCATTGCATATTTTTCTTCAAGAATTATTTACTGCAACAGTTTTTTTGCTGTTCGTAGCAACTCATTACACTACTGTCTTTTGAAGTTAGGGATGCACATACACACAGACACACACACACACACACACACACACACACACACACACACTCTCTCTCTCTCTCCTCTCTCTCTCTCTCTCTCACATACACATGTATGCACTTACGCACACATTCATGTACGCACAAGCACAGACACAGACACACAGAGAATATTCAGTAAAAGTTTACAAGGAATTTCAACTGGTGGTTTTACTTACAACTTGGATGCTTAGAAGCTGAATCAAATGATTACAAATACAGAAATGAGAGATTTGGCAGGCAGATTCATCAACTTTCTGAATTTGGTCAGATATTTCAGGGGGACTGGGATGTTATGATTTTGTTGTTGTTGTTGTCGTTGCCAGAATTAACTCTTTTTTTTCCCTAGAACAAACACATAAAACAGAATTCGACTTCCCCACCCCATCCCCACCTATCCCCCTACTCCAAACCTCCTCTCTCTCTGTTGCGTGTGTATGTGTATAAGCATACATGCTTTGCTTTGCTTTATTTTTACAAAAAAAGCAACATTGTCAGTAATGTAAATGACATTGTACAATGTGTGTTTGCATACAGGCATGTGTGGATGTGCACAAGTTTGGGTATGTGCGAGTGTGTGAGTAAGGAAGTGGAGAATTGAATGCTTTCTAATGCCTATTTTAATTCATTGTTGTTGCAGAAGAGAACATGATATGGAGGGCCAAGAATTATGGTGATGCGAAATTGTATCAGCAGGCTTTGGATATAAAGACTCCATCCTGCGACAGGATACAGAGAATCTATTCTTGATTCGTAGAGGGCCTTTTATGATGCTGTGTGTTGTGGTGCGAGTGGACTCTTACTACGTCTAGAATCACAATGTCATGTCAGACATGGTCTTGTACAGATTATCCTCATCCTTCATGTGTATATTGCCATGGGTAACATCGCTGGTTGCTGGATAATGTGAGGGTGGTGAGAACACTTTTGCATGCATGTCGTTCTTGGTATATGTGTGTGGAGGTGGTTTTGGTCATGTGTTGATTTCTCGAACATACTTCAAGTCCTATTTATCACTGATAATCAGTGAACAGATTTCCATCAGAATTGTTTTGGATGTGTGGTATAGGTGAAGATGTGAGTGTGCATAGTTATTTTTGTTTTAATCGTTTAAGTTGTTGGTTACATTGTACATGAAACCTGTGTCCTGTTCTGTATAATGTGGAGTGAAACGCCAAGGAATATCGACGGGAACAGAAGTGTCCACCATTTTAAAGAAACATTCATTTTCATCGCATAAAAGGACTAAATTGATTTGTTTTCTATGGAATTGTAATATAGTCTTGCTGCAGTATTTATTCATATTAGTCTGGACAATGTTGACGTGATGTGTATGATCATGGGATTGTTAAAATAGGTGGGATAAAATGAAAAGATTTTCATGGTGTATGGCTAAAGCCTGCTTTGATTGATATAAATATGTCACATGGTAATAACGTACGCAAGGGAAGAAACATTTCTTCAGATGAAAAAAATTTGTCAGGTTAGAGAATAGCATGATAATTGTAACAAGAGAGAGAGATGGTGTGGGGTAGTGGGTTGTTTTGAGAATTATGAAGATGAAATGAATGGTTTTTCTTCAAACATTTTCCTCCACATTTTTATTCTTTGTGTCGTATAATCAAAGTAACAGTTTTTATTATGGAAAATAAGAAAATAAGCCATTTTCATCTTGGAAAATAATAACAAGCATTGTTCTGTTGCTTAGGGAAAGATATTTTACTTGCAAGTCTGTCAGCTAGCTGACACAGTGCAGAAATACCTGTGATAAATGTGGCACACCTGTGAACATGAACAGATTCAAGTGTGTGTGTGTGACTGATATTCTGCAAGAACTAATCAGACATAGCAAATCAGACCTGAAACCAGTTTATATTTTTCATGTAACACAAGAGTGTCACCAACCTTGTTTTAAATGCTGTCTTTGATTGTAGTTCATTTTGAAGAGCAGCTATTTCTGCCTATCTTGAGAAGCTTTGTTGAGTATTTCCAAACTCTTCATTGATGAATTTTATTCACACTGAAATAAACTTGTGGTTTAAATTGAGACAAGAGGTAAGGGTGAAATATAACGTGCCATCAGTTTTGGGAGAACATGTTCAGGCTTGGAGGAATATTTTTTAAAAGAGAAAAATATACTTAAGATTCTGAAAGCAGATTGGTTTATGAAGAGTGTATTTTCAGATTGGTCAGACAATATTTTTTATGCATATGCATGTTCTCCTGCGTTTGTATGATTTGATAGGTGTTGTAGGTGCAGTTGACCTTGTTACTTTAAAAGAAAGCTGAATATTCAGGGGTTCAGTAAATTCTGTAGAAATCATAGATCACAGATTTGAGTTATTTGAATAAGAAATTTCCTGGCTTAATTTTGATTGGTCAGAACAGGCTGTGTATGCATTTATGTGGGTGTATGCACTTGTGAATGTGTGCATGCATGTGGAATTCGAAAATAGAAATGAACTATACATGCATATTTCATCATTACAGTGTGTACAGTTTTTGGTATGTTGTTCTGTGTTCACTGAGATGAGCAAAGCAGTAGGTAATGGGTACGAGACATCTTGATTTTGTTTCATAGTGGATTATTCCTTTGAAACACGGTTTAAGAAAAAGATGACTTTCTATTTGAAAGTTCTGCCACATGGCGATTGCTCGCTTGACAATTTTATTTGCTGCGGGGCAGCTACTTGGAATTCAGTCGCAATTGCTGCTAGGCAGTAGGAGATAACAGTTACCTTTTGTGATGGTTCTTGAGGAAGTAAAACATCCATGGCATTGCAGTGGGACAGAGGTCCAACAGAATTTGCTACTTGATTCACTTGCAGGACTGTAAGTATTGTCCGCTTCATTTGTTTGATTTTGGTGAAAGTTTTCTGCATGCTTTTTGTTGACTGAAAATGAGCCCCTTCAATTGTTCCACATATTTAACCCTTTGAGAGTGAAATCAGCTATGGTCTTTTGTATATTTTTTTATAGCACTTTTTTTTCGGGGGGGGGGGGGGGGGGGGGGGGTGGGTTAGTGAACAAGTGGTGACTGTGAAATGGAATTGCACAAGTGAGAGGTCAGTCACTCAAATCAACAGTGGTAAAGCAGTAATGTTGTGTGAAGTGAATTTGTTTTATTTTGAATCAGGAGGCATATGTTGCTTTCATTTGTTGTTCAATCAGTGTTTGTTGCCGCTAAAGAGGGGATGGGGTGAGGATGAGTTTATTGGCAATTCTGGCTAGAATCAAGCGGGTGATTGGTTTTAGAACATTTTTGCTGTTTTTTGAAGCAACAGTATCAGAAAGTCGACAGATGGTTTCTTTCAGTGATTATTCGTTGCTGTTTTTTTGTGTCTGGTTGCTTTGTGTTTTGGAAAAGACATAGATGGATGTGACATCATTTGGCGTGTCTAATGAAAGGTCCAGTACTTATCATGATAGTGGCTATCAAAAATAAACCCAGCAACTAAAATTCTTTGCAAGCGCTAAAGAAGATACTTTTCTACAGTTTAGCACTGTTTATGAATAGTGTGAAGACTGTGACAGGTGGACAATGCTTTTCAACTATTGGGCACATTTGGGGGATTGTCTTGGTACCAGTCTTGTTGCATACTCTCTGACAAATATCTCTTACAGCATTCCAGGTAAGACTTCAGTACTACTTTTTTAAAAATTTCACATTATATCAGCTTTCCTACAATGTACATGTTAAGCTGTCTGGAGTGACTAGTTAGCAGAGAAGAGCTCTGACACAGAGTACATACATGACTTCCATGCTTTTGATTTGAGGCGTGTTTCTTGCACACATATTTTGTCATAACCAGCACTGGAAGGGTTTAAAGCTGTAACATTGAATTATTATGCCATGTAGCAATAAAGACAGAGAATTTTACTTGTGGCATTGATGAAAATCACCATATAGCTGTGTAGCCATTTAAAGCATCTTCAGGTCTCTCTCTTTCTTGTTCTCTCTCACACATACAGTACTGAAGTGATGGAGCCATTTCATCATTGGTTCACAGCAGTGTTCTCTCTCACACATATATTACTGAAGTGATAGAGCCATTTCATCATTGGTTCACAGCAGTGTTCTCTCTCACACATACAGTATTGAAATGATGGAGCCATTTCATCATTGGTTCACAGCAGTGTTCTCTCTCACACATATATTACTGAAGTGATGGAGCCATTTCATCATTGGTTCACAGCAGTGTTCTCTCTCACACATACAGTACTGAAGTGATGGAGCCATTTCATCATTGGTTCACAGCAGTGTTCTCTCTCACACATACAGTATTGAAATGATGGAGCCATTTCATCATTGGTTCACAGCAGTGTTCTCTCTCACACATACAGTATTGAAATGATGGAGCCATTTCATCATTGGTTCACAGCAGTGTTCTCTCTCACACATACAGTACTGAAGTGATGGAGCCATTTCATCATTGGTTCACAGCAGTGTTCTCTCTCACACATATATTACTGAAGTGATGGAGCCATTTCATCATTGGTTCACAGCAGTGTTCTCTCTCACACATACAGTACTGAAGTGATGGAGCCATTTCATCATTGGTTCACAGCAGTGTTCTCTCTCACACATACAGTACTGAAGTGATGGAGCCATTTCATCATTGGTTCACAGCAGTGTTCTCTCTCACACATACAGTACTGAAGTGATGGAGCCATTTCATCATTAGTTCACAGCAGTGCCAAGCTGTCAGCAGTGTACAAAGCACAGAATTTGTGAAGGTTAACTGTGGTCAGCTGGCATACAAAACAAGATCTGACCTAAAAATGTTTAAAATGGGACTGTAAGGCATAAGACCGCCATTGCTTTCAGAGGAGAGAGTGAGTGAGCTCATGTCCAGAGACATTTAGTTGTTGTTTTTTTATCGATACAAGAAACAGGTACACAGACACTTGGCATTAGTAAATCAGAGACCTGTGGGAGAAAACGCTTGCAAATAAAATCCGAGGAAGCTGGCATCTGCCAGTTGGAATGGGGCCAACAGGTCACCTTTTTCAGAGTGAGAACATATCGGTGTCGGCTCCTCTCGCATCTCTTCAGGTTGAAGATTTCACACGTGGATGATTGCCCATGCAGCACAGGGCCACAGACACCAGCCCATGTCCTGGAGTCCTGCCCCACTTTTGACACCTGGTGGGGGGAATCACAGCCTAGTGCAGTGGACCTGAAGGAGAAACTATGGGGATCAGCAGTTGTTGAGGCAGACAGCAGACTTTGCTCACAATACCGATCTAGTATGCCTGGCTGTGCTGAAGTAGAAGAAGGCAGACCTGAAGAGCTTGCCAGCAGGTTGGGTTGTGTGTAGGCTTACAGCATCTGCTGAACAGGTTCTTATGTGTGCCTTTTATTCATGTGTTTATTTATGGATACGGCTCAGCACTTGCACAGGTATGTGTAGCACTGAAAAGTTGGACTTCCCGTAATGCGTCCTACAGGTCACATGATAGAACATGCAGAGACTCAATTATTCTGTTTTGTGTGAGCAACTTCAATATAGTGAGGTTTTGATTCCTTCATATTTATCCAGGAAAGTTATTTAAACCTGCATTTGAGGGTGTGCAGGGCAAAGCCATATGAAGTATGTGCATTACATGTTGACTGTGACCTGCAATGGACTTGAAGTACCGAATGAACACGTATACATTGTCACAGCACACCAACCAGATGCTGCACTGTGGCTACACGGATTCCATAATGTACCGCTGTAATCCTGAAATGACTGGTCACCTGAAATGGGTTTAATTGCATAATCATTCTATGTTCAGTTGAGTCCGGTCATGAGATGAATGTGAGAAATATTGTCATGAACACAGGTATGGCTGAGTGTTGTGGGGACGTAAGGAGGGTGTGTGTCTGCCGAGCGTGTTTGAAGTGCCCCCTGTGGAGCCTTTCCCTGAGAGTGATCTTAGCTGTGTTTACATTGGATTTTTCTCCCACTGGTAGGAATGTCTTTCCGTTCTGTTTTGTTTTGGATATTTTTTTTGGTCTTTTTTTGGCTTCTGGCATTTCTGCCATCACTGTACAGAGTACTGAATAAACCTTACACATGCCAGATGATTGTGTGACGTTTGGTTCAGGATGAGAGTGAAATACATGGTGGTTTTGATTTTTAGGAAATAGATTTTTTAAATTATTTTCCCCTGATGTGAGGTCATGGCGTGGCATGCAGGAGGAAGACCAACTGAGATTTCCACAGCTCTCTGTCATGAGTGACATGGTAGAGGTGAAACTAGCTCCTCATTAACGTTGTTCATCCAGCACTTGTTTGGCCTACCTTTGGGTTGCCACCCTCCTCCCCTGAACTGTGGAAGGAAGTTGTGACATGAATCGAAGACAAGACGCCCACGCTAGGCAGACTTACAGCATATAACTGTGATAACTCCACCGTGGGGATAACCAGGGGTCTTTTGTACAAATAGTTCCCCCCCCTGGACATTCCGTGCTAGTAACGTCCCCTTTTCCTTTCACTCCCAGTAACTCTGTCTCCTCCTTTGCTATGCTGTACTGTCGTCTACTGTCCTTTCTGTCTACCATAATTATCTTTTATCTATCTTTACTACAACCTCATCCCACAAATTTCTGCACTCAACGAGGCCGGAGTGAACTGACTATACTCTGAGTATATGTGTGAGTATCCCAGCCGGGTAAAACGAGTTCACACGTTACCAGATATTGGAACGCTGAAGAAGAAGAACTGTGATAACAAGTGCACGTCTGTGTGCTGCCTGACTAACACTGCCATGTGGTTCTTATTCTTTATATAAAGCTGTAGGAAATGCAGAGTCCGCGCATTTTGGCTCCAGGTCGCCATCCAGCTTTTGCAACCGTGTGGAGAGATGGACCTCACCAATGACTTGCCTTCATGGGGAAGCTGATAGACCTGATCATCCGCCATAGTGCAGCCATTGTTTTCATGGGTTATGTGGGGTTGGTCAGCTCCTTCACTTTCCCACATGCATGAAAGGCACAAACTTTCCAAATCCGAATCATGGTGGTCTCCAAGGAAAGTCTGATGGCCATTGCCCCCAAGGCATTCTTTTCATTTCTATCGTGTCGCAAATCATGTTGCTTTTTGAATGAGAATCCATCATGTCATTCACAGGACGGTGGTGGAATGTTGGAATTGTGCTTTCTCTTCTCCTTCCTTCTCAACTCTACTACCCCTCCCTCCCCCCTCCTTTTCTGTATTTTATTTTTTTTTTTTCTGAATAAGTATATAAAGTGTATAAATCAAAGCATGAACACTTTAGTTTCAACAGACATGTACTACAAACTTCTCCCTCTCTCTGTCACATACATGATATATGTGCATGCATGCACACACATCCACACACCCATGTTTAACTGCTTCATTGGTGATGCTATGAAAGCACACAGCTGCATTGTTGTCGATGAAACCATAGCAGAATGAAACCGCAGAAATGAATTGACCAATTAGTGAGGTAGACGAATGATTGACATTTCAAGTTCAACAGCGACAAATTGAAAATGAATGTACATGTTGATGGCAACTGACTCGTACCAACAGACAGAAAAGACTTTGGTTTCTACCATCTGATGTGACACAGCGGTTAGTGTCATGGATTGTGGGCTTAGAGGTCGTAGGTTTAACTCGATCAAAGCTGATTGATGTGACATCAGTTGTTATCAGCCAGCTTCTGCTCGGTCGAGTTTGCTATGGGCTCAATGGGAAAGAAGTGGCCAAAATCAATTGGTTTGCCAGCTAATCCGAAAATTGTACACCCTACTTTTGGAAATTTTTATTTCCTGATTGATTTAGAATACTGCAAATTCAACACACACACACACACACACACACACACACGCACACTGATTGAAACCAATTTATTGTCAGATTAACCCATGGTTGTGCAATGGGATCCCTCCCCCCACCCTCCCCCACCTATTGACAACTCTAATTGAATTAGAATACTGGCAATTCAACACACACACACACACACACACACACACACACTTTTATCACACTGGCTTTCCAGTTACTTAACCCCCCCCCCCCCCCCCCCCCCCCCCCCCCCCCCCCCCCACCTTTGGAGACTATTTTTTTTCCTGATTGATTTATAACACTGACGCAAAACGAAACAAATCAAAACAAAACAAAAAATCCCAATCAAGACAGATATGGTAAAGATCAACAATGTTATGTACTGGATCCAGTCTAGCTTCATGTCCACGGACTTGGTCACGACCATGGAAAGCTGTGCGCTAACAGATGTGTGTCTAAACTCAACTTTCATCACAAGTCGATTTTTAGGACTGTCGGTATTTGTGGCTGATTCCTTCATTGCCTGGGTATTCCATTGGACTGCCTTAATTGCCTGGGTATTCCATTGGACTGCCTGAGCTTCATTCTTTGTGGCTGATGCCTTCATTGCCTGGGTATTCCATTGGACTGCCTGAGCTTCATTCTTTGTGGCTGATTCCTTCATTGCCTGAGTATTCCATTGGACTGCCTGAGCTTCATTCTTTGTGGCTGATTCCTTCATTGCCTGGGTATTCCATTGGACTGCCTGAGCTCATTCTTTGTGGCTGATTCTTCATTGCTGAGTATTCCATTGGACTGCCTGAGCTCCATTCTTTGTGGCTGATTCCTTCATTGCCTGAGTATTCCATTGGACTGCCTGAGCTCCATTCTTTGTGGCTGATTCCTTCATTGCCTGGGTATTCCATTGGACTGCCTGAGCACCATTCTTTGTGCTGATTCCTTCATTGCCTGGGTATTCCATTGGACTGCTCGAGCACCATTCTTTGTGGCTGATTCCTTCATTGCCTGGTATTCCATTGGACTGCCAGAGCTCCATTCTTTGTGGCTGATTCCTTCATTGCCTGGGTATTCCATGGACTGCCAGAGCTCCATTCTTTGTGGCTGATTCCTTCATTGCCTGGGTATTCCTTGGACTGCCTGAGCTCCATTCTTTGTGGCTGATGCCTTCATTGCCTGGGTATTCCATTGGACTGCCTGAGCTCCATTCTTTGTGGCTGATTCCTTCATTGCCTGGGTATTCCATTGGACTGCCTGAGCACCATTCTTTGTGGCTGATTCTTCATTGCCTGGGTATTCCATTGGACTGCCAGAGCTCCATTCTTTGTGGCTGATTCCTTCATTGCCTGGGTATTCCACTGGACTGCCGAGCTCCATTCTTTGTGGCTGATTCCTTCATTGCCTGGTATTCCATTGGACTGCCGAGCTCCATTCTTTGTGGCTGATTCCTTCATTGCCTGGGTATTCCACTGGACTGCCAGAGCTCCATTCTTTGTGGCTGATTCCTCATTGCCTGGTATTCCATTGACTGCCTGAGTATTCCATTGGGTATCCATTGGATGCCTGCTCATTCTTGGCTGATCTTCATTGCCTGGGTATTCCATTGGACTGCCAGAGCTCCATTCTTGAGGCTGATATGCTTCATGCCTAACCATGGACTGCTATGCGGTATTCGTTTGATGCTCTGCTGGATTCCTTGACTGTGGTTCCATCTGCAACAAAGTCTGCAAACACTGGGGACGTTTACCTCGACCTCTTATGAAAATAGTCTGCAACACTTAACACACCACACTTACCACATGCACCATACGCACACACTTACAGAACGCACTACACACGCACTACACACGCTAGCGCGCGCGTGCACACACACACACACACACACACACACACACACACACACACAAAAGCACACACACACACAAAAGCACACATTCTCTCTCTCTCTCTCTCTCTCTCTCTGTTAAATTCATATGGCTTTGCTTATGTTTGGGATAACCAGGGCGTTGAAAATATCGTAGGGTTCTTGAAATGTTTTAAACAAAGAATTATTAACTGCAGATGGCAGGACTGGCATGATCATATTTATAGCAGTGACAGATTTGCGCAGTACAGACTCTTTAAAACAACTAATGTGATAGAGCCATACATTAAAATGGATATGAACAGATATATTAAGAGTGCGCTAAGCAAGTTTAGATTTGGTGTTTCTGATATAGCTTGTCACCGTTTCAGATAGTGTTGTGAGTGATAATGAAATGACATGTCGTTTATGTAACCTGGCCAAGGAAGATGAAATCCATTTCCTTTTTTGCTGTCCTGCTTTTCATGACCTCAGGATAAAATTCATAAAGCCAAAGTTTTATTCTGACCCTTGTATTTTCAGAGTTAATTTACTCCTGGCGTCAAGAAATGAAGACATTCTCATTAACCTTGCTATGTACATTTATGAAGCACAAAAGAGGTTACGTACTGTGTATTCCTAATAACATTGTATGATGCATTTGTACTTGCTTTCTCTTGTCATTTTCCTTCATTTCAGTAATTGATATCATGTATATTGCGGGTACCACCCCTTCAGTATGGGCTATGGCCTTAATCTGAATAAATATTCGCATTCGCATTCTCTCTCTCTCTCTCTCTCTCTCTCTCTCTCTCTCTCTCTCTCACACACACACACACACACACACACACAGACAGACAGACACACACACTGACACACACACATACACAGAGAGACACACAGATAGACCACAGACACACACAGAGACACACACACAGGCACAGAACACACACACACACACACATACACACACACACCACAACACACACACACTCACAGACACACACAACACAGACACACACAGACACACACACACACACACACACACACACACAGACAGACACACACACACACACACGCACACACGCTGAGAGAGAGAGAGAGATTGATGCTTATGATTTTCATTTCTTTTCTTTTTCTTCCTTAGGTTTAGGTTTAGGTTTATAGGGACAATTGCCTTTAGCAATTATAGCCAGAACTGGCTTTACATGTCCCTTCTGTATGTTATCTGGTCTTTATACGGTCAGGTCTTTAACTTGCTCAAGTCTTTATTTATCATAGTCAAAATAAATGGTCTTCAATAATACACTATCATCGATAGAGCTTTTGAAAAAGTTAGTATTTTGTGCACGTTTAATGTTAGGGGTTAATTTATTCCAAAGATTTGTTACTCTGTTACTAAAAGAAAATTTCCTTATGTTAGTGCGACAATATTCATGATAAATTTTATCCACACTATTTCTGGTAATATCAACTCTTGATGCAGTAAAAAATTTTGAAATAGGAATATTGTCAACACAATTAAATATTTTATAGACTTGGATCAAATCGCCCCTCACTCGTCTTGTTTTTAGAGTAGGCAGTCCAAGAGCTTTTAACCTACCTTCATAGGGAAGATTTTGTATATTCTTTACAAGCTTTGTTGCTCTTCTTTGTACTCTTTCCAGAGCAGCAGACTGCCTCTTCAATCGAGGATACCAAAGTGTATTGCCATATTCCAAATGTGGTCTAATGAAAGCCTTGTATAGTTTTGTAAAAATATCTTTATCTATGTGAATAAAAGTACGTTTAATTATACCAATCGTTTTATTAGCTTTATTTATAGAGTTTTGAATATGCTTATCGAATACCAGGCCAGAATCAAAAGTGACACCAAGATCTTTTTCATAATCACATGTCGAAATATCTGCATGCTCACCAGTATTACTGTTTAGCATTGTATATTGGTATCTTGGGTTCATACGTCCAACATGTAACACGTTGCACTTGTCCGCATTAAAATGCAAATTCCATGTGGTAGACCATTTGGACAAATTATCAATATCATTTTGTAATGTATTATGATTATAAGTTGTATTATAAATTTTTGTATCGTCAGCGAATATTTTGCAAATACTTTCCACCGAGTTCGGCAAATCATTTATAAATATTGTAAATAATACGGGACCCAAAATACTCCCTTGTGGTATACCACTTAAAACTTCTGTAAAATCTGAATATGAACTTCCTACTCTGACTCTTTGCTGTCTTTTAGTTAAAAAATCCCTTATCCATGAATGCACTCTACCTGTAATTCCATATGATGATAATTTCACTAAAAGCCTCTCATGGGGAACAGAATCAAAAGCCTTTTTAAAGTCTAAATAATCCATTGTTATGGTTACAACAGAATACTTCATTTCGTCGGTATGTTGTCATTGGCTTCCCAGTTACTTAAGAAGAAAAAACAAAATCAATGGAGTTGTAGGCTACTTTTCTACGCCCCGGTGTTGCCACGTGGGAAGAAGTCACGCCTTAGTTTTGATAGCCAAGAACGTTAATTTGGAAAACACACACATGGGTATTGGTGGCTCGTTGGTCTAGGGGTATGATTCTCGCTTTGGGTGCGAGAGGTCCCGGGTTCGAATCCCGGACGAGCCCGTGAATTTTTGTTTCGTGTGTGCGGGCGCGTGTCATTGTTACATAAATATCAATGTGTTCAATAATTATTTTCTCCACGTGCATTTGTACGAGCAGCTTAATAGGAATGGTCTAACCACCTATAGAATGGAAGGAGTCTGTCATTCATGTTGATACTCATATTGCAATAGGTTTGTGGTGTCAGTTTTGAGAAAATCCAGTCCGACACACACTAGGAATCACTGCAATGGACCAGAGAGAGAGAGAGAGAGAGAGAGAGAACGAGAAAGAGGTAGATTAAGGTCTATAATTTTTGTTCTCCCAGTTCTTATTGAACAGGGAGTATTTTACAATGGGAACGAAGAAATGCTGACTGTGTGTCTGTCCATGGTCAAAATATGTTCCACTCGCTCCAGACAAAACTTCTCGGCCGATCTTTCTGAAAATTTGTACGTATGTTCATTAGGGGTCACGGATGATGCCCGATGTTTAATGTTACCAGAATAGCTGTTACTAACGGCTATAACGGCCCAAAACGGTTTTTCTTCTTTATGGAATATCTCAGAAAGTATTTGTATTCAAGATAAACTGGGAGTACGTTTATATGCTTTGCTTTTTTTTTTCAGATGTAGTTTTATTAGTATGTTGACACTGGCTTTCCCGTTGCTTAAAAAAAAAAATGTTTTTTTCAGTTCATCTTAATCTTTTATTTTTCTGTTGGTTTAAACAAATTTTATTTGTTCGAGAACAATTTTGCAGTAATATTCATCAAATCGTGGAGTACAACAAGCATAGGCTTATAAACCGTACTCTTACCACACACACACACACACACACACACACACACACAATTAACATTGGAGTGGCTGCGTCAAAAAGTTATCAAAATGGAACTGGAAAGGAGGAAAATCAACAGACACAAACAAAAACAAAACAACAACAAAGACAAGCGAACAAACGAAAAACATTTACACACACAAGAGTACACTCAAACTACAGCACAATAATAAAATAACCCACTACGCCTGAACCACACCATGCCATTTCAATCAATAGTATTCCATACCAGGTAGAAGACCGGGAAGGTAAATGTGGTAAGCCGAATATGTTTAGTTAAGTGCAAACTTATTAGAAAGCTTAACAAAATTTCCAACCACATCCAGATCAAGGTTACTAGTCAGTAATGTTGAGATGTCACGTTTTGCTGTGTCGTGTAGAGTTTCTATTGTCAGAGCACGGGCCTGTTGGTGGAGTGGACAATTAATCAAGAAAAAAAAGAAAAAGAAACAATGGAGTTAGGCTATACTTCTCTCCGCCCCGCATATTGCCACGTGGAAAGAAGTCACTCCTCAGTTTTGATACCAAGAACAGTAACTCGGATAATACTCAGTTGTCTAACGGTGGCTCGTTGGTCTCTGGGGGGGTATGATTCTCGCTTAGGGTGCGAGAGGTCCCGGGTTCAAATCCCGGACGAGCCCGTGAATTTTTGTTTTGTGTGAACACGAGGGCGCGCGTTATTGTTACATAAAAGGTCAACGTGTATTTTATTTTCTCCATATGCATGTGTACGAGCATCTTGATTCGAATGGTCTAACCGCCAGTTTCGTAAACAATATGGAGAAATACATTTAGCTTGATCCTCACGTTGCATCTTGATGCTCACACTACGTCAAGCCCAGCACAAGGAAACCGTTTTAGTGGGGGGGAGGGGGGGGGGGGAGGGGGGGGCACACACACGCACCCGCCAACACCCGTGTGCCCGTTTGTTTGTTTGTTTTACCGTATTCTTTTTCCTGTAGAAGCAAAACACAACTTGGCAAAAGTAAAAGAAATGTAGAGTCCATACTATCCACACAATGAGAACATTAATCGATTCGCTTTTCAAAATAATCATCCTTTGATTTTGAAATGGAATGATAATTGCAGACACACACACAGTATCATCAGAAGCGTTCTCTTCTTCTTCTTCTTCTTCTTCTCCTTCTTCTTCATCCCCTTCTCCTTCTCTCTCTCCTCCTCCTCCTTCTTCTTCTTTTTCTTCTTCTTCTTCTTTGTCGTTTATCATGGCTAGCTCTTTATAGTCAAGGGGAGTTAACAGCCAGACGGAGTATTTGGATGTTCACCAGTGTTCACGCGTTTCAACAAATTTACCTTTGATTGTGTGTTTGTCCATCTGCTGACCCGGTTCATCGCACAGGAATACAAACAATCAAACAAACAAAATGAAATGAACAAGAAGCGAACAATACTGCGTACTGACTACCTTGCTTGCCTCCTTCAAACATGATACCATTACAACAAAAGTGCATTCAAACCCTTTGTTTACCTTCACAATGTCAAACATTATTATTTGACTGTTCTGTAAATACCGCCCTGTGGGTTGGGCATAGAATAGACCCACTGCACTGCCATGCATGTCGTAAGAGGCGACTAAGGAAGGACCACCTCGCCCGAGGAAAAAGGGGTTTGCGTAGGGTTAACAACCCTACCTGTAAAAAAGACTATTACAGAAGCATCGACGACAATGAACCAAAACATTCACCTGGGCAAGGAAGGGTCTCCATCCTGCAGACTTATGACGCAGTGCAGTGAAAGCCGAAAGGAAGCTGCAAGGCGGACTCCCCTTCTAACACCCAGGACAACAACGAGAGTAGCCACATGGAACATCAGGACGATGTACGAAACAGGAAAAACCATCCAAGTTGCGAGAGAGATGAAAAACTACAAGATCGGAGTGCTAGGACTGAGTGAGACAAGGTGGCTACAGTCAGGACAGCTGAGACTTTTATCTGGAGAACAGCTGCTGTACTCGGGACACACAGACGAGGGAGCCCCCCACACTGAGGGTGTGGCCCTGATGCTGGCATCGGAGGCACAGGGGGCACTCATCGGATGGGAACCTGTCAACTCCCGCATCATCACAGCCAAGTTTACCACGAAGAAGAAGGACATCAGGCTGAACATCATCCAGTGCTATGCTCCCACCAATGAGGCGGAGGAAGAGAAGAAAGATGACTTCTATCAGCAACTACAGACAGTGATAGACAGAAGAGGAGCAAAGGACATAACCATACTGATGGGAGATTTCAACGCCAAGATTGGAATGGACAACACAGGCTACGAGGACATCATGGGGACACACGGGCTGGGACAGATGAACGAGAATGGTGAGCGCTTTGCAGACCTGTGCGCCCTGAACCAGCTGGTGATAGGAGGAAGCATCTTCCCACACAAGCGCATCCACAAGGCCACATGGAGATCCCCAAACCACGTCACAGAGAATCAGATTGACCACATCTGCATTAGCCGCAAATTCAGGAGATCATGGCGGGATGTACGAGTGATGAGAGGCGCTGACGTGTCATCAGACCACCACCTTCTTTTAACAACAGTGAGACTTCGCCTCAAGAGATTCACCAACCCCTACAACACACGGACAAGGTAAATGTCGGACTGCTCAGAAACAGGGACACACAAGCAGTATTCCAGATCAGCCTTTCCAACAGGTTCCAGCCGCTACAAGAGCTGATAGAAGATGGTGAGATGGACATCGAGACACAGTGGGGACACTGTAAGAAACTCTGCATGACACATGTGAAGAGATCCTTGGCAAGAAGAAGACCCAGCACAAGGAATGGATCTCTGCCGACACCATCCACAAGCTGGAAACAAGGAGAGAGAAGAAAACTACGCTGAACACAAGCCGACCAAGAGCAGCTAAGGCAAAGGCACAGGAAGAGCACACAGCAGCGAACAGAGAAGTAAAGAGGAGCATCAAGAAGGACAAGAGGGACTACTTTGACGACCTAGTCAGTCAAGCAGAGGCAGCAGCCAGACAGGGGAACCTGAAGGACCTGTACCTGGTAACCAAGAAGCTGGCGGGTAAGTTCCAGCAGACAGACAACCAGTGAAGGACAAGAACAGAAACCCACTGACAACAACCGAGGAACAGCTGAAACGATGGGCAGAACACTTCGGGGAGCTGCTGAACCGCCCCGCCCCTGATGCACCACCAGACATCCCACCCGCAGAGACAGAACTGCCCATCAGCTGTGACAAACCCTCAAAGGCAGAGATCAAGAAGGCCATCATGACTCTGAAAAATGGGAAGGCTGCAGGGCCGGACGAGATACCAGCAGAAGCCATCAAAGCAGACACAGAGACAGCTGCCAACATGCTGTACAGCCTCTTCAGCAAGATCTGGGAGAAGGAGGAGGTACCGGCCCAGTGGAAAGAAGGAATCATCATCAAGCTGCCGAAGAAAGGAGACCTCAGGGACTGCAGCAACTACCGAGGGATCATGCTCCTGTCAACGCCAGGCAAGGTTCTGAACAGGGTTCTACTGGAGAGAATGAAAGAGGCTGTCGACCCCAAGCTCCAAGACCAGCAGGCAGGCTTCTGGTGGAACAAATCATGTGCTGACCAGATCGCCAGCCTGCGCATCATCGTGGAGCAGTCACTGGAGTGGAACTCCCCCCTCTACATCAACTTCATAGATTATGAGAAGGCCTTCGACAGTGTAGACAGAGAGACACTGTGGAAGCTGCTGAGGCATTACGGAGTCCCCGAGAAGATAATCTCCCTCATACGGTGCACCTACCAGACATGAACTGCAGGATTGCCCACGCCGGCCAGCTGTCCGAAAGTTTCAAGGTGAAGACCGGAGTTCGGCAGAGGTGCCTGCTGTCACCGTTCTTTTTCCTCCTGGTCATTGACTGGATCATGAAGACCACTACAACAGGCAGGAACAACGGTATACAGTAGACACTCTGGACACAGCTCGACGACCTCGACTTCGCTGACGACCTGGCGCTCCTGTCACACAGCCACAGCCAGATGCAAGACAAGACCACTTGCTTGGAAACCACATCTGCCGGGACAGGGCTCAAGATTAACAGGAAGAAGACCGAGCTGATGAAAATCAACACCACTGCCAACACATCAGTCACAGTCGGTGGGGAGCCCATCAGGGAGGTGGAGTCTTTCGTCTACCTGGGAAGCGTGGTGGACCAACAGGGAGGCACGGACCGAGACGTCACAGCCAGAATCGGCAAGGCAAAAGCAGCTTTCATCATGCTCAAGAACATCTGGGCATCTGGAGGAATCAGCATAAGAACCAAACTCCGCATCTTCAACTCCAGTGTGAAATCAATTCTGCTTTACGGATGCGAGACATGGCGGACAACACAGACGATGCAACAAAAGATTCAGACATTCTTCAACACCTGTCTGAGGCGCATCTACAAAATCCGATGGCAGGACAAGATCCGAAACGAAGATCTGTGGGAGTGTGCGGGACAGGAACCAGTGGCCAAATAGATACTATGAAGGAAGTGGGGCTGGATCGGACATACCCTCAGGAAGCCAGCATCCAGCACCACACGCCAAGCCCTGACCTGGAACCCGCAGGGAAAGAGGAAGAGAGGCTGGCCGCGCAACAGCTGGAGGCGAGACACTGAGGCGGAGTTGAAACAACAAGGGACCAACTGGACTGGAATGACCAGAACAGCCCAGAACAGAGTGCGATGGCGAAGGGTCGTCGATGGCCTATGCTCCACCAGGAGCGATGGGCATAATGAATGAATGATGTTCTGTAAATATTTGTTCAAGCCCTTACGTGGCCTCCGTGGTCAGCCGGGCTATAAACAACGTGATAACTGAATCAAAGTTCTTCAGTAGGGGAGAGTAGCAGTACTGAGCGATATCTTAGCCTGACTTCGGCCAATGTCCCTTTACTGCTGTCAAGACACGCAAGAGAAATGGGGAGGCTTCCCTCCCTTTTCTTTGGTGTGCGCATGACCTACATTAGTTGGTGCTCTCTCTCTCTCTCTCTCTCTCTCTCTCTCTCTCTCTCTCTCTCTCTCTCTCAAACTTTATTAGAAAGTGTCAGCTGTACTACAAATCAAATTCTGTACATAAAACAAATTGATGAAAAAAAAGGAGAAAAAAAAGAAAGAAAAAGAACAAAGAAAAGAAAGAAAAAAGAAAAAAAAAAAAAGAAAAAAAGAAAAGAAAGAAAAGAAAAAAAAACCCGACCATGAAGCAAGTAAGAAAGATATCTGTGAGCCAGAATATTTTTTTGTTACACATGGGATACCCGGTCAAAAATGGCACATGTTAAGATAGTGAGTGACTCAGACGAAAAGATTACAAAACCAAAATGGCACGGATGAAACTGGCACAGTTACAGTTGGACTAAATCAGAACACGCATAGATTAAGGTACCGGGATGGCACAATCAAGAAAAACACCCAAACTGTTGGCACAGGTTAATGATATCACTGCAGCCCACTTGAGTTGGGCTGTTTCCTGTTTTCAAGAACTGACATATCACTGAAGTCACTGTAATCTCTCTCTCTCTCTCTCTCTCTCTCTCTCTCTCTCTCTCTTCTCTGTCTCTCTCTCTCTCTCTCTGTCTCTCTGTCTGTCTGTCTGTCTCTCTCTCTCTCTCTTCTGTGTGTTGTGTGTGTGTGTGTGTGTGTGTGTGTGTGTGTGTGTGTGTGTGTGTGTGTGTGATTGTGTGTGTGTGCGTTCATGTGTTTGTGTATGCATGTGTATGTGATGTGTGTGTGTGTGTGTGTGTGTGTGTGTGTGTGTGTGTGTCTGTGTCTGTGTGCGTGTGTGTGTGTCTGTGTGTCTGTATTACTGAGGACCAGCGTGCCTTAAACTGTAGAGGGAGATGGAGGGCGACCGTGGGGAAAGGATGGGGGTTGGGGAGGGAGCTATGCAAATCCGGTGGGACACGATCATCGGACTACAACACGATTTCAAGGTTTCCACAACTTGAGATGAGGCAACAGCGACCACAGTGATCTTGCAAGACAGACAGGGAAGCACCCCACAGAGGAAGCAGGGGCGGAAATTGCCACTCCGCTGCCTTGCTGGCCGTGTGACCGACTTAGATCAGTGGAACCAAAAACCCGGCGGCATTCCTGCGTATCCGCTGCGCACAAACATTCGCTTGACGTGACTGATTTATGAAAATTTGAAAAAGAGGGGGGAGAGGAGCACACACACACACACACACACCCCACACACACACACACACACACACACGCACGCACGCACGCACGCACGCACGCACCACCACACACACACCACACACACACACACACACAACACACCACACACACACACAGAGATCTTCACGAACTGTTTTACGTTTGAATGAAGTAAATCATCCAAATAATTTTTCCTTTCAGGTTTGTCAGTCCTAATCTTAACAATACGCCATGTTGGTATTGTCCTTGATGGTGCCCCTTTATTACCTTGACGTGTGTGTCATTTTTTCCCCTCAGTGTGCCATTTTTTGCCCTCAGTGTGTCATGTTTGCTCTCAGTGTGCCTTTTTTTTGCCCTTCTTGCCCTTGCCACAATTATTCGGTTGTGCCCTTCTTGTCTGTGCCCTTTTTGCATGTGCCATTTCGCCCCTCCCCTTCTTTCCATCCCTCTTACCCCTGCCCCTCCCCCCCCCCCCCCCCAGATCAGTACACAAAGGCAGTCATGCATGACTCTATATAGAGTCTGACTCATACCAGCCATCAGTTATAATACGTAGGACGCACGAATATGATACGTCAGATATACGACACCAGCACTTTCAAAGCATACAAGTACATGCACGTGCACGCGCACGTACACACACACGCGCACGCGCGCACACACACACACACCACACACACGCACGCATGCACACAGACACACATCTATGTATCTATCTATCTAGCCATCTATCTATCTATCTATATATGGGCACACACATTCACATGGTGCGCGCACTCACACACACACACACACACACACACACACACACACACACACACACACACACGATGCACACGTATGCACACACACACACACACACACTCTCTCTCTCTCTCTTTCCCTCTCTCACTCCTTCTCTCTCTCTCACACACACACACACACACACACACACACACACACACACACACACACACACACACACGCACGCACGCACGCACGCACTCTCTCTCTCTCTCTCACACACACACACACACACACACACACACTACACACACACACACACACACACACACACACCACACACACACACACCTACACATACACACACGCACTCATGGCACATCGTGTGAGCACTCTCACACACACTCAAATGTGCACACGCGCACTCAGTGACACGCTCACACACAAGGCACAAGACTGATCACACGTTCCGGTCCGGTGCTATTCGCAGTCCATCCCTCTCTCCTCAATCCTCACGCCGACAGTTATCGTACTTCTCTCCCCCCCCCCCCCCCACACACACCTGTAGCGCGCGCACACACACACACACACCTCCTGAAGCCGGAGTGTGTTCTCTGTATCACTGACTGCATGTAATGAAGAAGTAGTGTACGAAGGGAAGGGCATGTTGTTTGTTACAAACAGATTTAACGGCCATACCCTCGAAAGAAGAAACGGTCGATGAGAGAGAGAGAGAGAGAGAGAGAGAGAGAGAGAGAGAGAGAGGGTGGGGGGTGGGGGTGGGGGGCACTCGGATTCGGATTCGGATTCGGATGATAGGCCTTGGCGCCTAATGAAGTGGTGAGTACATTATGTACAAAGAGAGAGAGAGAGAGAGAGAGAGAGAGAGAGAGAGAGGGTGGCGGTAAGGGGGGGGGGGGGGGGGGCTAACCATCCCACGAGAGTGGTGCAGAGGAAACTACCTATCTTATACTGCACTGACCACCTGAACATGGGCAGCAAAAACAGGCCTAGCAGTTTTCACGTGGGAGCGCCCACATGATTGGATCTCGCAGCAATGGACGAACAACTGTGCGCTTCTGAGCCACACGCCACAATTAGGATGTGCACCAAATCACCGTAGGCTATTGTCCATGCAAGCGTTTTGAGGTCTAGCCTAAACTTGAGCCAGCATTTCATCTTAAACTGATAACTGATCGAAAGAACAATCACCCACCGATCATTTCATCTGTTTTGGGGGGATTTTCACCGATGACATCATTCACAATCTTCAAATACACGACTTTGGCTGACGTCACATTTCAGGCCTTTGCACTCACCCTTGACCCTATCTTTGCGTCAGCTGGTATCCCCCAAATAGTCTTATTCCTTTGATTTTGTTTTAATCTGTTGCTTGGATTCACCTGGCTTGCCCCATGATGGCCATATGAAAGGAAAGGAGGAGAATCAACTTTCAGACACAATTCTTTCTTTCTCTCTTTCTGCGTACGCTGGCTGATACTCCTGCGGACACTGCTGTATTGACAGGCAGTGGTGTTTTATGTGTATGACCGTTTCTTTTTTATCCCGCCATTAACACAGCCATACTCCATCTTCGGGGAAGGTGCATGCTATGTGTAACGTGTCATCCATACCAACGGCCAAACTGGCCTTCTCTTCCGATAGTTGGTGATGAGATTTTACGTGTGTGCAAGATGTTGTGCGTGCGTTCACACACGGAACCTCGGTTTATAGTCTTATTCGAAGGACTGTATGGGGAATGGAGTCAGAACCAATGTTAACTCCGAGGGAAAAATCCCCCTGTACCGAAATTCGAACCCGCAACCCCAGGATCACGAGACCTGCGCTCTACCAACTGAGCTATTCCGGCCCCCAAAGACACAATAAAAAGTCTCAAAGCAGTCTAATGGTACCAGTCTATAAATACTCGACTCCTTAACAAGCAAGGCCTTGGCGCACTAACTTTCGGTGTGCGGCACTACGACACCCTTTGACGAGCCATGTGGTACAGTGATTATTATAGTCGGAGGCTTGCCTATGCAGAACACAAAACTTCTTGATTAAAGATTGCTGTCAAGCCTTAGGACGCTATAACTGTAAATGAGTGAACTCCTTGCTCTCAGAAATGGGAGTGTTAACATGTAAGCATATGCTGAACCGCCCGCGTCAGTTTCTGAACTGTGTCTCCAACTGTGAAAGAATTGTCACTGCACGATGATTTTAATAGATTTCTATTATCATTCATGTTTATTCACGCTTTTCAAAAGCTGTAAAAAAAAATAAAAAAAAACTATCCTTAGGAAATTTTGAAGAGTATAATTGTGTCATGTAGTGCAAGAAAATTCTCTGTCTCTGTTTCTGTCTGTCTCTGTCTCTCTGTCTCTGCTTCTCTCTGTCTGTCCTTGTCTCTATGTCTGTCTTTGTCTCTCTGTCTGTCTCTGTCTCTCTGTCTCTGTGTCTCCATGTCTCTCTGTCTCTGTCTGTCTGTCATTCTACCTGTCTGTCTGTATGTCTGTCTCTGTCTGTGTCTGTCTGTTTTTCACCACACACACACACACACACACACACACACACACACACACACACACACACACACACACACACGCACACAGGCCCACGTGCGGCATACACACCCACACATAAAGATGAAACATGTTCACCAGTGATCACTCCCAGTCCCATCTCACCGCACCCCCCCCCCCTCCCCCAATCCCTCACCCACCAGCACACAGTCACAAACACAGGGCGGAACGGTGCTGAAGTCTGAAGGACAAGCCTGACCACTCCCCAGTGACGTTGTCCTTTCACTTTCAATTTGTCTTCGGCCTGCCTCTTCTTCGTTCGCTTGGCACAGCGCCCAACAGTGTGTGTGTGTGTGTGTGTGTGTGTGTGTGTGTGTGTGTGTGTGGTGTGTGTGTGTGGTGTGTGTGTGTGTGTGTGTGTGTGTGTGTGTGTGTGTGTGTGTGTGTGTGTGTGTGTGTGTGTGTGTTGTGTACGTGTGTGTGTGTGTGTGTGTGTGGTGTGTGTGTGCGTGTGTGTTTGTGTTTTGTGTGCGTGTGTGTGTTGCTGTGTGCGTGTGCGTGTGTGTGTGTGTGATAAGAAAACGACGAATAGAAGAAGAAGAAGAAGAACAACAACAACAACAAGAACAAGAAGAAGAAAGGAAGAAAGAAAGAAGGAACGAAAGAAAGAAGAATCGTCGTAGAAATATACTATCAACACTGGAAAAATATCGTAAATCGCGACATGATATTTCACTTCCACTCCTGCAACCTATACAGCTTTCGCCCCATCCCTTCTTCCCCTCCTATCTTGCTGAACAACTGTTCTTTCTCTTTTTTCCTTTGCTGTTGTTTTTTTTTTCTTTCTTTTTCTTTTCTTCTTTTTTTTTTTTTTAAAGTGAATTCGCCGAACGAGTACAGGTTATGCACCCGGCTCTCCCAATTGACTGATGTCCTCTGCTGATCCAGCCGTCTTTTGGGTGAGGCCACCGCTGCCTTCTTCATTTAGTGACCCCCATCTCCCCTCTTTCTTCACCCGATCCCCTGCCTCCCGCCCAGCACTTCTTCCCAACCCTGCCCTGTTCCCCCCCCCTCCTCCCCCTCCTTCCTCAACTCTGTGTGTGTGTGTGCGTGCGTGCGTGCGTGCGTGCGTGCGTGCGTGCGTGTGTGTGTGTGTGTGTGTGTGTGTGTGTGTGTGTGTGTGTGTGTGTGTGTGTGTGTGTGTTCTTTATCTTGTAACGTTTTCGTCACTCCTTCCAAACAATTTTTAAGCTTTGGGCGAGAGTAGTCTTACTATTCACAAAATAAGAACAAGCTCTGTAGCCCCCACCCTCCCAGCCCTCACACCCTCCAACCTTCTTCCTCCCACCACCACCCTCCACCCATCTTCCTCCCACCTCTACCCTTTCCTGGACGAAATGATCCGCCCCTGCTGAGATGAATAACGAAGTCCAGCAGGCCAACGTCAGAGTACGCCTATGGTAAATGATTTGTCTCAAAAGATCATGACTAATCTTTTCCTAAAAAAACAACAACAACGCAATTTTGAATTGAAAACAGTGAAAAACTCAGCACTTGAAGAAATGGTATAAAACTGGCGTCAAAGCAATTCTTTCAGCCACAGCAATCAATATGACTCGTCAATGGACTCTGGACAGTCTGTCTGTGACAAATGTAGGCTAAGAGAAAACCAGGCGTAACAGTAGTAGCCGATAGCCTTGTAATTATGCCTCTTAGCGTGAAAACACAGTAAGTGAAGAGCGGCTGAGCTGCCTGTGGCAAAATAACGATTCTACAGCTGCCCATTGGCTTTGTTTCATCTCTTGTGCAGACCTACAAAGCGAAAACAACAACAACAAGAAGACAACTGACTGCGTTGTCTCTGGCATAAATTATGATGCGACAGAAGTCTATATCTTCTTATCTACAGAAGTCTTCTTAGCGTACAAAGCATGAGAAAAAAACTCAGTAAACTGTCTCTGGCAACACACACACACACACACACACACACACACACACACACACACACACACACACAGGCGTTCACACACACAGGCGTTCACACACACACACACACACACACACACACACACACACACACACACACACACACCAGGCTCATCGCGCCAGTTCCGGCGTTGTGGCCACCGTGAATCTATCTAGAACCTTGGATTCCCATTCTTAAACTCCGGTAACACCAGAAGGCTTAATGTACAACGAACGACAGCAGGCGGCAGTTAAAACATGAAATCAATTATTGAAATTCCGCCACCAAGTGAACGACACAAACACTGAAATATTAAGCCTCAACTTCTTTGTCTTTTTTTTTTTCTTTTTTTCTTAAGGTAGAGCAAGAATAAATGGACAATGTTGTTGTTGTTGTTGTTTTTGTCGTACCCTGGCTAAAAGACTCCAGGGATCATCCAATCAGCCGAAGTTCTTGAACACTATGGTACAAATGCATCAGCTGGGGATGAGAACATTACATGTGTGACCGATTTTGATTACCCCGCCACATGGGCGGCCACACTCCGACTTCAGGGGATTTTGGAGACTGACAATGTTATGCTAGGAGCTTGTCACAACTGAAGACAATCCCCGTTTAACTATGCAGAGCATAACAGCATTTTGATGTAGCCTTGGTGTTCTAGCCTATGTCACTTGGCCAGACACCGCCTTAAGCCAAGGCGACAAACGGACAATGAAGAAAAGTAAATCACAGTGAAAAGTTGAGGTCAACAACGCATGAGTCCTTGTGAACGGCTATGAAAATGACAACCGGCAAGGATTTCGGACGCGGGAGGGGGTTAGGGTGCAGGAGGATCAGAGAATGGGGGAGAGGAGGAGGAGGAGGATAGACGGGACAGAGGAGAAGAATCGGGATTGAGGAGGAAGCGTGACCGGATTGCTGAAAAAGAGGACATTGAAGTATACATTGTAACTTATTCACTGACAGCGTTGGGAAGAAACCATCGTGTATTGTGAACAGAAAATCATTTTGTTTATGCTCGTCTGTAATCGGCTTTCGTCTTCAGTACGTGAGAGTTCGAAAGCAGAAACGGCTGGTTGCCGCGGTAAAGAAATTCCACCAATGGTTTGTATCATGGAACACAACGGTAATTCTGTGGTATTCTCAACACCAGACATGGAGAACCTAACAATCCACCGGGCTTTCAAAGAGGCCAGCGAAGAAACAAACAAACAAACAAACAACAACAACAAAAAACCGATGTGTGTGTGTGTGTGTGTGTGTGTGTGTGTGTGTGTGTGTGTGTGTGTGTGTGATATCAAGTGATAGAGTGATATAGACTCAAATGTTGATCTGATATAACTTAAAAGAAAAATTACTATTCCGTCGAACGAAAACGACAAATTACATGAGAAAACACGATGCATTTCGGCCGCTTTGGTCTTCTTCAAGCAAGACAAACAGCATTCTTCAAAAGAATGAAAACGAAGAACGACCAATCACTTGTCTCCTAAAAATGGGCACAAAATAGATGCGGAATGAAAACGAGGCTGATAAGTTACGTCATTTTATATTAGGATTACACATGAGTTATTTCTGGTCACTTCTATTTTCTGTCATTTCCCTCTTTTGTCCTTCGCTGGCCTGTATGCGAGTTCGTTGCACTGTCACGTACTCATTACATACGTGGTGTTGAGAGTACCACAACATTATCGCGTAGCGTTCCACCAGAGACGTAGCGAAAATTTCTTTCACGTGTCTGGTTCCACTCATGTTAGAGTACCATAGGCAGACGATCAAAACCACAGTCACCTATATTCAATGAAGAGTTCTTACCCAGAGGAGAATCTCGACTCTGGACAGGCTTACTGTTCACAGGCTGCACACCACAAATTGATGCGCCTATGCCTTGCTTAAGGAGTCGAATATTTATGGACAGGCACAATTAGATTGTTTTGAGAATTTGTATTCTGTCTGAAAGTTGAGTTACCTTCTTTGCTTTCATATGCCCATCAAGGTACATGCCAGGTGGTTCCTAGCAGACAGCTTAGAATCAAAGGAATGGGACTATTTGGGAGGATACAGCTGGCCCAAAAATAGAGTCACGGGGTGAGTGAGAAGGTCTGAAATATGACGTCAGCTAAGGGGAAGGTTATGAAATTTTAAGGTTGGGAATAATATCATCGGTGGAAAACAAAGTGAAATGATGAGTGAGGGTGAGGGGTGTGTGTGTTCTTTTGATCAATTATCAGTTTAACATTAAATGTTGGCTCAAATGCTAGGCCTCGTTATAATTATAGTGATTTAGAGCAAAATCGTAATCGTGGCGTGTGGCCACAATACAGAACTCAATGGTTCCGACTAGAGCTGTTTGGGAAAGCTTTACTGTTAATATCAACGGTCCAACGTTTTATCCCGTCTTTCCTTCTCCTCTCCGCTCTCCTCGTTCTTAATCCTTACCCCCACACCTCTGAAACTGTTGTTAAGCTTTTAGGGAAGGGTGTAATATTTGTAATTTAAGGGTCATGTATTTCATCATGTCTCTCCTTCTCTCCCCTCTCCTCTCCCTTAATGCTTCCCCCTCCTCCGCTGAAATCCTTGTTAAGTCATTTTAGTAGTGATTGAGGACTCAGTTGTTGTTGAGCCGTATTTTTTCCGTACTTACGTCATATTGCTAGTTTACCGTTCTCAGTCAGTCATTTGCCCCGCCTGGTAGGGATGACCAGGTCCAGACACTGTCGATACTTAGTGTTTGTTACGTTTGAAATGGCGGCTCGGTATTTCGACATTTATTTTTGTCTTCAATGGCCGAGATCTATGGCGTGCGGTTAACAAACCATTAATATCATAATATTATACTCTCTCTCTCTCTCTCTCTCTCTCTCTCCTCTCTCTCTCTCTCTCTCTCTCTCTCAAACATCCTCCCATGGTCCCCATGCCCCTCCACCCCCCACCTCCCCACAAATGCAAGCACATTCTTGTATTTATGCCGTTAACTTTGGTTGTGAGCCTGCGAGTGGCCTTGAGTACCAATAAAGAACCAAAAATGTGAAGGGCGGGTAGAAGCTCAACGAGATGACACATATGCATAACGCCGCCTAAGCCGGGGCGAGAACTGAGTAAGCCCTAACGCAGAGAGAGAGAGAGAGGGAGAGAGAGATAGAGAGAGAGAGAGAGAGAGAGAGAGAGAGAGGAGGCAGATGGAGCTAGATCCAAAAAAAAAAAAAAAAAAGAAAAAAAGAAAAAGGGTAGAAAAACAGTGTAATGGCCGTAAGGGCATTGGACTGCTGCCCAGAGGTCACTGCGTCTTGGGCACGGCATGATAGAATGCACAGCCCATCCCTCTCCTTCCGCTGCCTCTGACCTTCCCTGAACTGATTCAGGTACCCATTGGTTCACTGCGGGAGGAGTTTCAAGGCGTTAAGAAAAGAAAAAAAAATAAGAGAAAAAAAATTAACCTACCCTCGCGCGCTACTACTCCCCCCTGCCCCCTCCTCCCCCCCCCCCCCACAAACACACACTATAAATGGAGAGAGAGAGAGAGAGAGAGAGAGAGAGAGAGAGAGAGAGAGAGAGAGACTTGACGCTTTGACACTTTGATATTTTGTTATCATTACCAGAGAGAGAGAGAGAGAGAGAGAGAGAGAGAGAGAGAGAGAGAGAGAGAGAGAGAGAGAGATGCAGTAACACTACAGCTCAGGGAGGCGCTATAGAGAGGAGACAGAGAGAAGGGGGTGGGTGAGTAAAGCAAATCACAAAATCATTTTAACCAGTAACAAACGGAATAGAACCTGCATGGATAATGCATAGGCTAGATGTAATGCCTAGTGAAAGAGGAAATAAATGACAGTTATACAGAGAAAAAAGAGAGGTATAGATTGAGATAAAGTGAAAAAACCAAATATTTTGAAAAGAGAGAGAGAGAGAGAGAGAGAGAGAGAGAGAGAGAGCACGCATATGAATTATTATGCAGAGAGAGGAGGGAGAGAGCGCGCAGGCACAATCTATAAAAACTTGCGGCAACTGTTGTTGGGTTCAGTCAGAGAGAGGGAGAGCCAGCATGCGAGCACGGTCTGTGAAATTTAACCCGACCACTGTTGTTGGCTTTGCGCAGTGGCCGACAGATCAAACCGTGCGCGCTTTCCTCGCCACTCGCCTCAAGGAATTCTTCGCCTTCCAGTCGTGCCGGGTCTTGGGAATGGGCCAATCACAGCTTGCGTTAAATTTGCAACCATCGAGGTGAACATGGGACCAACATGGCTGATGCGACAACAGTGGTAGAAGGGAAAGTGAAATATCGTGACGGGAAAAAGGTGGGTAATATTCCGTATATTTTTTTCGGTGTATGATTGAGTGCAAAATGTTTTATTTGGTTAATTTTTTCCATTTATTTTGCAGTGGAAATGTCGATGGTGTGTTTTGAAGAAGCCGTCGCCCGTCGCTGGTGAGTACCAAGTTTTTCTTCATCTCTTTCAGTCTTTGAGTCTTTGGAATCGGTCTGCTTAGGAGAGGGATTCAGGTTTTGGTCGTGCTCTTCTGTTATTGCCGCGAGTGCTCAAGGCAGGCCCTGCGCCTCTCTCTGGCACCTCTCGTGCTGTCTTTGTGGGCCTGCCTTTGTGTGCCAGCGATATGCTGAATGAGGGAATATGATAATCGACTCAATCGTCATGTCATTTTCACTTTTTTTTTCTCTTCTTGTTTAGCGTTTGGTTGAAAATAAGATTAATTCATATTAGATTGGGGACAGAAAAGGGGAGATGGAAAACACACTAAAAGGATTTAGAGAGTGGCACAGATAAGTGGTTTTTACCTTCAAGAGCCAGTTAAAACAAAACAAAACAAAACAACAAAAAAAACAAACAAAAAAAAAAACTCGGGGCTTGTTGTCCCAGTACATGCCAGTCACACAGCATGCATGCTGGTTTTGTTTAGAAGACAAATATTGATCTCTCTGGTTTGTATCAGAATGCAGTATCTTCAAACTGATAGGAAATTAAAAGAAAAAGTGCTTTTAATAAAACACTTGGCATAAAAGGTTTGCAAATTGAAAAGAAAGTAGTACATAGCATTACAATATAATTTAGCCCTATCATATTCATTTGCTTTAGTTGTTATTATTTTTATGTATAAGTAGATTATCACCACCAAAGAAGAATACAGCATCAGTGACAATGCAACGACTGACTCATTTTTAACCGACAATGCAACTGTGCATCAATGAGTTAAGTCATTCTGATTCATTGTACGCAACATTGCCAGCTGATACCATTGATTGATAGGCAGTGGACTTGTATGAAAGTTCCTCATTGCCTATCAGGGGCAAGGAACTGTTAGGCGTTCACCATGTCACTGCATGAAGGAGGTGGGGTCCACCCCTCACCTTCCACAGCCTTTAACTTTCTCTGAACTTAATCACGTACCCATTTACTGCTGGGTGTACAGGGAGGGTTTTGAGGCAGAAAAAAATTAACCCCAAGCGTGGTTCAAGGACAAACCGACAGCTCCACAGGCAAACACATTAACCATTTGACTACAGGTCCCGTTGACTTCGATGCAGTGCTAAGCCAGTTTTGTTGTGCTGTTTCAAAAATCCTGTAAAGCTATGGCGTTTAGTCGATCAGTGATAAATGACTCCGTTATCTGTTAATACTTTAGTTGAAAAAGAGACAGAAAAAAGACTCGGTTTCAAGTTACCTGTGCCAGTTTGAAGGACAAGGTCTTATCAGGACTGTGAATTTATTCATGACTGAGAACAGTTTCTGTTGGGTCTTACACAACAAGCAAATAACCAGACTGGAATTTTAGATTAGAACTGATAGAAGCAGATGAACAGATTTTTTTTTGCTTGTGAAGCGTGATGTGTTGGCTGGATTATAATGTTATATGATTAACGGTACTATGGAACTGTTCAGCTACGTTTTGTGATGTGCTTCTTTACCATGTTTAGTAAAGAAATTTAATTTTTTAGCCAGAATATGACTGGTTGAAATCAGGAAGTGAATTTTATCTGCTGATACATTTAGCTTGACAAAAATTGTTGACTGTGAAATTTTTTTTGAAAAAAGTAAAATATATGCTTGTTATATTTGACACATTTGCTTCTTTTCATTGTCTCAGGCCAGTCTTCTGATGCCACATTCATTTACAATATAACACTCACATATATATCTTAAAGTTAGAATATGATAGTATAGATTATTACTATGCTGTTAAATCCACTTCCTATTCTGGCTTACTGATCTGTGAGATTTGCATCAGTGGCCAGCTTACCCACTGATATAGCAAGAGAAATGAACATGTATTTCACTAAAGTAATAAAACAGTAGTGACATGACCATGAGTCAACAGTTCAACAGAAATTTCCAGTCGTGGGTGACTGTGAGTCACTGTTGACTTTACTACAAGTACACTAACCATGGACCAAAAAGGAGGAGAACTCTTCCTACCAGCCTAAGCTGCATGTCAAACCCCCCACCCCCCACCCCTGTTCAGATCGATTTGACATATGAAATGTGCACCATTATTTACAGTCCAGTGACAAAACTGTTTGTGCTTGGGGGTTAGGTTCAAAATGGAGTTGGAATTCAGCAAACTGATAATTATCACATGCCACATTGGTTCTGACGTCAGAGTAGGTTGCTGAATTTAATGATGTGTGAAAATGCACACACACACACACACACACACACACACACACACACACACACACACACACACACACACACCACATAAACGTAAACACACATACAGACACACAGACACAGACACACACACTGACACAGACACACACAGACACACACACACACACACACACACTTACACACACACTTACACACACAGACACACACACAACACTCACTCAACACACACACACACACACACACACACACACACACACACACACACACACACACACACATACACACTCAGAGTTTTGTTATTTAACTCTTTATGGTGCTTTCTATGCTGATGGAACTAGTCCTTACCAGTGTATTTACAATGTTGATGGTTGCACAACTATTATTCCCATTAGCATATTTTAGCCGTCCGTTTTTTTTTTTTTTTTGTAAATTCCTGTTCACAGTCTATGATATAACATGACATTGCGTTTTTTTGAAAAGTGAAATTCAGTGTTTATTCCTGAAATTACTTTAAGATTAAAAAAAATGTTGCTTTATGCTGTTTATGTGTTGCTGTGCACTTATAGTCAGTAAAGCTGTGGATGGAGCGTAATGCTTCTGTCCATCTGTTGACAGTAGGTAGGAAAAAAAAAAAAGAAACTTTAAGGAGTGTGTGTTTTTAAGGACACACTTTATTCTGTGTGAAAGAATCATGATAATATGATATTTGTTTTGATGATTGTATATTCATTTGCATTCATTGTAGCCTTGATGCACATGACATGTAAAGAAAAAAACAAACAATGGTAACAGAAAACAAGTAATGCAGTTCATTTAAGCAAAAATCACAAGGGGGGGGGGGGGGGGGGGGAACTAACCATTACATAACTTTAATGATTTTTTCGTTTTAGGTGATATAGCACCCTCTGTGTAACACACAGATCCTGATGGTGATAGCTCGAAACCCTGTCAGGATAGTTTGTCTCATGTCTCATCATCTGTGATGTTCTTGTTTTGTTTTAATTTCGGTTGCTGTTTGTGTAAGTGGTTGCGATGCTTTGTACATAAATGTGTTTGTGTGAGAGAGACCGCGTGTTTGTGTGTATATGTGTGTGTGTTTGTGCGTGTGTGTGTGTGTGTGTGTGTGTGTGTGTGTGTTCTTTTGTTGCATTTTGCTTTCATCTGATCTGTAACAGCAGTAGGCAACCACTTTAGTTTAATTCAAGCTTAGAGTAGGCAGGTTCAATAAAATAAGTAAATTTTCTAGTTGCAAAGTGAGGTGACTGCAGGCAGAAATCTAAACAAATTTTAAATAAATGTTAGCGAACCGCCCAGAGAAACGTGGACAAACGAGTCACAAGACAAAACACAACGCATTTCAACCTCTTAGGTCTTCGTCAGGTGAGAAACGAAACGAATAAAACAATGAAAATTCACTTAGCTTTGATCGCTTCAGATCACTTCAGAGTTCAGCGCAAGGAAGAAGCTCTGAAGTGATCTGAAGCGATCAAAGCTAAGTGAATTTTCGTTGTTTTATTCGTTTGTTTCTCACCTGACGAAGACCTAAGAGGTTGAAACGCGTTGTGTTTTGTCTTGTGACTCGTTTGTCCACGTTTCTCTGGGCGGTTCGCTAACATTTATTTAAAATTTGTTAAGTAAATTTTCATTTATAGCAAGTCTGGCCTATGTGAGTATCCCTGTCAGTATCAGCGCTAATGAAAATTATTGTTTTGTGTGTGTGTTGTATGTGTGTGTGTGTGTGTGTGTGTGTGTGTGTGTGTGTATGTGTGTGTGTTGTGTGTGTGTGTGTGTGTGTTGTAACGAACTGCAGCATGTGTTAATCTCGCAAAACCAGGCAGAAATGGAGACCATTATCCAGGAATGAACTCTAGGTACACTGACCCCCCAGCGGCTTCAGTTTTGTGATCTGGAACAATAAGTGGGCTGATGAGTGGAACAACCAGGTTGCTCAGAGATTCCAGATGGGCAATCCCAGCCAGCTGCTGCGAGGAGGAGGTTTTACTTGACTGCTTACAGACTTGGCACATGTATGTTTGCATCAGTTGCCGTTGGTATAGGTTTCCATTCTAGTGGCCAGTGGAGACCCTGGCGTAGAAGAGTCTAGGTGAAGATGAAGGTGCAGTTCCCTACATTGCAAAGTAAATCAGATTTGAGCCTTGGCAAAAAACTTGAAATCAGGTTCTCGCCATTTGCTTTTGACAAGACATGAAGGCTTGTACGTGCCAGTTACAAGTAAGAACATGTAAGGCTGCTGGTTGCTGTGCTTACATAAACTTTTATTGTTGGTTTTTGCACACTTCTGTTCAAAGAAGTGATTGAAACTGTTGTACACAAAATGGTTGTAGTTATGCTGTATCTTGTGTGAAATTGCCAGTGAGTTCGAAAAGATTCTTTCTCTTTGAATCTGTAACCATGGCAAACCAAAAATGAAAGTCAGGTGTTTTTTTCCCCTTCTCATGTTAGTTGACATTAGCAAAGTAATGTGTCTCAGGACTGCTCAGACTGACCACAGCCTGAATCAGAACAGTGTTTAGCAGGCACACCATCTACTTACTGCAACTTGAGGGCAGAAGGAGAGTTGTAGATGACTCAGAAGACACAGCAGTCCTGTCCCTGACATGCCTAACAGGACTGTGACATCCCTTACCCTGTCTCTGCCCTGTGAGAAAAAAAAAAAAGAAAGATTCATGTTACTACATAGTTGGTCTCTGTAATCATGATTGATATTGACCAAATGTCCATGTTTTTCTTACTTGGAAGAATGAGTATGGCGCTGGCAATTTTAGCTGGGTACAGAATTCAGTTGTAGAGGGTCAATTTGGGGTGGGGGTGGGGGTGATAATAGTGCAGTTCAAGGGTTTGACTTTCTGTTTTGATCAGATGACTGAACGTTTGTATCTTGATAGGTACACAAGCATATATAAGGTGCATGCATGAGTGCATCACGTGCGCGTGCGCGCGCACACACACACACACACACACACATACGCATATGATCTGTATATATAGGTATATATTATCTGCACACACAATACACACACACACACACACTCACACACACAGAGTACATGCATAAATACATACCCACATTCTGTCTGTCTGTCTCTCTCTCACTCACACACACAAGCGCGCGCCGCACACACACCACACACACACACACACACACACACACACACACACACACACACACACACACCACTCACACACTTACGCACAATTACACACACAAGCGCGCCCCACCACCACACACACACACACACACACACACACACACACACACACACACACACACATTTGCACACACATATTCACACAGATGTGGGTGTGTAGGTAGATATATACAGTCTTAATTCCCCCTTCTCTGTCCCTGCTACACACATGTACACACCTACAGACACACACACACATAGACACAGACACACAGAGATGCAGGCAGGCAGGCAGGCAGACAGACAGACAGACAGACAGGCGCACACATGCACCACACACACACCACACCACACACACACACACACACACACACACACACACAGAGCAGCCATCAAGACTTTGGTAACAAGTTTGTTCATCTGGGTAGCTGAGAACCCAGAATCCGCTTAGAGAAATTACAGGTCCATAGATGAAACCATTTCTAAAGACTGAGCTGCGCCCCTGATCCCAGCTCTTTACCTGGCAAGGTGTTTATTTACACACTATCAGGGGCCCAGGCTTCTGTCCTGTAAGCTCTCAAGTAGCATGGCTTGGATGTGTAATCCAGGGGAGTTTGCTGGGGCCAGTACTGCTTCAGTCAGTAAAGAGCCCCCTTGTTCACACTGCAGACAGAGAACTGGGAGGGGACTACTGCAGACCTTTGAGCAGACCTTATCAAAGGTGTGTGTGTAGTGCAGACTGGATGAGTAAGTAACTTGGTCCAAGCCTCAAGGAGGGAGGATCGGTGGTTGGGATCTGTTTAAAACTGCCGGGACCCTTGGGTCTAGTAGGCCCTTCCTGTTACTTAAAGGGGTGCATCATTTTGTACATGGAACGGTACTACTGGAGTCTGTGTTACTGGTATCATCATAGGTTCAGTATGATGGGGAGTTTTGTTTTCTTCTTTTTTTTCTTTTTCAGAGAGAGAAATGTAAGACTAAGACTTAAGTTAGAGATGAGTTGAGACAGAAAATGATTCATTACTAGCTGGAGAGAGTTTTTAGCACTTTTGTTTTTAGTTGCAAAGTGAGACGACTGCAGGCGGAAATCTAAACAAATCTTAAATAAATGTTTAGTGAACTGCCAAGAGAAATGTGGACAACCAAGTCACAAGACAAAACATGATGCGTTTCGACCTCTTAGGTCTTCTTCAGGCAAGACACAAACAAATAGTACAACGAAAATGAACGAATTTGGTACTCAGCTTCGATCTCTTCACTCTTCAGCGCAAGGTTGGCAGGCGTTGAATGAAATCGAGCTGTTAGAAGGGAGATAATGTGTGAGTCTAGGTAGTAATGATGATATATTACTGATAAGAATACTAATAAAGGTCAAAATATTGAAATAATAAACTAAGACAGGATTACTACTTACTGATTTGTGTCTTGCCTGAAGAAGACCTAAGAGGTCGAAACGCGTCGTCTTTTGTGACTCGTTTGTCCACGCTTCTCTTGGCTGTTCGCTAACATTTATTTAAGATTTACTTTTGTTTTTGTTTTTTTAGGTAAATGATGCTTCGTAAAAATAAGATGCTTTATACCAGTATCAGATGTATCATAATAAATGTAATGACATTAATGTGACAGATGGTATTGAACCATTGATTTCAGAGACAAAGTGTACTTTACCAAGCACTGTGTTTTTTGTTTTTTTCCTATCAGGGTAGAAAAGTCACGTCTGTGTCATTTGACGGCTGTCTGACCTTTTAGTGTACATGCAAGAAACTTTTTCCAGTTGGTATACTATTTAGATTGTATTGATTGATCTAGGAACCTGATCTTTACATACAACACAGCTTTTTCTTTCTTTCTTTCTAGTTTTCTTTCTTTCTTTCTTTTTTTTTCCTTGTACAGTTATTATAGAATGTTAAGTCTTGCATTGACGGAGAGTGCAGAATAACATGCTCTGAGCCATCCAGTGCTGTTTGATAGTATTGGTTTCCAAGAGGAACCACAACTTCCACTGTAGAGTTTGAGGTTCATGTGTATCCCTTGCCTGAGTGTTCCTGCCAGTTAGTATACAGCCCTGGGCTTAATTCACCAGCTTCACCCACAGGCATTGCTGGTTATCCAGCAATGGGAGAGAGGGCAGTTACTGTTCCCTTCCAAAGACTGGTCAGTCATGGTGGAACACTGGGCTGGGCGCTGCTGGGCAGTGGATAGATTTATTGGGCAGCGGTAGGAGACCACCTGATGATGCTGCTGTGTGGGAGGGAAAGACCTGCCCAGAGAGTGAGGAGGATCATTACCCTATCCCCTCAGCACCTTTCTGCTTTGATGGCTGTGCAGTCTGCTCACTGTATACACCATTCTGTCTTCCCTACTCCTCCCCTCTGCTCCTCCTCCTCCTCTGTCTCTCCAGTCAGGGCTTCCTCCCCATAACTACCCCCTCCCCTCCCCTTCCTTCTTCCTCCCTTCAAAGAGCCACTGTATCCTTGCTTTTCTTTCATCCTGCACCCCCCCCCCCCCCCCCCCCTCCACTTTAGGGAAAGCTGAGAAACTTCCTTCAGTATTGAGTCACCTCATTGCCCTAGTGGAGTTTTTGGCAAACTCATCAGTAAGATTGTTTATTTTAGCTCATATAATTTAATGATTAAAGGGGGGTGGTTCCTGCTGTGGTGTTCTGTGTGTGTGCGTGTGTGTGTGTTTTGTGTGTGTGTGTGTGTGTGTGTGTGTTGTGTGTTAGACCAGTATCTGTGTGTGTGTGTGTGTGTGTGTGTGTGTGTGTGTGCTCTTACATACCAACAAACCCGATTGTTTTCAGTATATCGGTTTCCACTCTTGGAGGCTTTCTTTCTCTCTGGTGTGTGTGTTTGTGTGTGTTTGTGTGTGTGTGTGTGTGTGTGTGTGTGTGTGTGTGTGTGTGTGTGAGAGAGAGAGAGAGAGAGAGAGAGAGAGAGAGAGAGATTCATTAACAACGCTCTTCTTCCATCTCTGTCTCCTATTTTCTCACTTTCTCACTTGGCCTTCCCAGGTAGGTAAGGTTTTAAAATGAAACTTTACAAATGTTGAAACAGTTTTTTGGCTGTACAAAAGAGTAGGTGATAATTAAAGAGAGTATTTAGGCTGTTAGTTTAGTCTAAATTGAAACCAAGTTATTACATAGAGATAGCCTTCAAATCAGTGGGGGAGGGAGACATTGTGGGAAGAGTATGTTTGATGTCTCAGCTCAGATATGCTGTGTTCAATGCAGTAAACATACTTCTGGTCCACATACATTGGCTTTCATACACTCGCGCACACAACTGGACACTCTTTTGAACACTAAACTTTTCTCAACTACCCTCCCCCTTTCCCTTCTCTTTACTTGCATGGCCTTGCGCGCATGCACACACACACACACACACACACACACACACACACACACACACACACACACACACACACACACACACACACACACACCACACAACACAGAGGGGTAAACATATGCACATTGTGATATTTCCTGCTGCACAAGATGGCCAGAGTTTGTGGGTATACAATCCTTAACTTGTTTGCTGGCTCTCCAAAAGGCATGGCTCTCTGACTATTGAGACAATCTGCCTGACACAGGAGCTGCAGTGGGCTGCCAGTCATGACCTTTCTTCTCTCCTACAGGGGGAACAAAGCCTGACTGTTCAAGGCCAGGGGGGAATCTATCGGATGACAGACACCAGCCCCTGGCTTTCAAAAGAAGAAAAGAATTGGAGCTTTGTGCCCTCCTCTTCTCTCTCTGTCTGTCTCTCTCCCCTGGTTTGCTCCACAGAGTACTGATTCCCTACCCCAACCTCACTCAGCACTGGCAGTGCCCAGACAGATTCAGAAAGCCACTGGAACATTATATGTGCACATCCTCACCAGTGTTTTTACAAACAGACTGCAGGAGTATGATGAGCATGCAGACCCATGTGCATGCATGTGTACGCAAAGTTACAGACATACAGACAGACACAGACAGACACATGCACACACAGACACTGACACAGGACAGACACGGACAGACAGACACAGACAGACAGACAGACAGACCACACACACACACACACACACAGGCACACAGACAACAGACAGATGCACAGACACACAGACACACACAGACACACGCACACACACACACACACACACACACACACACACACACACACACACACACACACACACAAGAACACAGCAGAGAACAAGCAGCGCTTGTGCCTTTGGCTAAATTACAGTTATTTCAATGTTTTTCTTTTTATACCACATATCAGAGGTTTGCTGACATAAAATGCAACTTGGCTCAGTTTCCGCCTAATTTCCATTCTATCATGCTCTCTATCTGTCTGGGTCTGTATTCTCTACTTCTGTATCAGGCACACTGTATGTTGTGTGTGTGTGTGTGTGTGTGTGTGTGTGTGTGTGTGTTGCATGCACACCCAGAGACACAGACACACGGACATAGAAACACACAGACAGACAGACAGAGACAGACAGACAACAGACAGACAACACACACACGTATACACACATACACCACACACACACACACACACACACACGCACACCACACAAAATTCTCTCTTTCAACACACACACCACACACACACACACACACACACACACACACACACACACACACACACACACACACACACAGAGGAGCAGACGGAAAAAGTAAGATATTTCTTTTCCAGAAACTGTACAGTTCCTTCTCTTCTTCCTGTCTCTCTCACTTTGTGTCAGTTTGTACCTCCAACAGCCAGTTGTTATCTGATTTATGTGCAGATACAAACATTGCAGAGGAAACTGTTCCTTGTCTGAAGGGGAAAAAAAGAGGGAAAGGCCTGTACTTGTGTGTGACATTTAGAATAGTTTCTGATGCTGAAAAACGGCCTGCATAATTCTAGGATAATTATACTTGATATATGCTAGGTCAGTGCAAATGTACATGCACATATATATGTTCATGGGTATGAGAACATTCAAGCCGGCTTGCGCTGGCTGTTGTTGTCGGAACTTCTGTTTTCCCACCAAACATCTCCCTCCCCGGCCTATCCCACCTTGTGCCCTTAAGTTCAACACAAAAATTCGTCAGCTGATGTAAAGCAGAAGGCTGGATAAAAAGCTTGGTTTGGACGTTTTCCAACCCCGCATGTCTCTTTGAAGCCTTGCGATTCTCTTACATAATGGACGTTGTTATTCTCTGAAGGTGTTTATCCGCAAGGCTGGTTTTGTATACAGGGCACTGGCCGGTGCATGCTTGTGAAAAACTCGCTACTTTTGTACAGGAAATATTAAACATACTTCAATAGCGTGAAAAAAGGTTATTGCACACATGAAGAATGTAGCGTGACTGTTAACGTGAGGAAAATAGTCACGGTGATGGATTACATGATAGAAATTTTCGAGATAGAAACAAAAATTACTTAAGACATATGAAGAATATCAATTAATAAGAAAGTACAATTAGTAAGTTGTCAATGATATTTGAAATTGCCGTATTAGTAGGAAGCTATATCTAGTTTTCACATCAGCGACAAATCAGTTTGTTCTTGGGTTTGTATGTATATGTACGAACACGTGCACTTGTGTGTGTGTGTGTGTGTGTGTGTGTGTGTGTGTGTGTGTTTGTGGTCAGTTTATCATAACTTTAAGATTGAAATATATTTAAATCAGATCAGGAGCTCCGTGTAGCTCAACAACAACAACAACAGCTACTGAAACCCAAACCTAGTTATTTTGCCGTGTCTTGATGGAACAAAAAACAGTTTGCCATGTCTTGATGGAACGAAAAACAGTTTGCCATGTCTTGAGTGAATGGAAAACAGTTTGCCATGTCTTGAGTGAACGGAAAACAGTTTGCCATGTCTTGACTGAATGGAAAACAGTTTGCCATGTCTTGACTGAATGGAAAACAGTTTGCTATGTCTTGAGTGAACAGAAAACAGTTTGCCATGTCTTGAGTGAATGGAAAACAGTTTGCCATGTCTTCAGTGAACGGAAAACAGTTTGCCATGTCTTGAGTGAACAGAAAACAGCTTGCCATGTCTTGACTGAATGGAAAACAGTTTGCCATGTCTTGAGTGAACAGAAAACAGTTTGCCATATTCCTATCTCCTAAGGAAGGGTACATGCAGGAATGGAAGCACAGTTGGATGAAAGACTGTTTTTCAAGGCTGCCATTTGCTTTCAGTCATTCACCCCGGTCTTGGGTTTTCAATGTTCTTGGCTCGCCTCTCCCCCCTCCTCCCCCAGCAGCCTAGCACAGGCCACATCTGGAGTCCCTCCGAGTTTAGCATCTATATTTGCTTCTATTGTTGATGGCTTAGGTCAGAAGAAGAGATATGGGAGCAAGTGCTCACTATGTGATATACTATATAGGAAATGCATCAAGCGGTTCTTACAAACCTTCAGTGTTGTTCACCTCTTAATCACCTGAAAAAAGTTGAATCCTCTTTCAGTGTTTGACAACTCCCTTCACAGATTTGATGACTTCCAGTTTTGAAAGATTTTGTAAGTTGCTGTGAACTTATTTACAGTTTCACCAGAAGTAAAGATTTGAAATCAGAAGGGCGCTCTGGTTGAATGAACAAACTTTCGATCTGCCTTTTGAGTCAGTTCAAGAGTGAAAAAATTATTCAAGGGGAAGTAATTGTTGGTATGGTATGAAGAAACGATGTTACGCTCCATGTAAAAAAAAACAAAAACAAGAAAAGAAAAAGCAAAACATGAAAGGGCCAAGCATGAAACTGCAACATTAAAATCTCTAGAAAGTTACTATATTCTTAAGGGTACCTGTCTGAGGGCCTTATCACAGCTCTCTGTGGACATGTACGTACTGGGGACAAGACCTTTACACAGATACCCCTCATTAAATTACCGGTACATAACAGTAACTTAATATTGTTCTTGTTCAATGCAGAATTTGTAAAAAAAAAAAAAAAATTATGGATATTGTGAACAAAAGCTGAATGCATTTTCTGCTAGGGGAATTTTGGTAAAGACAGCAGTTACTTGTCTTGAACTTATCATTCATCTTACCGTGTGATTCTGGATCTGTAGGTCCGCACCATGGATCTGCCAGAAAAAACCCCCCAAACAAATGAATGGGTTCATTCCTGGGCCACATCCATCTTGGGATGAAGGTTTGTTTTAAACAGGTTCTGTAGGTTTTTCTTCTCCTTTCCTTCATAGTCCAGCTTTGGGACAAACAACGGAACAAACAGACGCAGGCCCTAGGCTACAACGCAGGCCCTAGGCTACAACATAACCTGGTTGGTGGGAGTAATAGAATTAAGCATTATGTAAATTAACGAATGCCGCATGTTGAATCAAAGAATGTTTGGGTACATGTATGGAAGACAGGAAAGGCAGAAGCAGGACCATAAAAGTTTTGGTAAGTGTGTGTATGTGTGTGTGTGTGTGTGTGTGTGTGTGTGTGTGAGAGAGAGAGAGAGAGAGAGAGAGAGAGAGCGAGCGAGTGTGCAATCGTGTGCAATCGGGCAAAGAAGCTGCTCACCCCACCCAGATTTTTCTTTCTGTCATGTGGCAGGAAAGTCACTGCTATACTGTCTGCCAGTTCTCAGTCTCTGCTAGCACTGTGCTATGCTCACATGGTAACCTTCATGTGACTCAGAAAGACTAACAACCCAGGCCATTGACCTTGTGATTGGATGACCTTTTGACCTTATCAAGTTTGTACGAACTTTTTTTTTTCTTTTTTTCTTTTTATTTTTTTAACAAACTTTTTTTTTCTTTTCAATAAGACCACACATTTGATGGAAAAAAAAAAGTTAAGATTTTGCTGGTTGGAAGATGTTAATTCAGATATGTTTATACTTCCATGTTTGAAAAAGTCTGGTAAATTTGTCCCTTTTAATTAAACAACGAGGTGACATGCCCATTATGGCCTCTGATGAATGCTGGGTGATAAATATGATTGAACTGAGTTGAGTTTAGTTGTTTGTTTTTTTCAGCTTGCTTTTATCCCATGATACTCCACACTTAGTTGTTTGTTTTTTTCAGCTTGCTTTTGTCCCATGATACTCCACACTTTTCTCTCTTTTTTCTTTTTTTTTTTTGCTGTCTATTTTTGTCAGCTTGCTCGTGTCCCATAGTGTGTTCTTCCCTCCTTTTTCTTGGTTTGTTTTTGTCATCTTGCTTTTGTCTCGTATTCCTTC
>CM065714.1:8895389-8905389 GCA_033310375.1 Conus canariensis | reverse complement strand
AAGGTCTGGGCTTAGATTCCTGCTGCAGACGACCTAGTGTCCCACAGTCCTGGCTTGGATTCCCACCTGACACATCCTTGTGTTCCAGAGCCCGGCTTGGATTTCCAACTGAAACAGCCAGGCTGCAAAAGATGAAGGAAATGTGTGTGTGTGTGTGGAGAGAGAGAGAGAGAGAGAGAGAGGGGGGGGGGGGGAGGGGGTTACAGGGTCTGTTGGGTGAGCTGTTAGACTCTTGTCACCAAGACTTTGATTCTCACTGGGGATAACTGGGCTGGGGGAGATGAAATGATTATCACTGGGGATAACTGGGCTGGGGGAGATGAAATGATTCTCACTGGGGATAACTGGGCTGGGGGAGATGAAATGATTATCACTGGGGTAACTGGGCTGGGGGAGATGAAATGATTCTCACTGGGGGTAACTGGGCTGGGGGAGATGAAATGATTCTCACTGGGGATAACTGGGCTGGGGGAGATGAAATGATTCTCACTGGGGATAACTGGGCTGGGGGAGGTGAAATGATTCTCACTGGGGTAACTGGGCTGGGGGAGATGAAATGATTCTCACTGGGGGTAACTGGGCTGGGGGAGATGAAATGATTCTCACTGGGGATAACTGGGCTGGGGGAGATGAAATGATTCTCACTGGGGATAACTGGGCTGGGGGGAGATGAAATGATTCTCACTGGGGATAACTGGGCTGGGGGAGATGAAATGATTCTCACTGGGGATAACTGGGCTGGGGGGAGATGAAATGATTCTCACTGGGATAACTGGGCTGGGGGAGATGAAAGGAGTCTGTATAATTATGTGTGTGTGGGGTGTGTGTGTGTGTGTGTGTGTGTGTGTGTGTATGCGCGTGTGTGCACGCCTGCATGCATGCCTGCATGCATACATTGCTGTGTGTTATGTCTGTTGGCTGGTGCAGTAGGGGAGGCAGTCAGTCAGTCAGTCAGTGGGTGGTTATCAACATCCGGTGATCCCAGGTGGTGAGAAGAACCAGGAGATTGTGATGGTCCCCCATCACAGGGCAGATAGTGTGTGACTGGGAGAGTGCTGTCAGCCTGCCTGCCCTCACCACAGGGCACCTGCCCTACCACAGGGCCTCTTTCTCATTCCCATCTGGGCCACACCGCCTTTATCAATAATCTATTTTGGCCCCATCTATTTCTGTCCATCTTCTGTTTCAAGCACAGAGGGGGTGAGGAGGGGAGAGGGTGAAGGTGGGGGATAGGGGTGAGTAGGGTTGGGGGGGGGGGGGGTCCAGAGTTCTCCTGAGTGAGAGAGTGGAGGTGGGGGATGGGGTGTGTGGATGGTGGGGGTGGGAAGGGGGTGGGGGGGAGGGGGGTGGGGGGGGGGGAGGCTGATGAAAGGAGATCCTGTCATTGTGTGTTTGTGTTAGCTGCACTGAGTATGTGTGAGTGGTTAGCAGTGGAAGGGACCAGGGTGAATGTGTGTGTGTGTGAGAGAGAGAGAGAGAGAGAGAGAGTGTGTGTGTGGTGAGTGTGTGTGTGTGTGTGTGTGGTTGTTGGGTTTACACAAAGGTCACGCATCATCCTACCCCCTCCCTTCTCTTCCCCCCCCCCCCCCACACACCCCCCCCCCCCCCCTCCCCTACCTCGCCTCATCTATATCTTGACAGTTTGCTTCTTTGTCAAAGGAATACCCTGCACCCCTGGAAGCCTATTGCAGTGTTAGGAAGGAGACTCAAACTGAAGTCCTGTGTGTGTGTGTCTCAGGGATAGGTTGAAGTGGGGATGGGTGGTGTGGGATAGGAGGGGATGGGAGGGGGGTGGAGAAGGACTGATTTATGAGAAGTTGTAGTGCCTGACCTTTCAGACCACACATATTCTTTCTGTTTATACCCACTGAGACAACCCACCAGGACCAGGCTGTGGTATACACAAGGTGAAGGGACTGGAATGCACCCAGAGGCTCAGCTGTGCTTTGCTGAATGAGGGGATGGTGGCATTCACTGAATGATGGCTGTAGCATGCAGGGTGGATGGTTGGTTGGTATGGAGGCAGCCGTGGGGTGGGGTGGGGTGGGGTGGGGATGGGACAGGGAGACTGGTAGTTGTGCAAACTGCCCACAGGAAAACTGTGGGCTAAATGATGTAATAAACATCCATTACTCTTTGTCACATTCTTCTCCTTGTTGTTCACTGTTTTCTGCTGACTCTCCTTTTTTTTTTTTTTTTTTAATGTTCCCTTGCTGTTTTAACACATTCACTGGTTTTTGTTTTTTTTTTTTTTTTTTTTTTTAGTAGAAAGTCTGTACACTTATTTATTTTTTATTCTGTTGTTACTGTGTATGAAATGTCTGTGATGTGAAACGTAAGTGATTGTTGAACAAAACTAGACATTCTTGTAAGGGTACTGTCTGTTTAGAAAAGGAGAGGGAAAGAAGGAATACTAGTATTATTGTAGTATATTTCATTTACATAAAACACTCACATTGACATCACCATAACAAATTCATTTTGAATGCAACATATTTGAAACACTAGTGATTGTCGAACAAAGCAAGACATTCTTGCACGGGTATTGTGTATGTAGAAAAGGAGAGGGAAAGAAAGAAATTTAAGAGTACATTTGATTCTTTTAGCACTTCGGAGTTCACAGTCGGGGCTGCCTCCTTTGCTAGGCCAGTTTGGACTGGTTTGCATGAATAGAAGGGGTTCTTCATTTAAACTTTGATATTTCAAAAACTACACTACTGGCAGGTGGACAACTTTACACAGTTATAGTAAAATGATTGTGTATTAATATATGAGAATATCATGTGTCATGATGCACTTTCTGACTTTTGATGCTTTGACAATCTCAAGCAGTATTTTCATTCTTTGTATAGCTCTGTTTTTTTTTCTTTAAATGTAAAAATCAACAACAAATTTATCGTTTGAATTACTTCAAGAAAATTAGTGTACATAGTGTGGGGAAGGGAATTCTAAGCAAGCTAGCAGATTAATGCATATTCATATGCTGACAATTTGGTCTGAGTAAACAGTCAACTGCTGTTGGGTAGGGAGAGAGAGTATGGTATTCAGTGTGGCCCTGAACTGCATTTTGGCATAGGAGTCTTCTTCTTCGTTCACTTGGACTGGAACCCCAGAGACACTGACGAAGGTTGCTGAATGGCGGAGGCCCTCCAGTGATCCATAAAGCTTTTCCCTCATTGGTGTGTTGGCAGGCCAGGTCTCTGCCCTCAGCTTTTCATGTGTGGGACAATCCTGCCATAGTCAGTCACCTTTTGCCGTATCACCCGCCGCCTGGCTTTACCGCAGAAGGGGGCACAGGGACCACCAGTAGCATGGGGTGTGTCCCTTTGAGGCATGGGGCCCAGCACTTGTCCAACGTTGCGGGTCTCCAAAGGACGAGCACCACATCGAGAGTCTCTATGGTTGTCTTTCATATGAGTGAGGATGTGTTGTGCTGCTGTTATGCCCCTGACAGGTCAGGGCCAGCACATCTGACTTCGGCTTGTTTTTATATCAGACTGAATGCTCTCCTAGACTGGTTGCTTCACTGGGCTGACGAGTCCAATCAACCCGGCTGTTTGTCCATAGTTGGAGATGGTTTTTCACCGGGGCGTCCTTCCCCAGGGCTGAAAGCTTATAGCATGGCTCTTGATCGTATAACCTCCTGTCATTGGATACATGGGGTATTTCAGTGGAGAAAACAGTGCCACCTACTATCCCACCCCATCCTGCTAGGAACATCGTCAGTTGGTCGGGGACTGCTTATTCGACCAGGCAAGCCTGACATATTGCAGCAGTAGAAAGAAACTCGTGGAGAGCGTGGCAGCAGAGAGTCCTCAGAAGAGAAGCCCCTTCAAGCAAGTGTTTCGGCCCTTATCTCCTGACACTCTAGGGGGTTGGGCCACACCCGGTTCATGACTCGGGATGTCCCTCTGCTGCCCCCCTTTTTTTTCCCTTCTTGGGACGAGCCATGGCTGGGATTCGAATCCATCTGGGGGCATCCCCCTATCTGCCACCAGGGAACTCGTTGGGGGTGGTTGCCCCTGCTCCAGGGGCGTAGGAGTGAATAAGGGTGTGTTTTTTTCTGTCAATGACATATTGACATTTACTCCCCACCACCCCCCTTTTCTTTCCCCCCTCCCATTCTCTGAATTTAGCGTCTTTTACTGCAATCTGATAATGGGAATAAATGTGTGTTTATATTTGAAAAAGGAAAAAAGACTGTGATTGGGAAACATATATATATATATTCAATTATAAGCAAAGCTTGCTCTTATGTCTTAGATTGAAGAAATAGGGGGGGGGGGGGGGGGGGGATTGAAGAAATGGGGGGGGGGGGGGGGATAACATTCTTCTTAAAACCGAAAAGGCAGAGGGTTAGCATTCTTCTTAAAACCGAAAAGGCAGAGGAGTCAAATTACCACTTTCCGCGGTCACTGAGGAGAAACAATCGGGTTTCGAAATATCAGTATCTGACCAGGAGTTATATGTTAGTGGGTTTCCTCCCCATTGGAGATCGTCTCCCACTTGGAGACTATAAGCTTGCTGAAGGCTCATTTTGAGAAGCATTTATTTTATTTTTCCCTTTTCACCCACTCAAGCACATACTGTTAGTTAGGCAGAATGATCTACCACTGCAGATATGAATGCTTATCTCCCCCTATTTCTTCAATCTAAGACATAAGAGCAAGCTTTGTTTATAATTGAATATTTCTTGCAGTCATTGCAACACCAAGCTGCTCTGTAAGTTGCTGGAATGGTGCTTGGTACTTATCCTTGGAATTTATTAGTTTATTGTAATTTAGTCCCTTGCGGATTCATTCCAAGAACTGGCCCTCAGCACTTGTGTCTTAAGAGGTTATCTTTTTATATTTTCTACTTTTCACAAGGAAATGTAGCTTGTTTTGCTCTTTCATGATTTTCTTTTGCTTCTTAGGTGGCACCTTTGGTTGTTTTTTTAAAACTCAACAAACATACTACGGTATTGCACACCAGCCTTTTCTGGGATAGCATTCTTCTTAAAACCGAAAAGGCAGAGGAGTCAAATTACCACTTTCCGCGGTCACTGAGGAGAAACAATCAGGTTTCGAAATATCGGTATCTGACCAGGAGTTATATGTTAGTGGGTTTCCTCCCCATTGGAGATCGTCTCCCACTTGGAGACTATAAGCTTGCTGAAGGCTCATTTTGAGAAGCATTTATTTTATTTTTCCCCTTTCACCCACTCAAGCACATACTGTTAGTTAGGCAGAATGATCTACCACTGCAGATATGAACGCTTATCTCCCCCTATTTCTTCAATCTAAGACATAAGAGCAAGCTTTGTTTATAATTGAGTATATATATATATATATATAATAGGTAAAAGACCTTGGTTAGGTTTCAGCTGTTCTGCAAACCTTACCAGTAGTAAATCTGATTGCAGTATATCATCATTATCACTGAAGATTTTTTGTTTTGTACATAGGACTGTGTATAAGAATCTTGGAAGTAAGAAAACTCGCCTATAGGAAAGCAAAAAATTTGCTCTTAACATGTGCCTTTTTAAAAAATTTCACCAAAACATCTTAGATGTAAGAAGTTCGGTTATAAGAAAAATGTCACCAATGAGAAACACAGTTTCCTTTTCCAGGACGTGAATGACCTCAGCTTATGCTAAAGCTTTTCTGTCCAATGGGTAGGCGTTTTTTTCTCCATGACCTCCATTATGAGAAGGCAAATCAGCATCACCCCCATATTGACAAAAATTCCTGCACCGGATGTAATCCAGACAGAACTACTAACAAGGATAACAGGCACCTGACTGTTGGATTGGCTGCTCAGCTTAACTGGAGTTCTCTGTGGGCACTGTAGTCGGGGAATAGGGCTCCTGGTTTTGTTGGACAAAGTTCCAAAGCTTGCAGCAGGAGATGAGATGAGATGCATCCCAACATAAAACTTTTTCTTGTCATTCTGTCACAGTTTTTTTTCCCTGGTCAGTTCAGGGAGATATTCTGTGGAAAGATGGATTCGAAAAACTTTTTCTTTGCGCCCTTTTTCTGGATGCTTGATTGTCAGCACACAACCAACCCCACTCCCATTCTCTCTCTCTCTCTCCCTCCCCCATCTCTTTCTGTCTCTGTCTCTCTCTCTCTAGTGTGACCCCATATGTTTTCTGACCGAATGATGCATAGTTATTTTTATGGATGCATTCTGTGTTTTAGTAGATGGTCAGAAGTCTGGAAAATAAATTTTTTCATTATTCAGCCCCCTCCCCCCCCCCCCCCCCCCCCCCCCCCCCCCCCCCCCCCCCCCCCCCCCCCCCCCCCCCCCTGTTCTGAGCAATCTCAAACACAAGATACATGTTCAAAATGCTGTTGAAAACAGTAATGATGAGGATGATAATGTGCACCATGCATAAGTTTGGTTTATGACCAGCTTTACACACTTTGCAATCGCACACACAACCTATTCAGTGGGTTGTCTGCCTGTATAACGTCAAGTTCTCAACAGCTCGGTTAGGCAGCATTTATCATTGATTTTCTGTTCCTACGGCCAAAGTCAGCACAGTGTCAGTCAGACACTCATTGTCCTGTCTTCATGGAGCCTTGATGTGTGCGTGCCGTTTCAGACAGGGTGTATGCATGTTATTTCCCTGCATCTCCAATCCATCTGAATCTGACATGGAGCACAGAGGTGGAATGCATCTGTAGTTAAGATGAATGTTGTGTCAGACTCCCATCTGAAGCACCTGCTCTCCATTCCGTGAGAAACGAACAGTTAAAGGGACATTAATCACTGAAGAAGTTAATTAAGCTGTGTTGTTTGGTTATATTGTGAGATTACTTTAGGTTTTACAAGCGATTGGTACAATCATATTGTAAAAATAGTAATAGCAAGTAAGCATTATGCACACATAAACACACACACACACACACACACACACACACACACACACACACACACACAGAGTCACACATACACAATCACACACACACACACGTAACACATACACACACACACGCACACACACAGAGTCACACATACACAATCACACACACACACACACACACACACACACACACACACACACACACACACACACACACACACACACACGTCACACACACACACACACACACACACACACACACACACACACACACACACATTCAGAAGGGGGAGAGAGAGAGAGAGAGAGAGAGAGAGAGAGAGAGAGAGAGAGAGAGAGAGAGGGGGAGAAAGAGAGAGAGAGCATGAGAGAGAGAGAGCACAAGAGAGAGAGAGAGAGAGAGAGAGAGAGAGGAGAGAGAGAGAGAGAGAGAGAGATTAAGCTTGAATGTGTGACCTGTACTCAAACTCCAGTTATAAGAAATGTGCCCCTCAAACCTTTATACTAGATCTGGGTTTCCTCTGATGAAAAAGCCATGGATATAAAAAAGCAAATATTCATCTTTCCTCAAATTTGTTATGTCCAGAGTCTACTGTATTTGTTAACCATTTAAAAAAAAATGGGAACAGACATTTCTTCTTTGTTTGTATATGCTTTTTGATAGTATTGAGTATCATCTTTATTTCAGTCGCAGATTCTGGCCGTCTCGGATTTACGTGAAAAATGCTATGTTAATGAGTGAAGCAATAACTTTGTCTTTAAATGTCTCAGATTGTAGACTTCCATACATTAATGAATTGAGGGAGGGAGGGAGGGAGGGAGAGAGAGAGAGAGAGAGGGAGGGAGAGAGAGAGAGAGAGAGAGAGAGAGAGAAGCCAGTGCAGGAGTGAGCAAGCACATGGTTGGTGGGAGATGGGGTGTGGGGAAGGATTGGAGTGATGAGAGTCAGGGCGTGGGGGAAGGTCAGGTAGATGAAGAAGGAGAGGTGATGGATAGCAGGATGAGGGAGGGGGGGGGGGGGGAACAGGTGTAAGGCTGAGGGGAGAAGTAAGTAGTGGTACTGTCAGCTTGGATGGGCTGTGTTAAGACATGGGCAGGAAACAGTCAAGGGGCCCCATCGCCCCAAATAACTGTCCCAAATAACTGTCGAAGAGAGCGGGTTAACCCTTTACTAGCTGTTCCCCAGGTCTCGCTAGAGAGCAGGATGGCTCTGCCAGGGCTTGTTCTTCTTAACCCTCTTTCTGGTCTCCCACCTCCACTGCAGTGTGTATTAAGGGGTGTGCAGTGCAAATGTGCAAATATTTAAGCCCAGGGCAGAGACAGTTTGGTTTAGTGTCCAGCACTGTGTGTCCCCTTTTACTCAGCCTTCATTCTCCATTTCTGTTCCCCATCTCTTCCTCCCAGTTTCACCTCCAATGTCGTTGAGAATTGGTTTAGATATTTTATGCATTTATATGTCCAACACAGTTGGGCAGCAAATGATTCAGCCATGTTTATATGATGTGGTGGTCCAGATGAAAGTAATGTATACAAAGTGATATTAAAACTTGTGTTCATGTGCGCGCACGTGTGTGTGTGTGTGTGGTGCGCATGCGCACGAGCGTGCGGGTGGGCATGCTTGCGCACATGCGTGTGTGTGTGCGTGTGCATTTTTGCTTTCAATCTTTAGTCTGTTTTTCAGATTCACACACACACACACACACACACACACACACACACACACACACACACACACACACACACTCACTCACTCACACACACGTCATATTACACATACACACAAAAGCATGCAAACAAAAGCATACACACACACACGCACACACACTACACACACACACTCACACTCGCTCACACTCACACTTTCTCTGATCTTTGTATATTTTAGTGTCTTAGAATTATACTCTTCTGCTCCTTTGATGGAATGCCCATTTTCGATTGTGATTTTCTAATAAACAAAACATATGATTTGGATTCTAAGGGATGTGTGTGCATCAAATGCTCAGAACAATCTGACATTTTATATTGGGGAGGACTCACGCCACCCAGGTTGAAAACCACGCTTGAGTTCATCGAGTTTAATGAAATGCTTACTTATTCCGACTTACTCTTCTGCACACACTTAGTGTTAGGGACAATATTTTCCCTGAACTCTGAACACACTTAGTGTTAGGGACAATATTTCCCCTGAACTCACCTGACCTTAGCTGACCTCACCTGCAGACACTGTGACTGTGACTGTCCAGATCGCCTGCAGCTGGTGCTGTACAAAGATGTCCACGAGGCGCTGCGAGCCGGGGGCAAGGTCAAGTCGTCCTTCCCGCTGGACGGCTACTTTGGCCTGGAGTCCGGCTTCACCCTGGACAGGGAGAGCAACGTGCTGGCCATCCTGTGCCACAAGCAGGTCACCCTGCTGGCCTTCGACACCCGGGAGTACCTCATCCAGTTTGAGGTCAAGATCCGCCGCAGTCTGGGACAAGGTAGGGTCTCTTGATTTTGCTGGTGGTTTCTTGTTGTTGAGTTGGTGGGTTGGTTGGTTGTTGGATGTTGGCATGCGCATGATGTACAGCTTATGTGTGAAGAGTACTAGTCTTGCAGAGAGCAGCATTTAAAACTGTCAATCAGGAGCAACATTTGAAACAGACAATTAAAGAAAAAAAGGGAAAAAAAACCTGCAAATGTAGAATTCTTATAGGTATGCCGGAAATTATGTAAAAATTGGTTTTTATCAAAATAACTAAAAAGTATCTCCCCTCCCCCCATGCCAGTTGGACCAGTTTTTATTCCAACTGTGTAATTGTGTGTGTGTGTGTGTGTGTGTACGTGTGTGTACGTGTGTGTGTATGTTTAAGGGAGGTGAGAGAGAGATGGGGGGGGGGGGGGGGGGGCGGAGTGATAGGGTTTTCAATGTGTTTTTTAAACTCATTTTGATTTCAGGAATAAGATGCTTTTTTAAAGTTAATGGTAGAAGATATGATTAGTGCTTGGTGCCGGCCAAGACTGTTTGCTGGCAGAACATGCATATCATCTGTGTCAGGTTTGAGGCCTTGGTTTTAGATGTTTAACCACAGCCATCTTGGTCTAAATCACTGCACCATGTTAAAAAAACTTCACCTTTACTTTCATCTGTGTTGAAGAGGCAGAGTGACTTAT
>CM065714.1:8875389-8890389 GCA_033310375.1 Conus canariensis | reverse complement strand
GTCTCATACACTGCCACAGCTTGTGGTGCAGCGTTGTCCCCGGTCCAGCCAGGTTCTGTCTCGCGTGGCAGCGTGGTGTGGCCAGTGCTGTGGTGTATGATTAATGCACAGATTCCATGCACCAGCTGGGTGTTGGATAAAATAGGAACACTGTGAGTGGGTATCTCATCACATGCAGCTGTTGCCTGCAGGACATGCATTGTGGGTGATAATGAATCAATGCTTCCCCTCCCTCATTTCCTCCCAAGAGGATGGAAATAAATTGTGTTTTTGAAGCTTTTGTGGCAGGATTTAGTAGATTCTTTTTTTTTTTTTTTTTGTAAAGAGAAGGATCGCATGGACTAGCAGATGGCACCTGAAAGATTAGCGGAGCAACATGGAGAGGGGAGAGGGATGGGGAGGAAAAGGAGGGGAGGGTGGTGATGACTCATGAAATGTTCAACTTTGATACAAGGCATGGTCAGATCAGTTTGTTGATGGACAATTGTCATTATTAACACACACACACACACAAAAATAAGTAAAAGAAAGGGTAGACAGCGGTGTCTGAGCACATATGAAAAGATCACATAATGAAGGGTTGTCTGAATATCTGAAAGGTATTGGAACCCTCTCACATTGTAAGGGGACACCACCAGCTCTGTCAGATGAATTCTGCACTTGCAGGCTGAGGACCAGTTCATTTGAATATATGGATCTGACATCTTCCCCATGGGATGGTGGTTCGTGTGTGAGTCACGTTAATGAGGCTGATTGGGTGTGTACTTTGAAAGAATAGAACAAAGGTGTACTATGTACTTTGACATGAAGGAAGAAAGATGGGTATGATAGTCACCAAGGGGCTGCTGTGGTAGAGCATAGAGTTCACAGACACTGAGGTTCAAATCCATTGGGTGCCACATTGTAAAAACTGGCAGTTTTGCTCCTTGTTTGAATGTTGTTCTAGTAGTGTTGTTATTTTTGTTGTGTTTATTATCATTAATTACTGTTATTGTTTCTAATATTATTTTTATGATGATGACATCATCATCATCATCAACATCATCATCATCATCATCACCATCATCATCATCATCATCATCATCATTATAACTACAACAGGAATGGTTAGCCCAGTCAGCCAGATCATCTGTCATGGCTGTGGTCATCAAACCAGAATAGCAAATAAGTCAGTGAAGTCATCTGATCTAAGGAACAGTTTCTTCTTATCAGTGATACACCTTTTATGTATGCAGTTCTAGTAATTGGATAGAATATCGGTATTCTTCTGGCTACTGGGTTTGGGAGTGGGCGCCTGTCTTGCCAGTGCTCTGGAGCAGATTGGTGCTGGCAGTTTCACAACCGTGGTGTCAAGATGGTTCATTGTGTAATGTTCGGTAATGGATGCATAATGAAATGAAGATATGGGTAGCAGATAGTGTCATAATTATGATAACAACTTACAGATAGTGTCATAATTATGATAACAACTTGCTTATTGTTGACAATGTCATAATTATGATAACAACTTGCTTATTGTTGACGGTGTCATAATTATGATAACAACTTGCTTATTGTTGATGGCAGGCAGCATGAAACTTGGAAGGGTGGGTAGGCAGGGTTGGGAAGGAAAGGGGGCAGGGGAGGGTGGTGATGGGTGGCAAAACAACAAATTAGAGTGATTTATTGGCTTAGCATGGTGCCATGAAAGGAAAAAAAAAAGCTGTTCATGGCGTGACCGTTGGTGCCAGGGCTTCTTCAGCAGCCAGTCACGATTAGAGGGTGGTCTGCTGACATTTTTCATCACTGCCTCCATCAGTATTAGCCTGGCTCGCTTTCACCTTTCTCCTCCGTCAGTATTAGCCCCGCTGGCTTTCACCTTTCTCCTCCATCAGTATTAGCCCTGCTGGCTTTCACCTTTCTCCTCCATCAGTATTAGCCCGGCTGGCTTTCATCTTTCTCCTCCATCAGTATTAGCCCGGCTCGCTTTCACCTTTCTCCTCCATCAGTATTAGCCCCGCTGGCTTTCACTTTTCTCTCTCCCATCAGTATTAGCCCCGCTGGCTTTCACCTTTCTCCTCCATCAGTATTAGCCCGGCTCGCTTTCACCTTTCTCCTCCGTCAGTATTAGCCCTGCTCGCTTTCACCTTTCTCCTCCATCAGTATTAGCCCGGCTGGCTTTCACCTTTCTCCTCCATCAGTATTAGCGCAGCTCGTTTTCACCTTTCTCCTCCATCAGTATTAGCGCGGCTCGCTTTCACCTTTCTCCTCCATCAGTATTAGCCCGGCTCGCTTTCACCTTTCTCCTCCATCAGTATTAGTCCTGTTCGCTTTCACCTTTCACCTCCATCAGTATTAGCGCGGCTTCGCTTTCAACCTTTTCTCCTCCGTCAGTATTAGCCCTGCTGGCTTTCATCTTTTTCCTCCATCAGTATTAGCCCGGCTCGCTTTCCACTTTCTCCTCCATCAGTATTAGCCCGGCTCGCTTTCACCTTTCTCCTCCATCAGTATTAGCCCGGCTCGCTTTCCACCTTTCTCCTCCATCAGCATTAGTCCGGCTCGCTTTCACCTTTCTCCTCCATCAGCATTAGTCCGGCTCACTTTCACCTTTCTCCTCCGTCAGTATTAGCCCGGCTGGCTTTCACCTTTCTCCTCCATCAGTATTAGCCCGGCTGGCTTTCACTTTTCTCCTCCATCAGTATTAGCGCAGCTCGTTTTCACCTTTCTCCTCCATCAGTATTAGCGCGGCTCGCTTTCACCTTTCTCCTCCGTCAGTATTAGCCCGGCTCGCTTTCACCTTTCTCCTCCATCAGTATTAGTCCTGCTCGCTTTCACCTTTCTCCTCCATCAGTATTAGCGCGGCTCGCTTTCACCTTTCTCCTCCATCAGTATTAGCCTGGCTCGCTTTCACCTTTCTCCTCCATCAGTATTAGCCTGGCTCGCTTTCACCTTTCTCCTCCATCAGTATTAGCCTGGCTCACTTTCACCTTTCTCCTCCATCAGTATTAGTCCCGCTCGCTTTCACCTTTCTCCTCCATCAGCATTAGTCCGGCTCGCTTTCACCTTTCTCCTCCATCAGCATTAGTCCGGCTCACTTTCACCTTTCTCCTCCATCAGCATTAGTCCGGCTCGCTTTCACCTTTCTCCTCCATCAGCATTAGTCCGGCTCGCTTTCACCTTTCTGGTTTCAGTTCTGTTTAGTGCAACGCCGGCATTGTGGGCCTTTTTCTGCATGCTCAGTCTTTTCCACTGCTGTGTGTATGGCCTTGCAGTGGTGCTGGTGGTCAAGCTCAAGACTTGTCCGCAGCAGCAGCACTAGCAGTGCAGTTCCATGTAGCAGTTTAGTTCAGTTCAGTTCAATGATACTTTGGTAATCCACATGGAAATTTATTTGTGACTTCACAGGCTTATTTTGATAAACATTACATAATATAACATTGACAAGAAAGGAACCAAAACATTATGAAAGTTTCCATGGAGGGAGGGGGACTAGGGGGGAGGAGAAAGGGAGAGGGTGGGCAGGGTGATGGGGGATGATGATGGGGGTGGGGGTGGGAAGGTGCTAAGGAGGCTAATCTTATCTGAGATCTGAGGAAGGAGTCAGTAGGGTAGGAGAGCAAGTGAAGAGGAGGGGTGAGGGTGGGGGAGAGGAAAGTGGGTAGACCTTTGTATGATGATACATCAGGACTCTCTGAACTCTTGAGCTCAAAGGTTTTATATTTGATAAGAAAGAAATAAAGGAAAGAGCAAAACATGTAAATTGATTTGAAAAAAAAAAAAAGAAATCGCACACATTCACGCACACACACACACACATACATGCACAAACACGCACATGCACACACACAAACACACACACACACACACACACACACACACACACACACACACACACACACACCACACACACATGCAGAGCTGTTAAAAAAATCTCATCAAACAGTTCTGTGCTGTGTAAATAACTGGATCTTTCCCAAGGTTGTGGAATTAAATTGCTTGTGGTGAATGGAAGGGAACTGCAGAATGGTAACAAAGAGAAGGCGGCCATAAGACTGAGTTCTGATGAAAGGAATGTTTAAAAAAAAGAAAAGAAAAAAGAGTACTCATACAGCGCATATCCCCAGCCAGAGTCCAAGCTCGAAGCGCTTTACAGTCTGTATTCTCGTTTACACAACGGGCTGCCTACCTGGGTAGAGCCGACTGAAGAGCTGCCAGCTGGTGCTTTATTCAGTCGTGTCCCGTGTCATTCATTCAGTAGCGTTTATTCAGTTCAACAACTCTTTCATTCTTTTGATTTTTTTTTTTTTTTTTTTTTGCTGTCCCAACTTCTGCGCCACCTCAGAGGCAGTGCACCCACGCCACTCATTCCGACACCCCGTTCACAGCCACAGCCCGGCCGGCCCCGCCGCAGCCCCGGGACAGGCAATCCACAGGGAGCAGTCAATGTCAAGTCGTCGAGAGGCAACCCACCGGAGGAGACACTGCACTGCCGCCGAGTCACTTCGGTGGTGTTCAGTGGCACCTGTTCTGATCTAACATACGCAGGACACCACCTACTAAGCCCCCTACTGACGACAATAATTGCTTAGTCACGGAGCCGGCGTGAGTGAGCTCACCCTCCGGAGGGCGCCACCACGTCCGTCCATCGACAGCCCCCATGGACTCGCCGATACCGGTGACCCCGACGGAACCAAACCAAGGCCACAGATGTGGAGAGGACATCGAAATTGAGGTCACCATGAGAGCAGGGCATGAAGGGCCACAGAATTTGAGACTTTTTTTTTTTTAAATGCTGATTGATGAGAATGAGGATGATTAAGATGATGCTACGGATTTCCATTTCAGTCTGAGACTACATGACAGGGCTGTACTCTACGCTTCCTTTCATAATATATCCCGGCGTCAACCAGGCCCGAGAGATACAGGCACCTGCAGTGTTGGTCATGAAATTTGAGCAACACTCTCAGAAACGCATCTATTAAGTGGATGAAACTCGACTATGTGGTCCCAGTCTTCCCAACTGAGTCCGCAGCAAACTCAACTCTGGGAAGGAGCCGGTCGGGACAGAAAAACCCACATGACTCTGATGGGATTTGAACCCACGACCTCCCAGCCGGGAGTCCGCGACGCTAACCACTTCGCCACGGCGGCTGGTATTCTTTCGATTTTTTACGTAGAGTGCATGCTGTGTGTAATGTGTCATCCATACCAACGGCCAACCTGGCCTTCTCTCTTCCAAAAGTTGGTGATGGGATTTTATGTGTGTGTGCAAGATGTTATGTGTGCGTTCACACATGGAACTGGTTTATAGTCTCATTGGAAGGACAGTAGAAATGTAGGAATGTAGAGAGAATGCACCAAAAGAGGTGTGACTGCTCGTTGTCAGTATAGTTATGACCTGGAGCTGGCTGCCTCCCTGTACTCCAGCTTGCCCCCCCCCCTCCCCATCCCCCTCCCCCTTCCCTGCTGCCTTCCTTTCTTACCCCACCTTCACCAAAGGCTGGGTAGGGTGCGGATCATTGGGTGTGGTAAGAGGTAAAGGCTGGGTAGGGTGCGGATCATTGGGTGTGGTAAGAGGTAAAGGCTGGGTAGGGTGGGGATCATTGGGTGTGGTAAGAGGTAAAGGCTGGGTAGGGTGGGGATCATTGGGTGTGGTAAGAGGTAAAGGCTGGGTAGGGTGCGGATCATTGGGTGTGGTAAGAGGTAAAGGCTGGGTAGGGTGCGGATCATTGGGTGTGGTAAGAGGTAAAGGCTGGGTAGGGTGCGGATCATTGGGTGTGGTAAGAGGTAAAGGCTGGGTAGGGTGGGGATCATTGGGTGTGGTAAGAGGTAAAGGCTGGGTAGGGTGGGGATCATTGGGTGTGGTAAGAGGTAAAGGCTGGGTAGGGTGCGGATCATTGGGTGTGGTAAGAGGTAAAGGCTGGGTAGGGTGGGGATCATTGGGTGTGGTAAGAGGTAAAGGAAGGGGGTGGGGAAGGAGGAAGAGCAGAAGGAGGGGGTGGTGTTGATATGTACGCACACGGTCACACACATACGGGCACACACACGCGCGCACACACACACACACACACACACACACACACACACACACACACACACACACACGCACACACAGACGCACACACAGACGCACACACACACACTCACACTCACACACACACACACACACACACACACACACAAACACGAATGTATGTACACACAACACACACATGCACACAAGCGCACACAGATATATGTACACACACGCCCCCACCCCCCCACACACGCACACTCTCTCACTCTTTCTCTCTTTCTCAAATGCTCACACACACACACACACACACACACACACACACACACACACACACACACACACACACACACACACACTTACACAAGCGCACATGCAGGCAAGCATGAGGTTGTGGGATATTATTCCTGGTGATGGCGCCAGGGAGGCTGATGGCTGCAGAGATCTGTGGGAAGAAGTTTGCTGTAGATAAGGAGGAGGGGGAAAGATAATAGTAATGATGATGATGATGATGATAGTGATAAAGATGAAAGTTTTGAGTCTTTCTTTGGGTCAAGGTGACTTCACATATGTGTAAGAATTACAGCTGATATGATCATGGACAGATACGTCACTTGAAAAGACCCCCCCCCCCTCTCTCTCTCTCTCTCTGTCTCTCTCTCTCTCACTGTCCATTTCACATCACACACACTCACACACGCATGCACATACGCATGCACGCAAGCACACATGCACGCCCGCCCGCCCGCATGCACACCCGCCTGCCCACCCGCCCGCATGCACATATAAGAATTACAGCTGATATGATAATGAACAGATAAGTCACTTGAAAAGATCTCTCTGTGTGTCTCTCTCTCTCTCTTGCTGTCGATTTCACACCACACACACACACATACACACACACACACACACACACACACACACACACACACACACACACACACACACACACACACGCATGTATGCACACATGCATACATTATATGCACACATGAGTATGCCCACATACACACGCTAACACACACACACACGACAGCACACTATATCCCACCACACATGCATGTGCATGTGCATGTGCAGGGGTTTATGGCGGTGCTTGTTATGTGCCTGCAACGCACACACATGCGCACGCGCACACACACACACACACACACACGCACACACACACACACACGCACACACACACCACACACACACACACACACACACACACACACACACACACACACACACACACACACAGAGTTAATATCAGAAAGTTCATCAGTTTCATGCATTAGTTGGTATTACTTGATATTAGGATTAAAATGTTATTTAACATATTATTTTCATTTGTTCTACAAGTTGGTATTGAATTGTTCATACTGCTATTAGGCATACAGATTAAAACCAGGTAAGGTAAAGTAATGTTGTTTGTAGCCCAGCTGACTGTTCATATGGGGATGATATGGATTATGAGCTAGTAAATGAATATATAGAATTGTGGTGACAGAGGCTACAGCAAAAGGAACAATAAGAGTAAAACCAAGAAGAACAAGTACTTTGTTGTTTTTAACTCATTGGGGACCATCACTTCCCCCCTTTTTTCTCTGTCTGTGAACGAAAAGAAAAAGCAACTCTGAAGGTGAGGCATAGATCACACTTAGCTTATCATCTTCCCCAGGTTTTCCCCGAGACTGGCTGCGCCATGAGATTAGGGCCAGGTTTATTGTGAAGTTTGGATGGGGGGGGGACAGGAGAAGAGTTTCTTCCCAACCTTCTCTTCCTGTGGCTTGTCCTGTGGCACAGACACAACAAACCACAAGAGTTATTTCCCTTCAGCGTTTATCATGGCGAGGTGGAATTACTGCCACACTCCTGTCTTGTTTCCCTTTCACATACACCTCAGGTGAAAGGAGGTGGTTGGTTGTGCGTCAGTGCAGATGCACACAGGGGTTTATGGCGGTGCTTGTTATGTGCCTGCAACAGGACAGTAAAGGAAGAGGCGGGGCCTGTGAAATATCTGCGCTGAAATTCAGTCTTCCTGCTGCACTTTTCTTCTTTTTTTTTTTTTCTGTATTGTGAACTGTCAGAAAGAGAGGATGTAAAGAAGGATTCAAAAAAAAAAAAAAAAAAAAAGGACGTGGATGGAGAAGAAGGTGTGGATGAGGTAGTAGGGAGGGGTGCAGGTATGGATAGAGGATTTGGAGTTGGGTCGTGGGGAGATATAGGGTGGTGGTGGAAGGGAATTGCAGAGGGGGTTGGGGGGGGGGGGGGGGGAATAGAAAAAAGTGATCAACAAAGAACAATTGGCCCTGCAGATGACAGCTGTCCTATATAGACATGTGTTGTAAAGGGACATGGGATGTAGGTGTCAAATTGGATGAGAAAGTAGTCATAATTTAATGGTATTCAAAGTGACTAAAAGCACTTTTAAATGATTCTGGAGGGTATGTACAGAGATGCAGGCACACCCAGCTTCATCCACCATTCCCATAAAGCAGCTGTTGGAAGTGACATGAATACTGCAAAACAAAAGCAGCAGCAGAGGCTGTAGCAACAGCTACAACAACAACAGCAGCCACATGCTTACACACACACACACACACACACACACACACACACACACACACAACCTCAGTGGAAGAAACTCCATTATGAAAAGAGGCGACTGTTGCAGTGAAGACTGCAATACTGTTTTGTCAGAGTGAAATCAGTAGTTTTATGTACACAGTCACCCAAGTGTGTTGTGAGTGTTACTGGTTTGTTGCCACAAGCCATCTTTAGCGAACTTACGACAACAGTTGCACATCAACTCCTCAGCGTCACAGAACTGTCCAGTAGTACCAAGAGAGTTTGCTCCTTTTGAAAGCATCAAACTAGCAAAGTCAAGCAAATCAAACAGTGTCCATAATGATGAAGCAAGCAAAACTTTCGGTATTAGCAACATATGGCTATATACTCATTTAAAATATATAGTCTATAAATATAAAATTTATAGTCATGAAAATTCTTGCTGGATATATGATGCACCCCCCTTTTTTTTCTAGAAAATGGTATGGAAACTCCTAGCTCTAAGATGGATCTGAAACTGTGCGTTGAACTTAAATCCACTGCTTAGTCTAGACTTGTTATATAGTTCTGGCTGAGCCTACCATTGAACCTCCAGACTTTTTACCTCATGTTTTTATTGTTATTAACAGAGCATACTATTGATCCTCAGTTAAATCCTTTTATATTCCTCGTATCATCTCGGATCATGTGGTTTGCTATTACTGTAGGATACTGTTGACCCTATATCAAGTCCACTTTGTGCCTCAGATTTGTGGACAAGACTTCCCAAGGATCCGTGACTCTCTTAAATTGCTGACAGCTGATGTTCTACACACTGTTTCAGAACGAAAAGTGACTCACCGTAATTGTTGATGGTGGAATTTTTACACAAAATTTCTGAACGATCGGTGACTCATCGACTTAGTGTAATTAGTGATGGATGAATTTTTGCACAGGATTTCTAAATGATCAGCTTTCTGAAAAGTTGGCAACTCAATGTGATTGTTGATGGTGAAGTTTTTACACAAGATTTTGAATGATCATTGACTCAGTGTAACTGTTAATGGCTGATAGTTTACACAAGATTTTGAATGATCATTGACTCAGTGTAACTGTGAATGGCTGATAGTTTACACAAGATTTCCGAAAGGTGAGGGACTCACTGTAATTGTTGGTGGCTGATGTTGGGCAGCTGGGGTCTGCAGCACCAGGTGTGTGGGCAGAACTGACAGTGACAGGGCAATCAGTCTCCTTCTTGCAGCATCCCCTGCTACCCTCCCCCTCTTCTCCACATTCTTACTTTCCACTCTCATCTCATCTGTCTCATCACTCCCCTGAAGACAAGAGGCTTGATGGGATGGTTGGCAGACTGCCCACCAGTGGTGTGGGCTGGAGGCACCCGGGTGAAGCTGCCTGTCCTGGTTCATTTGTGGATGATCTGCACTGAAGACAGAATGACGGCTGAGCCTCCTGTGATTTGTTTGAGTTGGGTTGTCAGTGTGTTGCTTTATGTCAGAATGCTGTTTGGCTGGCATGTGTTATGTATGTTGATATTGTGTTGCAGTATTTCCAAATACTGTCTGTTTGCCTTTCATAATGATGTGATTTTTTCTGTTGTTGTGCTGCTCAGGTCCAGATACTGTCTGTCTGCCTTGTGTCATGTGCATATGTTGTTTTCATTTTGTTGCTTTGTGTCCAAAAACTGTATGTATGCTTGTGTGTGTTGTTCTCGTCATGTTGTGTGTCTGCCTTGTGTAATGTATTTTTTTTCTCTTTCTTGTTGCATTCTCTTTTTTGTTGCATTCATTTGTGTCAAAATACTGTCTGCCTGGTGTATTTTATGCATGTTTTCATTGTGTTAAGAAATGTTGAAATACTATTCATCCGCAATGTTTAACTTTCACTCTGACATGCCATGACGACCAGGCAGCTAGCTGTTCCCTCTGTCATGTTCCTCCTTCTACAATTTAATATGGATGCAGTCAGATTTTATACTTAGGTTTAGGCCCTTGCTGATGGAAAAAAGTTATTTTGTCTTTTAAAATGGAGATGGTTTTTATTGATGCAAAGAGCTTAGAACAGTGTTGGACATTTTTTTGTGTTGGGCAGTCAAAAGAACATTTTTGTTTTTTACGTCACTGCAGCATCTTGATATTAGCCATAGGTATTTGACAGCAAAATGAAAGCAAAGTTCATTTGATACCATTTCCAGTGTTTAGAACAGTAGGCTATTATTGCGTATTACTCAATCAAGTCACAGCCAAAATGGACCAGTTTGTGCTGCAGATCACACGATTTTTGGCGATTTAAAAAAAAATCATAAAAAATCAACCACTTCACCTACGAGCATAAAACATACACCATTGGATAGAAAAAACAATGTATTTATCAAAAATGCTTACCTTCAGTGAGGAATCCACACAGTTTACATGATGTAAGGAATCCAAAATGATACACATTTGCAGAAAAACAAAAACTTTTTGTGTATACTGTAATCCACTTCTTCATGCTCTCTATCCTTCCACACAAGTTCAGTTACACTTCTGAGCACTTGGTATGACCAACAGAGAATAGTATATTTATGACAACTGCATAAAGCACAAGAATTTGATCACAAAGAAAAAGCTTGATCCACTCAAAATTGTATGATCGTGTTCAAAATCGTGTGATCGCGGGAACTGAGAGTAGGACAATTCAAATCCATATAAAACCCACTACAGAATACACGAAGAATAGTGTAATGGAAGCAAAAGCAAAAAAAGGCCCTAAGTTGTCCCTGAAACAAGATTTATTGCCCTTTGATAAAAGGCAGTATGATTTAAAAATCGTCAAACTCTGTCGGAAGTATGCGTCCGACACGCCTTCAAGCGATGTGAACAGTGTCGGAAACCTGCTTCCGACAAGACTCGATTGAATTAACAGACATGAAGGAAAATACAAATGTTACAGCAGCAAGGGGGAGAAATTTGTTACATGGTGCTTGTCTGGATAGTTCATGTTTGTGTGTTTTATTCTCACTCTGTTGCTGTGCATCTGATTCTGATCTCCTTCACAGTTGGCAAAGGGTTCCTTGGATGGATCATTTCCTGGCAGTTCTGTTTCTGTTTTTTGTTGGGTTGGTTGTTATTTTTCTGTCCATGTTTGGGATGCGCAGTGCAGTGCCTTTGGCTCTTGTCCATTGTTTATAACAGTAGGTTAATCTAGTGACTTTGTCGTCAGATCGACTTGAAGCATTGAAATGTTGAAAGAAAGTGAAAATAATCAGTCATATGTCTCAGTGCTAACTTTGTCTCTTTGTGTGGGGTGATGATGCTTTTGAATTAAGTCCAGTATTGTGATTCTCTTTTCTCTCTCTGTCTGTCTCTGACTCTGATTCTGTCTCTCTCTCTCTCTCTCTCTCTCTCTCTCTGTCTCTCACACACACACTCTCTCTGTGTCTGTCTGTCTGTCTCTCTCTGTGTCACTGTCTCTGTGTCTGTCTTCTCATTATTCTGCTTAAATGGTAGAAGTGAGTTAATTTCAGGTGTAATATCATTTTGTTTGATGTTAGTTATTACTTATGTTGATGTCATAGGACAAAAAATACCCGCTGAAATGGACTGACTGAAAATATCACACACACACACACACACACACACACACACACACACACACACACACACACACACACACAGGGACACAGACAGAGACACAGACAGGGACACAGACACACACACACACACACACTCACACACACACACACACTCACACACACACACACACACACACACACACACACACACATGCCCACACACACACACACACACACACACACACACACACACACACACACACACACACACACACAGAGCTTTCCAACTCTTGTCTCCTCCCCTCCACCTCTCCCTACTCTATCCCCACATCTTTGTCTGTTCAGTATTTGCATTTTTGTTGTTATTGGTTTCAGTCTCAGGTCTTTTTTTGTTGTTGTTGTTTTTTGTTTATTGCTTCCTTTGTTTTCTTGCCCCAGAGAGCTGGATGTAGAAAGCATGCTCAATCAGGAACCCTGTTAAAAGGAAAGTCTTCCAGTTGTTGTTTTGTTCGTTCAGTTTTCATTGCTGCTATCTTGTTGACTTGTGAGAAGTCTTTGGTGTGCTGTGTTCATTCCTCAGACTTGGTAGGAGTCTGTTGTGGATCCACAGGCAATGCTCAAGTCTTTTCATACAAACTCGGAGATAAAAATCCATTGTTTGGCAAAACTCGCAATAAAAAAAAATGAACCACGAAAATAACAATCGCAACAACAAAAACATCTTGGCAGAAGTTGGGAAGCGGGATGTGAGCATGTAGTAGGGTCTGGGAGTTTCCAGAATTAATTGGCAGAGCCGGGATGAGCCGCCCAATGTGTAGACCAGTATATCTTGGAGAAGGCTAAGCAGATAAGTGGCAGCACTGGGCCGCAGAGGAAGACTGGGGGCTGGGCCAGAGGCCAAATGTTAGGCATCAAAGCAGACACAGTTTCATGTCATCCATCTTCCCCTGACTGGGGCGCCTGATTAGTGGCAGGAGATGTGCAGTGGATATGCAACAGAGGAGGAAAGATTTGGTGAGGGGATGGGGATGAGGGAGGAAGGAAGGGGGGGGGGGGGTCCAGGATTGTGGAGGAAGAGTGGTGGTTGGAGTGAGAGCAGAGACTTGTGTTGGAGGGGGTGGGGGGGGGGGGGGGGGCAGCAAAACTGGGCTACTACTAATTGGAAGTATATCATCAGAGTGAATCAGTGAACAAGATGAACAGCTTGAGGATTGTCTGAGGGGTCAAAGGGAAGGAGAGGGGAGGGGAGGGGAACAGAAGGAAGGGGCATTGATTGCAGTGAAGGTGGAAAGTGAAGCGGAGGGGGCGAAGGGGCGTATAATGTATCCCTGGTCCTGATATTCACCCAATAGCACGTGAGCCTGATATTCACCCAATAGCACCAGTGACATTCTAGAACCCTTGCCAGCTGTGTTTATGAATCAGGTCTGGTCATGTAACGAGGGAGGCAGCCATATGCTGTTCATTAGTTATAATACTGTTAGGATTGTGGGCTTGTTTCCAAGTTGGCCTTGCTAATCATAATGGTGAAGGTCGGATTAATTGTGGGTGAATGTGACTTCGTGCTTCCCATGTGGCTGACTGGCGCCACATACCCCCCCTCCCCTCCTACTTTAATCGCCCCTCCCATCTTTCTTTTACCAGGTGCCCCCTCTCTTCTGCTCCCACCTCCCCATCTCATCCATTTTCAGCAATGTGGTATGGAAAAAAAAGGATGGAATGATTCAGATTAACAACAGTTAGTGTGATGTGCCATTGTGTATGTCTGTCTGTGTATGCACACACATGCATATCAGCTTGTTTTTCTCCATGTGTGTGTGGTGTGTGTGTGTGTGTGTGTGTGCAGTTTGTGTGTACAGGGTAATTGTGTGTTTATTCAGTCTCCCCGTCCCCTCCCCCCCCCCCCTTTTTTTTTTTAATGTTATTTACTCAGTATTGTTTTGATTTTTAAGCTTTTTGTTCACCTTTCAGTGCGTTCACAGTTTGCAAACTGTTTCATTTCAAGTTGTTACTGTGAATCAGCGGAGTTTGCTTTTATTTGTATTTTCTACAATCTAGATTGGGTAAAATAAAACAAAATTCTAATCTAGATTGGGTAAAATAAAACAAAATTCTATTAATCTCTGTGTGTGTGTGTGTGTGTGTGCGCGCGCGTGCGGACGCACACGTGCAGGTGTGTGCGTGTGGAGGTGTGGCCGCATGTGTGCATGCATGCATGTGTGCATGGGTGCATTTGTTATTATGAGAAGGAAAATTTTCAGGAGAACGCAAAAACCCATTCCACCCAGTCCCTGTGCAATGTTTGGGTAGGCCTACTACTGAATAGCATTACGAACCTGCGCCTGAGCAGTTTTCAGATGACAGGGGAGGGGGAGAATGGGGGATAGAGGGGGAAGGGTGGGGTGGGTTTTCTGTTGTAGCACCTGTCTCACCAGCCTTTGACTCGAGTCGAATGTAAGCACCTGTCTCACCAACCTTTGACTCGAAAGCACTCCCAAAATATCAGAGAACAGGGAGAATATTTTGTAAATGTGCATGTGCCAAATAGAAATAAAAATGAATGAAAACAGTATGCAGTCTGTAGTGCAAATTCTTTCCAGCTGTCATTCTTGTACCTCCATTTTTATTTCCGTGTGTGTGTATGTGTCTGTTTCTTCAGCTTGTTGAGAATGGTCTCCGGTTAAATATTTGAATTTCAGTCGATATCACTATATTATACACATATTCATGAATGAGAGTAAATGCTGCTATGTCTGTAGAAGGTACTGCCCACACTTCGAAAGATGCTGGTAAGATAGTGGAAGATTATTTTTTTCCCGTCTGAGAGGTGATTTTCAGGATGTAAGATTATTTTTCCTTGTCTGGCCATGCATTGGTTTGCAGAATGTTTATTAGTCCTCTCTTC
>CM065714.1:8812889-8870389 GCA_033310375.1 Conus canariensis | reverse complement strand
GAGTACCAGTTCCCCGTGCGGGTGGTCAAGGTGCCCGCCGGCAGTCGCGTTCCCTTGGAGGGAGTGAAGCTACTCATCCATGGCTGCCTCTTTTGCTTGACCACTCAGGTCCCGCCGCGCATCCTGCAGACCTGGAACATAGCGGACCTGAGGCGCTATGGGGCTGTGGACGGCAAGTTCTGCTTCGAGGGGGGATCCAAGTGTGGCAAAGGTGGGTGCACATTTCTCTCTCTCTCCCTTTTTTTGTGTTTTTTTGGTGTTAAATCTTGGTCATTCATGGATATCTCTTTGTAGTCTATACTACTATATGTATAGGTAGGTGTGTTTGTATGTGTGTGTACATTTTTTTGTTATCTGTGTGTGTGTGTGTGTGTGTGTGTGTGGGTGTGTGTGTGTGTGTCCCTGAGTGCATGTTTCATTCTTTTATTTTTTCCCTGTGTAGTATCACTAATCATGATGAAAACAAGTTAAACAGGAGATTCATTCATTCATTCTTTGTAGTGTGGCTAGAGGTAATGAACTGTTGCCAGTGAGAACAGCAGTCTGTGGAAGTGTGCTGTAAAGAAAGGTGTTGAAAATCTTTTTCTGCAGTTAGGATGTGTGAAGAACATGTGCATGTCAGAGGTAGGACAGCAGTATTGAGAGTTCGTTAATGCATCCCCTTGTTTTTGTTGATGTTATTGCTGTTGTGTAAGTACTTGTCTCAGAACACTGGATTGAATTAAAAAAAAAATTAAAATTTTTTTTTTTTAGTGTAATCAATCAGAGATTAGTTGGTGTATGTTAACTCTGAAAGAAATTTCAGTAGACTTTGCTTGCATAATTCATTTGTGATTAAAGCTTATAGCTGAAATAGTCTGTTACACCTTGAGATGGGTGAGCCCTTTTGAGATAAGTGGGTTAGGGATGCACACATGTGAACTTTGGTGGGAATTATGACATTGATGTGATCACAGTGAATTGGGGGATGTAACTGTCATGGTTAGGTAGCCAGAATGTGTGTGTGTGTGTGTGTGTGTGTGTGTGTGTGTGTGTGTGTGTGTGTGCGCGCGCGCACGTGCATGCGTGTGTGTGTGTGTGTGTGTGTTTGTGTGCATGCTCGCACAAGTGTGTATATGTGTGTATGTGTGCATGCATGCATGTGCGGGCGTGTCTTCACATATGCATATGTATGCTTGACCATGTGTATGTGTTTTGCATTCATTGATATGTAAAAGAGTGTGCATGCGTGTGTGTGTGTGTGTGTGTGTGTGTGTGTGTGTGTGTGTGTGTGTGTATGCACATGCATGTATGTGTTGTGTGTGTGCACATGTGTAGTTTTTTAAGTTTGTGTGCATGCGTTTGCGCGCGCGTGCGTGTGCAAGTGAGCTTGTGAGTGAGTGAACCTTTCTACCTACTTTTCTGTCTACCTGTTCATGTGTTTATGCGCCTGTGTGTCTGTTGTTTATTCTTGGCTTCCACCGTTAAAATGTTACCCCGTGTTGTAACTCAAAACTAAAGTGATGCTCACTCAGGGGTTGGGGTTCACGCTGTGCAAACGGAGCAAGCGGAGGAAATCTCAGAGATACTGCGCATCAACAGTCTGGGCAAGTCCTCCCCTGCAGATCAGTCCTTTGACAACAGGAGTGAGTTGGTGTACTGCATGTACAGTTTGTGGTTTGGTATGTGTACGATGCTAACTGAACCTTGGAGAGTAATAACAGTTTGCTGGGCCAGTGTTCCCCATTTTCTTCAGAACAGATCTGTGGACACTTTTCCCTGGAAGGTTACGGATGCCTTTAGTCAAATTCTGAGGGTCTGAAGACAGTGTTATGTTTCAGTGAGTTGCCAAGTCTGTTGTCTGCCCTGCTGGCTGCTGTACATACAATCGGAGCAAAAGAACCTTTCATTACTCCATCTACATCTAAAGTATTCTTCTGACCAACAGTCACAAATGAATTAAATTTTGTTTGTTTCCTTTTTCCTCCAAACTACCTCAGGGCAAAGTTAAAAGTGAACGTGAAGATGACAGCTACAGTTTGTGCATGCTTTTGGAGTTGGACTTGGGTATGCTGCACAAAGGTGCTGTTTTACTTTGCTGACTGGTTTGGTCTCCTGGAACTTCACCATCACTTTGAGCTTGCAAGCATATGTTTTACCTTGAACCATCGCATTAAAGACATTGTATGACTGTTTTTCAATGAATGTGCAAGTCCACTATTGTTTAACGTCTCTGTCGAATGCATAGTTTAGCGACTGGTGCGTAAGATGAAGGGAGACAGTGTTTTACTCCTTTTGTTTAAAATGAACGATGTAAAAGCAGCCTGATGAAAGTGACTGCAGCTTTGTGCCAGCTGGTTTTCACCTTTGACGGCATTTGTGATGTGATCTGGGAAAACTGAGCACAGTTGTGTGCAAGAAGAAAAAAATGGAAAGCAGTTGGAGTACATAATAACATGCATTCTCGGAACCCTTTGGTAGTAGATATATGTATGGTATTAAAATCCTGTGTATAATAGATGCACAGCTCCATGTCATGGGGAACACTGCTTACCTCAGAGCCTTTCCCTTCTTTTGGGTTCTTAGGTGGCAGCTCTTCCATGCTCTCTGCTGTTGTTACATGGTCAGTGGGTAGTCATACTATTGTGTGCCGTCTCCCATATTTTCATGATCAGTGAGGCAGCTGTAATGTTGCGTGTTGTCGGCTGTCGTTATATGGTTATTTAGGCAGCCATTATTATTGCGTGGAATCTGCTACTGTTACATGATCAGTAAGGAAGCCTTATTTATGTGTGGCATCAGCTATTGTTACATGATAAGTCACACGCCCATATTGTTGACATTCAGAATATTTAAATGTAAACAAAATGAAAATTAAAATCAACACTGTGTGCAGTCTATTACTTTTACATGGCCATCTAGGCAGCCGTGATATTTGAAATACAGGCTAGGTATGTTCACGTTTTTATAAGTTGCAATTACATTACATGGATGATAAAATCTTAGATACATGTCTTTTCTTTTGGTTCCACAATAGTGCCTGGTCTGATTCAAGTGTTAAGCCCCCCTACTAATGACACTAACTGCTTTCTCACAAACTTGACAGGGATAGTTCCTGTGAGCCTTCAGATACTCGTGGCTTTGACACTGACTCATCAGGGCAGGGATATGGATGTGGAGAGGACGTCAAAACTGAAGTCACCACTGGAGCAGGACATGAAGGGCCACAGTCTTTTTCTTTGTTTTTTTCCTTTTTTTTTATGTAATGAGGATCAGTGAGGATGAAGATGATGCACTGGAATTCTATTCTTATCAGAGACGACATGACAGCTCTGTGCTTCCTTTCATGACATATCTTGGCGTCAAAGAGATACAGATATCTGCAGTTAGGAACTGGCAGAGATGCCTAAGTGGATACAAGTTGACAGAGTGGTTCCAGTCTTCTTGTGTGAGTCCATAGCACGCTCAGCTCACAACAGGAACTTATCAGGGCCAAAACTACCCTCGAATAAATGGCCTCTTGACCTTGCAACATGCAAGTCCGTGATACTGATAACTGCACCATGGTGATGGCAATACGCACATTTTGTTTACATGAATACATGTGTAAAAAGTGAGAAGAGGAAGGGAGGGGGGAGGAGATGGGGCATGAACAAGTGAACAGATATGTTGACCTGAAAGACTGAAGGAGGGGGGGGAAAAAAAAACAAGAAAAAAAAATTGCCATTCATCTACAAACATGGAAAAATGACCATCACTCAGCCTGTCAGCATTCACCCACAAGGCATTGGCAGTCTCTGAACAATAGACCTTCACTGAACAACTGATGGCAAAGCTTACTGGGATGTGATTCCAAGACAAAGCCACAAAAGTTTTATCAAAGTATTGAAAGGAGTGGGAACACAACCAGTTGGCCAACAGATCCATCAGTGAAGGAATGAACTTTGTAATTTGATGGTTTTACCTAGCTAAGTGAGAATATATGAGTAAGTGAAAGAGTTCCAGAAGAAATTAACGTAACAGATAAAAAATCTTTTTCTTCTCATTAACAATTAAAAGGATGATAGATGCTTGAATTGTTATCAGTTTGCTTCTTTTGACTTGATCAGGTGATCAACCAACCATGTTAATGACCAGCTAGTCATGGAAAAAATGTTGTGGTTAATCATTTTAATCAAATTTGGTTACATATTTAACCTATTGAGTACATTCAAATGATGAGCCTACTGCCAGATTGCTTTGATCATGATGCACTATTACATTGTGTTGCTCCCAGACTCCCAGCTGCTGGACTACAGCCTGGTGACCCCGGACTGGGGGTGGAGCCAGGACAGGGCCGGGGGGCCGGGGGCCAGCGCCGTGGGGGCAGACAACTCCCCTCGCCTCGCCTGTTGCCAGGGGCTGCCCGCTGGCGGGGACCTGGACGAATGGGGTGGCCGCAAAAGACATTCTGTCAGCGTCACTGAGTACCATCGAGCTAGTGTGGCCACCTTCCAGGAGAAGCTGCGGCAGATGAGTCTGGAGAGTCAAGAGCGCCAGCGACTTATGGCCATTTATGACGTCCCTCCCAAACACCCTCGCAAACTAGAGACGGTGGCTGACTCGGGGTCTTTAGGTCAGGCCAAGGAGGACGAGTCTGCTGCCAGCAGTGTTGACCCTGGGTCAGAAACAGACGTACTATTGCCAGGAAACAAGTCCACGTCAGGGCTGATGGTGAGGCTGGATCCCGACAGTGCAGCGTCTCAAGGGGAGATCAGCCAGGGTCTGGCAGCATCACAGGGCAGGAGGGTCCTGGTCACCTCAGTGGCCGGCCGGGAATACTGCATTCCACGCAGTCTGAACACATCCATTTTTGACTCTGTGGTCAACGCCCAGGTGGATACCACCAAGCGGAACGAGGCGTTACAGACCCTGCACAAACAGGAGACGCACCTGCGCCAGGAAATTGACCTGCTGGACCAGATGTTGCAGTCCTGTCACTCTCCGTCTGAAGGTGAGGGGTCTGAGCTGCAGTCTAACGGGGACTCCACTGTAGACAGTATGGATCCTTGGCAGGATAGAATCGCTACACTGGAGCCTCCACTTAAATGTAGCACCCCCAACCATGTGACCCAGAAAACAACCAGTCTCCCTCCTAAAATTGGTAGCAGTGGTGACATGGACTTGGAACTTCCTGCCAACAGTCCATTGAGTCCTAATTTGCTGTCCAGGCTGGAAAAAATCCCATGGAATTCTAGTCTCAATGCTCCTCTGCCCTATGTCAATCTTGCCAAATATGATGCAGAGACTGATAGTGGCTTCATCTACATGCGTGGGGGGAGTGAGGCTGACAGTGGATGCACGGCGGCTGTCACCAAGCTGCATAGGAACCCTGCAGGAGGTAGCATGGCCAGCCTGCGTCATCGTGCCTTGATGGGTGTACCTAGTCGCAGCTTCAGTGAGACTCACATAGGACCTCAAAACATGATGGCTCACAATTTACTGGCCCCACAGAAACCTCTACCGTTGCCCCCCAAAGAGGAAAGTGAAGAAGAATTACTAAAAGATGATCCTGTAGGCTCTAGGGGTATGCTGCTGGAAGAAGACGGCTTGATGCCTCCTACCACCTATGCTCCTCCTGTTCCATATCCTCGTGTCCTTACCACCATGTCCACGACCTGTGCTTCCACATCTGTGACAGACTCCTCTTTGTCAGAATACTCCTCTCTGGCTACTGCCACAACACCCACACATGTCAAGCCTATTCCCATCAGAGAACCTGTTTATGCCAATGAACCTCCTCCACTGCTTCCCCCTCGTTGTAAGATGAACACACCTCCACCAGAACTACCGCCAAAAGGACCAGCACTGCTTCAGAGAAGCAAGTTACGAAGTTCAGGGTCAGGAGCTTCCATCAGCACGACTGTGCCTCCAGCTCCCCCTGTCAGAACACGTAGCCTCTCCGTTGGTTCGCAGAGCGGCAAGAGCAGCGAGTATGACAAATTGGCGTCGTGCTCTTCATCAGTGGTAGCTGGAGAGGTGAAGAAGAGTTCAGGGGAGCAAGCCTACCTGCCCATGGGCAGTCCCCAGAGCGCTCCCCGCAGAGTGCATGCAGACAGCAGTAGAGGAGGGGACAGTCGGCCTTCTAGTCTGTACATGACCAGTAGTCCCAAGCCACGAGTGAAAGGTGCTGTGTCTGGAAATCGCCGTGGTAATGCCGAGGTGCTCAGTGGATATATGGACATGGCCAACATGTTCGTGGATGAACCGAAGCAAAGTGCGATGGACATTGTGAACAGTTCTGGATCTGAGTCTGTCGGTGCCAGAGAATTATACATTTCAGAACCTATTCTGGATTCCAGCAGTGAAGCAACAGCTGACAGCAACTACATGGAAATGTCCAACTTTCCTGTCCAACCCAAGTCCAAGAGTGCTGTGCTGAAGAACTTGGAAGCCTTGCAGACCTACATTAGCACCACCTCAGCTGGAGAGTCCACATCTAAACCTGAAACATCCAGCTCACCTCACACTCCCCGTAGACTGAACACCCACAACAGTTCTGATAACCCAACTCCACCACCCCTCCAACCGAGGAAGTTGTAAAGTTTACAGCAAAATCACCCTCACTCCTGGTAGCAATGGAAGTAGCTCCAATATTAGCATCAGTACGGAGAGTGAAAATGTCGGCAAAAGTGTGAAGAATGCAGGCAGTAATGGGACACAGGATCATACACGACCCGCTATTCCCTTCACCAATCTAAAGAATTTTGAGCAAAAACAGTGTAAGTCCTATGTCAACACATACATTCCATCACCAGAAGTGCCTTTACCGGAACCACCGAAGAAAGAGGAAGGTTTCTTTGCACGTTTGATGCGCAGGAATTCTAAAGACAAGAGCACCTCCCGCAGTCAGGAGAGCCTGAACCAACAGAAAAACCGTACTAGTGTGTTTGAGCGAAGCATATCAGAACAAGGGGAGGTGGTTGATGAGAAGGTCGTGGGGAAAGTGAAGGCTGGTCGTCGAAGGTCGGCCAGCTTTCCAAACCGGCTCAGTTTTCAGGAAACCGCAGGCTGTGAAGCCACTGCCACCACCCCCAAAACTGACGCACCACCACCCCTCCCACCGCCCATAAAATCATCCTCATCTGTCAAATCATCTTCATCAGTCAAATCCGCCTCTCCAGCAAAATCCAGCGTTTCATCCAAGACATCTTCATCATCATCAACTAAGTGCAGCTCCAAGCCATCCTGGACCAATCCACAGGAGGTCAACACAAAACCTCCTCTTGAAAATCGCTCTGATAATTCTTCTCTCCATGACCTGTCAGATGACTCAGATAGAGCTCCTCTGTTACGGCAGGGTAGCGGCAATACTAGCGAGCTGCAAGTGTTGACAGTGCTGCATGTGCAGCAAGAGTTAGACGTCAACCCACTGGCCCGGCTTGGACCTCGTCTCGCGTCTTGTTCCAGCAGTGACCCCTTGTTCACCAAGTGCAGCGAGTCGTGTTCTTCAAAATTCAGTGATTCCTCAGTTTCTTTATCAGACTGCTCCAAAACAGCCTCATCTGATTCCTGTAAAATTGCGCTGTCTGATTCCTCCAAGACAGCCCTGTCGGATTCTTCCAGAACGGAGTTGTCTGACTCCTCCAAGACAGATGACGAGAAGTTGATTGAGCTGTTGAAGAGCGGTCAGAATTCATCGGCGTCGGTTGATGTTGACGACTGCAAGACGGTGATGACCTTGCCTCAAGAGCAGCAGTCGATGGCCAATGCTCATGAGGAAGCAGCCGCTATTGCTCGACATGTGGCCTCGATTCCACCTTTGATTCCACCCAAGAGCAGACGACTGGCTCTTTCCCCAGTGTCAGAGGTCAGCAGCCCGGGGACCTTGTCTTTGTCGACCCCCTCACCCTCTTCCCCACCCCAGCACCCCCTCCTTCCCTCAGCACCCAACCAGGATGAAGCCATCTATGTGGATATGAAAGAACTGCTTCCTCAGCCTGCACGTGGTGTGGCCTGTCTGTCGCCATCCTCCCTCCACCCCTACAACTGCCCCAGGGAGCAGAAGGAGCGGGCGCGGGCCACGCTGAGGATCACCCCGGCTATGGAGGATGAGGAGGGCAACATTTGGGTACCTCGCCATGATGCTGGAGGTACGTCCTTCACCTTGCCACCTTGATCATGTGGTGGGTGGCCTTGACCCCCCTGCCAGTAAAACATCATCCCATGGTACGTGATCTTTGCCATCTTTGGCATGGCATGACCTGGCCTTGACCTACTGTAGGTGCCTGACCTGTGAACTTTTGTCATGACAGGCTGGTGATCCTGCATCATCGGCCATTAATTAATGTCTTGGTTTGAGTAGCCACGGAACGCCCTTCTGTCACTTCTCTCCATGTATCTAAGTAAACCATTCAGACATGAAAGGTTTGTTTGTTTAATTAATCTGTAAACGTTAATCAAAGTATCTAAGAAGTTTAATATTGTGATTCAAGCACTTCGTAGAAGTAGTTTTAATGATTATTTATATTTCATTTTGTCGTGACTATCATGACTTTTGACTTCATCGCATGTTTGCATGAGCTGTCGCATGTGGACTTTCTTTGGATGAATGGCTTCCATTTCAGTTTGACAAGGGTGTGTGCTCATAATCTGTCATGCTGTTCTTTTTTATTCTTTCTCTTTTTAAAATAGTAGAATGAATACTAATCATAAATTGTAAAAACTTGCTTAAATTCTGTAACGATTTGACAAGTAGGCAGTATTAGATCATTATATTATGCGTATATTGGCTATTGAATCTGGTCAGGCTATTGAATTGCAGGCGAGCAAATTTCATGCATCTGTGATAAATTTCTTTTGCTTTGTTAGGATACCAAGAACTAAAGTTTGTTAATTGTAGTGGAGGTATTTAAAATTCTGTGTTAAAATTCTATGGAGTTGGAAAGGGGTAAAGGAGGATGAGGGTGAAAGGTTTTCTCTGCTTACAAGGTTGTATGGCTGTAGTGATTGAGTGAGACTGTCTGCATGACGCACATTTCAGCATGGAGACTTGCTTCAGTTTGATATGTACCCCTGAAAATTCTTGCAGAAGATAATGCATACTCCAAAGTTGTCTAGAAATGGGTATGTATACACCTTGCTGGGAGGTTGAGGTTAGACACTGGTTAGTGAGAGAGAGGATAGATGGCAGAGAGATGTGATGAAGAGATTACATAACGAAACAAAAGCCTGTAAGTCAGTAGTTTAAGAAATACAATCATCACCCCAGCAGATATTTTTTGCAAGCTGATAGGACCAAGCATGTGCCTGACCGTATACTTGCGCATGCGCTAATAATTATGATAAAGCATGCAAAACATAATTACACAGCATAAGAAAATGGTGAATTGTTTATGTATAAACCACAAGTGAGTTGCACAGCATGAGAATGTTTCTTTCAGTTTTTGGTTGCTCTTGTTTTCAGTCAGATGCTTGATTTCAAGTGATGTTTGTCAATCTTGCATGACTCAGAACAGCATGCTATGTTGATGTCATTTGCTTTGTGTTTCGAACACACTATCAGTTGCTCTGCTGACCAACTTCTAGGCTCTACTCAAAGAGCAGAACATTCAGTTGAAAGTACATGACTAGCAGGTTGTCTTAAGATATAGCATGCAGATTGGGTGGGAGGAGGGTGCAGGGGTAAGTTGTATGTTTTACAATAGCGACTATTAATAATATGTCATGTTTAAAAACAACATTCTGTGAACTCTTCCCCTCCCTGAAAACCAGTGGTTGCAACATTTTTCTCCTCAGAGTACCTGCCATATACATTGGTATTTCATTTTGGGGCAGTTAAATAGCAGAGTTCCTTGCCAAGAAAGCCACAAGATACAAGATGTCATAATTTTAATTCATTTCACAGATATGAAACCCAGTGTACAAATGCTCGAGAAAAACTTCTGGCAAGAAGACTGGAGCAAATCAGATACAGATGTGGAAACCTCAAGTACAAACTGGTGTAAAAAAGAAAAACCTCAGGCAAGAGGATCGGAACAAGAGATCCTTTTCCAGATCTGTCCTGACCTAAAAAGTACGTGTTCTTGGGAACTGGTGCACATTAATGATTATTAGTATATATATGTTAATGAAGCACTTGGCATTAACCACCATTTACTGGATGTGGATCACACACATTCTACACTGGCTCAAACTTCTCAAAAGATGGAGATGAACCACGGTGCATATCATGTGATGAGGCACTTGACATCAACCATCTTTTACTGAATGCTGGGATTTGCAAGATCTGAGACATAGAAGCACAATATAGAAGATTTGAGGTAAAAGGAAACCTTCATTGAGGCATGGAAATAGTAAATAACCACCAAGAAGGGTTTGTTCCTGCTACCATGTCAGGACAAACTACATTTTTGAAACTCCAAACAAGGTCTTCTTGTATGTTGAGTGTACTTTTTATCTGCAGTTGTTCAAGGCGAATTGATTCCATAAACAGCAGTCGTTTGTCTTATGATGACAGCAAGTGTTATTTTTTCTTGTTTGTCATTTCCTCCAGATTTAAGTTTTCGTAAGTTAGAGATCAGAATGCTTTACCTTTTTATTTATTCTTTTTTTTTTCCAATCATATCAACTTGAGAATGAATATTTTGAGTGTGTTTCTCCCTCAGTTTTTAAATATGAATTTGAGAATTAATGTTTTCAGCTTAATTTCTCCTTCTGGTTTTAAAACTGAGAGTTTGAATATTCATGAATCTTTCCACCTGGATGTTTATTTTCTGTTTACAGTCTTTGAATTTTGACTACATTCAGGTCCACTACAGCCTGTCTGGCTGGACTGCCAACATAACTTGGATGGTCTGAACAACGAGTTCAGCCATTCCGCATGTGGACTTGAGTGCATAGACTGCATTTTCTGCAACGTTTTGTTGAAATTATTCCGACCAGTAGGTGGGTCTGTACACAGTCCAGCAGAATAATTCTGAAAACAAATGTGCTGAAACTTTGGTTAGCGCAAATGGATCGATCTGTCCTGACAGTCTTCCCCTTTTTGGCCACACAAACTATGAAAACAACAGCAAGGCTCAGATGGGTCGACTGATGTCACACTGAACACATCATACATATATGCAGAAGTCTTTTAAGGGTCTTTACCCCGTGCAGGAAGCATGGTGGATTCGTAAAAGGAGCAGGCATCAAAGTTGGATGACCTGGGTTGTAAATGATAGGTTGTCTGCTACGAAGTATGATGGAGATTAAAAAACAAAAGAGATAAAAAAATGAAAAAGAACAAGCTTGCTCAATGAAAACATGGTAAACTCAGATCCTCAAATTGCTGATCTACAAACGGTTTGTTCTGTTTTGCCGTAGTCTTGCTCTTCATCGCAGAAGCTCTGATTTGCCAGCCGGAACCGGCTTCAGCACAGATGTTGGTGACATTGGATGTCAGTACAAATGGAATAGAGAATTCAGTTCACATTGAGTTGCCATCTGAAAGAGAATCAAATGAGAAGAAAAACTGCAGAGGAATGACAAGGTACAAAAGCTGCCACATAATAATAATAATAATAATAATAATAATGGTTTCTTATATAGTGCTTAATCAAACGAATTTCTCTAAGCACTTTACAAAGTCAAACTACATTCACCCTTCTCATATACAATAATACACCTTACACCCAGCTACAAATACTATTACTACAATAACTAACAAATCCTTATCCTACGAGTATGATATTCACTTATTTTTCAAATATCACTACAAAAACTTAATCCTATAACGTTCAGTCATACAACAAATACATATAATAGAAAACATACACATACACTACATTTGAAAAGGCCCAGACGGCTATGAGATAGGTTGTACCCCCCCCCCCCCACCCCCCCCAACAGCATTGACTAATTATGAGAAAATAGATGGGTTTTAAGTTTAGACTTGAAAGAAGAGATAGAATCTGAATGTCTGAGAGAGTCTGGCAGTCTGTTCCACGTCGCTGGAGCTTGAAAAGAGAAAGATCTTTCACCAGTAGTAGTCCACGGCTGTTCATAGCAAGCCACTTAGTTCTGAGAGGCGGGGGAGTTTACAGCTCGCCCGCAGCTGCAGAGGCCAAGCCGTGAATGCAGGTCAGGGAAAGGGGTGTTTTCTGCAGGCTGCTCCCCACCAGCCAGCTAACCGTGCTGTACTCGGCGAACTGAATGTCATCTGTGTAAAGCCAGTCTGGCAACAATGTATTCGGCATTGCTGGGCGGCCATTACAAGTGGGGCTGTTAGTTTGATAATTAGTGGTTGTCATGAAAAATGTAATATATCTGTGCTCTTGAGATGACTGAATAGGCGAATTCCTGACAATTCTTTTAATACCAAACTCGACTAGGTTTATTTTCCTGTAGATAATGTAGATACGGCATGAAAGCTTGTACACAAGTGGTCAGGCGATATTCAAACAATGACAACACACACACAATTGTGCAATAATGACGTCATCACTTTCTGGGAATTTAATTTTCCCTAATTAACTAGTACACAAGTTTGATACATGCCTCTGCTTGGACTACAACAACAATAATGTTGGATCAGAAATGTGTAAGCCTCGTTTGTTCGGCCCTTTCACTAAGTGTCTCGCATGGGACGGAAAAATAAAGCTGTGAGTCCTGAAGCGAGTCATTCGTAGAAGGCGGTCGTCAGCACAGGAGCGTAGTTGTCGAGAGGGGGTGTAGATTTTAAGGAGATCTGAGAGATAAGAAGGTCCATTTTCAAAGAGAGCAGAGAAAGTGAGAGTTGAGATTTTGTACGAGATACGGTTTGAGACAGATAGCCAGTGAAGAGAGTGAAGTAGAGGCGAAATGTGATCATATTTTCCTGCTCTACAGATGACTCGGGCTGCATGATTTTGGATTCGCTGTAATCTTTCTATCAGGTATTTTGGAAGGCCGGCCAAAAGTGAGTTGCAGTAATCTATTCTAGATAAGACAAATGCACAAATGAGAGTTTTTGTAGCATCTGCAGAGAGAAGGTGACGTACGGAGCTGATTCTTCTTAGTTCTAAATAGGCAATCTTGCAAATATTTGAAACCTGTTTCTCAAAGGAGAGGGAATGGTCAAGAATGACCCCTAGACTGCGGACAGAGGTGGAGACAGAGACAGTACAGTCATTGATAGTGACAGTTGAAGGCAGAGAAGGATGGTTAGGTTGTTTTGTCACGAACATGAGTTCCGTCTTGTCGTCGTTTAGTTGTAGTTTGTTGGTTGTCATCCAGTCCTTCAGGTCTGCAATGCAGCCCCGCGTCCGAGAAATCAGTGAGTCAATTTCAGCAATGGGAGCCGACTGATGAAGTTGAGTATCGTCAGCAAAGCTCTCATGCGACATGGCGTGACCACTGATGACGTCAGACACAGGACTAGCATACAGCACAAAAAAGACTGGCCCCAGTATAGAACCCTGAGGCACACCGTACCTAAGAGGAGAACTGTCTGAGTATCTGCCCTGTACACACACTGTCTGAGTCTGTCCAGTCAAGTAAGAGATAATCCAGTCGAGAGCTGTGTCTTTGAATCCAAAGGAAGTTTGAAGCCGTGAGAACAAAATATTATGATCAATCGTGTCAAATGCTGCGGAGAGGTCTGACATCGCTAATAAGGAAACGTTCCCATCGTCAAGCCCGCAGAGGAGGTCATTGACTATACGGAGGAGTGCTGTCTCACAACTATGGCCTTGTCTGTAAGCAGATTGATGAGGATTCAAAAGGTGATTCTTTTCGAGATGTTCTAGAATTTGTTCCAAAACGATCTTCTCCAATAATTTTGATAGAAATGACAAATTTGATACAGGCCGATAATTCTTTAAAACATTTTTATCTAATGAAGGTTTCTTGATCAATGGACGTACCACTGCGGACCGGAAGATTTCAGGAACGTGACCAGAGGACAAAGAGGTATTGATAACATGAGTAAGATGGGGTAGGACATCATCAATGCACTGAAAGAGCAAGCTAGTGGGAATGGCATCAAGTTCACATGATTTAGAGCAGCATCGCAAACAAAGTTTTTTGACATAGTCTTGACTAACAGGACTAAAACAAGCCGAAGGAGGTCCACAGTAAACTTTGTCATTCAGAGAATGTACAGGTGCAGTAGAATCTAGCTTTTCACGGATAGTGTCAATTTTGCCATTAAAAAACTCTAAGAATTTCTGAGGGAGCTCTTGAGTTTGGAAGATGGTGGGAAGGGGGGAGTAGCTGACTTTGCCTAGGAGACTATTTGTGACACATATGGGTCGTGCCGAGTGGGGCTACTGCATTCTCTTCACAGTCACGTTCAACCGAACTTTTTCAATTGTGGATTGGTGCTGGTTAAAAAAAAAAAATCTGATGCGTCTGAAGCACTACTTTGTAAACTCAAGAATTTATAGTATGCTAGAAGCTGAATATTATAATAAATTGGAGGGAGGGGAAGGCGAATGGGGATCTTCATTTTTTCCGCTTTAGTGCGCCCTTTCTCTCTTGCTGGCTTGTGTGTAAGTGTGTGTATGTGGTGTGTGTGTGTGTGTGTGTGTGTGTGTGTGTGTGTGGTGTGTGTGTGTGTATGTGTGTGTGCCAATTCTGTTTTTAGAGTAGTTTGCTGCTCTCAGGATCTTGCTGTTCTCACAACGAACATGCTGCTCAGTTATAGTTAAAGTAATGCAGTAGTTTCGTTGTTGTTTGTTTATTGTCATTCTTTCTGTTTGTTTATTTGTTTGCTTTTTTAAAGAAAGGTGAGTTCGGGCTGGATCATTGATTGAGTCTTGTGAAAAAAAACCGTAGATAAATCCCTTAGATCTTCCTGTAGAAGACAGATGAAGGCATGGCAGTATCAACATTCATCCCCGTACTCTCTTCTGTGTGAAATAGGGGAAAACAACTCTCTCAAGGCAGCATACTCAGTGCATGCATGTAAATTAGAGAGAGCTGCTTTCAAGTACATCGAGCAGAAGAGAATATAGGGGTAAAGCTGGATATTGCCAAAATCATGCCGACATGCAATGCAGCCATCTTTCACTGCGGCATGCTGTCCTACAATTGTGTTTATTTTCACTTCAGTTACTTTCTCCTTCAGGCCTTTTTGTTTTGCTTTGTTTTAAACAAGTAATAGAATATCTCCCTGAATCTGGATTTTTTCACTGTGAATGTTGTCGATGCTGCGCTCGGATAGTGTTTTGCTATCGTCATGTGTCAAAGAATGAAAATATACTAAATTGAAAAGTGGGTTAGGCAGATATGAGAGAGAGAGAGAGAGAGAGAGAGAGAGAGAGAGAGAGAGAGAAATTTGTGTGTGTATGGCAGTGGACATGCAGTGAATCGATAGATCATCATTTGTCTCATGACTAAATGTTTGTTTTCACTGCAGTCAATTTCTATGTTGAAATTGTATGGCAGGTGCCAAGGAATGCCAGTATAGAGCTTATAAATTGTTTAAAAAAAAAAAAAAATCAACTTCGGGGGCCTTTGCCCCCTGACCCCCGCAGGGGTCCTGCCCTTTGACCTCGCCAAGGGGGTCTATGCGGCTTCCTGGGACCCCTGGTCTTAGTAAGAGCAAAGAACTTTTTGGCACTTTCATGCTTGAATATGGAGTTAGGTAAAGTTTGAATTGTCTTCTCTTCTTGCGCGTCTGCTTATAACTTGATGTGATCTGAATGTTTATCATTAATCATTGACTGATACTTTAATGCACAAAATTAATGGGTTCCTGTGATTTAACTTTTAAGTAGGAATATTTCACCGTTTGGGATCATGGGATGTGCTTTCTGGTTCGTCACACACTGGAAATAACAACCACTTTCTTCATAGAGACGAACACTTCTACAACAGTGACACCAACTTGCTGCTTCCTTGCTGCCATTGTGAAGCCCAGATGGGGGAAGTTACAATTTGTCCCTGTCCAAACAGAAAAGATTGCAACTGCTTCACATGCACATGCTTATTCATAGTCGGTCAAGATGGTGCTTTCCTTTCACAAAGTCAATATGATGAGAATGCTTGCTTTTAGTTTCACATATTTACAGGGATGGACAAATTCAGTGGCCTGTTTGCCCAAAAGGAAGTGAAAATGCTGGCGGGCTAGTGGATTTCGTAACTGAATATCGTTCTCTGAGAATTTCTGGAAACGTGCTTTAATTTTGATCTGGAATGGCCGTTCTTTCCATCATTTTAATGGCTGCATATACAGCTGATACAGACAGAATAACCTGCTGGGTTTGCAGACTTTATTATTTAACTTGCACTAAAGCCTGTCGTCTGGTGGACCCTTATTTGTCTGTGAACTTAGTTGCAATGTTGTGGCTATATTTTTTGCTTTGCTGCTAAGTCTTTGCTCGAGTGTAATGATGTGAAAATGTCTCTAAAACCTTTAGAAAAGTAGTTTGAAAACTGTAAGCAATTGCGGGAGATGGAGGTGAAGTTAAATCTAAAAAAGAGGGTCTGGAGCACTTTTTTTGTCTGCATTAAAAACCATAATTCTAAATTAATATAGCACTGAGAAAACAAGGCACCTTTGTTGAGATTTCCTTTTGATCTTGAATCCAGTTTACTTTTAATTTTTATGTTTGCTATATATTTAAAAGGAAAACACACACACACACACACACACACACACACACACAACACACACACACACACACACACACACACACACACACACGCACACACATGCACACACACACACACACCACACACACATGCAGCACACACACACACACACACACACACACACACACACACACACACACACACACACACACAACATGGAGCCATATGTTTGAAATATCTGGCTCATGAAAACTTTGACAGCTAGTGGAACCTTTGATGTAATAGCTTGGCTGGCCAGTGAAAAATTTTGAGCTTCTCCAGCCCTGCATGTAATGAATCTGTGGCTTTTGCAAAATTGATAGAGAAAGATTTTTAGGATAGTCATCTTCATTTTGTGTGACATGCATATGGCTGCCAGTTTTCTCGTCATTATAGTTATTTTTGTTTTCATTCTACTGTTCATTTTTGCTTGAACATTTTGAAAGCAAACTGACAAAAGACATGAGTTCATGGTTATTTTATTTTTCTCCTTCAGTTCAAGTGCACAGTTTCCTATGTTTGTGTTCACATCATTTGTGTGGAATTGTATTCATTGATATATATGTGACCTTCCACCACAAAACCAGTGTTAACTCGATTTTTGAAAGTTCTGAGATATACATATATTTAAAATCTACAGATTTTTCTGATTAATTTGATATAAAAATGAACGCTATAGGGCAAAAAATAAGAAAGTTATGGTCATTTGAAGTGGGTTACTGTGCCAACGGCCATTTTGAGCAAACGGCTTCTAAAGTTTTTGCTGTCATCTCCAGCATATTTTCCTTAGCAACGGCATCTTACTTTTGACCATACTTATTTTTAGATGACACACAGAGAAACCGGGAGAGTGTCACACACACTTTCGAATGGTATATAACATGATGGGGTTCTGTAAGGGTTGCGTTAAGTTTTAGGTGAGTGAAAATGGTCATTTTGCGTTAAAAGAAGTTCATATTGATTCGAGGTTAGGCTTTTAAATCTCAATTTTAACGAATGTATTGGTTGTTTTGGAGCAAATGGATAGTGCCACCTGAAAGTTTAGGGTGTAAGGAACACATTTCTGCAAAAAAGTCAAAATGCCCCAGGTAGACCCTCACCAGCTATTTTCAGCTGTAGCCGTGAAGTAGGCTGCAGTAGGCTGCGCGAGTTAAGACTGGTTTCGTGGTGGCAGGTCACATATTTTCAGGTCTTAATCACCTGCAAATTGTTTTTCTGTGTTCATTGATACAGCTTGTCCACATATAAATTGCGCCTAACAGTGCTTAATTGATCATGATTGTTAAACAAGTTTCTGGTCAAAATGACCAAATTGATGATAGAAAATTAAGCTTCAACGAAAGAGGACTTGACTCAGATTTTATTGAAAAATCCTCCATTGTTCCTCTTGTAAGGAAAGTCTTTCTGTTGCTAGAGCTGAATAAAAAGGAAGGAAAAACCCAGTGGTTGTGTTACACGTTTTATCATATCCAACATTTAAATGTTGCTGTCAAAAAAAAAGAAACTTGGAGAACACAGGAAGGATGAAATGAAATGTCCTTTTAATCTACATACACACGCGCGCGTGCACACACACACACACACACACACACACACACACACACACACACACACACACACACACACGCCCACAGGCATACATACACACATGCACACACACACAGGCACACACATGCACACACACAACCAGAAATGAATGTTACTGTTTTTGTATGTACACGGATCATGTGCGTGTGCACCTAGGATTATTACATACTTACCAAGACACTTTCAAATGTTGATTGCTTGTGCATGTGTTTCAAGCAGTTGTTTGAAAAGAGATCAGTGCAGGTTGTCAATTGCAAGTGTTGTATCAGGTCTTGGGAAATGGAAAGGGAAGAAACTACTTCTGTGATATTTATAACTGCCATTGCAGTTTTGTGCTACCATGCGGCATTAGATTTGTGAACTAATGTTGTAGGTGCTGATAGTTCTTTCAACAGTTGCTTAACAGTGATCCTTTGTGAGTGGGCCATGAGATGGAGATGAAGCATATTCGGTTAGCAGGTCCTTTGAGAGTGGGCCATGAGATGCAGATGAAGCATAATCTGTTAGCAGATCCTTTGTGAGTGGGCCATGAGATGGAGATGAAGCATATTCTGTTAGCAGATCCTTTGAGAGTGGGCCATGAGATGCAGATGAAGCATGTTCTGTTAGCAGATCCTTTGAGAGTGGACCATGAGATGATGTTGAAGCATATTCTGTTAGCAGATCCTTTGAGAGTGGGCCATGAGATGCAGATGAAGCATATTCTGTTAGCAGATCCTTTAAGAGTGGACCATGAGATGATGTTGAAGCATATTCTGTTAGCAGATCCTTTGAGAGTGGGCCATGAGATGTTGATGAGGCATATTCTGTTAGCAGATCCTTTGAGAGTGGGCCATGAGATGGAGATGAAGCATATTCTGTTAACAGTTGTGCAGTGGTACTTTCGAGGGTGTGTCATGGAAGATGTGCCATGAGAAATATGTTTATGTATAGCTTTTACTGTTTGTGAGCTGGATAGTAGCAGAGTAGAGGGTATGCTAAAGAAAGCAGGTTGATTACAATGTAGTTTTTACTGTGTGATCGACAGGTGCTTGGCAGGAATATGTGACGCAATGCTGTGAGAAGTGTGCAGCTTTGTTTGATGGATGGTTACTGACAGAGATACTGTAGAGGTGCCATGAAAAGTGTGTGATTGTGATGGTTTGATGGACTGTTGTGGTGTTGTGTGCAGGAGTCCGTTCCCGCTCTCTACCTCCAGTGCCTGTGTTATCTTCCAAACTGCCCCCTGCCTTCAGTCACCCCTCCCCCCGTCTGGGGGGTGAAGCCCCTTCCAACCTCTTTGAACTGCGCTACACCACCCCTCTGGTGGTTTCCGTCGACCCGATGGAAGGGGCCGGGGAAGGTCTGGCGGAGCCGCTGTCCATGTCCTCTCAGGGCAGCTGCCCCAGTCTGCGCAGTTTGGACGACGTCGTCATCCGCGCCAGCCCCGCTGCCACTGTTTTACGGCCACGGTCTGGCAGGGACTATCAGGTGATAGAGCCCGACGTTTAGGGTCAGAGAGCTTGTCGTCCAGTCCCGCCACCCAGTCCCCGACCTACAGCTCTGTGTTCACGTACGAAGAGTCTTCAGCAGCTCACAAGTCCCCGGCCTCCCCCAGCACGTTCTCGTGGCACAGTCGCGAGCACTCCCCTGGCCAGGCCTTCATGTCCTCAGGACCCTCCACCCCCCTGTCCAGGGAGAGGACTCCCCCCACTCCCTCGTCAGCCTCGCTGTCGTTGTCCAAAGAACCCACTCCATCCCCCAAGGTGCAGGTGAGGAGGGACCCTCCCTTGCCTCCCCGCAAAGTGCGTGTCTGTCACCGAGCGCACTCCGAACCGTGGTCTGGTCGCACAGACTTTCCTCGTGTGGTGTGTCACAGTACAAAGACATCTCCTCCCACCACCCCCCAGGCGCCCATTTCCCCACTTGCCCTGCCCCCAGAAGCTACACAGCCTGCCTTGAACTATGCAGAGATTGATTTGACGGCCATGGTGTCCACCCCGCCCCCTGTTGAACTCACGAGGCGTTCTTCAAGGCGTCAGAGGAAGCCTCTGCCCAAACCCGTGATGATAGAATACACACAAATCGATCACACGGCGACCACTGCCTTGAAGAAGGCGGGTCAGGAACACGCCCAGTCTCGTGAAGACAACAACAGTCTGCGCCGGGGGTCTGCAGCCATGAGTCTGGCTCGCAAAAACTCTGCTCCGGCCTGCGCAAAGGACAGGAAGTATTATTCTGGTGTCGCTGGAGAAAGGAAACTTAGCACATGCTCTATGGACTCCATTTAAGGCTGTCGCACTGTGTGTGAGTGTGTGTGTGTGTGTGTGTGTGTGTGTGTGTGTGTGTGTGTGTCGCTACAAGACACATGATCAATGGATGTGCCAGTCTGTGGATTCAGCTGTTTCTTTGGTAGTACAGGAATACTTTTGGTCAGTGCTACCAAGGAACATACCTTGCTTTAACGTGAATTTCTGGTCAGTACAATCATCCTTAAAGTTTGATCAGTCAGGGCCTGTCATCAAGTAGAGCTAATTTATTGAAGCAAGGCAATCAAACAGGCCTCAAGATGCTGACTACACAGACATAAGCATCAGCAGTCGCTTCACCTGAATGTTATGTGAATGTTTGTGTCATGCAAACCTTTGACCACAACATCAGATTCTTCTCCTACAGCATATTGAAGACTGTCCACAACTCAGGCGTCCATAAGTGTCTGGCCCATGTAGGATGCTATTCTCACTGTTCAGCGGGCTTGACATTGGAAATAAGCCAGTCACAGAGTACACTGCATTTCGTGACGCCTGTTTACTGTGTTAGAGCCTGGAACTGTGCATTGTCTTCATTGTCAACACATGAGACAGCCGTATTCGAGAAGAGTCATGCTGTTAGGAGTGTGTGTGTGTGTGCGTGTGCGCGCGCGTGCTGGGATTACACGCATGTATACTTGCGTTTGTTTATGTGTATCATAACTACACAAGAGAAAAACAGACTAGTCAGTCACCATAACCCAACCCAGGGAAGGAAAAATGACAACTCAAAGCCTTTCATTGACAACATACACATGTCCACTGACTTTTTTTCTGGTCATGGAGAACATTTATAGCCCCAGAATGGTCAGTCTTTATGAGTTTCTTCGTGCGAGAGTGACAGGGAAGGTGAGGGGATGTAAGGTACTGATTTTTTGTGTGTGAATGGTATTGTGTGGTATGAATGCAGTGCAGTGTATAGCTTTGTGGGTAGCACACATTCTGTGTGTGAAATGCAGGTGTTGTCCAAGGTAAGAGTGCTTTGGCCTCAGTGTGATGCCGCCCTGTGCTCTCCCTGCCAGTTGAAAGGCTGGTTCAGAATGTCCCACCATCAGCTTTCTCCTGGTTCTTTATCCAGGTAGCGGAGTGAACAGCACCCAGTGGAGTGGATGACTAGCATGCATGAGCGTAACTTGATGATGGGCCTGACTTGATGACTGCAGGAGTGTTGTGTTTGATCATTTACCTCATTTGTGTTGAACGTGTTTGTATGCGGGACTTACTGTGTTCTCACACCAGTCAGTCATCACCTTACTTGAATCCCATTGAGGATGGACTCCAGGGGCATTGTGAAGTTACTTTACAGTTCCTCTGCTCAAGTGGTGCTGTTCTGTCATAGCAGCACAGCTGACACACAAGTCTTTAGGAAGGTGAAATCTCATGTTCACAGCAAATGCGAGGGAGTAAACCTTGTTAAGGCACACTTTGAAAAAAAAAAGTAGTACCCTGCTTCAGCAGATAGACAGCTAAACTGATGGATGTTGAGAATAACTGACTGATGTTTAGAATAACTGATTGATGTTTAGAATAACTGATTGGTGTTTAGAAAAACTGAATGATGTTTACAATATTGGCTGATGTGACTGCATGGAGACAGCAGGATCTGAATATCCCTTGAGATGTTGTGTTCATCTGGGCATACACTATTCAGTCGTTGGGGCCAAAATTGATTTCTAGATAGGACTTGAGCCATTGTTTTTGTCGTTCAGTTTTGATGTCACAATCATTTCATGATTAGCTCAACAATGTTATATTTGGACCAGTTTGCAGCACATAGCTCAGAGTTTGACCTATTTAATGAAGACATAGCTCAGAGTTTGACCTTCTATTTAATGAAGTGAACTGAATTTTGGTTTGCCGTTACGGGTACATGTTTCTGCTTTGAAGCCCCTTTACACAGTGGACACATGGCAAACACACAGAGTGCTGATGAAAATGAAGAAAATGTGTGTACAGTAGAAAGCCAGTTTCATGTTCCAAAGTCTAACCAGGTAGACTTTTTGGGTGCTAATTTAAATTTTTTTTTTTTTTAGCAGAATTGGGTTATAAGTGACAGTGATAATGAAACAAAGGTTGTGCACGTGAATAAGTCGTGTATCAAAATGTAGGAAATCGAAAATATCTTAAATTTTGGACTTGTGAAGAGATCTGAAGAATCTGACAAAAGAAAATGTTTCAGATTGCCGAAACTGTAACAGTGGAAAAATACTGGGGAGTCTTGCATTGAATGTAGACATTGGATAACGAAGGAGGGAACTGTTAAGAGTTACTGGAATGTAACTGGTGCTGCTCATTCTCATGTAATCCATTTCTCAACAAGGCACTTGCCTGTCACTTCTTCTGTCAGAACCTTGCCAAAGTTTCGAAGTAGTTTCGCCTGTGTAAGCTGTTCTGAAGGTGGGAAAGGATCTTTCCTTGTGGTCACAAACAAACCAGGGATAACTGCAGAAGACAGAAGTACAGAAACACCCAGCTGAAGCATTACTCTGAAAGAACAGGCTTCAACGGCGAGCAGCTATCATAGTACCGTTGTAAGCATCATAGCCGTGCTTGCTTGGAGATTGGGCTTGTGCCCCATTTGTTTATGTGATTTTCCACCCTGACCAGCTATGGCCCTGAGCTGAGTGCGGCTGTGTGGGATCCAGTGGGCAGATTGGAACCATCCACGATACAGCTGAGCTGCGTCCACTGAGTGGAAGTGTCTCTTGGAGTGTTGCTCACATTTCATGACTAACGCTATGGGTGTTTGCATTTCTCGGGCCTGGTTGGTGCCATTTTTGAAAGGGAGCTTGTGAGAAGACCTTGCATTATGGAAATACCATAGCATTGTTTTCTTCATCGTCATCTTCACTGGTCATCTTTTAAGTCCTCAGTGTGTGGCCCTTCATGCCCAGCTCCCATGGTGACACTCCCTTTTTGATTGTCCGTCTATGACCATGGACATGATGTGATTGTGTCAGAGGCATTGATTTTGGCATATTTATTGGGGCAGTCGTTTGAAGGAAATGGTGGTGCCCTTTGGATGGGATCACTCACAGTTTGTAAACTAGATGCAAAGTGAGGTGACTGCAGGTGGAAATTGAAACAAATTTTAAAAAGTATTTGATAGAACTCCATCAATTATTGAGGACAAACAAATTACAAGTCAAAACAGACGCGTTTCGACCTCACAGGTCTTTTACAGGCAAGACAAACAGCACTGTGGACAACAGAAATTGAAGAACGAGCAATCAGTTCTCATATTTGGCACAAGATGGGTGTTGTCCTAAGTGCTGTTTATCTTGCCTGAAGAAGACCTAAGAGGTTGAAACACGTCATGTTTTGTCTTGTAATTCGTTTGTCCATGTTAATTTGTGGAATTGTTTTAAATACCTTTTAAAATAAATTTTGTGAACTGACGGCCGGAGAGTGTCACCACATCCATCCAGAAGCGGCTCCAGTGAATTTGCTGATACCTACAAGTTGAACACGAACTCGTCGTGGGCATCAGTAGGGAGGGGAGATCAAAACAAGTCACCACTGGAGAAGTCATGCGTGAAGGGCCACAGAATTTGAGGGCTGGTGAAAAAGAATTTGTGTACAATAGTCCCCAAGCAGAAGAGCTTGGTGCTGTGATTAGTATCAACACAGGAAGTATCTGTACTTGGCAAAGATTTCAGAAGCTGTTGTGAGGGAGTGCTTGTAGTGACTAGAACAGTGAACTATGTGACAGCAGAGCAAGTGACAAAAAAAAAGACATTTTTTTAACACAGAATAGGATGCTTCAGTCAGAAGGCTTGAGGGTGTAAAACAGTTTGGAGAGATGGATGTGTGGAAATATTCTATGTAATATGATAGTGTGTAGGAGGAGGGGGGGGGGGGGTATACCAGATACAGTAGTATTTGTGGCATGCCGAACTGCATGTAGGAATCTTCTGTTTTTGTTGCAGTGGACTGTGTGGGAAGGGAGCTACTGTACCAATACTACAGAGTTGTTAGTGTGATAAAGATTACAGTGTCAGGTGTCTAGGTGGTTTGTGATGATGAAAAATATTTATGTAGATCTGTGCATGTGTGCAGACAGACATTCAGATGCGCGTACATCTATGCCGAGACAATGCAAAGTAATAATGCAGTCTGCAATGAAAGACCTTGTAACATGCTTATCTTATCATGTACACAACATGATTTTTTTTTCTTTTTTTTTTCTTTTTTTTCATGTTTGACATCAAATAGTGTGCAACTGGTCACACAGATGAGCATATGATCATGTTATTGAAGGTGGTTGTATTTTTATGGTATGAAAAATTTTTGTGTGTGTTGGATTTTGCAACGATTTGATGAGATTCTACACAAGGTTGGTTGTAGATGATTTTTTTGGTTGTTGTCCTCATTCATATTACAGTTTGTGAACCAAGATGAGCCCTGCAAAGGAGGCATATTGATATGCAAAATGACTGTTGATTCCATGTTGTCTATCTGGGTGAAACAGTCTGTCAAGTCGTAGTGTTGTGACAGCAGTTTTTGCATTAAAAGTTTTAGTTGCATGGATGAACATTTTGAAATTGGATTACTTTTCAAGCAAAGTATACAAATGCCCCCCCATCTCCCAAATATTACCCCCACTCGGCACCTCTCTCTTTTTTTAAATGTATGCAAGCATTTTTGTGTTGTCGTTTTCATTTTGAAATCATGACATGCATTATTTGTCACAAGCTTTTTAAATATTGGTTTGGTTTAAAATGTCTGTGACGACATCAGAGTCATTGCTCCCATATTTTATTTAAAACAATACCTACCATGCAAGTGAGGTGGTGGTGTGATTTTATATGTGTTTATATGATGGCAAATCTTTATTAATGAATATTATTTATGTCATAAAAACAGAACGACTTATTTCAGTGAGACCAAGTTGACTTAAAACAATGATGCATTTTACAACTGTCACACAGGATTGCTATGGTGCTTGTACAGAGCTTTATTTAAATTATGTATTGAATGATGCATGTTGGTCTGTTTGTCTGTACTGTAGGATGGCCAGATGGCCAGAGACAGTGAGGCCAGTGTCCGTCTAGCTAGTTGCAGTAGTGTTCTGTGCATGTTCCCCTCTCTCTCTCTCATCTGATGCTTACCTCCCCTCGTTAGTGACACGGTGAATGGAGTCCAGGCAGGGCTTGTTCAGTGCTGGCCTCCGTGACAGTAATGTTGTACATCATAGCTGCCAGCCATGATGAAATTAGTTTCAGGACTTTACCTAGATTAGGAATGATTATCCAAATCTCTTATTTGATGAAAAATTTGTTCGAAAAAAAATCTGAATTTCAGATTGTTGTGGTCAACAGTGAGGATTGTGGTGGAGTCTTTTTGTAGTTGGAAGCGTGATGCATGCTACCGAGTGGGGGGTGGGGGGGGGGGGGTTGGCGATGATCTGAACCATGCCAGTGTGTATGAGAGAGAAAGAATACTTGTGGAAGAACAAAATCAATGGAAGAGCAGGGGAACCAATTCAAATGTAGTGAAGCCATAGTTTTGAAGACTGATTTCGTTGGTCTGGTATTTTGCTTTCTGTTACAGCAGACATTTTCTAGATTATCTTTAGAAATGTGATAGATTTGTTATCTCTAAAGCAAACTTTTGTCATGTTCCAGCACAAGAAAAATCGGTTGGCCATTTTTGAAATCTGAAGAACAAAGTATAAAAATATTTTAGGATTAGAAGAAAAAAACAAAACACCTACACATACAAAGAAAAGCAGTACAGATTGTTATTGACTGGATATTCAGAACTGAAATAAATCCAATCACTTTTTCAGAATGATGTCTGGTAACTTTTAAAGAGATTTGAAGCTTGGAAGAAACTGAATGTACTGACTTGATCAGTTTACATGGACTTGGTTTTACATTGCCGACTGCTGTGCACAGCTGGTGACTGTTCTCCTTGCTGTGGTGTGTGACCACAGAGAGAAGTCTTGGTTTACCCGACTTGTGCCTGTCCTCAGCTGTCAAAAACTGAGCTGCCCACCACTGACTTTTTAGTTGTTTTTTTTTACTTTAGCAAAAGACGGTCAGACAAAAGACGGTCAGATTAGTTCCCTTGAATGGGAAGTTGGCTTTTTTACAGTGCTGAAAGAAGTGTAAAGCTGAATGCCTGTTGATTTCAAATTATTTCAGGGCATTTGGACGCACCTTGGTCATGAACTTTGACTGCTATGCCTTGACTGGCAAAATATTGTTATGGCAGAGTTTAGGAAATTTTTGTGGTAATTTTTTTTTCCTTTTTAGAGCATTTCATCCAATGTCCATTGCTCACATAAATGCATGGTAGGTGTATGGATATATAAAGGCGATAAAAAAAATGCTTCTGAGTGTTTAGATGTCAGTAGCACCAAGGAGATTAGTTTGAGGTAGTTTTGTAATGGCATACAATATTGCTTAGAGTGGTCTGGAAAGAACAAGGTTTGTGATCAGCTGTATTTTGTCATGTTCATTTAACTGATCCTTATCTGGTTCTGATCTTTGTCCACCTGGTCTGCTTCATACTGCATGGATTTTAAAGTCTCTGCCTGTCCTGTATATATATTATGCCCATCTGTATCGTTTTGTACTTAGCTCTCTGTGTCATGTATATTGTCACAATTAGGGCCAGGCCTTTGAAAATGGCTTAGCAACAATTTCTTTTTTAGGATTGCTTTTATTTTTGCAATGGTAAAATGTTGGCGAGTTAAGTTCCTTGTTATAAAAGTGGTATGTATACTTGTTTCCATAACTGGTTTTTGTTTTTTTTTTTTTTTTAGTTTTCTATTCACCTGATCTTCAAAGTTAAAAAAGTTTGTTGATAAACATGAGATTTTGAGATGCTGGTGATTTGACACACTTCTGTATTTGTATGGAAACTTGTGCAGTTTTAGAATTGTTACCTCCCCTCCCCCTTTCTCATTGGCATTTCTACCCAGCACCCCACTCGTCCCCTTTGGATCTCTCAAAGTTGAATTTACACCTGCTTGTGGAATCTTGTTTTTGATCCGACTTGACAATATGTTGAGGCACTGCATTCTTTATTTAAGAAAAGAATGGCACGATTAGCATTTCATATCCATGGAAAATCAGATGAGGGTTGGTTGATTGGTGATTGGTTTATTTATTTTTGTTTATTGTACCTTTTGTTAAACTGGTGGGGTTTATTTATTTTTGTTTATTGTACCTTTTGTTAAACAAACTGGTGGCAGTGGTGAGTTAACTGCATCTTCGAAATACCTCAGAATGCAGCTCATGTTCTTTTTTGTCGAGACATCTAAAGTTGTTTTGTCAGTAAAGATTTGGCTCTGAAAAATAAAGAAATCGATACTATATTGTGGGGTTTGAATCACGTGTGAAAAAAAAAAATTACAGTTTTTAAAATGGTGGCTGAACGATAGGTTGTGTTCAGTAAATTTGAAAAATACTCGGCCATTAAAAAGTTCTGTAACTGGAGTTTTCAGTTTCTCTCTGACTAAACATTTTCATGCCCTTCGACGCTTGGTGCCGGAGTGTGGCCTTCAGCTGTGTGATGCACTTTGGTAATGTCTGGTGCTCTTCTTCTTCATTATTTATTGACAACATTCTGCATGTGAATATGGTCAGTGCAACATTTGGTCTGTCTGGTGAGTATCATACTGCTTCAGTTTCATTTCCATATGGTATGGCCCTCGCCTTTTGCATTGTGAAGTTCAGATCCATGGGGACAAAACTCTGGGTGCATGTCACCTGAAGTCTGTTGGGTTGTCTATGGTCAGTTGTTGGTGCACATGTTTCACAAGTTGTTATAGATCACACTGTTTACACATGAAGCAGCACACAGAGTTGTCCAATGTAATACAAGAAGATGGCAGACTTGGAGGCACTGGTTACTGTGTTCGTTTCCCACAGTCCTTTTTGACATGGCATAAAACCTAAGCCCTCTTAGCTGGGTGTTATGGCAGGTTTTTATACTTTTGGATAGCGAGCGCACCCACACAGGAAATGAAGAGATCCTTATGTTTTAAATCCAAACATGTTTTATGATATAGCAAGCCCAGTATCAAAGGTCCAAGATGTAACGAGGAAACGATGGTATCAGTCGTTTTCCTCTCACATTTGCATGCAGATGAAATTGGGTCTGCCAGATGACTTTTTCATGATTATGCTCCGTTTTCGTCTTCTTTAACCCCTTCACTGCTATCATATTTTGCTAAGTCCCATGCTGAACAAACGGAAAGAGTGTTGAATCATGATGAACAGCGTTCGTCAACCAAGCATTGCAGACGACACTTTTTATGACGAACGCTGTTCGTCAACAGCGCAGTGAAGAGGTTAAAAAAAAAAAAAGAAAAGAATAAAGTTTTTATTATTTCCATTAATTTTCCCCCTTTAAATCCATGATCAAAAGATCCAACAAGACGATATGAAAAAAAAAGTTACTTTTCAGCCAAACATGCAGTAACCAGCTGTTGACATTCAAGTATTTCACTTAACACTTATAATTCTGTCGACAGAAATGTTGTGCATGATCAGATTGGGCCCATATATGGATTTTGTGCCGTCATCCAGGTTTGGTCCCAGGATTCAGAATATGTATATTCAGATATTCTCATTATAAAGAGTGAAACCTTAAGAGGGTAAAACACATATTGTACTCTACTGTCATCTGCTTTTATGCCATTTTTCAAACTGACGAATCTTTTTCATGTTGAACAAACATTAAATCCACGATCGTTTTTCACAATCTTTCAGTTGTCCAGCAGTTATGTGCAATATGTTCCTAGTTTTAGCGAGAGCTAATCAATGTTCACAATCGTAAAGATTAACGATTGTTTCTGCACAGGATCTAATGTGACCACAAGTTATTTTGTGTAGTAGAACTGGTTTGGAAGTGGTGGTGTTGACATGATTCTGCTGCAGGTTGAAAGTTGACGCTTGTTACTTGAAAGGCAAATAATCTCATGTTACATCTTTCCTTTTTGTTTTGTTGTTTAAATCCTCCTGGCCTACTTTCTCTACTTACAATTTTTTGATGATTTTGCAGAAGTTGGAGAAGAAAGTTGGAAAATACAGAATGATGCAAGTTTTGTTTTTTTGATAGTTTTGAACTTGAACCATTTTGAAAATCTGCAGCATGTGACTCTTGAATGTGGTGGCAAGTTTTTTTTGTTGCAATTTAGAAGACAGTGGGAATGAATCATATATGGAACTATTGTTACAATTCCTCTTTGTGGAGAAGTGGTCATCTTTGTATAACCTTTTTGTGCCTTAAACAAAGGTGCCCAAGGTCTGTCAGTAGAATAGTTTTTGTATCTGAATTCAGTTATGAATAAAGTGCTCCGTTATGTGTCTACTAGAATCTATCCTGGTGTATTTTTTGTCATTGGTATGGAAGACGTGTGGTGTCTTCTTCATTTTTAATGCTCCTTGCCCTTGTTGGTCAACTACTTTGAGTTGGCACTGTGGTGGTGATGCTTCAAAGGAGTGTGTGTGTATAGAGTGAGGGGCCTGGTGTGGTTGGGCGGAAGATGTGAGCTGCAGGGGAGGAGAGATCAAATCTTGTGGGTTCATGCATGCAGTTGTGCTTTTCCATCCTTCATATCGGTGTTCTGTTGCAATCACTTCCCAGTAGGCAGCGACACCAAGGCAGGTGTGACCCGAGTGATAATTCCATGAACTTTGCCTACCAGTGAGGGGATGTTACTACTTTTTGGTGCGTGGGGGGGGGGGGGGGGGGGGGGGGGGGGAGGGGGGGAGGGGAATGGGTGAACGTGAAAAAAAAAAAAAAAAGACGACTGTGGACCTTAAAGACATGATCTTTCCTTGTTGGTATAAAAAAAATGAAGTGTATTTTATGGATAGAAGCTGAATTAGAAAGCTAGGATTGTTTGAACTGTTTTTCATCTCCGAGTAATATGTATTTCAGACGACATGATTCGCCAAATTCTGTAAATCTCCTTGGGATTGCTAAAAAGAACCACTGGAAAGCGCATGTTGACTCATAACTGGTGCTGCCGACTCATAATTGGTGGTGGTTTGGTGAACCATCAGTCATTGCCAACTATCCCTTACTTTTCAGTTGGGAGAAGGGGGGGAGAGGGTTGGCATGGGGGGGGGGGGGGGGGGGGGGGGGGGGGGTGGAGAAGAGGTCTGCTGGTGTGATGCTACTCAAACAAAGTGATATAACACCACTGAAAGTATAGGGAAAAACTTCAGACAGGAGGGCAGAGTTTGAGAATTGATACACAATAAAAACAATGAAACCACACCATTAGAGTAAGGCTTAGATAAAAACAAAGTCAGGAAAAAAAAAAACTAAGGCAGGACTTTTCAACACAATCTTACAGCTGGAATTAAAACGGAACACCTGCTCCCACAGGTGGTGGTCCATCATGTCTGAGATCTACTGAATGTAGTTCCACTAAAGCTTACAGCATTTCCTGTTGATCTGATCTGACTAACTCCATCCCCCTCCTGCTGACAGGTGGCACTGGTCGCCACATTTGAGAGGTATAATGTCAAAGCGTCAAGTTTTTTTAATTTTTTTTTTTTAAATTTCAAATCTTTGCCAAGTCATTACTATAATGATGGAAGAATTGTTAATCTGCACTTGTTTTCCCCCACTACTTAATTGTTCAGCATTAAAGTGTCAAGTTTCAAGCACAACATCATGATATGCACACTGGCAAATGCTTTGTGCAGGTAATGTGGGCCATCCTTGCTAGCAGCAAACAATTTCAGCATGTTTTCCCAAGAGGGCAGACCAAACTGCCAATTGAACAGTTCTTTCCTGGTACACGGTGATGTAAGTGGTTAGCAACCTGGACTGGGATAAAAGCAGTATGAAATCAAGGCAAGATACTTTTGCTATCTCCGCTCAACATTGTTAATCATGCTGTATTTGAGACGAACTTGGCTTGGGAGAACACGGACCTTAAGTAACCTAGCTGCTGGGAAACTTGGTCGACGCCCTGGGCACAGTGGCATGTTCACACAGAGGCACAGGAACAAAGAGAGCTTACATTATTAAACACAGCAGTACAGGGGCAAGGGGGTCAGTACCCTGGCAAGTAACAGGCAACATCTGTTCAAGCACAGTGGTGACAATGCTATTGAAGTTCTGTGCTGCCCCCCCCCCCCCCCCCCGTTTTCTGTTTCTTCGTCCTGCCATTATGTGTTCTTTCCAGACAATGACATAAACAGGGATGGATTTCTTTTCTTTTATCACCTTCCACTGTAACCCCCCCCTTTCCCTTCCCCCCAATGTGTCACTACCGACACTGGTCATTTTTGCTCCTTTCACTTGTGGCCCCATCCTAGTTTGCCCTGCTGCAGCCCCCTTAGTCCTTGGTGTTCAGTATTGCCTTTTCTGATCCAACAGATGCAACACACCACCCATGAAACCATCAACTGTTGATAATAATCGCTTAGCCGCCAGGCAGCAGAAGTGAGAGCCTCCCTTCAGAGGGTGCCACCATGTCTGTCTAATATGTGCGCCCATGATCTTGCCAATAGTGATGACCGTTTAAGAATCCTGTGACAGATCACAGGAGAGGGCTGTACTCTTTGCTTCCCCATACAGCCTGGTGTCATCCAGCCCTGAAAGATACAGACACTTGCGATGCAAGTCAGGAGCAATGCTCTCAGACACCTCCATGAAGCTGGTGAACTCAGCAGGATGGATCCTGTCTTCCCTCTTTGAGCCTGTTCAGGGTAGGAGCTGGTCAGGACGAAACACGCTCAACACACACACACACACATGCTCACACATACACACACACACACTGGCACATCTCTGACAGGAACTGAACTCACAAACTCCCAGCCTGCAAGCCTCCGACACCAACTGCATCACAGTTTTTTTCCAAATTAAAAATAACCTTTAAATGTATGATGGTGAACGGAATTCATTTTCCCATGTGGACTTCACCTGAAGCTATCAGACTGACACATTCCAGCATACATGTTATAAGACATGATTAGGTTCATGAAAGTGGTCTCTTCTCAATACATCCTCGGAATATTCTTCTTGCATCGGGTGACCATAACAAACAAATCAGAAAAAAAGTCGAGCTGGAGCCTGCCCTATTTGAAAAAAAAAAAGGTTGAACAGAACAAAATGTAATAAAATGTCTTCAGCAAAGGAAGTCATACACATTCATTCATGAGAAAATAATTTTCTTTCTAATCAAACCAGTAATGGTTAACTTAATTAACACAGATGTGGACAAACGAATGAGATTAGAAGCCACAGCAATAACATCAAATGATATGTTGTCAATGTAAACAACACAACTTGTAAATTAATCATGACTTATTCCACACAGCGAAAGGAATGCCATACAGAATTAGTAAAAAAAAAGCAACTTTGGTCAGAATAAGAAATAAATTAAAATGCCAATATGCCACATGAAAAGGATATCCACTTTGGCCTGGCTACATGCCCAGGAGATATTTACCAAGCATCCAATGTCCACCCTAAACAACATGCGAGGACAAGAGGTAAAAGGGGCCTGCAATGGTCACCGACAGACATGATTACTAAAGAATGGCTGGAGGTCTGAATCCAAAGCACATACAGTGTACACTATTTGGAGTTTCATTGGTAGAAAATCCTCTAACACAATCGCTGTCCTCCCAATTTCAATCTCTAGGTAGCTGTTTCTACACATGCACATACACACACACTGCATGCATTCATAACTTATTCATGATCTATTACTTCTGCTGACTCGGATGTCCGCCTTCAAAACCACTTGGGAATTTCACACTGATCTCTTCTACTTGTTGTAAGTGACTGGTTGTCGGGTTTGCCACCATTGTTCACCTGACTTGATGGCAAAAGCACTAGCTGTAAAAAAGAAAGTGGCCAGGATAAAAGCTAGGATGACCCCCCCCCCCCCCCCCCCCCCCCCAACTATACATGATTATCATTGGTGTACAAAAAGCTGTGCACATCAGGGAGAGATTCCGCAACGCCTCTTGTCAACATTTTCTGCGTTCAAATATCTAGACTGATTACATCTTGAAATATTTACATCAATGTCAATAGTGTCAGCAACACACAACCATATATTGTGCTACCTACATTTTAGGTTCATATCATTCTATTTCATTGGCAACAATGTTTATCCACACTGTCCTCCATGATGTTCTCCACCCAGTCACAATAAAACATCCAGGGTTACATGGTAGGTTTCCTTTTGCCTCTTCCTATGTTCTGTCCACTGACAAAATCATCTCAAAGGTTGAATGATGGACAAGTTGATTGTCAAAATCAAGAAAACAGGCATCATGCGATTAAAAATCAAACTTGGTGCATACACACAGCCCAAACACTCTCGCATGTACACACATACCTCAGATGGTCAAGCACACTTTCACTCAAAGAATTTGGGCAACAAAGCTAGTAAAGGGTCTTGGAATAAAATGTGGAGCTGAAATGACCTCAGAAATCCATGGGGATGAAGACTTAAGGGGTCTTTTAAAAGCTGGCTTATCAGTCTGCCACTGCCGTTTCCTCAGGTCAGACTGGATGACATGACAATATCCTTACAAAGCTTCTTGTAATGCCACACGTCCCCTTTCACCCGCTTGCGACAAACACCCACTGAAGATGACTTTGGCAAAGCACAAACTTCAAGGTCAAAGGCCAGTTTCACTCGCTCCCGGTCGTCTGTCAGTGTGCATCTCAGGACGTAACTGAAAGTAACAAAAGTAATGTGAATAATACTTGTGCATCAAATTAATCCTTTCCTTTGCTGTTGATAAGAAGCATGCAAAATATCAGCAATGTATAGGTCTTTACCACACATTTTGTTATCAAGAGACAAGACAATACTGTTGAAGTGATCTGAATGTTAATACTCACTCGCTTTGTTTGTATGGGATACGCAAATTGTCCAGTGCATTCTTGAGAACATTGAGAACATAGTTGGGGTTGGACTCCACTGTTCTGAACACATTGTGCATAGCCTGAAAGTAAAAAAAAAAAAAAATCTTTTATAAAAACTCAAGTTGTAACAGACACATACAGAACATAGTACGAAGCTGGCAGTCCATCCTTGTTCTGATAATCACTTCACTGTACAATCTCAAGTTCATACCCTCCACCATAAAACCAGCGAGTCATCAGATAAAGTATGAACAAAATCACTGAAAAAAAGTTGCATCAGATCTAGGAAGACGATGACAATATGAAAATAGTAGCAACCTCTAAACACTGAACAAGTCATGAAACCTGCAAGGCGTAAAGGAATAATTCTTTTTTGTAGACAACTTTGGACATTTCCCTAGCTACTATTTCATGATCTGTGGTGGAACATTCTGATTTCCCTAGCTATTTCTTTATCATCAGTGGTGGAACATCCACAATCTGCTGACTATAAAACTTCACTGCCCTGCCAGTGTTCAAGATCACCTTACATCATTCTACCTTTTTCATCCGGTCTTGAGTATCATTTTCCCCTGTCACCTACTTTTCTTTCATTCTTTCTGGGAGAAAATCAGCTTTATATTTCTCAAATTACAAACATTTTGGACCAATCTTGCTGCATTACCACTATCATAATAAAGCTTGCTACATTACCACTATCATAATAAACAATCATTTTATATGCTGACTTCTGAAGAACTGTTTAAAAGAGACAAACCCATATCAACCCTGTCACTGCCACTGGTGTATTTTTCCACCACAATTAGTGTGTTTTCCACAAAGTGTGTGTACGACTCTTTCATTTTTGTAAAAGCAGAGAGAGAGAGAGAGAGAGAGACAGAGTGTGTGTGTGTGTGTGTGTTTGTGTGTGTGTGTGAGTGTGTGTGCCAGTATTCATTTATCCTGTCATCACCACACACCCGAGTGATTACCTTGCATTAACTACAGCAAAAACAGGTTTTTCCAACACAACTTTCCTTCATACCTATTTCACTGGCATACTTTTGCACAAATTCATATGCTTTCAGCTCTTTTTTCTTTTTCAATATTCCAGGGTCTGTAACTCACGCTGCTGATCTGCATATTGTTGAAGCTGACACAGCCAGATGCTATTTTGTGCACAAGAGTTACAATAGTTGTCACTCTTTGGTCAAAATGCCTGAACTGGCACTCCATGACAACACCATGGTTACGTTCTGCAAGAGTGGTTGCTGCTCAAAAACTTCATGTCTAGATTTTTTCAACCTAATTTTTCTCAGTTCATTCTAATTTTTGCTGATCTGTTCATCCATATGATTTTGCTCTATTTTGTACATATCTGGCAAATATGATGAATATGACAATTAGGGGGAAAAAGAAAGGTTGAAAAAAAAGTCCTTGAGCGGTAATTGAACTTGAGGAAGTAACCAAGATGGAGAACTTGATTAACCTTTACCAGCCGTGTCACCCAACAGTAGGTGACAGGATTTCTTTCCCTCGAGCCACGTCACCCAAGGCTAGGTGACGGACAGACAGTACATTCTGCCGTGTCACCCTCTACTGGGTTACTGGAACAGAAAAAATTCCTACACTTTCCATAAAATGATCCAAGGGAAATAAGCTCTGTAACTAGTCTTGGGGATGTTGTAGCGAGCTGTAGACCTTACTTACAGTGCTCTATCGTGAACTTGGCTGACCCCAGCAGCTTTGAAACAAAGGAACTGACGGCACCGGGCTTTGCCGCTAAGAGCGCGCAAAAAAATGTCGGTCATACGAAGGGTGGTAGTGATTTCTCGCTCAATGAAGCGCTTGAAATCATATTACAATGTGGATCTGGTGATGAGGGGAGTGATAGAGAGATAGAAAACTACGAGAGAAAAGAGGAAAGTGAACTGTTTGAAGATGCAGCCATCCCTTCATCTTCTGATTTGGTGTTGTAAAAGAACGGAATAGAATGTAAACAAAGAATTTTTTAAAAACTTTTTTTAACATGTTTTTCAATGCAGTCGTGTCTACACATTGAAAGTAAATGATTCGAAATTACTATGTTCGATTAGTTGAGTGTTTCTTTCCTATGACACCTAACACAACACTGTCAGTTGTTGTCTAGCTACTGTAAAAATAAATTAAAAAGTGGCGAAATATGCACGTCGGCAGGGACCGAGCACCATGTGCGAGCGCGCGGCAGCATGGAATTGTACCGTACGTGCCGCTCTCAGCTAGATAGTATTAAAAGAGCAACAACTCTTGCTAACTTCTGTGCACGAACTCGCATCAGGTTGTGTCTGCTTCTTCGACAATATGCTCTGAAATGCAGGAAAACAAAAAACAACAAGCAAGCAAACGAACGGCAAGAGGGAATTTATGCCAAAGTATGCAGATGAATCAGGTTTGAAAGTAGTTTGAGTCGGAAGAACCAATTTTTACCGTAGTTAAGGAAAGATTTGGTGGTTGCTGGCTGGAAGAGTAAGTCTCTGCTGCGAAGGCAGTATACAGAAAATAAGCACACTCCCCTCCCCCTCCTCTAACCTCCCTCAAATCTAGAAGACAAACCACTGAAACATTCCCACCCCCGTTTAAGATATGTACACACTCTTTGTAGAAGACACTCATTTTTGTTGAAAAGTACATCCATATCAGAATATCAGTCTAAGGTCATCAGTGGCATTGGGACAAGGTGGGGTCTCCACAGTTCCATCTTCATTTGTGCACAGCAAGTACAGGTGTTCTACTGACCCATTCACACTGTTCATCTATGACCTTTCCTGTCTGCCTGTGGAAAGTTCACCAGCACTGCGCCTTGTTGGCAAGGAGACAAATCAGCATACAGGTCTGTACCAGGTAAGCTTTTCATGTCTGTGGACTGCAAGCAGAGGCTTCTTGCCAGCTGTTTCTGTACAAAAGCTTGATCACATATAAATCCATTTCACTTTCCGATAGAAAAAAGGTAAGAAAAGGTGTTTGCACCTGACCTTAACTTTGCGTGGCCCCTCGCAGGCTGCTCCTCGCTGCTTTTTGGGCGTCAGTATATTGATCACACGCTCAAGACCGCCCAAGACACTTGAACCTCGGGAAGACTTGCATGGCTTGGCACAGCTGCCAGGTGTGGCCAGGTGAGCTTTGAACAGGGCTTGGTCCACTGACCGTGAGGCTGTCCTAGAGGGGATGACACACACACTGACACAGCTCATATAGGCACTACAGTTGCACTTGAGTCATAATGTAACACATAGGAAGACCACAGTCACTCTCGGTCATAAGCGTCCTTCAACTTACAAAGAATAAAAAAAAAAAAATTTCAACTTTTTTATCGGTTACTCTGATGACAGCAGTTTGTTGTCATTTTTCATTCACATCATTCATAACCATTACAGAGATCTGTCAGCACTTCATCAAACAGAAGCACTTGGTGCGAACACATCAAATGCTAAAGCACAGACATTCACAAGCAACAAGTGCAGCAGAAAACGCAACAGCCTGCAGGCACATGCACATAAATCATGCATGACTGTCAGAGAGATATCAAACAGAATTAAAGGATGATGGGCAAGGGTAGCATTCTTACAGGGAAAACACTTCCTGTGAACTTTTAAAGCTTGCGGTTGAGTGTGCATGATGAACAGAGAAAGAGAGGCGGTTTGAGGGGGACTAGACCCCCCCCCCCCCCCAACCATAAACACCTCAAGTAATGCTGATGTCCACAGAAGGGGCACCTCTTGAAATGTCAATGGTCACAGCACGGGCATCTCATGCAGTACTGGTGCCCCACAGAACAGACACCTCCTATAATACTGGTGCCCCACAGAACAGACACCTCCTATCATGTTGATGTCCCACAGTTAGAGCACCTCGTGTCATGCTGATGCATCACATCATGGCCACCTCATGAAATGTTGATGATCCATAGTATGGCCACCTCATGTAATACTGACGCTCACAGCATGGGCGCTTCATGTAATACTGACACTCACAGCATGGACGCTTCATGAAATGTTGATGCTCCATAGTACGGGCACCTCATGTAATACTGACGCTCACAGCATGGGCGCTTCATGTAATACTGACACTCACAGCATGGACGCTTCATGTAATGTTGATGCTCTATAGTATGGGCACCTCATGTAATACTGACGCTCACAGCATGGACGCTTCGTGTAATACTGACACTCACAGCATGGACGCTTCCTGTAATGTTGATGCTCTATAGTATGGGCACCTCATGTAATACTGACGCTCACAGCATGGGCGCTTCATGTAATACTGACACTCACAGCATGGACGCTTCCTGTAATGTTGATGCTCTATAGTATGGGCACCTCACACTATACCTACGCTCACAGCATGGCCGCTTCATGTAATACTGACACTCACAGCATGGGCGCTTCCTGTAATGTTGATGCTCTATAGTATGGGCACCTCATACTATACCTACGCTCACAGCATGGGCGCTTCCTGTAATGTTGATGCTCTATAGTATGGGCACCTCATACTATGCCTACGCTCACAGCATGGGCTCTTCATGTAATGTTGATGCTCTATAGTATGAGCACCTCATATTATACCTACGCTCACAGCATGGGCGCTTCATGTAATGTTGATGCAAGGCAAGTAATGCCAACATTCAGCAGCATGGGCGCTATGATGACTACGGCTCACACAATGCACACTATGTATTATGCTGATGCCTCAAATGCCATAAAGAATAAGATTTTCCATGAAGGGAGGGGGGAAGGAGTAGGGAAGGTTCATTTTCACCTACCATCACACGACGGCATAGGGAAGTGGGACACCTGTCTTTCAGGATCTACAGCAGAACTAGTTTCTCCCAACACAAATTACTTTCCCAATCTGATTCATCAGCCTACTTTGGCACAAATTCATGCTCTCTGACCAGTTTTCTCTGTATTTCAGGGCAAGCAGTCCCTGTCACTGTTCCAGGTCATCAGCGTGCTGTCAAAGTCAGTCACTGCCAGATGCAATTTCGCGTGTGTGATTTAGCGACAGTTGTCATCTTTGGTCACAGCGCACTAACATGATGGTTACACACCACAAGTGTAATTACTGCTCAAGAACTTCATCTCTGGATAGTCTTTTTGAATGTTTTTTTTTTCCACTTTGTCATATTCATCGTATTTTTGTGAAACATGTATATAACAGAGTCAAATCATCAACAGGTCTGGGATATGTGTGCCTTTGAGAGAAGTTTTGAAACCACTCTGATACATTTCTACTGTCCTCCAGCTTTGCACATTCTTTGGGTAGGGGTGGCCGTTTTTAAGAAGACATCAATGACAGGAATGTTACCCTACCATCAGACATGTTTCCAGAAAAGACTGCTCAAGTGGAAGATCTCACCTGGGTAGCATGTCTACTATACAGACAATAGTGTGTCTACCCTAAAGACTATCCAAGTTTTCAAAGGCACACAGCAAGATCCGAACCAACACGTATATACAAAATGGCATGGGAAAAAAGGGAGACCCTGTACCTGTCAGTCTGTTTAATGGGAGTGGTTGATCCACCCAGCAGGCTGTGCAGTTGAGAATCGTAGGAGCGTGATGGGGACAGGGTGCTGGCATTGGCTGACGTTGCCTGGGAGCCACACACTACATACATGCGCGCATGCACACAAGCACGCAGAGTATTCATGCAAGCACATGTGCACATACAAGCGATTCGTTATTGGTACTTATTTTCAATCATTTGGATTCTGTCAGTATGGAAATGACTGAAAGGTAAGCATGTGGGGTGAGAGGAAAGTGGAGCATTAGAGTGTGAACATCAAATCCTCCAATGATGAGCAAGGGAACCAGTGAATTGCCTCTCCAGAACAGAACGATCTGTCACGTCCATACAGTCGACTTTCATCTCCTGCACCTCTCTCTTTGGGCTCTTTGTCATGCGTCCAACAATCAGTGTTCCTCCCTGTATTCAGACACTGGGCAAGGTCTAGGGATGACAGAAAGCATTCTTGCTGAAGACGGTCAATGTGGCAGTTGTACAGGCATGACTATGGCCGCTCTTCTGTGGTCAGGAAAAGTCATGTGTTGATCTGCTAATGGCAACATGACTGTAATTAGAGCAGTGTCCATCATACCTTGCTGAGATCATGGTACTTACTCAGTAACTTCTAATCTAGGACTGTCACATGAAAGTCAATACAGCTGGTCACAGAATGTGCCTTGCCTTAGAAAGTTCTTGAAAAAAACATCACGCAAGTGCAGCCAGTTAACAAGGAGGATGTTTGCATTTCTTAGGACAGAGAACCCAGGCAACAACACTGAACAATGGGCAGAAAATCTTGCTCAAGATGTGGGCATTACACATACATTTTTTCATTTATAGTAAGGTGTTCTATGCCCCTCTCCCCTGCATACTGATACTGTATTCATGCTGCTAAGCATAGTCTGGATATTGAGGTGCCTTGTTTTCTTTTTGGAAGTCATCCCTAACTTTCATACATGAATATACACAAGTGCAACCTGTAGGACAGAGGAACAAGTACCAGTACAGATTATTTGAAAATGAAAATGAAAGTGAATGGATCATTTGCAATCACAATCTTAATTTCATTAGCTGCTCCTCAAAATGTAACATCATTAAAAAGAGTATAACCATTTTTTTTCTCAAAATTATATTAATAGCACTGTTGGGAAAAGGTCAGTCACATGCAATATACTGAACATTTTGCCTCTAACCTGAATCATCAAATGAAGCCAGTTGTTGCAGGTCTTTGTGGACTACAGGTGACGTTTCCAGCACACTATGCCGTGGTGTGCTTGTCATCCCTTTCTCCAGCATTCTGACTCCTCTGGACGGGGCTGGCATATTGGGTGCGGGAGTTTCAGCATGTTTGGATCCCAATGGCTTGGAACCAGCTAGCTTCTCGTTACTACTTCGCTCTCTTTCCTCTTCCACTGTATCAGGTTTGGTCGGTTCAGCTTCTGCCAAGTCCAGCCTCTCTACGATTTGGCTCCTCGCCTGGCGCTCCTTAGCAGCTGCCAGATGCTGATGTGACCTGACACAGGATGTCAGCTCCAACACCTTGCTAGGGAGGATGCAGTTTGAATCTTGGGGGAAGAGGGCATGGGGGCAGGCTGTTGTCTGTCTGTACGGGTTGTTGGCTCCAAAGGCCATGCCGTGAATCTGCCCACAGTTGTTAGTTAACCTTAACTTTTAACCTTTTTTCTACTTAAAACAGTATGACAACTAATTCTGACCACTCTGGAACTTGTAAAGCCAATATGGATTACAGCATATAAGGACAGTTTCAGTTTCATCAAGCAAGTGTCACTGCGTGCGGGCCAGTCCATATACACTACACCACATTCGTTAAGTTTTGAGACCACACTGCGCATGATTTAAAGCTGATGGATAAATGAATACATAACTAAGATGAGAGAATCTAAGTAAGACTTTGCAGATGTCTAACCTATGCATTAGCCCAATGTGCTGGTCAGACCTCGAGTACCTACCTAGCACTGGTTATGCCATTTTTATCATTGTATGTGTGTGTAGTGAATGTACCCATGTGTGAGTATGGACGTGTGGGTACAGGCATAGTATAGTGGTTAGTATAAGGACAAGTAACTTGAACCAATCATCACCCATACCTGAGGGTCGAGGAAACGTCTGCTGATAACAGGTCTACGCAGCAAGTGAACAGGGCATCCCTTCATCTTCATCTTTAGCAGCAACAGATAGGTGGCCGTCAGGTAGTCGTACCTCCACTGCCACATCAACAGTCAATGTCATCTAGTTATAAACCGTTTGTATTTACACTTATGACTACTTGAAAACAACAGCAAACAAAACAAAACATAACCACACTGATAGTAGTGGAAAGTAGTTAGTGGAAAAGTCAACAAAACCCATTTACATGTTGAATGACAAAAAAGGAATTTCAGTACTAAAAGTAGTTTCACAAAATACTTACCTGTCCAAACAAATGCCAAATATCTGTCCACATAAATACCACATCATCAGGACCCCCCACCTCCAAAAAAAAAAAAAAAAATGGGGAGAACAGTGAGCTAACCTCGCATTTGTTTGGACCGGTAAGTATGACAAAAAGATTGTTATCGTCAAAGTAAGTCACTGGTGTGTGCAAGAGATGACCGGGCTGTAGAGATTTCCATCACTTCCTGTCCTGTGAGATCCAGCAGAATAGCGGAGAGATGTTATGACTGGCCATATCCTGCACATTCCCCGTCAACGATTTCTTCCTCAAATGTCTGGGATGTCCCCTCTCCACTGTACCCTACAGTCTCGCTCTGGACTGGGAGTCATGACAACATACATGCCCATACCAGTAATCGCAACAATCAAGTTTCTGGAAATAAAGGAAAATGAAGGACAGTTTATTTACTAATTCTGTAACCTTTTCCATGCACATGTCTCACTTTGGATACCAGACCGTCCACTTCTGCTTCTGTTACGCCATAGTGCTGTGCTAGCTCTGCCAGGCAGTTCTCATCCAGAGATGTCTGTAATTCACAGACAATATCACAGGCAATAATGAGCATAAGAAAAACATAATTCACAAACAATGATACAGCCAATAATGAGCATAAGAAAAACATAATTCACAAAGACACAGCCAATAATGAGCATAAGAAAAACATAATTCACAAAGACACAGCCAATAATGAGTATAAGAAAAACATGATTCACGAACAATAACACAGGCAATAATGAGCATAAGAAAACCATAACTCACAATGATACAGCCAATAATGAGCATAAGAAAAACATTATTCACAAACAATAGCACAGGCAATAATGAGCATAAGAAAACCATAATTCACAATTAATAACACAGGCAATGATCAGCGTAAGAAAAACATGATTCACAAACACAGGCAATGATAAGCATAACAAAAACAATGGCAATTATAACAAGTCTGCTGAGGAACAAAACTTCTACATGCTTCTAAGCAATGCTAAGCAGTTGCCAATTTTCATGGCATGACATCTACTTAGATCAGATAAGTGGAATGTTTTATTAAACTTGTCTCCCTGTAGTGATATCTGTCTATTACAAAAAGTGATCATACGTGATACTCATGTATTACAGACAGTGACTATAAAATTATTTTGGCCCATCTTTTTGAGACTATACAGCATTATATTGTGGATTCTGTGTGTGTGTGTGTGTGTGTGTGTGTGTGTGTGTGTGTGTGTGTATGCATGAGTGCGTACAGAAGTGGCATCTTGTGCTATATGCATATGTGTGTAGGCACATAAGTATGTGTATGTGTCCCTGTGCTGTGTACACATGCATGCATGAATGCAAATATTAACTGGCATTAATTTTTCCAAACGCTCGTAAAGATACTCCTACACTCCCATAAATAATCCAATCCACAACCCATTTCATATTCACCTAACAAAGCAACACCTGCACAAAAGACATGCATACCTAAAACACATGGCACAAGCAACAATAAAAAAAAAATTAAATCTATCTGCCTGGAATCTACACACATAAACAATCAGTCCTGCTTTGATATTTTCCGTCCTTTGTTTCATTTTGTCCATTCTTACTTTCTTCCTTTTTGTAAAAAGAATTTTTACTATTCCAACTGATTTCCTACACTGAAACCTTAGGCCTACCACCTCATAGTTGGTGTCCCACTCCACGGGGCTGTGGGACTCGTGGCTGAGCCATGGGTGTGTTAGGAGCCCCTTGATGGTGATGCGGCACGTTGGATCTGTCTGCAGCATGCAGGACAGCAGCTCCCTGGCTTCAATGCTCAGCCACTCCGGCAGATCGTACTGCCCTCTCTGATCACCACAGACATGCCACCAGGTGTCACAATATTGCAGTATACCCCTTATTACACTAAACACTTTTATCACTAAAATGTTACCCAAAAAAAGCCCTGTAAAAACTAACATCAAAGCAAAAATGTTTAATGTCAGTGTGTAACAGTGAAAATACTGAGTACCTTCATTTAATTCTTTGATATCTCTGAATTACTGTGAAAACTCTGAATATTTTATGATTAACATTTTGTTGTTGCTGTTGATGCTATTTGGCTTTAAATCACTTTTGTCAAATGTTAAGATAAATGTCTGAAAAGAATTGTGTGCAAGCCTGAGAAGCTAAATACATGTGCACACACACACATGCACACATTTATACACACGCACACACATACATTTATACACACACTCCACATACACACACACATGTGGGCACCTACACACATTAACAGTATGAACCATTCATGGAACATGAACCATTACTCTGCTTACCTGAATTTTTCTGTACAGTAGTGGTATATTGTCATCGTCAAAGGGCAGGCGGCCACAGAGGAGAGCATACAGCAAGACTCCCATGCTCCATATATCTGCCTGACAACCACAAGTTTTTATTAGTTTGCCTACTGCATGGTCACCGACACTCCAACCTGTCCATAGAACTCAATTTTACCCACTGTGTATAAACACGCACATGTATGTAACCAGAATTTCAGTGAACAATTTCAGTCAGAGTAATCACAAAAGAAAGAAGACTTCAGCAATGACAACTAGAGAACACCATAGATGTAAAAAAGAAAATTCCAACACTGAAGAAAACTGAGGTGAGGACATGAAAATGAAGTGAGAGGTCACAGATGTAACAGGTGAGATAAGTGAGAGGTCACAGATGTAACAGGTGAGATAAGTGAGAGGTCACAGATGTAACAGGTGAGATAAGTGAGAGGTCACAGATGTAACAGGTGAGATTAGAGAAAATGACAAGGACAAGATAGGTGAGGACATGAAAATGAAGTGAGAGGTCACAGATGTAACAGGTGAGATTAGAGAAAATGACAAGGACAAGATAGGTGAGGACATGAAAATGAAGTGAGAGGTCACAGATGTAACAGGTGAGATTAGAGAAAATGACAAGGACAAGATAGGTGAGGACATGAAAATGAAGTGAGAGGTCACAGATGTAACAGGTGAGATTAGAGAAAATGACAAGGACAAGATAGGTGAGGACATGAAAATGAAGTGAGAGGTCACAGATGTAACAGGTGAGATTAGAGAAAATGACAAGGACAAGATAGGTGAGGACATGAAAATGAAGTGAGAGGTCACAGATGTAACAGGTGAGATTAGAGAAAATAACAAGGACAAGATAATGGACTGGTGGGGCGAGAAAAACAGGCGAGTCATAACAACTGATGAAAGTGAGAGAAAGCAACAAAGGTGACATATGGTAGAAGTGAAAAAGAATGATTACACAGATAAAAATATGACAGTTGCGGTGAGAGAAATGATCACACAGGTAACAGAAATGACAGGAGTTGTGACAGAAGTGACAACACAGGTGAAGGAAATGACAACAGAAAACAACAAGAGTTATGGAGAAATGTGAGCTTAACAAAATAAAACAAATACACAGCAGTGGATGAAATAACAATACATGAAGTAGAAATGACATCACAAGTGAAAGAAATTATAATACGGCTGAAAGAAATGGCATCACAACAAAGAGATGGCAGGAGCGTGCACAGGTGAGCAAAATGACAACATAGGTAAAAAGAACAACCCAAATGAGACAAATGTCAACACAGGAGAACTAATTACATCAACAGTGCAGGTGACAAAAATGAGAGCACATGTGAGAAATGACAACGAAGATGTGAAAAAATATGACACTGTAGAGAGAATGGCAATACATACAAAGCATAAGAGACACTAGATATGGCAAAAATATTTACAGATGTAAAAATGACATAAATACTGATGAATGACAACAGTCATGACAGCAAAGACAATGGTGGAGACAGAAACCTCAGGCACCAATAATGATGATGGCAGTCAAGAAATCACAGCACTAACACGCGACAACAGATGACAGAATCAGTGCCGATGAAAATTGATGGTGCTCAAAGAAATTCCAGTCATGGCTGAAATAACGCAAGTAAGAATTAAAATAAACCTAAAGAAAAGCAATACTAATGAGATGTCTAACAACTGAGATCACAAGGGCCAACAGTGGCTCGAAAACGACATTAGAGATTGAGCAACAGAAACAGCAAGCAAAGGGAATGACAGGGCCTGCATCAGAACTAATTCCACAGAAACAAATACCAGCATGGGAAAAAAAAGCATGTAGATGGCACAAAGGTTACCTCACAGCCGCGGTACTCCAGTCCAGAGATCAGTTCAGGTGCAGCGTAAGCAGGACTGCCACAACACGTGGAAAGATGCTGGTCCATCCCACCCTGCAATGGCCTCAGGTTCCCTTTCTTCATCATCGATCATTTCATGTGAACCTGCGTCTCAACTCCTTCACTGGCTTCCTATCGCTGACAGAGATGATACATTCTCCACTTCCATTCTTTCTGTCATCTCTACTGTCTGTACCTCTCCATGTCTATACTCCTCCTTGCCAACTTCCTCTAACAGAAGACTCCTGAAAATTCCTCCTTTCAGAATAAAGACCAGCGACAAAAGACAGAAGTCATGGGCATTACATACGGGCAAATCCTGATTGTTAGCTGCACAAAACACAGACACCAAGCTAGCAGTTAAAAGTGCTGTGACCTTAAACCTAAATTAGAAAACAAAACAAAACAAAACAAAACAAATGCCTCAATTTGTCCATTTTTTGTCCTATACAAAAATTAGTCACCATACTTACTTAGTGTTTACCATTAACGCTTCCAGCATTGTTCTGATAAAAACAAACAAATAAACAAAACATAGATTGGTAGAAAGCAATTTCTTTCCATAGCAACAGCCCTTGACAAATAGCTTTACAGATGTGGTAAACAAGACAGAAAAACAAACATTGCATCTATTTTCTCTTTTTCAAGTTAATACTGGCATTTCAGAATGGGAAATGCTTGCTCATCTTCTCTCCAAGTATCCTGGTGAATGCTGGGTATTTTACCGTTTCCATAAACCGCTAATACGTGATGCCGAATCTGTAATGTGTCTAACTGATCTGAAACTAAAGAAGGATCATCCCTCAGCAGGGCTGCACACAGGTTGACCTACAGCATGGCAAAGATCCGATTCCACACTCCACCCATCAGGGGCTATAACTCAGACCCAACACACAGGAAGATCAGCCTTTATCAGAACTGTGCACTGGTTCACCCATGAGATGGGAAAGATCTGATTCCACATTTCACACGCCAGGGGCTGGCAGCCCCGAGACTGACAGTCCTCTGTTTAAACCCATCCAATTCTTGCACCCAGTGTCTGCAAGTTTCTGACCTCCCCTATTCTGTCCTTTCTACTGACACTGTATTAGTTATATGGGGCATTTGAGAAGCTCAGAATGCTTAGATATGCCATTTGCGTTGCTCGGTGACATTATTTTCTGTTCGTGTTCTCACCCTTGGTTTCCAGACTGCCATATTCACATACACATGCCCATGCCCTGTCAGTCTGTGACTGTAGCCATAAACAAATCAACCCTTTCAACCGCGGCTGACAGCCTGGGCACCCTCTTCTGCCTGGCCAGTTTGGACTGATGTGCATGAATGGAAGGGGTTCTTCACTTCAACTTTATCAAAAACCATCTGTCAAGAGGAAAAAAAAAAATCACATGCTTATTGCAACATGGCTCCATAGCAAGATATCGAAATTTCGTGTGATACGATGCGCTTTTGGACTTTTTCATTAAAAAAAAAACTCTTTTATTAATACATGAACAAACTGAGTACATCATTTTAATTCAAAATATCAAGAACACTCCACACTGTTATAACCAAATTAACTGCAGGAAATTCCGAATCTTATTATGTATCTTTGAACGTTTGACAAACTCAAAGTTTATCTTTTACATTATTCTGTTTGAACGTTAACGGTAGACTCAGGTATGGTCCAAAGATAGTTGAACTTCAACATGATATAGACAAAGCTTTAATTCTCAGCCGTGTCAAATTTGAAAACTATAACTTGCATGATTTAGAATAAAAAGGGATTGGTTACCACCACAGATACAAACAGAATACAGGACAAAACACAATGCATTTCGACCTCTTGGGTCTTCTTCAGGCAAAAACAAACAACAAATAGGACAGTGAAAACGAAGGACAAGATACCACTTGTCTTCTCATATTCCGCGCAACATGAATTTAACTTGTATAGTTTTGGAGTAATCCAGGTCTGATCACACCAGGTGTCATGCAAGCATTGCTTGGGAACTGGTTCATGGCACTGTACAGTGACACCCAGGTATTGTTCAGGAGCAGGATTGAATAAGTCAATAACATGAAAACCTCTCCAGAAATGCTCAGTAAAAGCTAAAGCCTGTCTTTGTAACTACGTTACAAATTACTGACGTTTAGTTTTTCAACCAATGTAATATAACTGTAACAGACAAGTCTCAGAAACAGATGTTTTGAAATCTGCAAGGCAGGTAATCTGTGTAAGAGCTCGCATTCATCAAAGTGACCTCACAGTTTTCATGGGACTGATGTCATTGGTGAGCAGACCCACAGCCATTTTGCCCCATTAGTCCGCTTCACAGATCAAACACAGAGAGTAAAACGCCAACAGATGGGCACAAACTGTGCGCCTGTAACCCAACTATTATCATGGTGTGCACTTCAAATCCAACACTTGGCTCTCTCGATCCATTTGCTTGGCAAAAAAACTGAGAACAGGTAACTTAATTGGCAATGGGAAGACATGCTTTATCTTCCCCTAATATATTTTTTTCCAGAGCATGTGTATTTTCTGTCATCAATCAGCTTAAACGTTCAAACAGAGAGAAAATGCTAAAACATAGGCGTGAAACAGTGCACCTAAAACGCAGACACTGTGTTACAAACAGTTGTATTACTTGAAAACTCTTTGAAAGCAATCTAAGTTTTAGACATGATATCATTTTTCATCCCAACAAACAACCAGCATCATGTTTGAGTATCTCCAATCAAATAGTATGAAGCCACCTCCTTTAAAAAGAAAAAAAAAAAAGTGTTGGTAACATGAACCTGCATGCAGCCATAATACTGCAAGTTCCCTAACCCACATTCAAACCTTTTGGGTATTATCAAAATACCTTTGGTTTGGCGCACAATCCAAAGTCAATCAGTTTCATTATCAAAATACCTTTGGTTTGGCGCACAATCCAAAGTCAATCAGTTTCATTATCAAAATACCTTTGGTTTGGCGCACAATCCAAAGTCAATCAGTTTCATTATCAAAATACCTTTGGTTTGGTGCACAATCCAAAGTCAATCAGTTTCATTATCAAAATACCTTTGGTTTGGCGCACAATCCAAAGTCAATCAGTTTCATTATCAAAATACCTTTGGTTTGGCGCACAATCCAAAGTCAATCAGTTTCAAGTTCTGGTCCTCATCCAACAGCAAATTTTCCTGGAATCAAAGAAAAAGTATCTGATAAATCTAGTTATTTGGTGAACTGACAAAGAAAAAAAAAAATGCTGGATTTTACCCTGATAAACCAATTATGGTGCTATCAAACTTCATACTCGTTTACCGTGTGTGTGTGTGTGTGTGTGTGTGTGCGCGTGAGTGCGTGCGTGCGTGAGTGCGTGCGTGCCCACGTGCGTGCGCGCGTGTGTATGTTAGTGTGTGGACTGTGTGGCATTTACCACAGCAGTCCTAGAGAAGGATACAGTCTTGGTTATACATCTTTTTGTCTGTATTTGGAAGATGCATATTTGGTAGAATTTACATCCGACAGGCAAGTTTTATCCAGAAACTGGGACCAAAACATCCATATTTGTAATCCCCATCTGCTTGCACGGTATCTCAGGCATCAATATGTAATGAAAGAGAACATGAAAATTCCAACTGATAATCTGCTTTCTCCCACTTTGTTGGACTCACAGGCTTGAGGTCTCTGTGAGCGTAGCCCCTGTCATGTATGTAGGCTACTGCAGAGACAATCTGTCGGAAAAATGTGCGTGCTTCAACCTCCTCCAGTCGATCTTTGGAAACAATGTAGTCAAACAGCTCCCCTTCAGGGCAGTACTGTCATCAAGAAGAACACAAAGCAAGTCGAATAACTAATGACATAAATACTAAAATCATCATTTACACATCACTTATAAGAATCAACACAGTTTCAGGATTCTTAAGTTCTTAAGGAGTGGGGAAGTGTAAGATGTTAAGTCCCAATTAGAAAACATTTCAACCTTGAAAAAATGTGACCAGGTCTGTAAGACAACCAACCACATACAACAACCCACCTGAATAACAGAAAGGCACACAATCCCCTGACAGAGATGCATGTTATACCCATCAGTTCAAAACAAGCAAACCAGAACTATAAAAGGAACAAATCTAGAAGCTTCTGTGTGTATTTGTTTGTATTGTTTCACCTTACAATGGAAGGAAGGGCCTGTGGCCAGCCACTGTGGCACAGCAACCAGAGTCAAGCGCAATGGTAGCACGTTTGAACCCCATCAGCAGCAAGTCTTTTGAGCGAATTTTTGGTCAAAAGTTGCTGAGTGTATGGCGACCTCAAGTTCTGTTCATTGTAGGGAGGTATCTTTCTCTATCACTGTAGATGAAATTTCCCATATCAGGTGTCTGTACTTTTCAGGCCTGAAGCTGAGACATGAGAGGAAGCCTGAAATACAGTCCTCATTTTGTATTCTCAGACAAACAAGGAAGTTTATGCCAGTGTCTTTACTGATCTGCACAAAAGATGTCTCAACCTATGAGGCCCTTCAGGACCTCCACCTTCATGCCTGTGGTGGGCTGGGCCAAAGTCTCTGGACTCAGCAAGTTCATGGAGACTCGAGGCTTCTGCTGCCTGTTTCTTTTAAGTGGTCACCTGATCCCCAGACCAATCTACAGGGTCGTCACTGAGCATCTGCACTGTGTCACAGTCACATGTTTCATCCATGTATTGAACCTTGCCATTATGGCTTTGTTAAGTATGGCCCCCTGCTTGGCTCGTTCATGTATCCGTGTCTTACACACACACACACATACTCACTCTATGATTAAAAATGTATTACTCATTTCTAGCTTTCTGGCTGTGAAATGGGAGTTAGAAAAGTTATGAGCAAATAATGTCACCAAAACGGCAAGGGAGAGAACAAAATGCCAACACCACCACCAGCATTGTTTGTCAACAACCTTCTATACTTATGTCCCCCACTCCCTCCCAAAGTTTATCCTCTGAAAGCTTCTAGGATTGCAGCATGATCAGTAACAAAACACAAATTGTAAGTCCTAATCTAAAACAACTACAAAACAGGGTGCTCAGGGGAGGGGAATCCTAAAAAATGTTAGGTTTTTTTTTTTCCATGTTTCTTACATATTACTCCAATCAAGACCCATCCCTGACCTCCAGAATCATGTAGATCCTGCTGTCAGTCTCAATGACCTGGTACAGCTTGCAGACATGCTGATGGCACAGGTCCTTCATTGCTGCTATCTCTGTCTTCACGCGGGGCAGGTCCTCCTGAGAACACAAGCAATGAATAACACCTGAGGAGCCTCGGCACCTGCTGCGTGCAGTAATAACTGCAGGTCTATGTGGTGCCAGTAAACTGAAATCATTTCAAAATGCGGTGACATGGAAAACTGCTTCTCAAGAAATGTGTTTTGCATGTGCAACTACATATGTAGAAGCAGAAGTATGCAAGTAAGGTTTACCATAAAAGGTGCAGGCATACCGATACACACATGCTCATACTACTGCAGGAGTAAAACTGTACTTGAGGCATATAACAAACAAGATATTTTACTGCAGTTGTCATGTATATGGATCATTATTACTAACATCTCCAGAGTTTCATTATTACTAACATCTCCAGAGATTTTCTTTATTTTTTTTGGGGTATACATATGATTCCTATATTTCTTATCTAAATGTTCATTCACTGAAAAAAGCTGTCAAATGACTCCCCCCCCCCCCCCCCCCCCTCCCTCCACACTAATTTATGCTCAATGTTGATCCAAAAGTATAAGAACAAAGAAATGAGTACTGTTCATCAATGCCATTAAAGGGAAAAATACACTTACTCTTAACTCCTTTTTGTTTATGATCTTGATGGCCACTTTCTCCCCTGTTAAGGCATGGTAGGCCAGTTTCACCTTGGCAAATCCACCTTCAACACAGAGATGACAAAAAAAACATCAAATCAGTATCAAATAATTAAGTAAATAAAGAAATACGTGAGATTATAATTCTTTAGTATCCGCTGGATTGATAAAAACAGTATGTTCTACTATATCATGGGCTAGAAATTGTCATATATAGCTAAAGCACAAATTCACTGTTCAGGGCCAGTGGTTCATCCTATTTCCGTCTGCTTATAGAAAAGTTAATGCAAGGATGGAAAGTGATCTGCTGAATGCAACACTGTGGAATATTAAATGAAAAGACAAAGACTGAAACTGTAAGAGCATAAGTTCTAAGGCAAATTAACACCATCCATATTAAGGATGTTTATGTTCTTTTGAAATATCTCTCCGCGTGCCCACCAACTTCGCTAATAACAATGGTATACACTTGCGTATGTGTGTGTGTGTGCATGTGTGCGAGTGTGTGTGTGTGGTTGTGGATGTTGCCTCCTTGTTAGTTTCTTTTTGTGACTGTTTCTTTGTGACGGAATACACCTTCTGAGAATTGCTTAACTATTGAAGTATTTCCTCCAAAATTTAATGTATTTGTTTTCTTCTTTTATTGCTTGTCCTTTTTGTGCACTAAAAAAAAAAACAAACCTTCACAGATGGAACATTGGGAACATATATATTTAAAATACTGAAACTGTACTTTCATTCACTCACAGATCATTGGATTGTGATACATGAAACTCTTTATTCAGTCTTAGACAAATAAGAGGTTTATAACATTATTATCGGCACAAATTCTTGGATACAGATTTGAATTAATATGTACATCACAAGCTTAAAACAAGTGTATGTTGTACTTGCATACAATGACTGAGAGTGAGAGGAATTCTTGGTTGTTTTATGATGTAACATGTGTTCATATGTTCATGATTTTGCTGAGGGAATTAAAAAAGATTTATTAAAAAAAAGAAAAAAAAGTTTGTGCAGAACCTGAGCGAATGGAGATATTAGACAGTCAAGTCTCAGACACACATTATACCAATGCGTGCACACACTGACACATATACACATGCACAGACCTCTAGACCTGGTTTACTGCTACTCTCTTTTCAAAATAAAATTGAGTGAGATTTGTATCTAGAACCCAACAGAAAACTGCCCTGGACTTTGGAAAGAATGTAAAGCCTGACAAAGACTATCTAAAATTCCAGGGTCATTCACTGATGGCCCACAATAAAGCAGCTCTCCATCACTCCTTGCCCATCATTTACCCAGCCAGTTGCCCTGGTGTGAATCGCAGTGTTCATTTGTTACCTTTCTTGTTTGTTCCTGCTTGTTTTTTTTTTTTATCTACTGATGAATATTTAAATATTTGTGAAGTTGTATGACAATGCCTGTTTGGAGCAGTGCATCAGAAAATCAACTCTTCATAACAAAAGTATACACTTATTATTTAAATATTCCTCAACTACATGCCTTTTCCCCCTCAAGGTTTAATCACAAGTTTTCTTTAGCAGTACATGAAACTGCAGATTTTTTTGTGCAGCTTACCAGTTTATAATATAATAAAATGTTTATCTGACAGTTTGCTCAAGCATGCAAAATATGACAAAAAATGAAATACATGGCATTTCTGTCAAGTTTTAATTTCGCTGTTCAAGATATTATTATAATTATACATCATTGGTTACCTCCATCACCTATAAATTTACACTTCGTATTATAAGTATGTTCATTTATAATGATACTATTAACCCCTGATATAATCATTTCCATCTCAGTCACAATAATGCACAAGTAACAAAACCAAATTTGTTGTACTGAATCCCCTGGACCCTCATAGTTATTGCAAATATTTTTGTTATTCATAGTGATGCATACAATTTTAATCCCATTAAGAAAGCTGCTGCTGTTTGCTGATCTATTCACCTTGGCAAACTGTTCAATATACCTGTAACATTTCAAAGTATAAAAGTAACTGTAAATTGCTGATAAGGAACCACTGTATAAAAACTAATGAAAGCAGAAATCAAACCAAACAATGGTAGTTTCAATTCTCTTTTTCATTTTTTCTAAATATCTGAAAAACAAAACGAAACAAAAACATAACACTTATCACTCAAGTGAGAACTTTGCACACTAGTTTCACCACTTCAAAACAGATTTCATCATACTTTATGAAAAGACCACTTCATCAACAGCACTTCTTTCTATACAACATACCTATGCACTAGAGAGAGAGAGAGAGAGAGAGAGAGAGAGAGAGATTGTTTGCTTTAGCGTGTGTGTGTGTGTGTGTGTGTGTGTGTGTGTGTGTGTTGCGTGTGTGTGTGTGAGTATGCATGATTCTGTGTGCGTGTTATGTGTCTGCTTGAGCGCGTGCGCCTGCACATGTATAATTGTGCATGCAAGCATGTATGCGTGCACGGTACGTGTGTGTGGTACTTGTCAACTGTTTCTGTTCAAAACAAATAATGGACAAAATTTACATACTATCACTTGTGCTGCAGCATTAATTAAAACATAAATTTGATGCTCAGCAAGTGCCAGTGAAGAAGTCACACCTGAACCGATGGTCTCCCGCAGGTAATAGTAACCTTTCAGCTCTGGGTAGTGGCGGCTCATCTTGCGTGCTGATGAAGGACAATCTTGATCTCCTCATCAACTTGCTCAGTTGCTTCAAAACAGAAAGTTGATTTCAATGGGGTTTCCTTGAGGTTGATGGAGAAAGGAGGGTGGGATCTTCAATTAACCATTTTTTTTTTCTAACTTCACAGCTATCAATGTAATTACATGCCTCAGCAGATGTAGCATAGCATACATGGACTGGCCTGGTAGTATAAATGGACTGACCAAGTAATTTGAATGGATAGTCTGAAGTCTTCCTGTACAGAACTGAAACTATCAAGGACAAAAATAAAAGTCTCTCTGCACAGATGCGTATATGTGCATGCCTCTGTGTGTGTGTATGTGTGTGTGTGTGTGTGTGTGTGTGTGTGTGTGTGTGTGTGTGTGTGTGAGAGAGAGAGAGAGAGAGAGAGAGAGAGAGAGAGAGAGAGAGAGAGAGAGAGGTGTTTGTATTAAGAATAGGATAGAGAGAAATCAGTCTATCCCATACATGACACATGACTTTGGAGGCCTGAACTCGAGTACGTTTGGGACTTGCAGCAACCAAACCTGTTGGACAGCCTTGATATAGTCCAACATTGTTTTTCTTGAACGAATCCAGCATGACTTCCACCCCACCAGAAATGCAACAGAGCTTGTCCCCAGGCTGGACTTTGACCCCCTCGAACTGCAGCACTCAAGGCAACCATGATGTACAATATCATGGGTGGCCTGGCTGGGACTGCACCCAAGCGTACCTTTATCAAAACCAACAGAATCAGGGGGCACACACAGAAACTGTGTGTCATGGTCCCATGCAGACTCACATCTACTACTTCCCATCTTTTAATTCACCTGTGGGACCAGGTCCCAGGCAAAAAAACCTCATTGCCAATCCTCCCATGGCTTGGCTGAGAGCCACTGCTTCTTGAATATTGTAAGATTTATAAACCCATCATCATGGGGTGTGTGTGTGTGTGTGTGTGTGTGTGTGTGTGTGTGTGTGTGTGTGTGTGTGTGTGTGTGTGTGTGCGTGTGCGTGCGTATGTGTGTATGTGCATGTGTATGCATATTCGTTTTAAATAAGGTGCAAGGCTCTGGCAGCCTAGATGAACTGAAGGTCCATAAGAGTCACACTCCTTGCACATCCCTTCTGCCCTGACCATCCCCCCAAAAAAACAACAACAACAAAAACCCCCTTTTTTTTGGCAGGGGAATGGGTTTTGAGGGTACACCACCATCCATTGCTGATAGTTGTCATGTGAAGGAATTTCCCAGAAACTGACTCAAGACTCATCACTTCATTCATCAAAAACAACCTTAAAACCATCACAATTAAAGTAGCCTACTTTAAAACTGATTAAACATTAAAAACCGTAAAAGTGAACTCGAAAGTGGATCAACAGAAACACACTGTCAAACTGATTGCCAGTGATTGAGTGAACCAAAAAGTAAATGCTCTCTCTGTCTGAAAGCGAAGTTGAGAAGGACCTTGGGGTTTACATTGACAACAAACTGAATTTCAGAGAATATGTGGCCAAGGCAACTGCTAAAGCAAATAGAGTTGTTGGTATCATCCATCGCTCCTTTGACTTCCTGACTGAAGATACATTCCTACAACTGTACAAGTCTCTTGTACGACCAGTACTAGAGTATGGACATTCTGTCTGGCAACCCTACTACAAAACACTGTGCCAGGATGTAGAAGATGTTCAGCGCAGAGCAACTAAACTTTTAGCATCTCTCAAAGATAAACCATATCCTGAGCATCTTTCTACTTTCAAACTTCCAAGCCTTGAGCACAGAAGAAAAAGGGGTGACATGATAGACTTGTACAAGTTTATACATGGCATTTACCGGAGTGATAAACCACGGTTTGAACTGTTTACCAATAGGGACAGCAGAGGACACTCCTTGAAACTACCCAAAGTTCATCACAGACTGAATATCAGAGGAATTTACTTCTCTCTTCGTGTGATTGATGTTTGGAATGGTCTTCCTGACTCTGTAGTAACAGCCCCTACAGTCAACATCTTCAAATCACGGTTAGACACTCACTGGCAGGAACTTCCGACAAAATATAATCCGGAATGCTATCAACATAGACAGTCTCGGTCGTGACTCTCTTCCTTCCACGCATGCGGTGTTTTTCATCTCAATGTTATACTTAGAATGGTGAACAGGCCTCTTAAGGCCTCTAGCACCTACAAGTTCAAGTTCTTTTTCACCGACAAGGCATAGCCCCAGCACAGATTCAAAAAAAAAGAAGAAAAAAAGTGACTTCTCACTGACATTTACACTTCCACATTTGGATCTGACTCACGTGTTTGGAGGGAAAGAAGAAAACGTCTGGCTAGACCAGAGACGTAGAGCGAAGACCGAACTGCCTGTCCTGTCTGCGGGGTGAAGAAGAGATGAAGTTTGAACTTCAAGAAGGCAGCTGACAGTTCACTTAAATTGTTTTCTAAATCATTGAATTACAGATAATCAGGAATTAAACTTTAAATGCGACTACATTTTACGACTACCTCCACTTTCTAAAGTCAGTAAATCG
>CM065714.1:8805389-8807889 GCA_033310375.1 Conus canariensis | reverse complement strand
CCCCAATCTTTTCGAGAATTAATCAGATGTATACTCTAACAAAAGTGGTGTTGGTTTTTTGTTTTTTTTTCGTATCAACTCGAGCATTTATCAGATATAGAAGCATCATTTTTATTTTCGAGTTCTGTTTCCAAACCATTTTTAAGAATCTTAACAGGTTTACTGCTAGGAATGACAAAATTAAATTTTGGCGCCTATGAATTCTGTCCACTTGTCTTGCTTTAGTTTTCTCACATGAACGGGTAGCCTAAGTAAGGTTTTTGTGTGGTTAAAATGCGTAACGCTTAAAATCTACGTGTTTCCTTTTGTTTTGTTTTTTCATGTACAAATTTTTGTGCTACAGCTTTTGTGCCAATAAAAGGATTTCATTTCTCATCTTCGTCTACCAGTAACTTCATGTAGCCTAGAACACATTACTCTGATTTGGAATTTTGAAAAAGAGCATCATGTTGTTGGCAGTGAGGTCAACAAATCAACCGAAAATTGTTGTTACTAGGAGCAAGATCTGGAGTCGACCTATTTTTCAACCATCGATGAACGCTGTGAAATCAGCAGGTAGGTAAAAAGGATAAGTAGACAGCAGAGAGACTCGTAGAGAATAGAAAGACCGGAGGTGATTTCATACCGTGGAAGGTCGGCTCGTGAGGTCAAGTGATCAAGGTCATCCCGTTCGTTCTGCCTCAGTGTCATTTTCGGTTGTTCAACACACGCAGGTCGTGGGTGGGTTCGCGAGGGTTGCTTCGTAGCAGTGTTCTTGTGGCGCAGGATCATTCGTCCCCCATCTTTGCGGCGGTGAAGCTGTTCGGTGGTGGTGAACAGGTCTCCTTTGAGTGCTGAAGCAGAAACAGTTCGCTTAAACAAAACTGTTCATCGAATTAGCTGATGAATTGTGCTTCTGAAAAAAGTAAGACTCATATTTGCGCGTACGTCTCAAACACACATACACACATGCACGCACTCACGCGCGCACACACACATACACACACGCCGCGCGCGCGCTCACACACACATACACACTCACACTTACGCTTACAGACACACACACACCACACACACACACACGCGCGCGCGCGCGCGCACGCGCGCTTCCCCTCCCTCTCAATCCCCTCCTCTCCCATGCCCCTTAACTCTGTGTCCCCTGCCCTCCTTTCCACATACACACACCTTCTGACTCCTGCACCACGTGTTACTAACTACTCACTCACACCTTCACACCCCCGCACCACATGTTACTAACTACTCACACACACTTTCACACCCCCGCACCACGTGTTACTAACTACTCACACACACCTTCTGACCCCCGCACCACGTGTTACTAACTACTTACTCATACCTTCACACCCCCGCACCACATGTTACTAACTACTCACATACACCTTCTGACCCCCGCACCACGTGTTACTAACTACTCACATACACCTTCTGACCCCCGCACCACGTGTTACTAACTACTCACACACACCTTCTGACCCCCGCACCACGTGTTACTAACTACTCACTCACACCTTCTGACCCCCGCACCACATGTGACTAACTACTCACACACACCTTCTGACCCCCGCACCACGTGTTACTAACTACTCACACACACCTTCTGACCCCCGCACCACGTGTTACTAACTACTCACACACACCTTCTGACCCCCGCACCACATGTTACTAACTACTCACTCACACCTTCTGACCCCCGCACCACGTGTTACTAACTACTCACACACACCTTCTGACCCCCGCACCACATGTTACTAACTACTCACACACACCTTCTGACCCCCGCACCACATGTTACTAACTACTCACACACACCTTCACACCCCCGCACCACGTGTTACTAACTACTCACATGTATCCATAGCGGTGCATATCAGTAAGCTTAACAAGAAGACAGACATCTTTGATTTTGTCGTGAAACAGATCATTCTCTCTGAAAAAGAGCAACATGAATAAATGAATCAATGAAAATACATATAATAAATGACAGGTTGAGTCCAATTTGTACGGTTTCTAGTAAGAACACATATTGTTTTCAACGTAACAATGAAGGACTTACTGTTTCTATGTCTGCTTCAGTTTCAGATTCATTCTGGAGGTGTCCCGGTGACCTACAGAGAGGCCAAAACTATCATCCACAACAAATACCAAAACCAGTGCAAGAGAAGGCTGGGTGCAGACAGTAGTGCTGATCCAATCCATCGGCTCCAGAGATACCAGCGAACAATCCTCTTCAGACTGAGAACCGGCCACTGCTAACTACTGAGCCATCTCAGCCGAATTCAGATTGCCCACACAGATGAATGTCCGTGTGACACTTGATCTCAGACCCCAGAACACATCCCCTTACACTGTCCAGCCCATGATGTTCTGCGGCGTCAAACCTGGCCAGAGGGTGCATAACTGCAGAGGCAGCTTTGGGGCAGTCGTCAAGACCTCGAGAAGTCATGGCGACAGGATTGAAGATCTGACGCAACCAAAAACAGTCGACCACTGAAGAAGAAGA
>CM065714.1:8795389-8797889 GCA_033310375.1 Conus canariensis | reverse complement strand
AAGACCAGTGCGCCCTGTTGGACTATATTGAAGACCAGTACGCTCTGTTTGACTATATTGAAGACCAGTACGCCCTGTTTGACTTTATTGAAGACCAGTACGCCCTGTTTGACTATATTGAAGACCAGTGCGCCCTGTTTGACTATATTGAAGACCAGTACGCCCTGTTTGACTTTACTGAAGACCAGTACGCCCTGTTTGACTATATTGAAGACCAGTACGCCCTGTTTGACTATATTGAAGACCAGTACGCCCTGTTTGACTATACTGAAGACCAGTACGCCCTGTTTGACTTTATTGAAGACCAGTACGCCCTGTTTGACTTTATTGAAGACCAGTGCGCCCTGTTTGAGACTATATTGAAGACCAGTACGCCCTGTTTGACTATATTGAAGACCAGTACGCCCTGTTTGACTTTATTGAAGACCAGTACGCCCTGTTTGACTTTATTGAAGACCAGGACGCCCTGTTTGACTATATTGAAGACCAGTACGCCCTGTTTGACTTTACTGAAGACCAAAAAGGCTGTAGACCTACCAGTCTTGAATAAATGTTGATTTGTGTTCGTTCATTTCTCCGGTTGTTGCTGCTCCGTACATGTGTCATCCAGGGCATGTGGGCAAGCTGGGAACAGATAATTATTGTTGCTGGGGGATGTCCTCTTCGTTTGTTCTGTGTGCTCTGTGTTGCCACTGCACTGTGTGATTCGGTGTTGTAAACAGCATTGATTTGGAGAAGTGAACGTGTAAATTGTAATGATTTCATCATGGAAGCAACACTATCCCTAATTGTTCATTAACAGGAAATCATTAAATTTCAGGCAATGTTCAACCATGACTTTCGTCCCTATGCCCACCCCCCCTCCCAAAAAAAAAAAGAAAATGGTGAAGTCGTCTGACAGGCCAAGGCCTACCTTCACAGTCAGAGAGCGAGAGAGAGAGAGGAGAGGAGAGAGAGAGAGAGAGAGAGAGAGAGAGAGGAGAGAGAGAGAGGGGAGACTAGGGAGGAGAGACTGCACGTGACACAGTCTTCATCATTATGACATCAGACCTTTACCGAGCTCTCCTTCCCTGCTGCAAACAACCCCACTATACACACGTCAGGTGTTGTTTGTAGGACTGGTCTTTTGTTCCCTGCTGCAAACAACCCCACTATACACACGTCAGGTGTTGTTTGTAGGACTGGTCTTTTGTTCCCTGCTGCAAACAACCCCACTGTACACACGTCAGGTGTTGTTTGTAGGACTGGTCTTTGTTCCCTGCTGCAAACAACCCCACTGTACACACGTCAGGTGTTGTTTGTAGGACTGGTCTTTTGTTCCCTGCTGCAAACAACCCCACTGTACACACGTCAGGTGTTGTTTGTAGGACTGGTCTTTGTTCCCTGCTGCAAACAACCCCACTGTACACACGTCAGGTGTTGTTTGTAGGACTGGTCTTTGTTCCCTGCTGCAAACAACCCCACTGTACACACGTCAGGTGTTGTTTGTAGGACTGGTCTTTTGTTCCCTGCTGCAAACAATCCCACTGTACACACGTCAGGTGTTGTTTGTAGGACTGGTCTTTTGTTCCCTGCTGCAAAATCCCCACTGTACACACGTCAGGTGTTGTTTGTAGGACTGGTCTTTTGTTCCCTGCTGCAAACAAACCCCACTGTACACACGTCAGGTGTTGTTTGTAGGACTGGTCTTTTGTTCCCTGCTGCAAACAACCCCACTGTACAGACGGCAGGTGCTGTTTGTAGGACTGGTCTTTTGTTCTCTGCTGCAAACAACCCCACTGTACACACGTCAGGTGCTGTTTGTAGGACTGGTCTTTTGTTCCCTGCTGCAAACAACCCCACTGTACACACGTCAGGTGCTGTTTGTAGGACTGGTCTTTTGTTCTTTTGTTCCCTGCTGCAAACAACCTCACTGTACACACGTCAGGTGTTGTTTGTAGGACTGGTCTTTTGCTCCCTGCTGCAAACAACTCCACTGTACACACGTCAGGTGCTGTTTGTAGGACTGGTCTTTTGTTCCCTGCTGCAAACAACCCCACTGTACACACGTCAGGTGTTGTTTGTAGGACTGGTCTTTTGTTCCCTGCTGCAAACAATCCCACTGTACACACGTCAGGTGTTGTTTGTAGGACTGGTCTTTTGTTCCCTGCTGCAAACATCCCCACTGTACACACGTCAGGTGTTGTTTGTAGGACTGGTCTTTTGTTCCCTGCTGCAAACAAACCCACTGTACACACGTCAGGTGTTGTTTGTAGGACTGGTCTTTTGTTCCCTGCTGCAAACAACCCCACTGTACACACGTCAGGTGCTGTTTGTAGGACTGGTCTTTTGTTCCCTGCTGCAAACAACCCCACTGTACACACTCAGGTGCTGTTTGTAGGACTGGTCTTTGTTCCCTGCTGCAAACAATCCCACTGTACACACGTCAGGTGTTGTTTGTAGGACTGGTCGTTTGTTCCCTGCTGCAAACAACCCCACTGTACACACGTCAGGTGCTGTT
>CM065714.1:8785389-8790389 GCA_033310375.1 Conus canariensis | reverse complement strand
TGAAAGCTGCGAAATCAGGAGACAGGAGACAGATTCATGGGCGGGACAGGAAGACGGGAAGTGACGTCACAACGATTCAAGGTCCGCTGGTGAGGTCACGTGATGGAAGTCATCCCGTCCATTCCGCCGCGGAGTTTTTACAGGCCCCCCAGTCCGTGCCGGCCCTGGGTGTGCCCGCGGGGTCGTCTGGCAGTGTCCCCTTGGCGCAGGGTCGTGCGTCCCCCATCTCTGCAGAGGCTGTGCTGGTTGGTGGTGGTGAACAGGGCTCCGGTGATTGCTGCAACAGAAAGAATTAACAGAGCTGTTCACTGACTTAGCTCACACACACACACACACACTCACACACACACACACACACACACACACACACACACACACACACACACACGCACGCACGCACGCACGCACACACAGAGAAAAACTGCGCGCACAAAGACAGACAGACAGACAGACAGACAGACAGACAGACAGACACACACACACACACACACACACACAGACACACACACACGCTAACACACACTCAAACACGCACATGCACAGACACATACAGACGCACACAGACGCACACAGACACATACACACACACACACACACACACACACACACACACATAGACACACGTGCGCGCGCACGCGCGCGCGTGCGCATGCACGCACACCCTCTGTTTCTCACTACGCTTCTGAGACCCATATTTATGCACATGCGCTTGAGTGCGTGTGCACTCCCGCATTACAAATACACTCATACATCCTTCCCTCTCCTCCCCTGTCAGTATTGTCCTCCCTTCAGCCCTTATCTCCCTTCCTAACGTCCTGCCCCTGCCCCTTTTCAGATACACACACACACACACATCAACAGAGGAATTACGGTCTCAACAGCCACCAATCACAAACAAACAAACAAATTACGCAATTTAGCAGATCAGGTAGTCCGACAAAGTTATCAGTAAAAGAGACAAAATGACAAACAAGGATGACGCTGAAATCATCTAGTCTCTGCCCATTTAAAATCCACTTAGTCATCGCCGTAACCACGTGAAATGTTTTCTGCAACGACCGACTCCTACCCAGAATTGAGTTTACTATGGGCTCTGTTGGGAAGACTGGGACCACACAATCGAGCTTCATCCACTTGATGGATGCGTTTGTGAGAGTGCTGCTCAAATTCCCTGAACAACACTGCAGGTGTCTTTATCTCTCGGGCCTGGTTGACGCCCCCCCCCCTCCCCCCGCCGACTCCCACAGCACAATCCAATACTCACGTGTGTTCATAGTGATGTGCGTCGATGGCAACGAGTCAAAACAACACAACTTGGGTTCCCTCGTGTGTACAGTCAGATCACTTTCTCTCCCTGGACCACACACACACACACACACACACACACACACACACACACACACACACACACACACACACACACACATGGTTAAATCCAAATTGCACAGTCCCAGGCCACGGCATTGTATCTGGAGTGTTTCATTGTTGAAGCTATTCCTACATTGATCAAGTAAACTGCTTGTAGCATCAACGTCTGCTGTATTCTCTTTTTTCTTGCTTCAGTAACAAGCAAAATAACAACAACAACAACAACAACAACAACAACAACAACAGCAACAAGAGTTATAGCAGCAGCGTTGGTGTTTATATTTGACATTAGCACACAGTCTTGTTGGTGCGGTATTGGGTCTGTGACACTGAAAGGGTTAAGGATCAACTGTGTTGGAACTGTGGCACTGAAAGGGTTAAGGACCAACTGCATTGGAACTGTGGCACTGAAAGGGTTAAGGACCAACTGTATTGAAATTTTGGCCCCGAAAGGGTTAAGGACTAACTGTATTGGAACTGTGGCACTGAAAGGGTTAAGGACCAACTGTATTGGAACTGTGGCACTGAAAGGGTTAAGGACCAACTGTATTGGAACTGTGGCTCTGAAAGGGTTAGGGACCAACTGTATTGGAACTGTGGCACTGAAAGGGTTAAGGGCCAACGGTGGCCAATAACTTTTACAGATGTCATAGGTTTATGCAGGATGATTATAATCCAAGAACCGGGTCAATTTCGCTGAAACAGGTTGTTGAACAAGTAGAGGTCGGTATGGAATCATATCCCATGAGGGTGGGTCGCTAGGATCTCCTCCGGAGAGGGGCCTTGTAGTAAAAATAAAAAAAGATTTCAATCAGTTAATTTTCGCAAAGTTTGATCCCGAAAAAAATGTATTGAAGCGAAAATACCAGTTTTCGCCTAGCCTATTAGGCCTTCGGTGGTATTCAACCAAACACTTCATCTGACAGTATAGAAACGTAGTAAAATGCCAAGACTAAAACTGAAATGCAAGGTATCAAGGGAAGGTCTACTCTAAAGCAAAGTCTATCACTCACTACGTTTCAATCGGATCGAATTGAAAAAAAAAGAAATTTCCTTTTGAAAATAAGAAAAATAAAATCAGGTGTAACATTTTGCAACATCGTCTTAAAGGAATCCGTTGGTTTTTTCTTCTTTTTTTTTTATGGCGGGTTCTCCAACTTCTGTTTTCCACACTTTTTCTTCGCCCCCCCCCCCCCCCCCTTTACTCCATTCCTTTTTTGTTTGTTTTAGAGAGGTGGGGCCTCCTTCCTCCTATTTTCCCTACCGTCGTCTTCTTCTTTAAATAAAGACTAATCCACACCATGCAATGACTGTGTATTTAATCCAGATCACTTTATTGTTGTAACATTTGATATGAAACGTCTGTGTTTATCCATGTATTAGTGTGTGGTGTGCAGACACTTTTTGGAATCCGCTGTTAAATGCTTTCGCTGTCGATGCTACACATTTCAACACTCAGCAGAGAGATGTTTCACTTAAAGCCGGGCGATTTATTGCACTGTTTGCATTGTGGAACTCCTCACTCTTTAAATGGTGAGGGGAATCTCGGACCACTTCGATGGACAAGTACCCAGGCTGGAACTTTTGTCAGAATGCCATGAAGATGTCACCATAACCACAAGACATCCACCCCTACTCCCTCCACTTTACCCTTCCCCCTTGTTTCTCTAGATGGTGAGAATGGGTAAAATAGATGTGGTCTATACATAGTCTTCAAAACACCGAATAGAAAATGAAGAGATTAAACTCTGTAACTTCATACAGTTAACAAAACATGGCAAAATGCCATGGTAAGCAAAAGGATGGTAGATAATCATCTAGTGAACAGCGGTCTCAATTAACCATGTCGCACACGACAGATTATTGTGAATCGGAAACACGCAACAAAATATGACACCGCCATATGCACATCGACACACGCGCAACCAGTGCGGCCAGCAATGCCAGCGATAACAATGACAGGTAGGCTTCGTGAGCTGTGGCTACATTTACTTTCCACAAAACTGTGTCCATGTATCTGTCTCCTCTTGCCCTCCCCCCATCCCCCTTCCACTGTTCCGCTCTCTGACTGTTGGTAGGGGTGGTGGGGGTGGTGGGGGGTGGGTGGCTGGGTGAGCAGGATGAAGGGTAGGTTTGGCGGGTGGGAGGGAGAGGAGTGTCAGGTATTGCAAAGATACTGTCAACTACACACACAGAGCACTGTTGTCCACATAAAACTACATGAAACTAAACTGCACTGTGGTTAGCTACACTATACTACACTGCATTGCATGACTGTGCGCTACACTGCACTACACTATACTACACCACGCACATACACTACACTACACTACACTACACTACACTACACTACACTACACTACACTAAACTACACTACACTACACTACACTACACTACACTACATTTAAATAAACTGTACCTTAATACTGCATTACATGGCACAACTCTAAATTACCCTGTACACATTACTGTTTTACACTATATTGTACTACACTATGCTACACGACCAACACGACAGCACAAAACACCACAGCGTGGTACATTGCGCTACACTACAGTACACTACAGTACACTAAACTACACTACACTACACTACACTACATTTAAATACACTGTACCTTAATACAGCACAATTCTAAACTACACTGTACACCTTACTGTTTTACACTACATTGTACTACACTATGCTACACGACAAACACGACAGCACAAAACACCACAGTGCGGTATATTGTACTACAGTACAGTACACTACGGTACACTGTATCAAACTACTCTGTATTACACGGCACGGCACTAACTACATTACTATCCACTACATTACATTGCACAACACTGCACTGCTCTATACAACATTTACATACAGTGCACTGCACTATACAACATTTACACACACTGCACTGCACTATACAACATTTGAATACACTGCACTGCTCTATACAACATTTACACACACTGCACTGCACTATACAACATTTAAATACACTGCACTGCACTATACAACATTTGAATACACTGCACTGCACTATACAACATTTACACACACTGCACTGCACTATACAACATTTAAATACACTGCACTGCACTATATAACATTTGAATACACTGCACTGCACTATACAACATTTGAATACACTGCACTGCTCTATACAACTTTTACACACACTGCACTGCACTATACATTTGAATACACTGTACTGCACTATACAACATTTGAATACACTGCACTGCTCTGTATAACATTTACATACACTGCACTGCTCTATAGAACATTTAAATACACTGCACTGCACTATACAACATTTAGATACACTGCACTGCACTATACAACATTTAGATACACTGCACTGCCCTATACAACATTTGAATACACTGCACTGCACTATAAAACAATAGATTACATTGCACTGCACTACACTCTACTGCACTGCATTATACTGCACTATACTACACTTCACTACACAACACAACACTCCACTCCACTCCACTGCACTGCACTGCACTACACCTACACTACACTACACTACACTACACTACACTACACTGCACTGTACTGCACTAGATTACACTGCACTGCACTACACTATGCTATGCTACGCTATGCTGCGCTGCACTGTGCTACGTCACGCTG
>CM065714.1:8772889-8775389 GCA_033310375.1 Conus canariensis | reverse complement strand
CGACAGCTGCGACATGGTGATACGCACGTAAACAGAGACGAAAACAACAGACTCTCTCTCTCTCTCTCTCTCTCTCTCTCTCTCTCTCTCTCTCTCTCTCTCTCTGTGTTGTGTTGTGTGTGCCAAACTGGAATCCTTCCCCAACATTCCCGATCAGAACAAAGTTATAAAAATCCTTTCCAGTAGTAATGAAACTGTTATTAAATCTGTCGCTAAATTTATAGCACAGGCAATGAAGATAAGAAAGAGTAAGTTAGAATTAATGTGCGATAACATCTAACTTAAAAAAAAAGTAACTATTCAAGATGATCCTGTATCAATGTGTGTGTGTGTGTGTGTGTGTGTGTGTGTGTGTGTGTGTGTGTGTGTGTGTGTGTGTGTGTGTGTGTATGTGTGTGTGTGTGTGTGGGGGGGGGGGGGTGCTGTTTGTTGCGCGCGCGCATTGTGTGTGCGTGTATGTTTATGCATGTGTGAAATCAGTAAATAATATTGATATGTGCATACAATTGTTCATGTTCACCTCCTTGTCTTAAGGCTGTAATGCTATGACAATAAAACATTTGTCTTGTCTTGTCTTCTCTCTCTCTCTCTCTCTCTCTCTCTCTCTCTCTCTCTCTCTCTCTCTCTCTCTCTCTCTACACACACATACAGAGAGAGAGAGAGAGGTGTATATTATATATATATATGAGAGAGAGAGAGAGAGTACAGAGACAGAGCGATGAGAGAGAGAGAGAGAGAGAGAGAGAGAGGAGAGAGAGAGGAATGTGCTTTTGTGTGTGTGTGTGTGTGTGTGTGTGTGCGCGCGCGCGCGCGCGCGTATATGTACAAACGTCAATGCTGTGAGCAAGGGAGGGGGGTAGAGGAAAAAAATAAACAAAAATTTAAAAACGATAAAAGGGACAGGAATGGAGAGATCTAAATCGGCTGAGAGGTTTGTTTTTTTTCCGCTCACGGCGATATTGATTTAAAAACACACAGAGAGAGAGAGAGAGAGAGAGAGAGGGGGGGGGGAATGGGAGATGGGGGTGGGGGGGAGGGATTGATGTTAAATTTAGTGGTGATACCAGAATGATCATACGCAGTTTATACAAATTACACCGACGTGAATTGACTCCTATTGAAATATAACAACACAAACAAATACAGGACAAGAAATTGATTTTTCGGAGGTGATAACATATGATCTTCATTGTGTGTGTGTGTGGGTGGGTGGGTGGTTGGGTGTGTGTGTGTGTGTGTGGGGGGGGGGGGGTGAAGTGGAAAAGGGATTGATGCTCGATTTAGTGATGATACCAGAATGATGTACTCATACGCAGTTGATACAGATTACAATGACCTGAACAAAGTCATATTGAAAGAAAACAACACAAACAAATATGACAAAAATTTATTTCCGAAGCTGATAACATAAATGTTGACCTTCAGAGAAAGAGAGAGAGAGAGAGAGAGAGAGAGAGAGAGAGAGAGAGAGAGAGAGAAAGGGGGGGGGGAGGGATTGATGCTAAATTTAGTGATGATATCAGAATGATATAAGCATACGCAGCTGAGACCAATTACACTGACCCGAGTTAACTCTTAAATAAGATGTAGCCACAGAAACAGAGAAATGACAAAAATCTATTTCAGAGAGAGAGAGAGAGAGAGAGAGAGAGAGTGGGGGGGGGGGGGGCGGAAGGAGGGATGGATGCTTAATTTTGTGTTGATATCAGAATGATTTAAACATACAGAGCCAAGGCGAAATACATCGTCATGAATTCACTTTTAGCTTAAAATGTAATCACACACAGATTGGACGAAAGAATTTTTTTTTTTTACAATGCAACATTACCCTGGCTGTTTTCATTCGCATGAAGATTTGTGACGAGAGCATTATGCATAAAATGAATGTCAAATACATGACCTTCCCCTTAGATGACGTCACATTTCAGGCCTTTGCACTCACCCGTGACCCTATCTTTGCGATCGCTGGAAGTCGCAAATAATCCCATTCCTTCGATTTTAATATGTCAGTTTGTAAGCACTTGTACCTTGATGGCCATATGAAAGAAAAATGGGGAGAATCAACTTTCAGGCGTAATGAAAAATTCTCAAATCAATCTAATTGTGCCAATCTATAAATACTCGACTCCCTAAACAAGGCCTTGGTGTGTTAATTGTTGGTGTGCAGCCATACACCGCAGCTGGATGGTAGACCCGCTACTTGTGTGTTGAACAGTGCGGCAGGTGTTGGACTCGCCACCAGCTAAAAATGCAGCCTGGAAAATCCACGGACGCTAAAATTAGCTGTGACTTCAGAATGCTGTCAGCAAACAGAACCGATGGCAACTTGATTTTGTGCCTCACGTCACCTTTTAAACAACAAACGACCGTTATATCTGTATAACTAAAGTCGAATTCACACCAGCACGGGAGCTCACACACACACACACACACACACACGCGCGCGCGCACACACAAAACACACACACACACACACGCACGCACGCACGCGCACGCACGC
>CM065714.1:8727889-8770389 GCA_033310375.1 Conus canariensis | reverse complement strand
GAATCGGGAGGAGGTTGAAGTAGGAGGGTTTGGAGGGGGGGGGGGAGGGGGAATCGGGAGGAGGTTGAAGTAGGAGGGTTTGGAGGGGGGGGGGGGAGGGGAATCGGGAGGAGGTTGAAGTAGGAGGGTTTGGAGGGGGGGGGGGGAGGGGAATCGGGAGGAGGTTGAAGTAGGAGGGTTTGGAGGGGGGGGGGGGAGGGGAATCGGGAGGAGGTTGAAGTAGGAGGGTTTGGAGGGGGGGGGGGGAGGGGAATCGGGAGGAGGTTGAAGTAGGAGGGTTTGGAGGGGGGGGGGGAGGGGGAATCGGGAGGAGGTTGAAGTAGGAGGGTTTGGAGGGGGGGGGGAGGGGAGGAGGGGAAGTGGGTGGGGGGGGGGGGGGAATCGGGAGGAGGTTGAAGTAGGAGGGTTTGGAGGGAGGGGGGGGAGGGGGAGGGAATCGGGAGGAGGTTGAAGTAGGAGGGGGAGGGAGGGGTTGGGGGGGAGGAGGAGGTGAAGTGGAGGGTTGAGGGGGGGGGGGGGGAAGGGGGGAGGGGATCGGGAGGAGGTTGAAGTAGGAGGGTTTGGAGGGAGGGGGGGGGGAGGGGGGAGGGAATCGGGAGGAGGTTGAAGTAGGAGGGTTTGGAGGGGGGGGGGGGGGGGGGGGGGGGGAATCGGGAGGAGGTTGAAGTAGGAGGGTTTGGAGGGGGGGGGGAGGGGGGAGGGAATCGGGAGGAGGTTGAAGTAGGAGGGTTTGGAGGGAGGGGGGGGAAGGGGGGAGGGGAATCGGGAGGAGGTTGAAGTAGGAGGGTTTGGAGGGGGGGGGGGGGGAAGGGGGAGGGGAATCGGGAGGAGGTTGAAGTAGGAGGGTTTGGAGGGGGGGGGGGGGAGGGAGGGGAGGGGATCGGGAGGAGGTTGAAGTAGGAGGGTTTGGAGGGGGGGGGGGGCGGGGAGGGGAATCGGGAGGAGGTTGAAGTAGGAGGGTTTGGAGGGAGGGGGGGGGGAAGGCGGGGAGGGGAATCGGGAGGAGGTTGAAGTAGGAGGGTTTGGAGGGAGGGGGGGAGGCGGGGAGGGAATCGGGAGGAGGTTGAAGTAGGAGGGTTTGGAGGAGGGGGGGGAAGGGGGGAGGGGAATCGGGAGGAGGTTGAAGTAGGAGGGTTTGGAGGGAGGGGGGGGGGGGAAGGCGGGGAGGGCAATCGGGAGGAGGTTGAAGTAGGAGGGTTTGGAGGGAGGGAGGGGGGGGGAAGGCGGGGAGGGCAATCGGGAGGAGGTTGAAGTAGGAGGGTTTGGAGGGGGGGGGGGGGAGGGCAATCGGGAGGAGGTTGAAGTAGGAGGGTTTGGAGGGAGGGGGGGGGGGAAGGGAGGGGAATCGGGAGGAGGTTGAAGTAGGAGGGTTTGGAGGGAGGGGGGGGGGGGGGGAAGGCGGGGAGGGCAATCGGGAGGAGGTTGAAGTAGGAGGGTTTGGAGGGGGGGGGGGAGGCAATCGGGAGGAGGTTGAAGTAGGAGGGTTTGGAGGGGGGGGGGGGGGGGAGGGAAGGGTGTCTTTTTCAAGTTATACGCTTTGTTTCATTTTCGCGTTTTGTTTGTTTGTTTGTTTAGACGTTTCTTTGTTTTGTTTTGTCATTTTTTTACGAGCCTAGCCTTCCTGGACAAACTGAAAACACTCAATAACTTGTCGTGATGAACTCGATGATGATGATGATGATGATGGTGATGATGATGATGATGACGATGATGATGATGATGATGATGGTGATGACGATGATGATGAAGATGATGATGATTATGGTGATGATGATGATGATGACGATGATGGTGATGATGACGATGATGGTGATGACGATGATGATGGTGGTGGTGGTGGTGGTGATGATGATGATGATGATGATGATGATGATGATGATGATGGATGGCATCTGAAACTGATCTGCTGAAGATTTCGTTTCTCTCCCGCCTCCTCTGTTTCCTTCACTTAATAGTATTTTACAGACGAACTTACTTAGGCCCATAGCTCAAGGCCATCGACAACACTCCGCCATCGCACTCGGTTCTGGCCTGCTCGCTGAATGCCTGTCCTGTTGGTCCCTGCCTCTTTATCTCTGCCTCAGTGTCTCGCCTCCAGCTGCTGCGAGGTCGGCCTCTCTTCCTTTTCCCCTGCGGGTTCCATGTCAGGGCTTGGCGTGTGGTGCTGGATGCTGGCTTCCTGAGAGTGTGTTACAGACGAACACAATGTGGTTATTTCCCATTCCTTGTCCCGTTCTTAGAAACAAAAGTGTTCAGAAAAACAGCTTGTGGTTTGAACTGCAATTTTATGTCTCGTTCTTTCGATCAACCAGATCAGGAACAGGTCGGTCTGTAGAGCGCTGGACTCATGATTCTAGAGCTTTTGGGGTTGTGGGTTCTAACGTCTGCCAGGCCGTTTCAGTACTCGGGTGAAGGATTGAGATGGGGGAGGAGGGGAGGTCGGAATTTGATTTGGGGGGGGGGGGGGGGGGGGGGGAGGTTCCCTCCAGCTTCTGCCTCCATTTTCCCGAAAAAGTCTGCGTTTACACACACTGAACCTCGGTTTCAAGTCACTACACAGTAACGCACAGATGCTTTGCATATAAGCGAGCTTGACAGAATGCGCCTCGATCATCTCACTTGTTTTGTTTTAGATTTTAACCGTTGGAATGATTCACAATCTAAAATATATATTAGCTATCCCTTTACATTTCAGACCCTCGCACTCACCTGGGACTCTATCTTTGCGCCAGGTGGTTTCCCCTAAACAGTCCCATTCCTTTCATGTTGATCTGTCTGTTTGGAGCTACCTGGCATGTACCTTGATGAACATATGAAAGAAAAGAAGGTAAATCAACTTTCACACACAATAAGAATTCTTGACTTGGCAAAGATTAAAAACAAAAAAAATAGTGTGTGTGTGTGGGGGGGGGGTGGGGGTGGGGGGTGGGGGTGGGGAATGGGGGATGAAAGAAAATGAGAGAGAAAAATCGGGGAAACACATTGTAAATATTAAACCCTTCTTCGGCAGCATATGGAAATCACTTGATGAAGACAGAACCATTCTGAACCTGACTTACTGTTGATTCAGTAGCATGACGGAACCAGTGGCAGACCAGGGTTATAGCCTCCTATTCAAAGGAGACAGAACCGCGACAGAACAGCCGTAGATGGTTACACCGGCATTGACGACCTACAGTACTTCACGTAGCCTCGGTGAGACTGGAGATTCCGACAGTGACAGACTCGGACTTGCATTCACTGCAGAGTTGGCCAGAAGCCTGACAAGACCGCCACACCGGTGTGTGTGTGTGTGTGTGTGTGTGTGTGTGTGTGTGTGTGTGTGTGTGTGTGTGTGGTTGTGTGTGTGTGTGTGTGTGTGTGTGTGTGTGTGTGTGTGTGTGTGTGTGTGTGTGTGTGTTCTTTTCACTTTCTCAACGCACGCTGACTGCTGCTTCAAATGTAGATGCCAAATAGTGTTACCGTACTCCAGGTATAGCCTCATGCATTATTTGGGAAAAATAAAATGACTTTTTATGAAAGAACTAGTTGTTTTTACCCTCTAAAAATCTTATTTAATTGTTTTATTATATCATGAACGTTACGAACAAATTTCAAATCGGTATGAAACTTAAACCCTAAACGTATCTCCTCTGTGAATTTGTGATCGTAGTGTTAACACCTTCTGTCATCATGGCATACTTTTGTAACCATTTTCTAACAAATCTTATCTACTACATTTTTTTCTACATCATTTTTTGACATGTGTTACAGAACATTTTAATTATTTGAGGCCGGTTGAGACCAGTGGTCTGTAAAAAGTATGAAAACGTAAGGTAAAAGTAGTTTCCCTCGAGGTATTCTACCAATACGTAACATAAGCATTTTCAAAATAAACGTTTGCGTATATTTTTACTGTCATATAAGAAATCACTCTCCGAAATTGATACATTACCTGTGACTCCATGATATTGTAGTTTTTAATGAGCTGTCTTTATGGACAAAAGAATCAAAAGCTTTTCTAAAATCAAGAAAGATAGCACCAATGATATAGCTTCTATATACTTTGTACCGGTTGATGCCATGCCTATAACCAGTGTTGACTGTGTTGCTGGACATGTGATCAGCAATAACGTCATAGATTAAAGCTTCAAATGTTTTAAAAACACACAATATCGTGGACCATAGGGTTCCACAATAACACATGAAGGCATGATGTATTTGTTAGAATGTTTGAAACTGTTTCGTTTTCACTCACGAACTGGCTTAATTAAAGAATAAATGTAGGATCTTTGCCTAGGTCTCTAAACTTGCATCGTATGACAAAAACTAAGATTTTTTTTAATTACAAAAAGGCAAATAGACAAGGTCACTTCATCACTGTGCATGTCTGGCTTGTTTCAGACAGCATTGTTCTATCACCGAAGACGGCATCATGATACCGGAGAACCAAACGACGTCCATGGTACGGTACATCGAGAAGAACTGCTCTGAAGCTGAAGACCTCTACAAAGTCACCATTCCTCAGGAAATCTCTGAACTCGAGAAACTATGGAAAGAGGTTGAAGAGCAAGACGTCTTCAACCAGACGAATAACCATGAGCGCACACCCAGTCCAGGAGCGGCCAATCAGGGGGCTGATAAAGCAGGGATCGACACGGGGGCCGGAAGCCTCAAGAGGAAGTGTCAGTCCAGACGGAACACCCAGGACTCGGAAGATGAACCCAAAGCCAAGAAGACGAAAAGGGAGCGGAGTCCGAGGTCGGAGCCACCGGAACCAAACCTGACAAAGAGGCCCGCACTGTCCGTCCCACAGCTTGATCCTGGCGCAGATGACGAAATCCTTCAAGCCTTACCTCAAGAGAGGGCTCCACATCTCCAGCAGCCTCAGCCAGTGGATCAGCGTCCTGGGCCCTGGCTACCTCGACAACAGCGTGCTGGAAGGCCGCCACAACGCCGTCATGGATCGCATCAACCAGCTGGACAGTCACTGTATCCGTGTGATGGACTCCATCACCGCCCTCCACCACCAGCGAGCCACACTCATGTCGGAGCTGCACAAACAGCCCGCGGTCACGGAGTATCGGGCCGCCCTCACGGCGGTGGAGGAGAACTACGTCATCCGCCTGTCCAGGGACATCTTGCTTCTGAAGAACTGCTACGCCGTCCTCTACGACAGCCTGTCCAAGAACATCTCCCAGCTGAAAAACCAGTCCCGATATCAGGAAGTCATGATGCCTTTCTGATACCTCTGGCTCTCGCTTTATTGTGATCAGCTGTCTTTCTTTCCACAGTTTTTTTTTGTCTCTGCCTTAGCTTTTGTTTTTGGATTGTGATTTTTGTTAACACTCAACAGACACTAAGGATGCTTCGTACATTCCAGATATTACAATGAATACGTGAGAAGAGGTTTTTTTTCCAGTTCGGCATGTAACCACGCCAGTGGTAGAAGCCAGCGCTAGAAGCCGTGGAAAGCTCGTCCTGAATATTTTGGACGAAACGACCAGCAAAGATCTTTACGTGAAGTTTGACCTGACAGGTCAGCTGGCGACTTCAATCAGTTTCCTTCCAGCGGAAACACTGACCTTAACTCCAAGGTTCGACAACTGCGCGCCGCTTCATGTGTCCCCGCTCCGTACAAGACTGAGTGTTCGTGACACCGAATTGCCCGGTTCTGTAGCAAAGAATTCTCGGGACAATAATCACAGGAAAAAAACAATGTTTCTCACTACATTTGCAATAGACCTCTTTTCCCCTCAAGAATAAAGATTGCATTGTTCCTAAAACTAAGTTCATTGTTCAGGCTTTGATCTGAAAACTTGGCTCAAACTTTCTCTCTCTCTCTCTCTCTCTCTCTCTCTCTCTCTCTCTCTCTCTCTCTCTCTCTCTCTCCAAAGTTCTCATTCAAACAGTAAACGGGTGAAATAAACAACAACAGTATTTAACAGTACTAAAATTGGTCTGGCGTATGCTCAATCACTGTTTCGTTATTTCATTGTGGTCGGTACATTTCAAAAGTACTGCATTGCCTGTGTTTGTAGCAGCGTACAACAGGTTATAACTTATCAGGCTCAATGACATGCTCTGTCAACAAGAACGCGAATACGTGAGCACAGGCACACACATGCACGCACACGCCAACGCTCGCATGCACAATTCTTACCAACACATGCACAAGACGCATTCACAATTACATACATGCACGCGCACGCGTGGCGTTTGTTTACTTAAAACATGCATCCTGAGTGCACAAAACTGATGAATTAGAAATATGAAAGTAAGTGCCACTTAGCCAGCCTGTCTTCCCACCTCCCAACACTCCTCCCTTCCACAGAAATACTGTCACGACTGAGATGTTCCAGATGCTGAAACCAAGACACAAGAAGAAACGGGTCTACACCAATGTAACAACACTCAAAGCATCACCAGCCGCCGTGGCGAAGTGGTTAGCGTCGCCGGACTTCGGGCCAGGACGCCAGTGGCCTCGATTCCCATCAGACCCATTTATTTGTGGGATTTTTCTGTCCCGACTGGCTCCAAGCCAGAGTTGGGTTTGCTATGGGCTCAGCCGGGAAGACTGGGACCACACAGTTGAGTTTCATCCACTTAATGGATGCGTTTCCGAGAATGTTGCTCAAATTTCCTGACCAACACTGCAGGTGTCTGTATCTCTCGGACCTGGTTGGCACCGAGATATAAAAGTAAGCGCAGAGTACACCCCAGTCATGCAGTCTCAGACCAAAATGAAAATCCAAAGCATCGTCTTCATCAACCTCATTCTCATCGATCAGCATTGAAAAAAAACACTTTCCAAGCACTTATTTTTCTTCGTCTCCATTAAATCCAAGGCAGGGGTATATAACAGCGAGCAGCCCAACTGCAGTGGCATAGCGGCATTATCAGCGGAAGACACCAAGGTGACAGAAAGGCGTAGGACGGCGCAGGCAGCCTTCCTCACATCAGCAGTAACGACGTGTCTGGCCTTTGGACTGCTCTTGAAGCTGTGGGGCGGTACGGCGACAAGGCGCTACCTCTCTGTGACTTTCGCCGTGGCCTGCACAACCAGCAGGGCCCTCCCCTTGGAAGGGAGTGGTGGGGACGTCTCTCACGTCTCACGGGCAGCAGAGTGGACGTAGATCCTGGCAGCGGCTCGGTCACAGCTGTCCTGCCTCTTTACTGAGTCGTCCTCACGCGGCACAGGACTGTTGCCAGTCAGCACCAAGACGGCCACCTGGTTGTTCTGAAGTCACCCTTGGAGGGAGGGCAACAGGGCAAGACGCCATCATCGCCCAGACACACGTCAGGGGCGACTGAAAAACGTCTGCAGACAACACCGACTAAAAACGAATGAACAACCTGACCCAGGCTCCTGCCCGAGGGAAACGACCACCCTGGGTGCCTCCTTCCCAACACAAACGCAGACCTCACCCAAACCTGCCAGCTTCCACGGCCGCCAAGCAACTGACTCTGCGTCCTGCAGCTTGCCGCAGTGCACCACTTGTCTCAGAAAGCCATGCTGTGAGGACGATGAACTCAACAGTCAACAACTGTCATCGCAGCTTGTCCTTAAACGCTATGGGGACGTTAAACTGAACCATTCACACAGCAAGGATGGGCGTCTTTGGCTGCGCGCGCTGGCGCTTCATTCCTGTGAGTGTGTGCGTGCGTTTGTGAATGTTCACGCTCTTGCTCTTGTGTGTGTGTGTGTGTGTGTGTGTGTGTGTGTGTGTGTGTGTGTAAGCGTGCGTGCGTGCGTGTGTGTGTGTGTGTGTGTGTGTGTGTGTGTGTGTGTGTGCGCGCGCGCGCGTGCGTGTGTGTGTATGACAGAGAGAGAGAGAGAGAGAGAGAGAGAGAGAGAGAGAGTGCGTTTCTGTGTGTGTGTGTGTGTGTGTGTGGTCTTGTTGCAGCCTAGTATTTGCAACACACTTAGGCTAATTTTCTTTGAAACCAAAGCACTTAAATGGCCCCTCCTAACCAACCGAGCTGTCCTGATCCCTAGCTGACACTAAAACCTCCCCCCCCCCCCCCCCCCAGGCAATAACTAGTACAGAGATCATTGCCTCAGCAAGCAGGTAACGATTATCTTGCGCGCTTCTCAGAACTGAACTCTTTGTGGATTTCTTGGAATTTGCCGAAACAGAAAGTACAATGTTTATACAACTACACAACCAGCGCACCGACATGTTCATTATTTACCGCATGAATGCAGATTTAAGCTGGATTTTCGTGTAAGCGAAATCGCTCATACCTTGCATATACAGGGGCAACTTATCCTGTTTCCTTCAAGCCAGAAATAAATGTTCAGCGGTTTGCGACAACTCGCTGCTGAAGGCTGGTGTAGGGTTGGCCGTTGGCAGGTGTGCGAGTGTTCACGTGCAGATACTCCTCGCATGTGCGCGCCGACTGACATGTGCACATGACGCTGGTATGCAACATATATGGATGAGAATGATGAAGTCGAAGGCACACGCGTTGTGTGTGTGTATGGGGAGGAGGGGGGGGGGGGGGGCGTGTTTGTGTGTGTGTGTGTGTTTGCGTGCTCGCGCTCGCGCGCCTGTGTGTATATGTGTGTGCCGCTTTTTGAAACTGCTATTTGTATATCAGTACATGCCGCAACTTTGAACTAACGCCAACACGCAGTCTTTCATTTGCATGCCTTTCAGGCTCTCCCCTCCCCCGCCCCCTTTTACCCCCCCCCCCCCCCGCTCACTCAGAGAAACGTATTATATGCATGCACACACTTACATACAAATGATATTAGCGAAAGAGCTTTCGGCAACAGAGAGAAAGACTCTCTCTCTCTCTCTCTCTCTCTCTCTCTCTCTCTCTCTCTCGCATTTAAGTAATTCTGTGTCCTTTTATGCACAAAGGTAAGATTGGAAAAAAAAAACTTGTTCTGTTTATCTGTTAATTTTGGAATTCAAATCTTACCAAGAAATCAAAGAAATTGTACATTTTTCCTGAAACAACGGCTTTCGTTTTTCAGTTTAGAGAGAGAGAAAGAGAAAAAAAAACCGGTTCGCAGCAAGTCGAACCGCTTTTCCTTAAAGCCAAACCTGCAAATCGGTTTTTGAGTCTGTCCTGGTTTTTACTGTATGCCTTGACTGGCCGTTTGTTATTGGTGTTTCTTTATATTCCCCTTTGGTGGCCGCGGTGGTTGTAGCAAAGGGGTTGGGGGACGGGGATGGAAAAAAATTGATGCTTATTATCCCATCCCTAATTGAGAACGCAGGTTCGTCCTTCTCTCATTCTCTGTTTGTCTGTCTGTCTGTCTGTCTGTCTGTCTGTCTGTCTGTCTGTCTGTCTCTCTCTCTCTCTCTCTCTCTCTCTGTGTGTGTGTGAGCGTGTGTGTGTGTGTGTGTGTGTGTGTGTGTGTGTGTGTGTGTGTGTGTGTGTGTGTGTCTGTCTGTCTGTCTGTTTTTGTCTGTCTCTGTCTGTCTGTTTGTCTGTCTCTGTCTGTCTGTCTGTCTGTCTCTCTCTTTCTCTCTCTTTCTCTCTCTTCTTTTTTTCTTCTTATTCACACACACACACACACACACACACACACACACACACACACACACACACACACACACACACACACACTGGCACAGACTCTAACAAAGTCCTAAAGGAAGAGTGCTGGCAACATCAAGCAGACCAGCTGGCGGTGGTGTTGAAGAAGAGGCATGCCCATCAACGGTCTGTTGCAGACGTTGCTGATGTCTTCAGCTGGGCGACCTCACCACCTGAATCCTGTCAGTTCTACAGGCTGCACACCAAAAATTGATATGTCAAGGCCTTGCTTAAGGAGTCAAGTATTTATAGACTGGCGCGACTGGATTCTTTTGAGCAATTTTTATTGTGTCTGAAAGCTGGTTCTCCTCATTTTCTTCCACATGGCCATCAAGGTGCAAGCCAGGTGGTTCCAAGCGGACGGATTCAAGTAAAAGGAATTGGGTTGTTCTGTGCTCTTGGGGCTGGTGCATAGATTGGGTCACGGGTGAGTGCAAAGGTCTGAAATATGAGTCAACTAATGGGAAGGTAAAGTAATGAAGATTGTGATTTCATTGGTAAAGATCTTACAAAAGAATGGAAATAATTGGTGGGGAGTTGTTCTTTTGATCAATAATCAGTTTAACATTAGATGCTGGCTCAAATTTACGGTAGGCCTCAAAACCCTTACATGATTTATACAGTGTTTTGGTGCAAGATCCCAATTGTAGCGTGTGGCTTCAAAACCCTTCCGTGGATTATACAGTGTTCTGGTGCAAGATCCCAATTGTAGCGTGTGGCTTCAAAACCCTTCCATGGATTATACAGTGTTTTGGCGCAAGATCCAGTTGTGGCGTGTGGCTTCAAAACCCTTCCATGGATTATACAGTGTTTTGGCGCAAGATCCCAGTTGTGGCGTGTGGCTTCAAAACCCTTCCATGGATTATACAGTGTTTTGGTGCAAGATCCCAGTTGTGGCGTGTGGCTTCAAAACCCTTGCATGGATTATACAGTGTTTTGGTGCAAGATCCCAATTGTAGTGTGTGGCCTCAAACCCTAACATGATTTATACAGTGTTTTGGCGCAAGATCCCAATTGTAGTGTGTGGCCTCAAAACCCTGACATGATTTATACAGTGTTTTGGCGCAAGATCCCAATTGTAGCGTGTGGCCTCAAAACCCTGACATGATTTATACAGTGTTTTGGCGCAAGATCCCAATTGTAGCGTGTGGCCTCAAAACCCTGACATGATTTATACAGTGTTTTTGCGCAAGATCCCAATTGTAGCGTGTGGCCACAGCACTCATCCTCCGGTATTCCTTGTGGACTCTGATGAGGATTCTCAGAATCACTCACCACCACCTCACCGTGTGGAGGGGGCACCTGCTGACCGACTCGTGAATTTCCTTAGAGGGTGGAGACGAACGGGAACGGGGGTTTCACGATCGATTAGTAACTGATTCGTCTCCCCTTTTTTAAAATTCTCATTTTGGTGATTGATTTGTCTCCCCTTTTTTAAATTCTCTTTTTGTTGATTGACTTATCTCCCTCTTTTAAAATCATCTTTTTGGTAACTAGTTTGTCTCTCTTTTTTACAAATTCTCTTTTTGGTAACTACTTTGGCTCCCTTAAAAAATTTTTTTTGTTGTTGTTGTTGGTAACTGATTCGTCTCCCCTTTTTAAAAATTCTCTTTTTGGTGATTGATTTGTGTCCCCTTTTTTAAATTCTCTTTTTGGTAACTAATTTGTCTCCCTTTTTCTAAAATTCTCTTTTTGGAAACTACTTTGTCTCCTCTTTTTTTAATTTATTTTATTTTTGGTAACTAATTTGTCTCCCCTTTTTCTAAAATTCTCTTTTCGGTAAAAGATTCGTCGCCCCCTTTTTAAATTCTCTTTTTGGTAACTGGTTAATTACCGTTTTTTAACATTCTTCTCAACATTGTTAGTGTTTTGGCGACATGGTATCCAATATTTCTTCAGTTTCGCTGGGACATCGCCCATTCCTGGTGATCTCTCCTATCCTCCCATGTAGAGGCGAGAGCTGGATACTTGGGAATTAAAAACAAGATGAAAGCATTCGAGACCAACAGCTTTCGGAGTCTCCTCAAACTATACAGCACAGAACACAAGGCCGACACCAGTCGTGGACAACCGTACTCCTCCGCGTGAAATCTTACCCAGCCGAAGCAAAAACGAGGAAGAGGATATTTGTGGTCTGGACTCGAGTCACGCTACCACAACTCCCCTGCCCTAAGCACCATGCAAGGTGACTCCCCTGCCCTAAGCACCATGCAAGGTGACTCCCCTGCCCTAAGCACCATGCAAGGTGACTCCCCTGCCCTAAGCACCATGCAAGGTGACTCCCCTGCCCTAAGCACCATGCAAGGTGACTCCCTGCCCTAAGCACCATGCAAGGTGACTCCCCTGCCCTAAGCACCATGCAAGGTGACTCCCCTGCCCTAAGCACCATGCAAGGTGACTCCCCTGCCCTAAGCACCATGCAAGGTGACTCCCCTGCCCTAAGCACCATGCAAGGTGACTCCCCTGCCCTAAGCACCATGCAAGGTGACTCCCCTGCCCTAAGCACCATGCAAGGTGACTGTATACGGCAGGAGAAGGAAAAGAACTCAGAACTCGGAAAATTTGTATTCGATCAAGGACTGAGATTGTGGGCAGAGCCTGTTCTTCCAACCTGCCCTTGTTAAGCTAAATTATGCAATGAGGTTTAAACACAAGAAAATGAAATGAAAAGGAAAATGTGGAGAACAAAATACAGGCACACAGGATTATGGAGTACATGATTCACACACACACGCGCGCGCGCACGCACGCACGCACGCACGCACACACACACACACACACACACACACACACACACACACACACACACACACACCGCGCGCGCGCGCACGCACGCACGCACGCACGCACACACACACACACACACACACACACACACACACACACACACGCATTTGTATGCCAAGGCTTGACAAAAGCATGTGTATATACGCAATTATACGATGCAGACAACAACAGCAACTAAATGGGAGGGGAGGCGGAGGGAAGGGCGTGAGACAGGGGAGGATAGGGATGGGTGTGGAGTGTAGAGTGGGGCGGCGGTTGGGAAAGGAAGAAAAAAAAAGTGGTTAGATGAACAGTGACTGTATGCCGGTGTTTGCTGTGTGTTTGTGATTGTTGGTGGAGTTCGCGGCCAGACGAGGATGATGATGGTATTGGCATAGGCATGAAACAAAATACAATATTGTAGAAGAAGGAATTTTCCTCACTGAGTAAGGAGAGTTTGTGGTATCATCTACTGACATAATTAGTGTGGTAACAACGTGCACATCTGTAGCTGCTGATGATAGAAGTAATTGCTTCAAAACACTTTGGAAGACATGTGAAGACCTGTTGTGCGTTTCACGGAGGCGAGGCGGCGAGAATTCGACTTTCCTTTCTGCAGGTATGTGTCGCTGACTATTGTCCATGGATATTCCGAAATCCGTATTTTATTCTTGGAACGCTAGTTTTGGTTTCAGCTGGACAGAGATAAAGCCTAGAAGTAATAGGCATACTTAGACTGAACGTCCACCCTCACCGAGGGTGATGTGAGTTGGGGGTGGGGGGGGGGGGGGGGGAGGAGAAGAAGTGGCGTAGAATTATTACACTGATAACACCAGAATAGCATACAAGTCATGTCACGTGAAGATGGCGTGGTCCGCTCGTGGCTGTGATATTTTGAACAGCGATTGGATGCGGTGTCCAAATGACGTCATGTCACGTGGTCATCAGTGGCCCGTATGAAGGTAGGAGCAGCCATTTTGCAGGTCCCAAGTAAGTGGTTTTGTTTTATTACATACCCATCGCTTTTTCATCTACTTTCTCCTCAGCCATTTTTTCTATCGCATGATAGGCCTACTGGTGTATTTTTTTAATCATATGAAAGGGCTTCAGGGAAGTATGTTTTCAATTAGAATGAATTTCATCATCTCCCAAGTAACAAAAGACCTTGCTGTAAAAACGTGTAGTAGCAGCAGCCATCACCTCGACCATCACTACCCCTCTCCCTCTTCACCACCCGTCTATCGTCACATTTTCACCAGCGATTTGTGGTGTGTGTGTGTGTGTGTGTGTGTGTGTGTGTGTGTGTGTGTGAAATAGCCATGTGGATATTCTGTTGCATTTTACTGCACAGCACAAACAACAGAAAGAGCTTTACTGGTAACTGAGATGTCTGAAAGCGCAGTTTTCTTTTTTTTCAAATAAAGAAAACTATCAACTCCAAACGAGAACTGCACCTTTTTTTTTTTTTTCCCGAATTCAAAGAAAATTCAATGCCGTGACCAAAGAGTCTTCACAAATTTTGGAATTCTACACATCCTCGTGAGTTTGAAAATACGAAAAATATTTCTTGTTTTCTTTTTATCAGCGATTCAAATAAAAGAAGTCAGCTGTGTAAACAGACACACCCTAAACAGCTCTAGGAAGTTTAAAGTCTCATCTTTCGCAAGGAAATGTCAGTGCGTGTGGACAGATCCATATCACGCTACATCACATCTGCTTAGCTACGAGACCGCACTGCGCAAGATTTACAGCTGATCGACAAAAATGAATTGATAACTAAGATGAAAGGATTTAAGACGATAGATTATGGATACGACTTGGAAGATGTCTGACCTGCGCACTGGCCCAAAGAGATGGTCTGACCTTGGATACCTACCTAACCTTGACTGTTCCGCTATTTTTTTTTTATCGCATGAGTGTGTGTGTCTGTGTATGTGTGGGCGCACGTGTGTGTGTACACGAGAGAGAGAGAGAGAGAGAGAGAGAGAGAGAGAGAGAGAGAGAGAGAGTGTGTGTGTGTGTGTGTGCGCGCGCGCGCGCGCGCGCGCATTAACTTATTTGTCGGGAATGGCTGTTCAGAAGATGACATAGATATTGATCAATATTGATAATAAATAATAACAATAATGACAATAGTAATAATAATAGCAATAATAATGATGATAGTGATAGTGAAAATTGAAATAATGGTGATGACTACAGTATTTATTGGGGAAAAAATGTTAATGCCAAATCAGTAATAATAATGATTATAATAATAATAATTAATAACGGCCTCGTTTTCATTCAACGCCCCTCTTGCGCCGAATTCGAGAAGATAACTGATTGCTCGTTCTTCGTTTTCGTTGTCCCGAGTGTCGTTTATCTTGCCTGAAGAAGATTCAAGAGGTCGTCAGGCGTCGTGTTTTATCATGTAATTTGTTGAGCCCATTGTCTGGCGAAATGATTATAATTTTTATTAAAATGATGATGATGATGATAACAATAATAATAATCATCATCATCATCATATAGTAATAATAATCAAAAACGACGAAGAAAAGCAGAAAGCGTCTCGCATTACGAAAGTGGTCAGATACCACGAAAGGAAGGGGTCAGACAGGGTCAGTTCTTGGAAGTGACCAAGACCTCGGATGACCCTTTATTCAAATGATGACCAAGAAAGAGACCACTACACGGACTAGGCCGGTCAGAGGGAGAATGACCGCACACACAGAGCTCAGGACAGCGAGAAATCGTTTCGCAAAGGATATTCGTCCTTCAACACACCCCCCCCCCCCAACCGCCCCCACCCCCACCCAACGCCCAAGCCCCCCCCCCCCCCCCCCCCCCACTACTTTCCTGCCTTCCCCCAACCCCTTCATCCTCCCGTCCCTGGCGATTTCGGGATTATTTTTGTCTGTTTCCCGTCATGTCCCCCAGTGTAGTTGTGTGTGTGTGTGTGTGTGTGTGTGTGTGTGTGTGTGTGTGTGTATGTGCGTGTGTGTGTGTTGTTTCCAGCAATTTACAGAGCAGTCTGAGACATAAGAGCAAGCTTTGTTTATAATTCAATATTTCTTGCAGTCATTGCAACACCAGGCTGCTCTGTAAATTGCTGGAATGGTGCTCAGTTACTTATCCTTGGAATGCATTAGTTTATTTTAATTCAGTCCCTTGCGGATTCATTCCAAGAACTGGCCCTCAGCACTTGTCTCTAAGAGGTTATCTTTTTATATTTTCTACTTTTCACAAGAAAATGTAGCTTATTTTGCTGTTTCATGATTTCCGCTTCTTAGGTGGCACCTTTGGGTTTTTTTTGTTTTTTTTAAACTCGGTAAACATACTATGGTGTTGCACACCAGCTTTCTCTGGGATAGCATTCTGCTTGAAACCTAAAAGGCAGACGAGTGAAGTTAGGACTTTTCGAGATCACTGAGGAGAAACAATCAGGTTGCGAATTACTAGCCCCTGATCAGGAGTTAAAATACATTAGTGAGTTGTCTTTCGTTAAGACTTTGTCTTCTTGTTGGAAAATATAAACTTGCTGATGACGTATTTTGAAAAGCATATATCATTCATTCACTCAAGCCCATACTGTTAGACAGAATTATCTGTCACTGCAGGTATGAATACAAATTCCCCTATTTCTTCAATCTAAGACATAAGGGCAAACTTTATTTACAACTCTCTCTATATATATATACATATATATGCACACATGTCTGTGTAAGAGCTGTATGTAATTCCATGTAATTTTATATATATATGTAGATAGATATACAAGTTCTATTCGATTATCTTAAACACAAATTCTTACGTTTGACTCCACTGTGTGCTTCGGTTTACGAAGGTACTACGTTCGCGAATCGGTTTGTGGGAATTCTCTCTCTATTTATGGGGAGATGCTTTTCAGCAGCAGGAAAACAACAATCCAGTTACAAGTCTGATTATCTTTACCCATATCGGAGCAGTTGACGTTCTGCTCACCTGCTCCGAAGGAAACTTAGAGCAAGCAGGGCAGTTAGTGGCGAAGAGATGCTCTGTTCCCTTTCAACGTATGTGATGCTTTATAATGATGCAGTCTTACTTTGGTGGCCTTTGAAGTTTACATTACTCGGTCTGCGGAGATGTGGACATGATATATCTTTGTTTTGATGACGGGAGAGAATTGTTGGCCTACTTGATTTCTTCAGAATGCACGTACAACACGGTTTAAAATAGTCTGTATCAATCCTGAAATCCTTCAGGCTGGGAACACTGGGGCGTGTGTAGCGTGCTAAGCCATTCTGCTCAAGTTTTGGCCGTCAGTTAACAGAAAAAATGAAAATTTAGGAAGAGAAGGGGTTAGTTACCGCCAAGGACATTGACAAACAAAGCACAGGACAAAGCTTTGTCAATGTCCTTGGCGGTAACTAACCCCTTCTCTTTCTAGATTTTGCTTCATTCTCCGCCCTCAGTCACTCCATTTTGAGAAGAAAAAAAAATGTAAGAAAACCTTCCAGTGCAACCACAATATGTGAAAAAAAAACTGTGTGGAAAACAGCAGTACGGAATGAGCCGTTCATGGTCATTTCAGTAATGCAATCATCAGTACTCAAGCCGCGAGAGTACACTATAAAATCTTGCAAAATGTGATAAGAGAAAAAAATTGACCTTGAACTTCAATTTATTGTCAGATTCATGATTTTGGCCACATACAAACAACATGCTTTTCCTATCTTTGCAGGGTAGCTGATAACTGTGTGAACTTGAACCTTGCTTGGCTCCAGAACTAAAGGTCGGTACGTGTTCCAACTAAGTTTTGCTTTCCTTTTTTTCCGTTGTTGAAAATTTGTTTTCACAAATTACACCCCCTCTCTCTCTCTCTCTCTCTCTCTCTCTCTCTCTCCGATAGCCAGCGGGTGATAATATACCTCTATTGCATTTTAGGTCGACTTTTTTCAGTCGAGACTGAATGATCTACTAACAAGTAATTACACACACACGCGCACACGCACACACAAACACGTGCACACACACACGTGCACACACACACGTGCACACACACACACACACACACACACACACACACACACACACACACACATCGCGCACACATACACAAACGCGTACACACGCATGCGCACACACATACACGCACGCACACACGCACACACACATACACACACGCACGCGCGCGCGCGCACGCCCACGCACACACTTGGGCCCATCCCCACACATCATACACACACGTGTACATTCACTACACACACATAAAAAAAAGCATGGTAGGTAGGCACTCAAGGTCTGACCAGCGCGTTGGGCTAATGCGTAGGACAGACATCCGCAGAGTTGTAGCCACGAGACCCTCTTCTTCTATTGTCTCATCTTACTTGTTAATTCATTTATCCATCAGCTTAAAATCATGCATAGTGTGGTCTCAAAACTTAGCGGATGTGGCGTAGCGTATATGGACTAGTCCGCTCGCAGTGACGCCTCCTTGATGAAATTAAAACTGAAAGTGAAACTAGCGAGTGATTACTGTGTGCATTATCTCATTGCGCATAACACATAATGATTACATGGTAAAGTATTTCTTTTGAGCTGCAATGCCATCTGTCCCATCCATAAAAATAGCTGGGGGTGTGCGCGTGCGTGCGTGCGCGCATGCGTGTGTGTGTGTGTGTGTGTGTGTGTGTGTGTGTGTGTGTGTGTGTGTTTGAGAGAAAGAGAGATACAGACAGACAGACAGAATCACCAGCCTTATTGATTGTCTGAGCTAGTGCGAGGTTCACAGCTGCGATGGTTAGCAGCGGACTGTTGTGTTTCTATATCAAGAGAGGCAGCGAAGCATGGTTTTCTGTGTGCAGATTACAATGCCCAAGAGAAGCGGTGGAAAGGTGGAGTACCGTTCCTCGACCAAATGTTTGGACCAATACGGGCATGGGAGTGCTCTCTCTCTCTCTCTCTCTCTCTCTGAGCGCGCGCACGCGCGCGCTTGTGTGTGTGTGTGTGTGTGTGTGTGTGTGTGTGTGTGTGTGTGTGTGTGTGTGTGTGCGCGCGCGCCTGAAAGTCGGACCTGAACTTGATCACAAGAACCCTGAAGGGCCTGTGGACACAACATGGTAATAACATGAAGACAGATGATAGTTTGTTTGGATCATAATTCATCTGGGCCTGTGTATGGCGCTATTGCTTCCTTCCCATATTCACGCAATACTGAATATGTTTTGTAACCTGACCAGCCCCCGTAGCGAAGTGATTAGTATCGTGCATGTGACGAGAGTCGGGACTAGGTCAGTGTTGTCCTCTAGGGTAAGGACTTGGAATACTTTCTCTAATACAGGTATGTTAAATTTCACCTCCACCCTCTCTCTTACTAGTTATGCAAGGAGCAACTTCCTGGAAAAGTCATCGAAAGAAATTTTAGTTTTTCTCGGGACTGTTAAAACTACCCAGGAGTGGCTCAGGAATAATTCTCCTCAGGCTTGTACACTTTAAAATGCTTGTAGCTCCAAAAGACAGAATTAGAGATAAGTTCGAACATTCAATACTGAATGAACAACGAAGAACTGACACAACTTAAGTGTACTTTCACACATCAGCTTTACGTGTTTATACTAGGGTGAAATATTCAAATCGGTTTCAGAGTAAGTTCAGGCTGATATTTGTTTCCAACTTCTTTGTCATCATTAAGAGGGAAAGTTCTGGGTGAGTTGGGTTGGAGTGCACTTGGAATATCAGAACTTCTCTGTAGATTGGCTGATCATGTGCTGGGCTGTGGTGTGTGTTCACTACCATGCATACCCAGGGTAGGCAGGAACCCAGATTCTAAAACAAACAGAACCTGGTCTGTAGTTGAGTAGCTGAGAAACTGGCTTGTCGAGTTCTCACACTTGCCCTCTGGCTTTCAGTGAATGTGTGAGATCTCATCCAACAAAGGACTAGACTAGTATAAATACATCTGTCATGATTATCAATCTCCGCTTTCCCTCAGAGTTTGAATAAAACCAGGAGTAGGAGACAATAATACTATGCTAAAGAATGGAAGTCAAAGTTTCAACATTTTTCTTAGAAATAAAGTTTTCACATAGTACAGGTATACTGGTTTTCCAGTCAGAATTTATCATTCAGTTATCATCGTAACAGATAGTATTAATTACTGGCAAAAGTCAGATGGTTAACAAAGAATGTTAATCAGATTGTTTTTAAAGACTGGTAATCAAGTATGGTAGTAGTTTTTTACGAAGTTGTGGCCAATAAACTTTTACAATAGAGTATTCCTTCATCATCTTGCTAGATGTCACCAAATATGAGCATACAGGTATACTGCTAAACCACATGGCATACATACAATCAATGCATAGTAGTTTGAACTTACAGTTCTTCTGGGTGGTCAGCGAGTCTTATACAGGATCAGAGTAGGTGAGATAAACTTTCACTCTCTCTGGTTTACGCCTGCTGTGATGTTTGATTCGCTTACAGCTGGTCGGTGGAGGGCTGTTCACAATCAGTTCCCCATTTCATAGGCTGAGCCACCTAGTCCATTTCTGGTTCCGGTTGGCTTTGTGTCCCTTAAGACAAAGAATAGGAGTTGGGGGGGGGGGGGGGTAATCCCCCACCACTTACAGTGGGAAGTAAGGTGTAGAAGATTCGAGAACGCTCTTTTTTAGCAGTTGGGGTTGTTGTTGGTGCATCTTCATGCCAATTGACAAAGCGCTGTGTAACATAATTGCGCACAACAGTGGGTGTGTGGGAGGTGAATATGAGGGGTGGCAGAGAAGGTGGGAGGTTGACGGTTTCTCTGAAGTACACCATATCCTTGCCGATCGCCGAGTGAGTAGCTATGCAGGAGAGGAGGGGAAGGGGGGAGGGGGGTGAGGAGAGTGGAGAGAGGGGCCCCAGTGTCTTTGTACTAAGTGGAAACCTTCCCTTTCCATTGTCGTGCTATCAGATATGGATGAAAGGGATGGGAAAGTTGTTTTTTTTAAATGGTAGGTAAACACTCAAGGTCTGACCAGCGCGTTGGGCTAATGTGTAGGTCAGACATCCGCTGAGTCGTAGCCATGAGACCCTCTTCTTCAATTGTCTCATCTTTGTTGTTAATCCATTTATCCATCAGCTTCAAATCATGCGTAGTGTGGTCTCAAAACTTAGCGGATGTGGTATAGCATATATGGACCAGTCCGTACGCGGTGACGCCTCCTTGATGAAACTGAAACTGAGAACACCTTTCTCCACATCATTGTTGCTCCAGCTGGGCTGTCGGCAACTTCAACCAGACTGTGGGGAAAAGTGAGGGGGGGGGGGGTGAGAAAGCAATGGGAAGGAAAGGGGAGGGGGGGGGGCAGATTTCGACAGTGTAAGCTTTATTCCTTTTGTGAGACAAAGGGAGAGAGAAAGGGAGGATGGTGTGTGTGTGTGTGTTTGTACAGTTTGTACAAGAGGGTGGGTGTAGGAGTGGATGGTGCAGTTGACAATTTCATCACAGCGGACTCCCGCCTTGGAGGTCATGGGTTCGATTCCCATCAGAAGCCATTTGCTATGGGTTCAACTGGGAAGAGTGGGACCACACAGTCGAGTTTCATCCATTTGATGGATGTGTCTCTTAGAGTGTTGCTCAAATTTCCTGGCCAACACAGCTTGTATCTGTATCTCTTGGGTCTGGTTGATGCTGGGATACATCTTGAAACTGAGTGTAGAGTACAGCCCTGACATGCAGTTTCAAATCAGAATGGAAGTCTGTAGTATGATCTTCATCATCATCATCATCATTGATTGGCATTAAAAAAAAGGCTGTCAAATGTTTTGGCCCATCATGCCTTGCTCCCATAGGGACATCAGTTTTAATTGCCTCTCCATGTCTTGATTTGATTCTGCCAGGGTCTCTGGTACCTGCAAAGTCATGGGGACTGTCATGAATGGATGTGGTGGCACCCTCTGGGGGGAGAGCTCGCTCATGTTGGCTCCACGAACAAGTAATTATTGTTGTCAGTTGGGGGCTTACAAGGTGGTGGCCTGTATATGTTGGATCAGAGCAGGTATCACTGAACACCACCAAAGTGACTCAACAGCAGAGCAGTATCTCCTCAGGTGGGTTGCCTCATGATGATTTGACAGTGACTGCTCCCTTTGACTTGCCTGTGCTGGAGCTGTGGCTGTGGTTGAGGGGTCAAAATGAGTGGAGTGGGCACAATGCCACTGCACTGGCACAGAAGAAAAAACAAAACAAAAACAATATGGATTTGTTCGTGTAGATCGTCTTTAGCAAAACATTTCACAAGATGTTTTTCTCTCTCTGTGTTGTCGGTATGATTAAAATGAATTTCTGCATTTGGTCGGCTGAATCATAATTACACTGATATTCCCTATGTTTTTAGTTCACCTATGATTAAAGTTAACCTTCCTGTATGTTCAGATGAGCTGTAATCAAACTGAATGTCATTGAGTGATCGTCTGTATCACGATGAAACTGAAACGTTCTGTGCAGTTAGCCAAGTAATAACTGAACTGGAACTCTTTGTGTGATCAGATAAGTTTTGACAAAAGTAAAATTAGTGTGTGATTAAGCCGAAACTCATTGTGTGATCAGTTGACTTATGATTAAACCAAAACTCATTGTGTGATCAGTTGACTTATGATTAAACCAAAACTCATTGTGTGATCAGTTGACTTATGATTAAACCGAAACTCAGTGTGTGATCAGTTGAGTTACGATTAAGCCGAAACTCAGTGTGTGATAAGCTGAAACTGAAACTCACTGTGTGATCAGCTGAGTAATGATTAGACTGAAACTCGTTAGTGGTCAGATGTATTATGATCGATACGAAACTCTATGTATGGTCAGATGAATTAAAATTGAACTGAAAAGAAAAACCTATGGTGGTGAGATGTATGAATATTAAACTGAAACCCACTATGTGACCAGCTGAGTTATACTTACAATGAATCTTCCTGTGTAGTCAACTAATTCATAATCAAACTGAAACTATTTTTCTTGTCAGGTGAGAATTTATTAAACTGAAACTCCCTGTGTCGTCAGATGAGTTACATTAAAACTGACTTTTGCTCTGTGGTCAGCTGAGCCAAAATTAAAGTGAATTTTCCAATTTCGTCAACTGAACTAGAAATTAACAGAAACTCCCTATGTCATCAGCTGAACTGGAATTAAACAGCAGAACCTTGCTGGTCTTTGAGGGCTTCTTCAGAGGCCCAGTGGTAGAGCATCGAGTTCACAGTTGGACGTAACGAGTTCGGATCTCGCTAGCACTCAATGTGTAAAACAAACAACAAATGAAACAACCGCCACTCTCACTGACCATCAAAGGGTAATCGAGAATGGATGTTTTTTTCTGATTTACAAATAAATGTTCATTCCTCTTTTGACCAGAATTTTTCTCTTATTTGTGCGGTGTAGATTTCCCATTTCCAATGAATTCACAGCCCTGACATGGCCTGAATGCAACTGACCTTTCCATCAGTTCTGGTGGTACAAGTATGCTGACCTTTCCATCAGTTCTGGTGGTACAAGTATGCTGACCTTTCCATCAGTTCTGGTGGTACAAGTATGCTGACCTTTCCATCAGTTCTGGTGGTACAAGTATGCTGACCTTTCCATCAGTTCTGGTGGTACAAGTATGCTGACCTTTCCATCAGTTCTGGTGGTACAAGTATGCTGACCTTTCCATCAGTTCTGGTGGTACAAGTATACTGACCTTTCCATCAGTTCTGGTGGTACAAGTACTCTGACCTTTCCATCAGTTCTGGTGGTACAAGTGTACTGACCTTCCAATCAGTTCTGGTGGTATAAGTATACTACTGAGGGCTCACACTTCTCAGGGAATTCGCCGAATTTCATGCAAAACTAGAAATAGTAATTAAAGCAAAGTGGTGAAAAAAGGTAACTGAAGAGATTGATTAAGGATATACGAACAATGGTTCTGGTCATAAATAAAGCGTAAGGTGGACGATCTAGCGATCGACTCATGTTGTTGCAAGCTGGAAGGTGAGAGTGGTGTCCGTTCACTTTACTTTGTTGATCTGGAGGGGTGGGGATTTGGGGTGGGAACATCCTCTGATCCTTCTAGAATTTCGGAGATTTTTTTTAATTAATTCGTCAGTGGGAGGCCCGAGTACGAGGCAGGTTACAAACCTTTACTCTCCTTGGAGAGTTTCCCCCACCCCAACCCTCCCCAGTCTGCCATGATTTTGATCCTTGGTGGGTGAGGACTTGAACATCTACCGATGGACATTCTCATGTGAACTTTCGTATTTTAGTGTTTGATGCAGGGCGTTTGGTTTTGTTAATGTGCTAATGTTTGGCGTACCGACATATTCATTCTGTTTGTTGCAACAAAGAAAAAGAGAATGAGAGAAAGAAAGAAAAAAGACAGACAGACAAAGTGAAAGAAAGAGAGAAAGGAAGGAAGAAAGAGAGAAGAAGCAGAAGGAATACAATAAAAAAAAATCATAGCTGTGTAAAAATGAGCCTCAACGTAACCAACTCGCTGTCGTTTCAGTCTGGCGCAGTGGCCAAGATGCCCAGCCAGTCCTGTGCCGTTCGTGCCAGCTCCGGACCCCAAACCAAATCGGTGACGGTTCAGAGCTACAGCAGTCATCAGGTGGCTCCTGGGAAGATCGCCTACCAGCGCACTACGCAAACCTATGGCGTCCGCACGACCAACCCCAAGTAGAGGTCTTGGGTTGCCCATGGAAGAGAACCTTCTTCTTCCACAGGGAGCTGATGAGATGGGGGGAGCTGCGCCAGGAGCGCGAATCCTTTGATTGTGTTTTCAATGCCTTGTGCGTGTTCTCCTTCTCTTCGTTTTCGCTTGCATGTCTGCTTCTGAGCGTAGGGACCATTTGAAATGATGGAAGGCAGTTTTGGAAAATGCTCGTGTGAAATCAACTACTGCTGCAAAGATAAACAAAAGTGCCCAAATTTTGTCTCGTTTTTGGAGAGCTCTGCTGATAATCAAATGCATAAACAGAATACAAATACACCCTAATTTTATCTCGTTTTGGGAAAGGCTATGTTAGCTACTAAAAAAAACAACAACAAAACTACCATTTTTATGCTTTGAATTTGATAGGCTTGGTGGTGTGTTAATTTCTGTTAATCCACACCCCACCCCCCAATCATATTTTATTCTAGCAAACGCAAGTTCATGTGTGAAATTGGTTGTTAAAAAGTAGACCATTACATTTTGTTTTGGGAAAGGCCTGGTAATGTGTTAACATCTGGTTTGAAGAAAGGTACCCACTACGTTTTGTTTTTGGAAAGGCTTGGTGTGTTAACTTTTGTCATTGAAAAAAGTAGCCCATTATATTCTTTCTTTTGTGTGTGTACATGTGTGTTGGTTTTGTTTGTTTTTTTTAGACAGGACTGAAAATGTGTTAACTTCTGTCATTGAAAAATGTAGCCGATTATGTTTTATTTTTGGAAGGGCCTGGTATTGCGCTCATTTCTGTCAGGCAAAAAGGTACATCATTTTGTTTGTTTTGAAAAGGCCTAGTGGTGCGTTAACATCTATTATTAGAAAAGTAGCTCCTTGGGCTGTTTTTGGAAAGGCCAACGCTATGTTACATTCTGTTATCTTAAAAAGTACTCTATTTTTGTATGGAAAGGCCTGGTGCTGTGTAAACTTCTGTCATTCAAAAGGGCACACCATTTTGTTTGTTTTTGGAAAGGCCTGGTGGTGTGTTAACTTCTGTCATTCAAAAGGGCACACCATTTTGTTTGTTTTTGGAAAGGCCTGGTACTGTGTTAACTTCTGTCATTCAAAAGGGCACACCATTTTGTTTTGCCTTTGGAAAGGCCTGGTGGTGCGTTAACTTCTATAATTAGAAAACGGCCCATTATGTCTAGTTTTTGGAAAGGCCTGTGCTGTATCAAAGTCTGTTTTTTAAAATATACCCCACTGGTCTTTTTTTTGGAAAGGTCTGGTTCTGTTCAAAAAGGTACACCGATTTGTCTTGTTCATGGAAAGACATGGTTATGTGTTAACTTCAGTTACTCGAAAAGTACCCGATTAAGGTTCTTTTTATTTGTTGTTGTTGTTGAAACACCTGGCAGTGTTTTAACGTCTTCAAAGAAAGAAATACCCATTTTGAAAGCAAGTTTTGGGTTGGACTGCAAGCAGGTTGCCTGTAATGGAGAAGCAACCCAATTCTTTGTTTTATAAATAAGCCTTGCACTAATGCTATTTGTGAAAGGAAAAGGTTACCCATGTTTTGCTTTGTTTTGGTAACTGGAAGATCGCCAACACATTGTCAGTTTAACTCAGCTCAGTCCTTTAGGAGGAAATATTTTCGGAGACTGAGACTAAAGATAGACCGAGCGCATAAAGTTTCACGTCGTTTTAAAAGACGAACAAGACAAAGGTACTTCAGTTTTGAGCGAGAGGTTTATTTTTTCTTCAAACCTATAGAAGCATTTTAAATGTCACAATTACAAAATTGAAGTTAAACTGATTTTTTATTATATGGTGCCGTATAGACATAATGAAATGGTCCTCTTTATATAAGTCCTGTTCATGTGTTGTCTTTGTCAAGGCTAAATAAATCGTTTTCTAAACGATAGTAGTGTGTGTGTGTGTGTGTGTGTGTGTGTGTGTGTGTGTGTGTGTGTGTGTGTGTGTGAGCGCACGTGTAGGAAACATGTTTCATGTTTGTTATTGTAATTTCTCTTTTTTTCTGTCTCCCTCTCTCCCATTCTCCCTCTTGGAGTAGCCTTTAAATCCCCTTGGCTCTCAGTTGTGATTAACCACCACCACCATCTCTCTCTCTCTCTGCTTTCCTCTTGTCACAGCCGTGCTTCTCCACCCATCCATCTCCCGTCTCTCTCCCCTCCTCGTCAATCTCCGGCATCAAGTGATGATAATACAGCGATGGAAAGCAGTTCCCTCATTAAAAGGATGATGGAAAGGACTTGGCAGTTTCTACCCATCGTCATTCCAGTCTCTAAACCTGCAGATGGCTAGGTCTTGGAACGATTCCCTTATGTGCATGATTTTATGAAGAGAGAACACACACACACACACACACACACACACACACACACACACACACACACACGCACACACACACACACAAAACAGCACGTTGCTCGCATGCACATTGTACCTCAATCTTACCTGTATGGCTGATTGGCCTTGTGAAATGTGTGCATAACTACTCGGAAAAGATGTATTAAAAGAAAAAGAAAAAAAAAGAATTACATCCTTTTACTTGGTAACTTTATCACATGAATATGATCAACTCACAGCCGCCCCGGCCATCGTTATGATGAAAGTAATTGACGAACTCCAGTGCGGTTGAGACCATCATAGGCTACTATCAATGACTTTTGTTTGTTTGTTTTTTTGTTTTTGTTAACAAATCAAATACCCAAAACGGTTGATGACGTTGATTTTCCAAATTTAATGAACGGATGTGGTCATTATGCTTTAGAAATTGAAAACACCTCGGCTAAAAAGAGAAGGGGCAGACATACAGACTGTAAAGATCACACTAACACTTCAATGAATGCTGCACACATGAGTGATCCTAACATGGCATGGGAGGTAACTACAAATCTACAACGGACATGAAAAGGAGTTTAGAGCAACTATGCATAATCTTTGAAAATGAAATTCAAATAGGCACTTTTCAGTCTTTAATTAAAGAAACAACGACGATGCATATGCTGTACGGCAAATAAAATGGACACCATAACCACAAATTAACAAACGTTTGCTGATTATGTCCCTGGTCAATGTTTAAAGCTTGGACAAGTATTTGCTTTCTGTTGGCAATACCTTGATCTTTTCTCAACAAACTCAATAGAACAGGGGATTGCTTCAAGACCAAATAAAATCAAACACCGGCATTTTAGGTTAAGGAAAAAACCAAAATGGTTGTTGGCAAGTTCCGACCCCCCCCCCCCCCCACCCCCAACAAAAAAAACAACAAACAAAACAAAACAAAACAAAAAACAAAAAAAAGGGAAAGAAAAAGAAAGGCGGACGTGACCAATCACCCACCCATATCTCTCCTACCTGTAGTACCTGAACATAGTCACAAAGATTTTTCTTTTCAGTTGTTTAGGAAAACATGACATCATCCTCCCTTTGCAGTCTGGTTTTCACTCCAAGAATTCCTGGCAGACAGCTGTAACACATTTGATGGAAAGCTGGCCCTCTATTGTCGACAAATTTCAGTTAATTAATGTCATATTCCTTAACCTCAAAAAACAACAACAAACAAACAAACAAAAACACGCTGTTGACGAGGTTAATTATCTCATTATATTAGCAAAAACCAACGTCTCTGCCGCTAATTTACAGACGGCAGCTTCCTTGCAGCATTTTCTGAGAAACAAACATTAATAGGTCTTACTCAATGGACTCACAGTTCTTTGTAAGGGTGGTCAGGAATGGAGTACCTCAAGGCTCTCTGATTTAGGCCCTCTTCCCCCTACTTGTTAATCACTGGTCCACTCAGACACTTCAAATCATAATGTAGTGTGTCAGATACTCCTTATAAAAATATAGAACTGATTCGAAGAAACTGCAGTGTGTGCTCGACAAAACACCCTTACAACACCCTTTCCACTCCAAATCTTCATCCAGGGACAGACAATCGAGCAAAGTAGGGAATACAGACTTAAGGAATAATTCTAAGCGACCATAACTTTACAAATATGTACCTTCAAGAAGTTATTCATCCTAGTAAAACACTTCACAGCTGTAAATTCCTACGACATTTTCTGCAGTGCCTACATGATCCTGACGCTGATGATTTTAGTCCACAAGAATTTTAGAGCCAATCTGCGGTTATGTTTCCAAAATTAATTTATCATTCTCAGGTTCACTTCGGTGGAATTTCCTCCCCTGAATATTATAGCAAAGACTACACTCTCCTCCTTCAAGGTCTCCAGTACCTGATTTTTGATATGTTTGATTGGAAGCGTGTGTGTGTGGTGTGTGTGTGTGTGTGTGTGTGTGTGTGTGTGCGCGCGCGCGAGTGCGCAAGCAAGCTTGAGACTACCATGTGATCTCTCATGATGAGAAAAATAACATGTACTTGTCTTTCATTTCACTGGGGAACCGGCTTTGTCGCTAAACATTAATTAAAATCCAGGACGTGTACATTGCTCAGTCTGATTCAGTGTGAACGAATATCCTCACTGCGCAAACGCGCGCGCGCGCGCACGCGCGCAACACACACACACAACACACACACACACACACACTTTCTCTCTCTCCAATTCGCGAGCACTTTCTTCATCAGACGTACATTTTTATTGTCCTGTTGGTCTGAATACATGAACCTTGTAAGTTAGTCTAACAGACAACAGAGCATCATTTCAGTCCCCTGGTACTGTAGTCTAACAGACAACAGAGCATCACTTCAGTCCCCTGGTACTGTAGTCTAAGAGACAACAGAGCATCACTTCAGTCCCCTGGTACTGTAGTCTAAGAGACAACAGAGCATCACTTCAGTCCCCTGGTACTGTAGTCTAACAGACAACAGAGCATCACTTCAGTCCCCTGGTACTGTAGTCTAACAGACAACAAAGCATCACTTCAGCCCCCTGGTACTGTAGTCTAAGAGACAACAGAGCATCACTTCAGCCCCCTGGTACTGTAGTCTAACAGACAACAGAGCATCACTTCAGTCCCCTGGTACTGTAGTCTAACAGACAACAGAGCATCACTTCAGTCCCCTGGTACTGTAGTCTAAGAGACAACAGAGCATCACTTCAGCCCCCTGGTACTGTCAGACAACAAAGCATCACTTCAGCCCCCTGGTACTGTAGTCTAACAGACAACAGAGTATCACTTCAGTCCCCTGGTACTGTTGTCTAACAGACAACAGAGCATTATCAGTCCCCTGGTACTAACAGACAACAGAGCATCACTTCAGTCCCCTGGTACTGTAGTCTAACAGACAACAGAGCATCACTTCAGTCCCCTGGTATTGTAGTCTAACAGACAACAGAGTATCACTTCAGTCCCCTGGTACTGTTGTCTAACAGACAACAGAGCATTATCAGTCCCCTGGTACTGTAGTCTAACAGACAACAGAGCATTATCAGTCCCCTGGTACTAACAGACAACAGAGCATCACTTCAGTCCCCTGGTACTGTAGTCTAACAGACAACAAAGCATCACTTCAGCCCCCTGGTACTGTAGTCTAAGAGACAACAGAGCATCACTTCAGTCCCCTGGTACTAACAGAGAACAGAGCATCACTTCAGTCCCCTGGTACTGTAGTCTAACAGACAACAGAGCATCACTTCAGTCCCCTGGTACTAACAGACAACAGAGCATCACTTCAGTCCCCTGGTACTGTAGTCTAACAGACAACAGAGCATTATCAGTCCCCTGGTACTAACAGACAACAGAGCATCACTTCAGTCCCCTGGTACTGTAGTCTAACAGACAACAAAGCATCACTTCAGCCCCCTGGTACTGTAGTCTAAGAGACAACAGAGCATCACTTCAGTCCCCTGGTACTAACAGACAACAGAGCATCACTTCAGTCCCCTGGTACTGTAGTCTAACAGACAACAGAGCATCACTTCAGTCCCCTGGTACTAACAGACAACAGATCATCACTTCAATCCCCTGGTACTGTAGTCTAACAGACAACAGAGTATCACTTCAGCCCCCTGGTACTAACAGACAACAGATCATCACTTCAGTCCCCTGGTACTGTAGTCTAACAGACAACAGAGCATCACTTCAGTCCCCTGGTACTGTAGTCTAAGAGACAACAGAGCATCACTTCAGCCCCCTGGTACTGTAGTCTAAGAGACAACAGAGCATCACTTTAGCCCCCTGGTACTGTAGTCTAAGAGACAACAGAGCATCACTTCAGCCCCCTGGTACTGTAGTCTAAGAGACAACAGAGCATCACTTCAGTCCCCTGGTACTGTTGTCTAACAGACAACAGAGCATCACTTCAGCCCCCTGGTACTGTAGTCTAAGAGACAACAGAGCATCACTTCAGCCCCCTGGTACTGTAGTCTAAGAGACAACAGAGCATCACTTCAGCCCCCTGGTACTGTAGTCTAACAGACAACAGAGCATCACTTCAGTCCCCTGGTACTGTAGTCTAACAGACAACAGAGCATCACTTCAGTCCCCTGGTACTGACTTTTCCTTTCACAAACTGTCCTCCTTTCTTCATTTCGTCAACACACATCATTCCTCTGTCACGGGTAATTCACTTTTGTTACGCTCACACATCGCATGCCATCCAGGATTGTAATTCTGTACAAACTTCACCTCCTCAATTCCACCGCTCGATTCAGTTTGTATTATCGGACATGTCATTACAGGATATGGAACTGTGGTTCCAATACAATGCTCGGTTCCTGAAACGTCTACATGGTAAAGTAGTGAATGTAGATGTCGACCGATTTCACATTCTGACGAACATGGCGTAGTGTGAGGTTCAGGAGGGATGCTGAACTCCATGACAATCCATGAAACCTGGAGGCTGTGACAGCAGCGTGGTGTTGAGGACTGGTCTTTAACTGCACGACCAATCCCTCAACGTCTGTTTGATGTGACGTTGTGTGACGTTTACGACTGATATTTTAAATCTATCACCAAATCCTCAAAGTCTGATCACGTGGAGGGCTGATGTTTCAGTCTATCACCAACTGTTACAGTCTGATGACGTGGAGGACTGATGTTTAAGTCTATTACCAACTGTCACAGTCTGATGACGTGGAGGACTGATGTTTAAGTCTATTACCAACTGTCACAGTCTGATGATGTTGAGGACTGATGTCAAGTCTATCACCAACCGTCATAGTCTGGTGAGTTCAGGACTGATATCTATGCCTGTCATCAATCTTCAAAGTCTAATAACGTTGAGGGTGACATTTAATTCTGTGACCAATACTCAAAGTCTGACGGATATGATGTAGTGTGACGTCAGGCACTGAAGTCTAATGACCCTGAAGAAAGACAGGGGACTAGCACTAAATTTTGAGGTGTGACGTTCAACTCGATGGTAGGGAGTAAACATGTTGTCGGTTCTTCTGCCAGTCAGCGGACGTACTATTTTTGGTGCATTGGAGAAAATTAATGGAAAATAATGGCTGAACATCATTCTAAAACATCTGTTTGACGTCCTCCGGCGTTTTAATCATTCTTTCCTTCATGTCGAAGATGAAGCAGATTGTGTGTGTGTGTGTGTTGTGTGTGTGTGTGTGTGCGTGCGTGCGTGCGTGCGTGCGTGTGTGCGTGCGTGCGTGCGTGCGTGTGTGTGTGTGTGTAGTGGGGGGGGAGGGCGGGAAGGGGGGGGGGTGCTACGTGATTCGTCACATTCTGTAAACGTACTTGCGATTGGTCGGAGGAACTTGCAGCATTGACGTGAAAGGTAACGTGGGTGAAGACGAGGCAGGAATGGGGCGAAGGGCCGTGAGGCAGGGGAGATAATAATAACAATCTAACACCAACAGGAGATCAGAAATGCTACGGGCATCCATAATAAAGAAAGGGAGAAAAACTGTCCCACAATGCCATTCGTGACGCCAGACGAGGCGGAACTTTTTATCCGTCACCAGTCATCCAAACAGACTTTGTATGAATCTTTCCTGTAACCTGTCACATCATCGTCTTGAAGATGGAAACGCGTAACGCCTCCAGAAGTTGTCGCATGAAACTGTCTCCAGTCTAACCGAAAGTAGTTGCAAAGTGAGACGACTGCAGGCGGAATCTAAACAAATCTTAAATAAATGTTAGTCAAAATCTTAAATAAATGTTAGTCAACCGCCAAAAACAAACCGTTTGGCCAACGTTTAACCGAATGTAGTTTTACGTCGTATTCTCTCTCTCTCTCTCTCTCTCTCTCTCTCTCTCTCTCTCTCCTCCTCCTCCTCCTCCTCCTCCTCCTCCTCGTCTCCTTTCTGCCAAACAGTTTACTATAGTAAGTATAGAGGACACGATTCAGACAAAAGCATCTGTACTATTCTAGTATTTCACATGCACGCTATTCTAATACCCACAATGCACTCTGTATATGCTTCGCTCCGGCTTAGTGGTGCGGAATACATCATGATTTCCCTTACACGTCTCAGTGAACGCTGAGCGCCGGATAATTTTGCTCTCAATAATTGGCCAAGGGACAGCACTGTGTTTTGCCCATTCCCGCCCGTTTCGCACTCACAGCAGTTTCTGGTGGAAGAATCACACGCGTTACGCCTGTCAGCTGATGTGTGTTTCACAGAGGCGAGATGGTGAACGTGCACGCTTGCTAGGCGAGTGTCAGCGTTTCTTAGCACACTTTAGCTAGGACTGTCTTGGAGCTGTCTCGCATGCCAGGGAAAATGGCCGACAGTTGCTACGTCCTGTGATTGGTGCACGGAAAGTAGTATAACGTTCCCTGATTGGTGCACGGAAAGTAGTATAACGTTCTCTGATAGGTGCATGAAACGTCCCTTCAGCGGTAAGAAGAGCTTGAAGAAGCCTGTGATTGGTGCACGGAAAGCAGTATAACGTTCTCCGATTGGTACATAAAACGACCCTTCAGCGGTAAGAAGAGCTTGAAGAAGCCTGTGATTGGTGCACGGAAAGTAGTATAACGTTCTCTGATTAGTACATGAAACGACCCTTCAGCAGTGAGAAGAGCTTGAAGAAGCCTGTGATTGGTGCACGGAAAGCAGTATAACGTTATCTGATTGGTGCACGGAAAGTAGTATAACGTTCTCTGATTAGTACATGAAACGACCCTTCAGCAGTGAGAAGAGCTTGAAGAAGCCTGTGATTGGTGCACGGAAAGTAGTATAACGTTCTCTGATTGGTGCACGGAAAGTAGTATAACGTTCTCTGATTAGTACATGAAACGACCCTTCAGCAGTGAGAAGAGCTTGAAGAAGCTGTCACATGGTCAATTTGATTTTTTCTTTTTCGCCCATTTCTTTACTCCCCTCACTTCCAGCCAGCGAGTGAAAAAAGGACTAGCCAATGATCTGAAAAAGAGGATCCCATAGCCAGTGTGTGTCAAAAGTAACGGACTATATCCAACAAGTGCGAGAATTTTTTTTTTTTTTTTTTTGGGGGGGGGAGGGGGTAACCACTGAGTGTAAACAAGTAGGGAGCCCCTGGCCAATGCGTGTAAAAAACGTAGGGATCCCGTAACCAATAAAAGTAAAATAAAGAATAGGGGTCCTCTCACCGATGAGGACAAACACAAGGAACGCTAACCAATGAGTTTAAAGGCGGTGGGGACTTTCTACACAGGATTGAAAAAAAAAAGAGGGACTGCTAATCAATAAGCATTAAACGTCTGAAACCCCTGACCAATGAGTGTTGAAAACAGGGGACCTTCACCACGAGTATCGGAACTGTGGGACCCCTACACGCCAAGGGTCGAAAGTATGGGGATCCTCAACCCTCCAGCATCGGAAGTTGAGGACCTGAAGTGGGAGTTTGGCCTACATCACCACCAGCACAGCCCGAGCACCGTGCTCTATCTCAGTAATGACTGGTGGTGCTGTTGGGGTCGGGGAAGACGACAGGCGGCTGGTTGGCCGGCACGATGACCAGGATGACGATGTAAGCGATGACGGTGGTGAGGACGTAGACGACGAACATGAGGCGGTCCACCACGGTGGCGATCTGTTGCCACTCGGCGATCATCATGCGAGCCGACTGCAGGTCGGTGGACGTGGGGTGCGGTTCCAGCCTGCTGCCCCGGCTGAGGCCCGTCTCCGGATCGCCCGACCTCCCCGGAAGCTTCCTTCCCTGACCCCAGCCTCGGGTGGAACGGCGGTTCTGTGGGCGGCGGTAGGCGCCTTCCACGATCCCCTTGTGGTGATTGTCCTGGGAGTAGAAATCTGATCCGTTTGCCAGCAGGTTCTGAGACGCCTCCTTCTCTTCGTCGTCCTCGTCTTGTGTGTCAGGGTCTTCACCGCTGTGGACTAACTGCCTGCGCGTGGTTTCCGAAGACTGGCCGTTGTTGAAGTCGTCTCTTTTGACCCACACCTCCTCCTCGTCACACTTCATGCCCTGTTCCCAGCGGGGAAGAGGGCGATCAGGGATCGTGGGGACCTGGGTGAAGCGACAGCTGCTGACAATGCTGTTCCTGGCGTTCGGATGCACCTCCCGCGCCCGCGGCTTCTCCCACACGCTCTCCATCCACGGTGACGTCGTTGACGCCTTCTGTGGACTCGACTCCGCTGAGGACTCGGAGGACCCGGCTTCTTCAGGGAGCAGGCGTCTTTCCTGCCAGACCGGGTCCAGCTCGTCACTTTTCCGGGACAGGTTGTTGCCTCCGTTCTGGAGGTGAGTGGGCAGGAGGGCGGAACGGAGTGGGGAGGAGAGGGGTGGTGTTCTGGTGTCGGTGACGTCGTCCTTCACGGGAGAGTACTGGCGAGGGTGGGCTGCGATTTCCTCTTGTGAGAGATGTCATACTGGCAGTGCTCCACCTGTTGACAGGCCGTCATTACCTGGCTCAGGGCGGCGTTGGTGTAAGACAATAAGATACTATCTTTGAATATCACACACACACACACACACACACACACACACACACACACACACACACACACACGGGCACAGATACAGCCACACCCACAACACTTACACACACACACACACACACACACACACCACACCCCACCCCACCCCACCCCACCCCACCCCACCCCACACCACACACAGGAGACTGACCAGGTCGACCGTGGAGGCGATGAGGGGGATGTTGTTGAGCACACAGCAGGGGCGAGCCAGCCAGTGCAGACACACCCTCACCAACCAGCGGGGGGCCGGCCTCATCTTGCGGCCCCGGTGGTACAGGTTGGTCACCACCACCGCCATCATCACCGACAGCGACGTCATCGTCATCACCATGCACAGGTACACGCCTGCCCACCCAAAAAAACAGCCGGGCTCAACGTTAGGACTGCGGCCGAAACGCAGTGAGTGTCGTTTTGACTGTTATTCTGGAACATCTGTTATTCCATTCCATCTGCGGACATGGAAGTCCTAGGTTAGTACTGTGATCTGCGAGTATTTTCATTCCTCGCTAGCCTGAGGTAGTTCCGAGGGAGGAAAAATTTGTGGAAACAAATGTAATAATGAAGTTAAACATGACTGTGTTTCTCTCCGCATCTCTCTAACACACACACACACACACACACACACACACACACACACACGTATATCGCTCATGTATAGGCGACACACACCTACATCATTAAAAACCTCCGTGGACGGTGTTGACGACTTATTCTTCGTTACTCTCTCTCTCTCTCTCTCTATATATATATATATATATAATTCCCATTTTCTTCATCTTCAGCTTCAGCCCCCCCCCCCCCCCCTTCTTTCTTTTTATTTCTTATTAAATTTCAAATCTTTGCGAAGTCATTACTATAATGATGGAAGAACTGTTAACCTGCACTTGTTTTCCCCCACTACGTAATTGTTCAGCATTATATATATCATATATATATATATATATATATATATATATAGAGAGAGAGAGAGAGAGAGAGAGAGAGAGGAGAGACAGAGAGACAGAGACAGAGAGACAGAGACAGAGACATACTGTCTCCCTCACAAGTCAACTCACCAATGAGCGGCCTTACCTGCACACCCCTCCTCTCCCCACATCCTGCTCAACTCATCAATGAGCGGAACGTCTCCATCTCCCCTTACCTTCCCCCTTCTCCCCTCCCCCACAACCCCCTCAACTCACCAATGAGCGGCCTTACCTGCCCCCTCCTCCCCCTCCACAACCCCCTCAACTCACCAATGAGCGGCCTTACCTGCCCCCTCCTCCTCCTCCACACACCCCTCAACTCACCAATTAGCTGCCTTACCTGCCCCCTCCTCCCCCTCCACACCCCCCTCAACTCACCAATGAGCGGCCTTACCTGTCCCCTCCTCCCCCTCCACACCCCCTCAACTCACCAATCAGCGGCCTTACCTGCCCCCTCCTCCCCCTATGAGCGGCCTTACCTGTCCCCTCCCCCCCCCCCTACACCCCCCTCAACTCACCAATGAGCGGCCTTACCTCCCCCTCCTCCCCCACCACACCTCCCTCAACTCACCAATGAGTGGCCTTACCTGCCCCCTCCTCCCCCTCCGCACCCCCCTCAACTCACCAATGAGCAGCCTTACCTGCCCCCTCTTCAATGTGACGGGATGGATGGGTGGTAGGTGGGTCCTCTAGGGGAAGGACTTGGAATAATTTCTCAATGAGAATTATCTTAACATTTCACCTACACCCTCTCTCTTACTAGTGGTGGAAGGAGCAACTTTCCGGTACTAGTCATCAAAGAAATTTTTATTTTACGCCAGGACTTGGCAAAATACTGAACAGTGGCTCTGAGATAATTTTCTTTAGGCCTGTACTCTTATAAGTACTTGTAGCTCCGAGAGACAGAATTGAAGGGAGAAGTTCAAACATTCAACATTTGATTGAACAACAGAGAACTGACACAAGTTAAGTGCACTTTCACACATCAACTTTTATTGCTTACACATAGGTAAGTATTGGCGGGTCAATTCCATAGGCTAGGGTTTAGTTCTCATTGGACTACCACAATGAGGGGGCCCTCCCTCACTCCTACTTTACTCACTTGCACTCAGTGCAGCAAGCTTAAGTTGGCATGCAGGGGGTCTGTCTAAGTTACCCTGAATGTATATGGCTATTATACATCCACTTCGCTTGCAAGCACCCGGTGTTGTAGCCAAAGTGGTACTCAGAGATAGGTTCTCACTGTTTCATCGTAAAGTGAGGGCAAGGGTCTGATGGGTTTGAGTCCAGGTGGTTAGCTAACTTAGCTTAGCTTCGGAGAGGGTAGTTGATCTCTCCTGTGGTTGGTGACTGCCCCACTGGTGTAGATTGGTTGTCTGGTGTCGCCCTGGTTTGGGGCGAAGTCCCAGCTTCTGGTCCAGCCGCAATGTGTAGCGTGACCAGGATCCCAGTTCTGCGATAAAGAGAACTTGGTCTGTAGGTGAGAATCTGATGGCTGGTTTGTTGAGTGCACACATTTACCCTTGTTTACTTTCAGCACAGGTGTGAGACTCAGCCAGCAAAGTTTTCTCTATGGTAGAGTTTCTGCTATAACTACTAATCTCCACTTTTGTTTAAAGGCTAAGTTAAGCTTACAAAAGGGTAGGAGACAGTAATACAGTGTTACATAGTTTCAGTCAAACAACTCTTCCATGTTTCTTATGAATTAACTCACACTGACTTGGGCTACACTTTGTCCAAGTACACATGTGGTGTAGACTTAAAGTCATACACTACAAATCCTTCCAACAATCACCAGTATTTATAAATCTGGGTAGCCGTTTTTAACCTAGCACAGGCATACTGTTTTCCTGATTAAAATTAATCATTGAATTATTATCTTAACAGACAGAACTGCCTACTGGCAAAAGTCAGGGTGAACACAAAGAACAGTGGTCAGATTGCTAACAAAGAATCATAACTACTGGGAGAGAGCTTTTGCCATATGATGACAAGCAAACTCCTACACAGAATAATCATTCATCAGTTTGATAAATGTTGCTAAGCATTTGTACAAAGTTACAATGTTAACGCACACAGCATACAAAAAACCAATACATAGATTCGAAAATGTAACTCACTTTTCCAACTCACTTTTCCTGGGAATGAACAGTGAATGACTTGAGATCAAAGAGGTTACCAGGAGTTTCTCAGGCCTTCTCTAGTTGTCTCTTTTTCTTCTACTGGTCTGGTCTACAGGCAGTCTTGAGGGGTCAGTGAAGTTGTGCCCCTGTGCGCCTAGTATATAATGAGTTCTCGATTGCCAAATCCGATTTTGGCAACCTGTCATTAACACATCAGGGGTGAGAAGGGGAGGGATCTAATCTTATAACCAGTGGCCTCGGAAACCGTTTGAACCTAATCAGCACAGCTCACTGACATCAGCGACCGGTTTAATTTATGCGTCCGTATAGACACAGACTCTCGCGGAGAAACTCCAGTGACATAATTTACCAGATGTCCGTGAGGACACGGACTGTAGATGGGGGTTGGGAGAAGGAGGGAGGTTTGGCGATTGCCTTTGTGTCGATTGCAGCCACGCATGGCTCAGGTGGAGGGGGGGAGGGGGGGAGGGGGTGGAGAGTTTCACGGGATGGGGTGTGTGTGTGTGTGTGTGTGTGTGTGTGTGTGTGTGAAGACAGCGCCGGGAAAGGGAGGGGGGGGGGGGGGGGGGGGGGGGGGGGGGGGAGACGGGCAATTGTCACAACTCAATTGAAATTTTACTGCGTCGTAGCTACTCAGAGTGGGGAAGGAGAGTAGAGGGGGGGGGGGGGGGTGTGTAGGCCGACAAGAACAAAAGGTGTCACGCGAGTACCCTGACGCAATTTTTTTCCTTAGTCATAGATCGTGTCAGCCAGGCAGTTCACACCGTCATAAGCGAGAGAAGGGGGGGGGGGGGGGGGGGTGAGAGGGGAGAGTGGGCATAGATTTGAAATCTATTCTTTGGTTTGGTATTTTAGTGGGACCGATCCGATGGTTTTGTCAAGCGTTTCGTCACACTCCACCTCCACACCCCCCTCCCACAACTCACCAATAAGCGGCCTTACCTGCCCCCTCCTCTCCCTCCCACACCCCCCTCAACTCACCAATGAGCGGCCTATACCTGCCCCCTCCTCCCCCACCACACCTCCCTCAACTCACCAATGAGCAGCATTACCTGCCCCCTCCTCCCCCTCCACACCTCCCTCAACTCACCAATGAGCCGCCTTACCTTGCCCCTCATCCCCCACCATACCTCCCTCAACTCACCAATGAGCGGCCTTACCTGCCCCCTCCTCCCCCTCCACACCTCCCTCAACTCACCAAGGAGCGGCCTTAACTCCCCCTCCTCCCCCTCTACCCCCCTCAACACACCAATGAGCGGCCTTACCTACCCCCTCCTCCCCATCCACACACCCCCTCAACTCACCAATGAGCGGCCTTACCTGCCCCTCCCACACACCCCCCCCCCCCTCAACTCACCAATGAGCGGCCTTACCTGTCCCCTCCTCCCCCACCACACCCCCCTCAACTCACCAATGAGTGGCCTTACCTGCCCCTCCTCCCCCTCCACACCCCCCTCAACTCACCAATGAGCGGCCTTACCTGCTCCCCTCCTCCCCCCACACCACCCCCTCAACTCACCAATGAGCGGCCTTACCTGACCCCTCCTCCCCCACCACACCCACCTCAACTCACCATTGAGCGGCCTTACCTGCCCCCTCCTCCCCTCCACACCTCCCTCAACTCACCAATGAGCGGCCTTACCTGTCCCCTCCTCCCCACCACACCCCCTCAACTCACCAATGAGCGGCCTTACCTGCCCCCCTCCCCCTCCACACTCCCCCCCCCTCAACTCACCAATGAGCGGCCTTACCTGCCCCCTCCTCCCCCACCACTCCTCCCTCAACTCACCAATGAGCGGCCTTACCTGCCCCCTCCACCCCCCCCCCCCCCCCCCCCCCCCCCCCCCCCCCCCCCCCCCCCCCCCCCCCCCCCCCCCCCCCCCCCCCCCCCCCCCCCCCCCCCCCCCCCCCCCCCCCCCCCCCCCCCCCCCCCCCCCCCCCCCCCCCCCCCCCCCCCCCCCCCCCCCCCCCCCCCCCCCCCCCCCCCCCCCCCCCCCCCCCCCCCCCCCCCCCCCCCCCCCCCCCCCCCCCCCCCCCCCCCCCCCCCCCCCCCCCCCCCCCCCCCCCCCCCCCCCCCCCCCCCCCCCCCCCCCCCCCCCCCCCCCCCCCCCCCCCCCCCCCCCCCCCCCCCCCCCCCCCCCCCCCCCCCCCCCCCCCCCCCCCCCCCCCCCCCCCCCCCCCCCCCCCCCCCCCCCCCCCCCCCCCCCCCCCCCCCCCCCCCCCCCCCCCCCCCCCCCCCCCCCCCCCCCCCCCCCCCCCCCCCCCCCCCCCCCCCCCTGCCCCTCCTCCCCATCCACACCTCCCTCAACTCACCAATGAGCGGCCTTACCTGCCCCTCCTCCCCCCACACCCCTCAACTCACCAATGAGCGCCTTACCTGCCCCCTCCTCCCCTCCACACTCCCCCCCCCCCCTCAACTCACCAATGAGCGCCTTACCTGCCCCTCCTCCCCCACCACTCCTCCCTCAACTCACCAATGAGCGGCCTTACCTGCCCCCACCACCCCCCCATGCGCCTACCTGCCCCTCCCCCACCACCCCCAACTCACATGAGCGGCCTTACCTGCCCCCTCCCCACACCCCCCTCAATCACATGAGCGGCCTTCCTGCCCTCTCCCCACCACCCCCCTCAACTCACCAAGACGGCCTTACCGTCCTCCCCCCACACCCCCTCAACCACAATGAGCGGCCTACCTGCCCCTCCTCCCCCCCCCACCCCTCAACTCACCAATGAGCGGCCTTACCTGCCCCTCCTCCCCCCCACACCCCCTCAACTCACCAATGAGCGGCCTTACCTGCCCTCCTCCCCCACCACACCCCCTCAACTCACCAATGAGCGGCATTACCTGCCCCTCCTCCCCCACCACACCCCCTCAACTCACCAATAGCGGCCTTACCTCCCCCCCTCCCCCTCACACCCCCCTCACTCACCAATGAGCGGCCTTACCTGCCCCCTCCCCCCCACACCCCCTCAACTCACCAATGAGCGCCTTACCTGTCCCTCCTCCCCCACACCCCCCCTCAACCCAATGAGGGCCTTACCTGTCCCTCCTCCCCACACCCCCCTAACCACCATGAGCGGCCTTACCTGCCCCTCCTCCCCCACCACACCCCCCTCAACCACCAATGAGGGCCTTACCTGCCCCCTCTCCCCACCACACCCCCTCAACTCACCAATGAGCGGCCTTACCTGTCCCTCCTCCCCACCACACCCCCTCAACTCACCAATGAGGCCTTACCTGCCCCTCCTCCCCACCCACCCCCTCAATCACCAATGAGCGGCCTTACCTGCCCCTCCTCCCACCACCCCCCTCAACTCACCAATGAGCGCCTTACCTGCCCTCCTCCCCCCCACACCCCCTCAACTCACCAATGAGCGGCCTTACCTCCCCTCCTCCCCCCCACACCCCCCTCAACTCACCAATGAGCGGCCTTACCTGCCCCTCCTCCCCCTCCACACCCCCCTCAACTCACCAATGAGGCCTTACCTGCCCCCCTCCCCCACCACACCCCCCTCAACTCACCAATGAGCGGCCTTACCGTCCCCCTCCTCCCCACCCACCCCCTCAACTCACCAATGAGCGCTAAACCTGCCTCCCCCACCACTCCCCCTACTCACAATGAGGGCCTTTCCCCCCCCCACCACCCCCCTCAACTCACCAATGAGGGCCTTACCTGCCCCTCCCCCCCACCCCCCCCTCAACTCACCAATGAGCGCCTTACCTCTCCCTCCTCCCCCACCACACCTCCCTCAACTCACCAATGAGCGGCCTTACCTCCCCTCCTCCCCCACCACTCCCCCTCAACTCACCATGAGCGCCTTACCTGCCCCTCCTCCCCCACCACACCCCCTCAACTCACCAATGAGCGGCCTTACCTGCCCCTCCTCCCCCACCACACCCCTCAACTCACCAATGAGCGGCCTTACCTGCCCCTCCTCCCCCTCCACACCCCCCTCAACTCACCAATGAGCGGCCTTACCTGCCCTCTCCCCCACCACACCTCCCTCAACTCACCAATGAGCGGCATTACCTGTCCCCTCCTCCCCCACCACACCCCCTCAACTCACCAATGAGCGGCCTTACCTGTCCCCTCTCCCCCACACACCCCCTCAACTCACCAATGAGCGGACTACTGCCCCACCTCCCCACACACCTCCCTCACTCACCAATGACCGCCTTACCTGTCCCCTCCCCACCACACCCCCTCAACTCACCAATGAGCGCCCTTAACTGTCCCCTCCTCCCCATCCACACCTCCTCAACTCACCAATGAGCGGCCTTACCTGTCCCCTCCTCCCCCACCACACCCCCTCAACTCACCAATGAGTGGCCTTACCTGCCCCTCCTCCCCACCACACCCCTCTCAACTCACCAATGAGCGGCCTTACCTGCTCCCTCCTCCCCCACCACACCTCACTCAACTCACCAATGAGCGGCCTTACCTACCCCTCCTCCCCACCACACCCCCCTCAACTCACCATGAGCGGCCTTACCTGCCCCTCCTCCCCATCCAAACCCCCCTCAACTCACCAATGAGCGGCCTTACCTGTCCCCTCCTCCCCCTCCACACCCCCACAACTCACCAATGAGCGGCCTTACCTGCCCCCTCC
>CM065714.1:8705389-8722889 GCA_033310375.1 Conus canariensis | reverse complement strand
AGCCATGCCAACGTTGTGGTTTGCGTTCAATGGCTCATCTCCACATCTCTCCTTGAGTAGGTGGTGTCGGAGGTCATTAACACCGGTGAAACAATATCTGCCGTACATGACACAGGTGAAGGTCTCAAGATCGGCTTTGACTTTTTCAGCGATGGCCCATGTACCTCCAAGGCGGGCAATTGTTTCCACAAATCTTGGATTCTGCTGAAGAACTTTGATGGGTTTAATTTTCCCAGTGCCCTTGAATGCACTTGTTGTGTCGCAGCCGGTATAAGCATGAAGAGCCAGGTAGGCGGTGCAGTGCTGTTGCCCGTATGCTGTAGCGATGTCAGTGACGTTGATGAGCCGTTGTTCGTTCCCCATTCCTGTGTCGAACAGAATCACCACGTCCTTCAGCTGCAGAGCGAAGTGCAGGAAAATGAAGAAAATGTCCGAGTCGGGACTCTTGACGCGGACGAAGCTTTATCCATTCCGTTCAGCGTACGCACAGTAGAGGGCAACTCTGGAATATGTCTCTTCTTGTGTGGATTTGAGCGTTGCGGTTGGCGTCCTTGTTGTTGTCAGCTCATCTGCCGATTGCAGCAGGAAGGCTTCTCCCTTCACATATCAGCATGACTTTTCTGTCCTTGAATTTTGGCGCATTCTCATCTTTGCTCCAAACTTCAAGTAATACTTGGCTGAGCTGCATCTTGTTTTCGTCGTTTGACAGAAACGTTTTCCGGTCTGCAGGACGCTTGGTGCTTTCTCCTTTCACGATGATCTTATCGCCAGTACCTCTCCTTTTCCTTTCCATCGCTTTGATTGAGTCCGTTTTGTGCATGTCTGCACTGAACACCACGCCCGTTCCCTTTGGCAGCGTGTCAAATATCTTCTGGCTGATCTCCCTGAAATTGGAAGGAAGCTGTTGCAAACAGTGAAACACTGCATTGCCATCGATCACAACCAGCGTCGCGTCATGGGGAGGTATAGCGGGATCTTCCATATCTTTGGTGAGGTAGTTGAACCCTTTTGCTTTGTCGGTCTTGTCAAGGAAATCGTCAGCAGTGGCAATACTGTAAGGTACAGGAGTAAGTTGGTATGTCATCAACTGTTTCAGATCGAGTTGAACACCTGCTTCCTGTGCCTTCACAAGGAGTTGAACCGCAAGGTTCCCTTGTTGTTTGTATTCCACATCCTTCTTCTTGGTAGTCTTCATGTGGACGGTTTTGTTCACCGATGCCATCGTTTTCAGGTTTAGCCGGTTAACTGGTTCAAAGAAACTGTCATTTGCCATCAGTCTCTGCGTGATGAACGCCTCCTTCACGGCTTTTCCAGCTTTTTTCTGCCCTCAACACATCATGCTGAATGCCGGCTGGGACAGATGCTCCAGATGACAGGGCGATGAGTTTGACCGAGGCTTCCTCACAGAAAGGGTCGATGAAACTTGTGATTGCATCCTGAGTCTTCATGTCGTTGCTTTCGCTCTTCAGTATCTCAGAAGGACGCAAGTCACGATATCTACTGCCAACCTCATCACCTTGTGCCATGCCAGCCATGTCGAGATCAAGATACTTTGACCTCTCATGGGTTGTTCTGACCCATCTTTGGTTGGCCTCCTGGTTCGACAGCAGTCTCGTGAGACCAGCGCCACCTCCGCCAGCTCCTCCTCGGTTTTTGGCGTGCTTCATGAACGTTTTTCCATGGTCTTGTCCACTGCACAGTGATTGCTAGGAATGAAGGACCTTGCCACGCTGAAACCACCTCTCTGCATCATCCCCTTGGCTCCAGGATGTGACGAAGCCAATGTTTGCCAAGAAGACTGAGAAGAAGGTCAGGTAGCGTGCGTAGTTTTGTCCACCGAAACTGAAGAAGAGGTCTGGCATTTGGAACATCGTTTGTGCGTACAGCAGGAAGTCGCTGATTTTGACAGCCTCAAGGGGCGCTAGGACAAGCCATACATGATCGATGTACGACAACCAAAATTGTACAGTTGGTCCAAAGGCTCCTTCTCTGACTCTATCTCTAAACTGTTCGTACTCTGCCATGAAACTGAAGATAGCTTCATCTTGCTGAAGCTCAGTCAACGCCTCTTTTGAGAAGAAACATGAGGCTGTCTGGAGTTTGATCATGCTGTCTTCTGACAGTGTCGGAAATGACGTGTCTTCATCTCTGATTTCAAGATATCTTTGCAGCAGCAAGCGTTCTAGACTCTCAAGCATTGTCTTATAGCAGAACAATGCTTGTTCCTATGTTTGCCAGACAGCACCCGTTGCCGAGAACCAGAAGAGATCAGACCTACCTTCAGAAGGATATCTCCGAACCCAGAACCATCCAGCTTTTCCCCAAGCATCTTGAGGTACGCGCAGGCAAGGTGGAAAGCACCGATCAGAATAATATGCTTCTTGTACCGGTCTGGTTGGTTCCCGACGATCGGGTAGGCTTTCATACAAACCCCAAGATCAAACGTAGTGATAACATACTCTTGTCCAACCTCTCTCGTGGCCTCTTCTGCAAGTCGTAAGCACTCCTGGACTGTCTTGTACTCGGTGATTGGGTGATGGATCACAGGGTAGTAGTCCAATGTCTTCTTTGCCGGGTTCTGCCCACACTGCGAAATGAAGCCAGCCCACGCTGGTATTTCCTGATCTGACATGCTGCTGTATTTCCAGAGAAGAATCCAGTGGAGGTTTGAACTTTGAACTTTCTTGAGAGTATCTTCACCTCCCTCAACGGTCCAGTGCCTAATTGCAAAAGGTGGGCTTTTCCGCTGGTTTACGAAGCATTCTGGTAAATCCTCTTGTGCCAAATGCAGAGATTGCAGAAGAAGAAGCTGTCATATCCTACGTATGAGAAGAGTCGCTTTCTACTTGTGCCGAGGGAAGCGACTCAATAATGAGATTGTGGTTGATTTAAGTACAGTCTGGCAGATGTCTCCATGAAACAGAATACCTTCTAACGCCAGCATCTGAGAACAATCATCATCAACACACACACACACACACACACACACACACACACACACACACACACACACATACACACACATACGCGCGCGCGCGCCCGCCCGCACGCACGCACGCACACGCACACACACACACACACAAATATGCGCTCATACTTGGAAAGTGCACATTAACTTTATTTTCAATAAAAAGTCCAATATGAATTTGTAAAGAATTAAATTTGCGTCGAAGCCAAATAGGGGGTAGGGGAGATAACCCGGCAACAGAGGGCATCAGCATGGGCCCATGGTGATGTGGCATAGCTCAAAAGAATTACAAGCGACTGTTCTTTGATACTGTGGTGTACTTTGTTTCTAAGTTGCACAGTTTTCGAGAGAGATGGTTTATTGCAAACACTTTGGCAAATTTACAGTTCGCAACGTGTGACATACGGTGGGTACACACGTAGCTTTACTGCGGTCACCTTATTGCATGTATTATTGTTCTGATTATTGTCTATCGTGCAGAAGGCATTACTGTCAACAAAAACATAAAGGAAATTCTCGTAACTTAAATAAAAAAGACACAGGTGATCACCAAACTTATGAAACGTTTCGGACCGACAAAAAGCAGCCGCGGCACCTGAGATGGGTACCCTTCAAAATTAAGCCAGAAGGGACAGTGCGTCCCAAGATTTTTCATGTTAACATGATTTTTCGTGATCTATACACTCTAAAGCACCAAAAAATACATGTGACAAATTTATTAGGGGGGGAGGGTGGTGAAAGGTGAACCGTTTCTCGTGACGGACTAATACACACAGTGCCACCGACATACTGCTTCGTACGCATACACACACAGTGCCACTGACATACTGCTTCGTACACACACACACACACACACACGGTGCCACTGACATACTGCTTCGTACACACACACACACAGTGCCACTGACATACTGCTTCGTACACACACACACAGTGCCACTGACATACTGCTTCGTACAAACACACAGTGCCACTGACATACTGCTTCGTTCACACACACACAGTGCCACTGACATACTGCTTCGTACAAACACACACAGTGCCACTGACATACTGCTTCGTACACACACACACACACACACACACACACACACACACAGTGCCACTGACATACTGCTTAGTACACACACACACAGTGCCACTGACATACTGCTTCGTACACACACACACACACACACACACACACACACACACACACACACACACGCACGCACGCACGCACGCACGCACACAGTGCCACTGACATACTGCTTCGTACACACACACACACACACACACACACACACACACACAGAGTGCCACTGACATACTGCTTCGTACACACACACACAGTGCCACTGACATACTGCCTCGTACACACACACACATACACACACACACACACACACACACACACACACACACACACACACAGTGCCACTGACATACTGCTTCGTATACACACACACACACACACACACACACACACACACACACACACACACACACAGTGCCACTGACATACTGCTTCGTACACACACACACACAGTGCCACTGACATACTGCTTCGTATACACACACACACACACACACACACACACACACACACACACACAGAGTGCCACTGACATACTGCTTCGTACACATACACACACAGTGCCACTGACATACTGCCTCGTACACACACACACACACACACACACACACACACACACACACACACACACAGTGCCACTGACATACTGCCTCGTACACACACACACACACACACACACACACACACACACACACACACACACAGTGCCACCGACATACTGCTTCGTACACACACACACACACACACACACACACACACACACACACACACAGTGCCACTGACATACTTCTTCGTGTACACACACACACACACACACACACACACACACACACACACTGACTGACAGAGACAGAGACAGAATGAGACCAGGAACCGTAGTACAGGAGACAGCCAACTGCTGCAAACACGCTCCACCGGATCATCTATGATCTAGCATGAACTGGCGGACAGGGCCGATCGACAGGCATCGGGTAAACTTACTTCCGACAGTGAAGTTCGCAGCATGAATAGGATCAATCGTCTTGCACAGGCGAGACGAATATTTTGTAAATTAAAGTGCAAGAAAAAGAAAACTGTTTCAAATCAGGGCCACTCGTAAGAAATTACAGATAGAGTGCTTTTTCTAATCAGTAATTTTTTGTGTGATTGATAGCAACAGTATGTCAAAATTGTGCGAAGAAGACAGAAATAGACTGCTTTGTTATGAACACGAGCCAATAATTTATATGAATGAACTCGCAAAGAAAATTACCTGAAAAATATCTTAAAGGTGAATGTGTGAAATGATCCAAGAAAATCCTCGCCCTGTCCGTTTGGAACAGGTCTTCGATGTATTGATCTTTCAGACTGGATAAATGTGATTTTGGCACATTGCGCTTGTAATGATTGTGGCTGCTGACATTAAAGGGTCATCTTGCATAGGTACGAAACTGCTTTCCAAATGGTCAGTTCAAAAGAGTCTATTCCGACTAGCTAATAATATTGACTCCAACGACAAGGCTTTTTTCAGCAGACGACTTATTCATCGCTCTGAAGGCCTTCCGTATCAGTGTGTCAGTCCATTCATCAATTCTTTCTTTGTTCGGAAATTTATGGAAGGTCTTTGTGCAAGACCCCCACCCCCCTTGCCTCACCCCCGCCTCACCCCTACCTCTCCCCCTCTCCAGCCATACTGAAATACAGCACGAGCTACTTTCGATTTCATTTAGCAAAAAGTCTGTGTTATCGGAAGCCAACTTCTCCTACGCACGCCAGTCCACGGCTGTCTGGAACACATTGGAAGCGCAGGGGAACCTGTGTGTCCATCCTACTTCTGTTCTTTTTTTATGACAGAACGAATGAACGAACTAACGAACGATCCAAATCTTATTTATTTAGGGAAAGGAATAAGCAAAAAGTGGCTTTTTTTTTCGTCCAGCCCTCAAAGAAAAGATGACTGCAAAGATATGAAAGAGAACATCGCACAAAACTGCATATCAACACATATACGACAATTCATAATGAAAAATACAACATATATTTAGAAAGAAAAAAAACACAAGAATGTGGGAGGGAGAGAGGAAGGGATGGAGAACGAGAGAGAGAGAGAGAGAGAGAGAGAGAGAGAGAGAGAGAGAGAGAGAGAGAGACACACACAGAGACAGAGACAGAGAGACACAGAGAGAGACAGAGAGAAAGAGACACTTGACACTTTGACACTTTGATATTTTATTGTCATTACCAAAGAGGACTTTGAGAGGGAGAGAGAGAGAGAGAGAGAGAGAGAGAGAGAGAGAGAGAGAGAGAGAGAGAGGTGGAGAAGCAGTATGAAGATAGTTCCTGACACAGAGAGAGACACACAGAGAGACGGGGGGGGGGGGGGGGGGGGGGGGGGACAGAGACAGACAGACAGGACAGACAGAGACAGTGGAACAGACAGACAAACAGACTTGTTGTAGACAAAGGTGTCGGGCAGCCACACATGGTCGGCGGGAATCCTGAGAGCTCTGACGTCAGTGAAGTTGTGGGGGTCCCAGGCCAACCCGGGGTCAATCCACGTCTGTAGGACAATCAGTAGGACAATCACTGGGGATAATCAATGGGGACAATCGGTGGGACAATGTTGAGGATAATCTGTGGGACAATCCCTGGGACAATCAGTGGGGACAATCCACAATCTGTAGGACAATCAGTAGAGACAATCGGTGGGGCAATCAGTGGGAAAATCACTCGGACAATCACTGGGGACAGTCAGTGGGACAATCAGTGGGACAATCAAAGGGACAATCAGTGGGACAATCAATGTGACAACCACTAGGGACAGTCAGTGGGACAATCAGTGGAGATTATCAGCGGGACAATCACTGGGACAATCAGCAAGACAACCAGTGGAAACAATCACTGGGGACAATTAGTGGGGACAATCACTGGGGACAATCACTGGGGACAATCAGTGGGGACAATCAGTGGGGACAATCAGTGGGGACAATCACTGGGGACAATCACTGGGGACAATCACTGGGGACAATCACTGGGACAATCAGTGGGACAATCAGTGGGGACAATCAGTGGGGACAATCAGTGGGGACAATCACTGGGGACAATCACTGGGACAATCACTGGGGACAATCACTGGGACAATCAGTGGGGACAATCACTAGGACAATGAGTGGGACAATGAGTGGACAATCAGTGGGGACAATCAGTGGGGACAATCAGTGGGACAATCAGTGGGGAAATCAGTGGGGACAATCTGTGGGACACACAGTGGGATAAACACACTAAGATAATTTGTGGGCCAAGATAAGACCGTAATCATGTGCTCTGTCTGCCCCTCTCGCTCTCTCTGTCTGTGAGTGTGTGTGCCTGTCTGCCGTCGGTCTGTCTGTCTGTCCCTATCTCTCTGTGTGTCTGTCTGTCTGCCTCTCCCTCTCTCTCTCTCTCTCTGTGTGTGTGTGTGTGCCTGTTTGCAGTCTGTCTGTCTGTCTCTCTCGTTTTTGCTTCCTTCAGTTCGGTTAGCCATGTCAGTATCTCCGTCTTTGACGAAAGCTCCTGTGTGCTGTGAGTTCCACTGGGGAGTTTCATCCTCCCCGTGAATACTTGTTTGACAGAACTGCTCACATTTCCTGACCAACATTGCAGGTGTTTGTATTTCCCGGTCCTGGTTGACGCCAGGATGTATGATGATAAAAAGGAGCGCAAAGTACAGCACTATCGTGCAGACTCAGACTAAGATGGAAGTCCACAGAATCATCTTTATCATCCTCATTGATTAACATACAAACTAACCAGTTCTACAGTTCTTCATGTGCTGCTCCCATGGTGACCTCAGTTTTGATTTCCTCAGCACGTCAGTGCCCATGGTGAGTTCGTGACGAGGTCGTTAGTATGGGCATGTTACACGGAGACTGTCCTCGGATGCACTGGCGACTCTCGGGAGGACACTCACTGACGCTGGCTCCGCGACTGAGCAAGTATAGTCGTCAGCACGAGGTTTGTTGGTTATGTCATGCGTATTTCGGATAAGAACAAGTACCGCTGAACACCTTCGAAGTCAGTCCACAACAGTGTGGTGTCCTCTCTAATGGGGTGCCTCATGGAGAGAGCCAGGCAGAGAGCCATGGAAGATGATGAAGCCTTTTCACTGCGAATAAGAGCGTATAGTTGGTCAGTCCTCACAGAACTAATTTGGACAGGACAGTAGGACGATTCTTCCAGCCTATCAAAGGAAGTTACTGTTAAGGGTTTCACACGGAAAAATGTTAACGTAGAAACTAGGCTGTTCAAACTTCGTCTTTGTCCGTTTGTTTGTTTCTTCTGTCGCTTTTATTTATTGCATTCTGATGTATGTCCCGCCACTTGATTCGCCAAATTCTGTCAACTTCCTTGAGGCTGATGGGAAGACAGGAGTCTGGGGACGGAGGAAGGGAGGAAGGGGTGGAGGTGGGGGGGTTACTGCTGCTGAGGTTCAGAATCACTAATGGTGCACATTCCTCGAATCCAACCAAAGATAGTACGCCCTACGGGGTGCGTACTTTCTTTCATCCGACAAAACACTGTGCCGCCAACAGCAAGGGAGCTTACAAAAGCTCAGCCTAGGGACAGCACAGTGCATGGACTGCTCTCCCTTCAATCTTTCAGGCTACTTGGTCATTGTCAATATCGATGAACAGCAGATTTCTTTTTCTTCTTACTGTTTGTTTGGTTTCACGACAAGACGCGCATACATGTTTCTGGATACTTGACATATCCCTGTGAAAAAACAGAACTGTGAGTCAGCCTCCCATTTTCTACCATTTAATCAAGGCGATTTCCTTAGATTTTTTCCTTAACAAAAAAAAAAAAAAAAGAAAAAAGAAATAAAGTTTTGTTTTTTTAAGAAAATAAACTGCTGTTATTTTTTTAAAGAAATGAATATTGTTTTGTTTTGTTTTGTTTTTTTCAAGAAAATAAGCATTGTGATATTTTACGCGTTGATTTGGGAAATCAGCGAGTAAAAATCACAATATTTATTTTCTTGAAAAAAAATTATTTTCTTAATTTGGGAAATTCAGCATTTACTTAGCTTTCAGTTTCATCCAGGAGTTTCTATGTAGGCACCGGTTCACATACACCACATCTGCTAAGCGCAGGGTTCACGGCTAGATGAATGACTGCAGAAAACAGTAATCGGAGAACGGGTCAAGGACAAGATATAGCAGACTCCTGACCTACGCGTCAATCCAACAAGCTGGTCAGGTCTTGGATATGTGAGTAACACTGTCTGCTTCCCCGTTGTCTGCAAGACAGGATTAAGTTTCTAACAGAATGTCTTTGTCGCGTTACTACCTGCACGGACATAGAGACGCAGGGCATTTTCTGTGTCTGCATCAGCGTGCGTACATGCTTGCACTATGCGTGCATGTGTGGCACGCGCACATGTGTGTGGTGTGTGTGTGTGTTAGAGACTGCAGATCTTTTTCTTCTCTTTTTTTTAAATAGGAAGAAAGAATGAAAGGAACGAACGGAAACGAGAAAAATAAAACAACAGAAAAGAATTAAAAAAGGAAAGAATGGTACCAAAAAAAAACCGTTAAATCGAAGAACGGGGACAGGACTGCCATCAGTGTCCACACATTTTCAAGACGACACTGTTATTTTGGGGAAAAAAACCCAGAAGAAATAGAAAAGACATTCATCCCTCTCCAGCGCAAAAGGACCCTCCTCTCATTAATCAATCATCGCATGTCCACATACTACCTCCATCCCCAACACTCCCCGCTGACTCGACCAATCAGCATTAACCGATCCCTCATTCACCTGACCAATCAGAACAAATCGATCCCTCAGTCACCTGACCAATCAGCGCTAATCGATTCCTCAGTCACCTGACCAATCAGCGCTAATTGATATATCAGTCATAATCAGCGCACACAAATCGACCCACACCTACCTGATCGATGAAGACATTGGTGGTCAGCACCTGCTTCCGTTCATCCTGGAAACAGGCAAAAAAAAAAAAAAAAAAAGTTAACACGCTGCTGTCCCTGTCCTAACAGACAAAAAGAGTTAACACGCTGCTGTCCCTGTCCTAACAGACAAAAAGAGTTAACCCAACGTCCTGCACCTGATCCTAACACGACAGAATACAGTTAACACGCTCCTGTCCCTTACCTAACAGACAAAATGAGTTACACACGCTGCTGTCCTGTCCTAAACAGCAAAAAAAAAAAGTTAACCACTGCTGTCACCTGTCCTAACAGACAGAAAACAGTTAACACGCTCCTGTCCCTGTCCTAACAGACAAAAAGAGTTAACCGCTGCTGCACCTGTCCTAACAGACAAAAAGAGTTAACCCTGCTGTCCCTGTCCTAACAGACAGAAAACAGTTAACACGCTCTGTCCCTGTCCTAACAGACAAAAAGAGTTAACCACGCTGCTGCAACCTGTCCTAACAGACAGAAAAAGTTAACACGCTGCTGCCCTGTCCTAACAGACAGAAAGAGTTAACACGCTGCTGCACCTGTCCTAACAGACAAAAACAGTTAACACGCTCCTGCCCTGTCCTTACAGACAAACAGGTTAACCCCATGCTGTCCCTGTCCTCCTAACAAAGAGTTAACACGCTGCTGCACCTGTCCTAACAGACAAAAGAGTTACACCGCTGCTGTCCCTGTCCTAACAGACAAAGAGTTAACCGTGCTGCTGCACTCTCTCTCTAACAAAGAGTTAACCGCTGCTGTCCCTGTCCTAACAGACAAAGAGGTTAACCCCTGCTGTCCCTCTCCTCTCCTAACAAAGAGTTAACCCGCTGCTGTCCCTGTCCAAACAACAAAGAGTTAACCCGCTGCTGTCCCTGTCCTAAACAAAGAGTTAACCCGCTGCTGTCCCTGTCCCTAACAAAGAGTTAACCCGCTGCTGTCCCTGTCCTAAAAAAAGAGTTAACCCGCTGCTGTCCCTGTCCTAACAAAGAGTTAACCCGCTGCTGTCCCTGTCCTAACAGACAAAGAGTTAACCCGCTGCTGTCCCTGTCCTAACAAAGAGTTAACCCTGCTGCTGTCCCTGTCCTAACAAAGAGTTAACCCGCTGCTGTCCCTGTCCTAAAAAAGAGTTAACCCGCTGCTGTCCCTGTCCTAACAGAAAAAGTTAACCCGCTGCTGTCCCTGTCCAACAGACAAGAGTTAACCCGCGCTGTCCCTGTCCTAACAGACAAAGAGTTAACCGCTCGGACTTAACCCCTGTCCTCTAACAAGAAACCATGGAAACAAAAGAGTTAACCCGCTGCTGTCCCTGTCCTAACAGACAAAGAGTTAACCCGCGCTGTCCCTGTCTAAACAAGGTAACTACAACGACAAGAGTTAACCCGCTGCCGTCCCCATGTTCCTAACAGACAAAAGAGTTAACCCCTGCTGCTACCCTGTCCTAACAGACAAAAGAGTTAACCCGCTGCTGTCCCTGTCCTAACAGACAAAGAGTTAACCCGCGCTGCCTGTCCTAACGACAGATGTGTCGTCCTAACAGACAAAAGGAGTTCACCCGCTGCTGTCCCTGTCCTGACAGACAAAAAGAGTTCACCCGCTGCTGTCCCTGTCCTAAAAGACAAAAAGAGTTAACACGCTGCTGCTCCTGTCCTAACAGACAAAAAGAGTTAACACGCTGCTGTCCCTGTCCTAACAGACAAAGAGTTAACACGCTGTTGTCCCTGTCCTAACAGACAGAAAGAGTTAACACGCTGCTGTCCCTGTCCTAACAGACAGAGTTAACACGCTGCTGTCCCTGTCCTAACAGACAGAAGAGTTAACCCGCTGCTGTCCCTGTCCTAACAGACATGAGTTAACACGTGACTGTCCCTGTCCTAACAGACAGGAACAGTTAACACGCTGCTGTCCCTGTCCTAACAGACAGAAAGTTAACCCGCTACTGTCCCTGTCCTAACAGACAAAAAGAGTTCACCCGCTGCTGTCCCTGTCCTAACAGGCAAAAAGAGTTCACCCGCTGCTGTCCCTGTCCTAACAGACAAACAAGAGTTAACCCGCTGCTGTCCCTGTCCTAACAGACAAAAAGAATTAACTCGCTGCTGCACCTGTCCTAACAGACAAAAAGAATTAACTCGCTGCTGCACCTGTCCTAACAGACAAAAAGAATTAACTCGCTGCTGCACCTGTCCTAACAGACAAAAAGAGTTAATGCGCTGCTGTCCCTGTCCTAACAGACAAAAAGAGTTAACCCGCTGCTGCCCCAATCCTAACAGACAAACGAGAGTTAAACCGCTGCTGCCCCAACCTAACAAAGTACGTAACGCAAACACAGACATACACACGCAGTCTGTATCACATTAACCTTAGTATTTGAATAAAACACTAAAATGAAATAGTTCTTGCTGATCGTGCCGGCCGTTACGCTCTATTTTTTACAATCAAGTGTTTTTTGTATGCATGTTTGTATTGCTTTGTTTTAAACAATTATTTAAAAGGCATTTGAAAGAACTTCGCCAGATAACACGGACAAACGAATTATGAGACAAAACACGACACGTTTCGACCTCTTAGATCTTCTTCAGGCAAGATAAACAACACTCAGGACAACGAAAATGAAGAACGAGCAATCATTTATCTTGTCAAATTCGGCGCAAGATGTTATCTGACGGAGCTCTTTCAAATACCTTGTCAAAAATTTGTTTGATTTTCCACCTGCAGTCACCTCTCTCTACTACTAGCCTTGTTTTTTGTTTGTTTGTTTGCTTTTGAAAGAATAGAAACTATTCACCAATATTTCAATGCAGTTAGAATTATACTTTTCATAACAAAACAAATCGGCAGATATTCCATTGATTCATCCCTTACCAACTAGTTTCCAATTAAAATATAACTATCATGTTACCAACTGAAACAAAACAGTCACAGCAAACACTTTTCCGGAGAATGGTAGGTCAATAAGCCACAAAGACAAATGGAGGAGGGGGGGGGGGGGGGGGTTCAAAGGGTACCTAACACGAAATTACAAGCAGAAAATTTCTAGTGGTCCGGAATACAATCTGTGCGACCGGGAGAAGTAGGGGCAAAGGCGGGCAGGAAGCGGAGGGGGTGGGGGGTTGGGGGGTTGGGGGGTTGGGCAGGGGGAAGGTAAGGAGGAGTGGGCAGTGGAAAATCTGTCCAGAGTGTCTAGACCAAAGACAGGTGACTTGATGTTTCAAAGGCTGCGCAGAGAGAGAGAGAGAGAGAGAGAGAGAGAGAGAGAGAGAGAGAGAGAGAGAGAGAGAGAGAGAGAGAGAGAGAGTTTATATTGTATTGTCATTACCAAAAACAAGGGGAGAGAGGGACCAAACAGGACAATAACCTTTTTCTCCTTCTTTCGTCAGAAGCAAATATTACACAGTTAATGCCGGTGTAAACCAAACCAAAGGCTAACAAAACACATTAACCAGGATATCTCCGGATATTCTCGCATACACTTGTACTGTAGCAACATTAGACAGAGAGAACAAACAAACCGAAAGTATAAGATTATATGCTAACTCGACCAACCACCCAATCAAATGATGATGTTACATCATAATGATTTCCTCTGCATGTGATGAATGGAATTCTTCATTCATATGTCTCTTCTAATTCATTATTATAATTGTGACTGTCCTTCGTCTAATTTTCTGTGCGTCTGCGATATATTTCGCAGCTGGTTTTATTTCAAGTTTGTCATCAGCTAGCTACGTCTAAGTGGAGCATTTTGCCCGCATTTCATTGTATGCAGTACAGTGAAACAAAGTATTCTTGGTCGTCAATTGTATAGGCCCTATCCACATGCAGGACAAGGTGATTCTGTAAATGTTCCACACTGAAACGAGGAGAGAGAGAGAGAGAGAGAGAGAGGAGAGAGAGAGGAGAGAGAGAGAGAGAGAGAGAGAGAGAGAGAGAGAATTTTGCGTTATATAAGGACTCATAATTAACATCAATAAACTGAATCTAAATGAATAGGATCATTTAGAATGTTCTGCTTAGTTCAAGTTAAAACAAAGGTAGTTTACAGAGATTAGACTGGGGACAGGAAAGATGGTTTGCAGTGAGAGAAAGGGAGGGGGAGGGGCGGAAAGGCATGGAAAGAAAGAGAGAAGGAAGGGGGAAAGGAGGGGGGGGGGGTATAGAAAGGCAGGGGGACTGAGGTCAGGAATGTGAATGGAAGACAGACAAACTTCCATGCAGACAAACTGACAGACAGGCAGACAGACAAAGAACATCATGGCATCACTTCTCCTATATGCCCATTTGTTACATACCAATAATCACATTATGAATTTGTATTCTGTTATTTTTTGTCATCAAATTCTGATCACACACACACACACACACGCTCTCTCTCTCTCTCTCTCTCTCTCTCTCTCTCTCTCCCCATCGATTCTTCCACTCTCTTTGTCCTTCGTCCTTCGCCTCCTCCATCCTCCCAGCCACGCCCTCCCTGTCTCCTCCTTCTACTCACCAGGCTGACGATCTGGTTCAGGCGCAGGGAGAAAGACACTGTGAGGGTGAAGGTCACATTGGTCACGTGGGGCATGACGGACGACTGGTACTTGCTCATGATAGTTTCGTACAAACGTTGCTCGTCCGGAATCCGTCTGACGGGTTGTCCGGTACCTGGCGCATGAATGAAGCCTCCGTACAACGTTGAAAACTGATATGGATACAGAGCACTTTGCTTTCATTCTCTCTCTCTCTCTCTCTCTCTCTCTTTATTTGTGGATGTGTGCATGAGTGGTGCGTGCATGCGTACACGAGCACCACTGTGTACATGCGCGTGTGTGTGCGCGCGCTCGTGTGTGCGCGCGCTCTTTGGTGTGTGTGTGTGTGTGTGTGTGTGAGAGAGAGAGAGAGAGAGAGAGCGTGCGTGCGCGCGTGTGTGTGTGTGTGCGTGCGTGTGTGTGTGTGTGCGCGCGCGCGCGCGTGGGTGTGTGTGCATGTGTGTTCAAGCGTGCCTCTGTGTGTGTCTGCATATATTTGTGTGTGCGAGTTTTCGTATGCGAGCACGCGCGTACAAGCGTTTTTGTATGTGTGTGCCACGTGCGTATGTACGAGTGTGTGTATGTATATGTGTCTGCATGTGTGAGAGCGTGCATATGTGCGTGCGGGTGCGTGCGTGCGTACAAGCGCGCGCGCGCGCGTGTATGTGTGTGTGTGTGTGTGTGTGTGCGTGTGCGTGTGTGTGTGTGTGTGTGTGTGTGTGCATGTCACTGTTTTTGTCTTTGTGTGTTTGTTTCAGTGCATGTTTACGTACACAGGACTTCGGTTTAAGGTCTCATTCAAAGAACTTGGAAGGCGATGGATTCTGTGCACACACTAGCTCCTGCCAGATACACATTATGAGCCTGTGAATGCACCAGTTCACTCCCCTATGGATAAATGAAGTGGTCTTGAAGCTATAACTGTACGTGTCATCAGCTGTGTGTATGTCTGATTGGTAGATAAATAAACAGGCCTAAAGAACGCCGACAGACATAAAGGCGGGCATATAGACTGACAGACAGACTGACAGACAGACAGACAGATTGATAGACAGACCGACTGACGGACAGACAAACAGACATACTAATGGATAGACAGCAGATAGATAAGCAGATAGACGCGTACATACATACATATATATGCATACATTCCTCCATACATTCACACGCACATACATGCATACGTTCGTACATACACATATATATATATATATATAAGCTTACACTGATAAAGAAAACAGTTATTGATGGACACACCGATACTTTGTGATAGATCCAGACAGATGGATAGACACAAACAGACAGGTAGACAAACACTAAGGGAAAACGTACCACAGCGAATGGAATGATGAATAGTACATCAAATAATACACAGGTTATTTCGAATGAATTAAATGTTTTCAATCTCTCTCTCTCTCTCTCCTCTCTCTTCTCTCTCTCTCTGTATGCGTCTATGTGTGTAATATATACTACTAAAAACAATTGAAGTACCACCCCTAATTTTTGTATGCAATTTTTAAAAAGCTCTGATAAACCAATTAATATTGATAATTGAATAAACTCTGCTGGATAAGCTTACCCGGTTCTCAAATACTACTCCTCGTGCATTTTTGTTATGTTAAAGTCGGTCAGCAGTTATCTACCGCGTCGCATCTGAGGCAAAAAAATCCCGAGAAATTATCGAACTTGTGTCGCTCCCAGATTTTGACACAGACACAGCAAGAAAAAAAAATGTGATGCACGTGAAAGCAAGGTTTTTTCTGAGCAGAATTGCAATCAGTTAGCACATTTGACGGGTATAAAAAGTCGCGAAATTTAGGAAGATTTAACCATGCCTGCGAGACAACGACTAAGCAACACCGACAGAGGAAGAGCAATAGCATGGTACCAAGAAGGTATTGGCTTGAGGGAGATTGGTCGACGGCTTGGAGTGAGTCACCCAGTCATTCTGAGGCTCAGAGACCGTTGGCTTAACACTGGAAGTGTTGAAGAACAGCAGGGACGTGGACGGACGAGAAGCACCTCCAGACAGCAGGATCGGTTCATTGTTATCGCTTGTCTGAGAGACCGTTCAGCCAGTGCCACAGTACTCCGAGACCAGCTACGACAAGCCAGCAACGTCAACGTCAGTACCCAGACAGTTCGGAACCGGCTCCACGACGCCAACTTGAGGTCAAGGTCCCCAGCAGTGAGATCAATACTGACCCCAGCGCATCGAGCTCATCGTCGGGCCTGGGCAGGATGTCATAGAAGGTGGACAAGAGCTGAATGGGCAACAGTACTCTTCACAGACGAGTCAAGGTTCACCCTCAGGTTCAACGACGGGCGGGTTCGCGTCTGGCGACGTCCTGGAGAACGCTACGTTGACGCTGCCGTCAGGGAGCATGACCGCTATGGAGGTGGGTCCGTGATGGTGTGGGGTGGGTTCAGCCTACGTCACAGGACCCCCCTACACCGTGTTGAAGGCCGCCTGACCGGTGCCACCTACCGCGACACCATCATCCGCCCCCTTGTGATGCCCGCCCTGAGGGCAGTTGGCCAGGGCGCCCAGTTCCAGGACGACAACGCGCCGTGCCACCGCGCCGCCATCGTGAATCAGTTCCTACAAGGGCAGCAGGTGACAAGAATGGACTGGCCTGCCAGGTCACCAGATTTGAACCCCATAGAGCATCTGTGGGACGTGCTGGGGAGGCGAGTGCGGGCCCACAACCCTCCAGCAGACACCGTGGACCAGCTGTTTCAGTTGCTGGAGCAGGAGTGGCAGGCGATCCCCCAGGACACTCTCCGCCGCCTGGTGCACTCCATGAGACGTCGACGTGACGCTTGTTTGAACGCGAACGGTGGTCATACCCGTTATTAACATCATGACATCTACCATAGACTCTTGTTACTTTTCATTTTGGGGGTATGCCTCTTTAATCAAGTGTAAAACAAAGATAATTTTTTGTCACGGTGTTTGAATAAATTTGAATGGATTGAGGAATAATAAAAATAAAATATTCAATCATTA
>CM065714.1:8700389-8702889 GCA_033310375.1 Conus canariensis | reverse complement strand
TTTTCATAATGGTGGTGGTATGTGTGCGTGCGTACGTGCGTGCGTCGTGCGTGTGAGCGAGTGAGTGAGTGAGTGAGTGAGAGTGTGTGTGTGTGTGTGTGTGTGTGTGTGTGTGTGTGTGTGTGTGTGTGTGTGGTGTGTGTGTGTGTGATTGTGTGTAGGGTAGTATATTGTGCAGTTGACCTGTAGTAACACGTGCACTGAAACTGGTTTCTGTCAGAGGCTGCTGTGTTGGCACCCTGTGTGATCGATGTACGTCAGTGTGTGTGTGTGTGTGTGTGTGTGTGTGTGTGTGTGTGTGTGTGTGTGTGTGTGTGTATGTGTGTGTCGTCGTTGTGATCATGGTTGTTGTTGTGCCGTGTTTTAATGTGGCAATGAGTAATTGAGTAAATGAGCGAATTCGTTGTTCCTATGAGTGTGTAACTGAATGATAAAAGAGCGGATATAGAGAGAGACATACAGACAGTCAGACTGACTGGCAGGCTGACAGGCAAACCGACAGACAGACAGGCAAAGACAGAGAGAGAGAGAGACAGAGACTGAGAGACAGAGAAAGAGAGACAGAGACAGAGAGAGATAGAAACGTTGCTTTCTCAAGGTGTTAACCATCCACCAGACATTTTTTTACTCTCTCACCTGCCGAACCTGAGAGCGACTGAGCAGACGACAAGCTCTTCTGCCCACATAAACAGCAACACAGCAGAAGAACGGAGCGCCACAGACACACACCCAGCGCAACACACTTCCAAACAGCCATCGTTGTGCCTGCAACACTCCGGCAGAAGACTGCTCCGTTTTCAGACAATCAACAGCAGCTACACCAGTCCGCACTTTCCCGACGGAGGGTTTTTCACCCCAATGGTGTCTCTCAAACGTTCAGTCGTCGTCTGCAGACGAGATTTCGACAGTTTCTTCGGCGTCCCATATCTGGGAACCTACCTTTTGGTAATTCACACTCGGCATACATGTTCTAGCAGCAATAGTTGGATGACATTTCTTACGACTGACACTGGTTCTTTCTTGTTTTTGTTTTGTTTTCTTTCCCTTTTCGGAACAGGGATAATAATAATCAGGCAAGGGAGGTAATGGCTACCGAGGGTAGCCTGCCTTGAACGGCACGACTGGTTTGGCAGTCTGCGCGTGCGGAGTGCGCGATGCAGAGTTCAGTGCGCGTGGTAAGAGCTTCGTTGAGGGTGGGGGCGGAGAGGGGGAGGGAGGGTTGGAGATTGAATGGCATGTAGCACATGGTTTAACATCTGGCGACGTTGTTTACTCGCGTTTTTTTGTTCATTGCAATGCATTAATAAGTTGATGCATGTCGCGTGCGCGCCAGTGTGTGTGTCCGTGGGGAGGGGGGGGGGGGGGGGGGGAGGTGGGGGTGCATTTTTACTTGCGAAGATGATTATGAGCACCGATGGTTGGAAGGGTAGAGGTGTTTTTGTTGTTCTTTTGACTGATCTGTTCCTCGCCCTGAGTAGGGCCTAAAACATTAACACACAACAAATACAGATAATATAAAGGTCATGTAAGAGAGAGAGAGAGGGGGGAGGGAGGGAGGGAGACAGACAGATAGACGGAGAGACAGACGTCAGACAGAGAGAGAGGGGAGAGAGAGAGAGAGAAGAGAGAGAGGAGAGAGAGAGAGAGAGAGAGAGAGAGAGAGAGAGAGGAGACAGGCAGAGAAGACAGAGGACAGAGAGAGAGACACAGACAGACAGACAGACAGACAGAGAGACAGACAGACAGACAGACAGACACAGAGAGACAGAGAGAGTGAAGATGTAATACAAACAGCAGACTTAAAAACATTTTAAATCACTGTCAATCAAACGCATTCACGCATAGAGACAACCAAGTAATACGCCAGGAGAAATGAAAGTGGAACGTCAGTGGCAAAATCCACGCCCCTCATCCATTACGCCCACCCACGTCACGCCCATCCAATGCGCCCACCCACGTCACGCCCATCATACAATGCGCCCACCCACGTCACGTCCATCATCCAATGCGCCCACCCACGTCACGCCCATCATCCAATACGCCCACCCACGTCATGCCCATCATCCAATACGCCCATCCACGTCATGCCCATCATCCAATACGCCCACCCACGTCATGCCCATCATCCAATACGCCCACCCACGTCATGCCCATCATCCAATATGCCCACCCACGTCATGCCCATCATCCAATACGTCCACCCACGTCATGCCCATCATCCAATACGCCCACCCACGTCATGCCCATCATCCAATACGCCCACCCACGTCATGCCCATCATCCAATATGCCTACCCACGTCATGCCCTTCATGCACCCTCTCAGACCTCATCCGCACCCCCTCTCCCTAATAACCCACCCATCACCTGCCCCCTCTGCCCCAATATGCCTACCAACGTCACACCCGTCACCATGCCCCCCTCTGCCCCAATACGCCTACCAACGTCACAACCATCATCTGCGCCCTCTGCCCCAATAAGCCTACCAACGTCACACCCTTC
>CM065714.1:8665389-8695389 GCA_033310375.1 Conus canariensis | reverse complement strand
CTAGGGGGACTGGTGAAAAAGGCGAGAATGATAACTACTGGTCTAGGGGGACTGGTGAAAAAGGCGAGAATGATAACTACTGGTCTAGGGGGACTGGTGAAAAAGGCGAGAATGATAACTACTGGTCTAGGGGGACTGGTGAAAAAGGCGAGAATGATAACTACTGGTCTAGGGGGACTGGTGAAAAAGGCGAGAATGATAACTACTGGTCTAGGGGGACTGGTGAAAAAGGCGAGAATGATAACTACTGGTCTAGGGGGACTGGTGAAAAAGGCAAGAATGATAACTACTGGTCTAGGGGGACTGGTGAAAAAGGCGAGAATGATAACTACTGGTCTAGGGGGACTGGTGAAAAAGGCGAGAATGATAACTACTGGTCTAGGGGGACTGGTGAAAAAGGCGAGAATGATAACTACTGGTCTAGGGGGACTGGTGAAAAAGGCGAGAATGATAACTACTGGTCTAGGGGGACTGGTGAAAAAGGCGAGAATGATAACTACTGGTCTAGGGGGACTGGATGAGGGGGAAGGGGTGGGATGCCAGAATGGTGAATGCTGGACGAGAGAAAACCGAGAATGATGAACGTTGAACTGGAGATGAAGAGAAGAACACAGGAAAGATGAATAATAGATGGAAGGAGGGTGCGACACAGATGAATGGAAGACGGATAAAGAAAGCGAAGGAAAGAGAGGAGCGTGAGGATGATGGCGTTAATGCAAACAGGATGGCAGCAGAGTAATAGTGGGCACAATCAGCACAGGATGATGGCGACAGGGTAACAGTGGGCACAATCAGCACAGGATGATGGCGACAGGGTAACAGTGGGCACAATCAGCACAGGATGATGGCCTTAATGCAAACAGGATGGCGACAGAGTAATAGTGGGCACAATCAGCACAGAATGATGGCGACACAGTAACAGTGGGCACGATCAGCACAGGATGATGGCCTTAATGCAAACAGGATGGCGACAATGTAATAGTGGGCACAATCAGCACAGGATGATGGCCTTAATGCAAACAGGATGGCGACAATGTAATAGTGGGCACAATCAGCACAGGATGATGGCCTTAATGCAAACAGGATGGCGGCAATGTAATAGTGGGCACAATCAGCACAGGATGATGGCCTTAATGCAAACAGGATGGCGGCAATGTAATAGTGGGCACAATCAGCACAGGATGATGGCCTTAATGCAAACAGGATGGCGACAATGTAATAGTGGGCACAATCAGCACAGGATGATGGCCTTAATGCAAACAGGATGGCGACAGAGTAACAGTGGGCACAATCAGCACAGGATGATGGCCTTAATGCAAACAGGATGGCGGCAATGTAATAGTGGGCACAATCAGCACAGGATGATGGCCTTAATGCAAACAGGATGGCGACAGAGTAATAGTGGGCACAATCAGCACAGGATGATGGCCTTAATGCAAACAGGATGGCGACAGAGTAACAGTGGGCACAATCAGCACAGGATGATGGCCTTAATGCAAACAGGATGGCGGCAATGTAATAGTGGGCACAATCAGCACAGGATGATGGCCTTAATGCAAACAGGATGGCGACAGAGTAACAGTGGGCACAATCAGCACAGAATGATGGCGACACAGTAACAGTGGGCACAATCAGCACAGAATGATGGCGACACAGTAACAGTGGGCACAATCAGCACAGAATGATGGCGACACAGTAACAGTGGGCACAATCAGCACAGAATGATGGCGACACAGTAACAGTGGGCACAATCAGCACAGAATGATGGCGACAGAGTAACAGTGGGCACAATCAGCACAGAATGATGGCGACACAGTAACAGTGGGCACAATCAGCACAGAATGATGGCGACACAGTAACAGTGGGCACAATCAGCACAGAATGATGGCGACAGAGTAACAGTGGGCACAATCAGCACAGAATGATGGCGACACAGTAACAGTGGGCACAATCAGCACAGGACGAGGCGAAATGAGAGGACTGAAACGCGTTAATAATGAATGATTGACACGATGAGAAGAAGAGAACATAAAAACATGACAATAGTAAATGAAGAACAAAAGATGAGAAGAAGAGAATATGAAAATGATCACTGAGAGACGCAACAGGAACTGAGGACGTGAGAAGGATGAATGATGGACGAGAGAAGAAAAGTAGAGCGAAGATCAATGGATGTGAGGAGAAGACAACGTGACATTGAATGATGCTCTGGAGGAGGAACAGAGTTTTACAGCATGAATGATGGATGGGAGATGAACATAAGCATGATAATGACGGGCGGGATAAAGAGGGGAGAACTGGATGGAGTTGAATATGGTACGTCCATCCTACTGTTCAATACCGCTGAAAGAAAAGTAAAGGGGTAACAATAGAAATGACTGTATAGTAAGGTCGTAGCAATGCAGAAGAATACGTCAGCAGTGTATTAAAGGAACTCTTCGTGGCAGAGAAGAATGAAAGGGGAGGGGGGGGAGACTGTAGGACTTCAAAGGTTGGGGTGTAGTGGGAAAAGACCAAATATGACATAAGACAACAGGGAATATAGAAACGTGTATTATATATAATAGGTCGCATGGGTGGTAATGGAAGGGCTAAAGAATGAAGGGAGGGGGGAGAAACTGAGGGGCCTCTGTTCAAATCCATGAAATATGTAAAGAAGGCAACTGCAGTGGAAAAGAGAGAAACTGCCACTGGACAGAGATGGAAACTGGTGGTGGTGTGTCCAATCCTCTCAGCACGTCCACAAGATGTTCATACAATAAAGTGAAGGGTCTCTGGATATCATCAAGGAGTGAACTTGAAAAGTAGGGAGTGGAGAGAAAACTGGACTGAAAAGTACAATACCCTGGTGTGAAAGAATGCAAGAGAGAAGCACAGGAAAGTAAGTACAAAAAAGTGTTGTGTGAGCATCAGAAAATCCTACGTGAATGGAAATAGGGGCAAAAACGGGATGTTCATAATGAGTTATAAGAGTAATCTATAAAAATTGATATTTTTAAGTGGATCAGACGTAGATTATATCAGGGCCGTGAGCATTTATATAAAAAAAATGCTAGTTGATATCAAGACCGAGACTTGAAACGCATGCATCAAAATAATCTTTTTAAAGGCCAAGATTTCTCTAATCAACGTGATTCAACGTAGTTGCTTCAGGAAACCTACCCCCACCCTTTCCAGTCAATGCTCATACCCACCCCATTAAATAGTAAGCTATGGTAAAGCACCCAGTCCATTGTAGGTCGAGTTCACATACGCCTGGGGCTTCATGTATTGCTGTTTTGATGGTATTGGTGTGGTGTTGCATAAACCCTCTACCATCCCTCTCTTCCCCTCCATCCCCATCCCCCTCCGACCGGCCTCCCTGTTGCGGTTATCCCGTCTGCCCTACCACCTTGGTGAGTGTCGACGCTCAACCTGAATATGGCCTCACACCGAACCTGGCTCGGGTGTCACTTCTCTTCACAGGGTCTATACTGAATCAGTTTTAATACTAGTTTGGCAGATGAGCAAGAAATCTCAGCAACGAAATATTGCTGAATACTACCAGCGGTATCACGAAAGAAATCGCATCAATGAAAAAAAAATGCTGAATACTAAGAGCAGTATCACACACGAAGTGGTTCACGTGTCTGCAACGAAATAACTTTGAGCTGCACCTCGGTTACACTCTGAAAGAGTGGGCAACATAAAGCCTGAAGTACTCAGAAACAAAGACTAACTCAACCAGGTGCAGAAACTTGGTCCCTGAAAAAGATGAACGCACGGTGTTGACTACCTCCACAAAGGACTCGGTGAATCAGGGGGCACTTTTATGGCAGCCTGTCTGTTGACCTATGGCACAGGGTGCTAAACGGAAGTTAACCTTTAAAGCAAAATTGTCACGCAAGAAATGAACATCGCACGTGGAACGTAAAACGGAGAAAACGGTCAGGAAACTGCGTGTGTGTGTGTGTGTGTGTGTGTGTGTGTGTGTGTGTGTGCGTGCGTGCGTGCGTGCGTGCGTGCGTGCGTGCGTGCGTGCGTGCGTGCGTGCGAGCGCGCGCGCGCATGTGTGTACGATGTGTGTGTGTGTGTGTGTGTATGTGTGTGTGTGTGCATGCGCGCGCCTGTGTGTGTGTGTGTGTGTGTGTGTGTGTGTGTGTGTGTGTGTGTGTGTGTGTGTGTGTGTGTTCGCGCGCGCGTGCGTAAATATGTCTGTGTCTATAACTACGTACATGCACTCACGGATTCTATTTCAGACCCACCATACTTTCTACCCAGTTATTCTCCGATCCACCTTCAACACCCTCATCCTCCCTTTGAGACAGATTCCAACAAAACAACCCCCCTTGACAGACGACCCCCGAACCCCGGCACCAAAGAGGATCGCCCCACCGGCCAATCAAACGGTGGTACCGCCGACCCGCCCTCTCCGGGCTCTTTGGCTCCCCCCCCCCCCTTCTCCTCTTGGGACCAACACAGGGTGCCAGCCCTCCAAGGTTCTAGAAGTCTGTGACCCGAACAGAGCTTCGATGGTCATCTGACCCACACTCGTGCTTCCTGCATTTACATGCTGCTGTTGTTTTTTTTTTTTTTTTATGTTATTATATTATAACTTTAGCCTTGTCCACGTAACACGGCATTCACGAGTCATTAGGCGTATTTAATACCATCTGACTGCGCCACCGGCCCTGTTAGCTGTGGAGTTTTTTTTCCCTCTTTATTTGATCATTATATCAACCTTTTTATCCATGTTATAGGACATTTACTTTTTGTAGTCCACATCACAGGGCATTCACGAGTCATTAGGCGTATTCAATACCATCTGACTGCGCCATTGGCCCCGTTAGCTCATTTTCTTCTAACCCTGGATTAAATGACAACATAAACCTTTTTTTAAGTCCACGTACTTAGCAGGGCATTCACGAGTCATTAGGCGTGTTTAATACCATCTGACTGCGCCATTGTCCTTCTTAGCTGTGGAGGGTTTTCTTTCCACTCTTTATTTCATGATTACACTAACCTTTTTAATCCATGTAATAGGGCATTCACGAGTCATTAGGTGTATTTAATACCATCTGACTGCGCCATTGGCCCTGTTAGCTGTGTAGTCCTACCCCCACCCCCTTTATTCGATCATAATACCAACTTTTTTTTGGTCCACCGAACAGAGCATTCACGAGTCATTAGGCGTATTTAATACCATCTGACTGCGCCATTGGCCTTGTTGGCTGTGTAGTCCTACCCACCCCCTTTATTCGATGATCACATTAACTTTTTTGTCCACGCTACAGGGCATTCACGAGTCATTAGGCGTATTCAATACCATCTGACTGCGCCATTGGCCCCGTTAGCTCAGTTTCTTCTAACCCTGGATTAAATGACAACATAAACCTTTTTTTAAGTCCACGTACGTAGCAGGACATTCACGAGTCATTAGGCGTGTTTAATACCATCTGACTGCGCCATTGTCCTTCTCAGCTGTTGAGTTTTTTTCCACTCTTTAATTTATGATTACACTAACCTTTTTAATCCATGTAATAGGGCATACACGAGTCATTAGGCGTATTTAATACCATCTGACTGCGCCATCGGCCCTGTTAGCTGTGTAGTCCTACCCCCACCCCCTCTATTCGATGATCACTTTAACTTTTTTTTTTTAATCCACGCAACAGGGCATTCACGAGTCATTAGGCGTATTTAATACCATCTGACTGCGCCATTGGCCTTGTTAGCTGTGGAGACACCCCCCACCCCCACCCCACTCCCTCCTGATTTGATGATTTACTTTCATTTCTTTCGTCCACCAACTGAGCATTCACGAGTCATTAGGCGTATTTAATACCATCTGACTGCGCCATTGGCTCCGTTAGAGTGGAGTCCCCTCCCTCCCCCCTCCCGTCCTCCACTCCCGTTGTCCTTTATTCGACAATAACATTAACTTTCTTAGTCCACGCAGGGCCTATTTCAAACCACCTGACTGCGTCATTGGTCCTGTTAACTATGGTGGATTAGTTTACTTTTTGTAACACCTGTGGCCTTGGACATTCTTTGGTGGGCGGAGGATCACTTAGGGCTAGAACCAAGGAGATGGCACCCACTGTTGACCCCAGTCTAAAGTCGAACGAGGGTGGACGTTTATGAAGGAAGGTGCTTGGAACCACTGTCTGATGACGCTGGGGGTGATCCCGGTGCCCGAGGGTTCGGGCGGACGTCCGTCAGTGGGGGGTTGATTGTTGGAACTTGTCTCAAAGGGCAGAAAGTCGGGTTTGAAGACGGATCGCGAGAATAAGTGAGGAAAAGGGGCAGAAATAGAATCTCTCTCTCTCTCTCTCTCTCTCTCTCTCTCTCTCTCTCTCTCTCTCTCTCTCTCTCTCTTCTCGTCAGTCGCTATCTGTCTCACCCCCCATCCCCCAGTCTGTCGCCGTATGTCTGTCTGTCTGTCTGTCTGTCTGTCTGTCTGTCTGTCTGTCTGTCTGTCTCTCTCTCTCTCTCTCTCTCTCTCTCTCTAACTCTGTGTGTGTGTGTGTGTGTGTGTGTGTGTGTGTGTGTGTGTGTGTGTGTGTGGTGTGTGTGTGTTGTGTAAGCGCTTACAAGCCACCCATTCGATTAAAACGATTTCTATTTGGAGAACTCTCTTAAGATACCTAATGAGTTTCATCAAAGTTACAGCAGCCTTTCTGCATTCGATGCTCTGCCCTATGAATACAAACAAGGAAAGTGGAAGAAGGTGATGTTCTTGTCTCTCTTTGACACTAAATATAATTATACGTTTTGTCTGATCAGTCCCTGACTGTTGTTCAACAGAGGCAAGTGTTCAGTGTGGTTGTGTGCGTATTTGTTTGTTCACTTAATCTGCGCAAGCTGAACTAAATCTAATTTTATAGATAAACATGCTGATAGACGTCAGAATTCTCAACACCCCGTTTTAAACGCCATATCATACCAACTGTACTCGAACTTGTCAGATTATAGTCACTATTTTATTCCCCTGAACTCGTTTAAAAGTTCGTTAAACATGAATCACGTTGACGCTTGTAAGAATATAGGTCAATCACCCCCCCACCCCCCCACCCTCCACCCCCACCTAGTATTAAATCTTATTTCACATTAATCATACGGAAACTTGTCAATAATGTAGTCACTACTTAATACTCTTGACCTCATTTGAAATTCCCTTTTTTATCAACCGTTCTGAAACTTTGAAAGCTGTGACAATAAAGAAAACTGTTTTAGGATCGCGCGGAACAAGCGGTAAAAAGACAGTATATACCTGTCAGAATATTGTCACAATCTATTTTCACTGACCTCCCTTCAAACCTCATTTCATGTAAACCATATCAAACCCTGTGAGAATCGAATTTGAGACCCTTCAATTGAACAGAAAAAGTTCATATTAATTGTGAAATCGACTCTAATTGATACGTTGTGGAACACAAAGCGTTTGCATATATTTTATTTACATTGCTGAAGAACTCATTTCATACCCATTACCTGCTTTACATTTTGTGAAAAAGGAAAAAAAGCAGACTGAACATGTTTGCAGTTAGTGTGTGTGTGTGTGTGTGTGTGTGTGTGTGTGTGTGTGTGTGTGTGTGTGTGTGTGTGTGTGTGTGTGTGCTCGCGCGCTGACAGAACTTTCTGTCCTCTGCATGGTGACAGCGTTGAAATGGCTCCGGGTGGTCTGCGACTACAACAAAAATGACCGTGACTGAATCAACATCACAGACAGCTAATCAGGCGTTGTAATTGATGCGATTTGTTTTTCGTTAATCAAGGTATTCCAATGTTCTATGGTACCGGGGAAGACAGATGCTGCCACAAGGTGTGGAAAAACATTTTACACCTAACGGAGTAAGTAACACCATGCCAGGCGTGCACCGGGTATCCTACATTTTACGGCGAAATTAACATAACATTAGACGAAGATTGGGTATCCCACACTTTACGGCGAAAGTGACATAGTGTCAGGCGTGTACCGAGTATCCTACACTTTACGGCGAAAGTAGCAATGCCAGGCGTGCACGGGTATCCTACAACTTTCAGAAAAAAGTAACAATGCCAGGTGTGCACGGTATCCTACAACTTACGGAAAAAGTAAAATGCCAGGCGTGCACGGGTATCCTACAACTTACAGAAAAAGTAACAATGCCAGGCGTGCACGGGTATCCTACAACTTACAGAAAAAGTAACAATGCCAGGCGTGCAAGGGTATCCTACAACTTACGGGAAAAGTAACAGTGCCCGGTGTGGACTGGGTTTCCTACACCTTACGGAGAAAGTTAACATTATGCCAAGTGCGCACGATATCCTACACATCAAGGATTAAGTAACATGTTGCAAGGAGCGCATGGATGTCATACGTCTTACGGCGAAAGTATCATGGATGCCAGCTTACACACTATTGGAGAGAGAAAAAAAACCGTGATGCTAAATTTGCACAGATAGTCTACATGTTACATAGAAAGTAAGTAACATGGTGCCAGATATGAACGGATATCCTGCACCGAAAATAACAAGGTGCGAGTTATGAACGGATATCATGCACCGAAAATAACAAGGTGCGAGTTATGAACGGATATCCTGCACCAAAAACAACACGGTACGAGATATAAACAAATATCATACACCGAAAATAACATGGTGCCAGATATGAACGGATATCCTACACCGAAAGTAACATGCTGTCTGGTTGACCCAGCAGTGACGCACCGCATTCGCAGTTTGAAGCTCCGACCCACATAAAAACTTATTTTCATTGCCCAATTTGATGCGCTGGTCTCCTGCTTTCCCGTGCTCCACCTTCCCCCGCGCACACACACGCAGTCTGAAATGGTTATTCTTCTCTGTCACATAAGTGATAGTGCTTGTGGACATCACCCCTGAATGTACCTATCCAAACAACTATAAGAAGTAGACAGCAATAATATAGCCAATGTACCCATCTCCAACAACTATTAAAAAGAAGCAGACAGGCCTGAATGGGCCAGTGCACCTATCCAAACAAGTGTACACAGTGGACATCCCTGATATCGCTAACTGCAAGGAAGATAAATGACAAGATGAGGAAGGCAATGACAAACGGCAACATCAAGATAAAAAGAGATGGGTAAGCACATCATGAAAAGGAAGAGATAGAAGAGGCCATGGGAAGAAACGAAAGATCGATAAGGAAACCCAAAACAAGGCGAAATGGATTATGAAACCATGATGAAAGGAAAAATGGGTGTGGTCATCATGAGTATGGAAAGATAGATGATGACATGACGAGAAAGGAAAGAAAAGGGAAAGTAGCATACAAAGGATTGGTGTGGGCATCATGACATGCAAAGATGGACACGGACATTGTGAGAAAGGACGGATGAAAATAGACATCACGAGAAAGGAAAGATTGGTGTGGACATCATGACATGCAAAGATGGACATGGACATTGTGAGAAAGGACGGATGGAAACATACACCACGAGAAAGGAAAGATTGGTGTGGAAATCATGAGAAAGGAAAGATGGTTATGGACACCCTGAGAAAAAAAGAAGTATGAGGACATTATGAAATGTAAAGATGGATGAGGACATTGTAAATGTAAAGATGGATGAGGACACCCTGAGAAAAAAAGAAGTATGAGGACATTATGAAATGTAAAGATGGATGAGGACATTGTAAATGTAAAGATGGATGAGGACACCCTGAGAAAAAAAGAAGTATGAGGACATTATGAAATGTAAAGATGGATGAGGACATTGTAAATGTAAAGATGGATGAGGACACCCTGAGAAAAAAGAAGTATGAGGACATTATGAAATGTAAAGATGGATGAGGACATTGTAAATGTAAAGATGGAGAGGACACCTGAGAAAAAAAAAGTATGAGGACATTGTAAATGTAAAGATGGATGAGGACATTGTAAAATAAAAGATGGATGAGGACATTATGAAATGTAAAGATGGATGAGGACATTGTAAATGTAAAGATGGATGAGGACATTATGAAATGTAAAGATGGATGAGGACACACTGTACAAGGAAAACTGGATTTGGGACATAATGAAAAGGAAAGACAGATTAGGACACATGAATATGAAATGGATTGGACATCATGAGATATGAAAACAGATTGGACATCATGAGATATGAAAACTGGATTAGGACATCATGAGATATGAAAAGGATTGGGACATCATGAGATATGAAACACGGATTGGGACATCATGAGATATGAAAATGGATTGGGACATCATCAGATATGAAACGATGAGACGTCGTGAAAAAACATGGATTGGGCATCATCAGAAGACAAGGTGGGTGTGAAATCTGAGAGGAAAGGGGTACAACATGAAAGGAAAGATTGGTGTGGACATCATAAGAAAGGAATTATGAGTGTGACATCACGAGAAGGAATAATGGGTGTGGACATATTGAGAAAGAAATGATGATTTGTGAACATCTGAGAAAGGAATGATGGGTGTGGACATATTGAGAAAGAAATGATGATTTGTGGACATCTTGAGAAAGGAATGATGGGTGTGGACATATTGAGAAAGAAATGATGATTTGTGGACATCTTGAGAAAGGAATGAGTGTGTGTGATAAATCATGAGAAAGGAATGATGGGTGTTGAAACAGTAATGAGAAAGGAATTTCACACACACGCGCGCGCACGCATGCGTGCACACACACACACACACACACACACTCTCTCTCTCTCTCTCTCTCTTTCCTCTCTCTCTCTCTCTCACACACACACACAACACACACACACAGAGAATGTAAATATGCGGACTCTAAGCCACCCATCTTATTTTGCACGAAAACCCCCCTTTTCACAAACGAATTTCTTCCTTCTCATGCTACTTTTTGCCAAAATTAACACCTGTTTTACAAAAAAATTAACATGCAAAAATCTACAAAAATCGAAGTAATCGTTATTTTAAAATGGGGGGCTTGCGTGCTAGATAAGATAGGGTGATTTAGAGTCCGCATATTTACATTCTCTTGGGTTTAACCGATCATGTGTTTGTTTTTCAATGTTCTGTTTAATTGCATCAGTGTCTACCTGTCGCGAAGTAAAAGTCTTTCTCCACTCCTTTTGAAGTTCAATTTTTTGTCGCCTATAATCCTCACCGTCAGCCATAAGCTTCTGAAATTCTTCGTCTGTAATGTTTTCATCCTGTAATGATTTGCTTATTCTTAATCTTAATGAACAAAGTTTTGCTGATGCTAGGGCTACAATGGCAGTGTGCTTTTGTAATTTAGGCGTTAATTTTTTTAAAACAGCACTTACAATCATAGACATAGCACCTAAACCCAAACCAAGGCTCCCTAATGCTAAAGAGGCTGGCGCCCCGGCCCCAGTAGCTAAAAGAGCAACACTAGACCCAGCACTTACGCTAGCTACAGCTGATGAGCCAGTAATTACATAAGAAAGAGTATTTAAAGCTTTAGCATATTTCTTTCTAGTAACCCTATACTTATCCAAGTCGCTTTCTATTTCCTTTTGAAGTTCAGTTATTTGCTCTAATCTAAACTGTTGAACCTCCATTTTTTAAATAAGATTATTTTTTTAATTAAGATTAATCTTGTACATATTTTTTTATTAACCCTTCTGGCAGCACTTCATCAACAGAGTAAAACGCAATAAAATCAACATACTTAATAAAAATAAAATCAAGCACTGTTAGTTTAGCATTATCAACCATCACAGTGACTTTGTCAGATGATACAGAAGTGTTTATTTCATCCCCGTTTTTAGTAATAGCAATAACAAGCCTAAGAGGCCCGCCCAAGTTTTCAGACTTTATTTGTACGCCTCTGATTAACGTATGCTCTGGCAAACTAGGATCAGACTCCCTTGGAGTGATAAATAAGCGAAAAAGCATTGTCATTTTTCTAGGCAGTGTTTCTAGTTTGGGTTAAACTCTAAGCCGACGGTGTCGCCCCCCCACTTCAGCTAAGGGCTTCTTTCTCCGCAGCATATATACAGAGCCCTGCTTAGTTATTTCAATCTGCTTTTTCTGTTGTAATCCTGGGACTAGGCTAGCAAGAAGGCGTCCTTCATTCAAAGCTTTTCTAAAATTGTATTTCTTATTAAAGTATACATGGGGGCTTCGTAGTTCAAACTTTAAATCCCAGTTAATGTCAGGAAGCAACGCCCAAGCATTCTCTCGTTTATGAAGTTTGTATTCATGTTTGCCAAAATCGTTTGCCCTTAAATTTCTTATCTCTTCCAGGGTAGGATATTGCTGCCGTTTTTTATCTTCAATTTCTGTTCGTTTGTAAACCCCATCATCTGTGTATTCAAATCCATAAACATTTCCTGGAACTCCTATTAGATCAAAGTCCGTTGTATCTGCTAGATCTTTTAGCTCTACTGCAACGCATTTAGGAGCTAACTCCGCTTTTGATTCTGGCCCTCGAGACATTTTTTTAATATTAAAATTATAATAAACAATCTACAATAAACAAACGTATTGAACTGGGGGGTCAGTTCGTAAGCATAGCTTAGCGTGCTTAGATTTTTCTAACTGCTCTTTTATTTTTTTTAGCTCATCTTTGTCCCTTATTATATAATTTTCACTTAAACATTCTTCAAAACTATCTTTGTCCTTAGTGTAAAATAATACAACCGATTTTAACTGCGATCTAAAGTCTTTTAAGACAGCATTGTATTTTTGAGTTAAGAGCCACACAGAAACTAAGGCGTGGCGTCCACTAAAGGCTAGCTTTGATAGAGCTTTTCTTTTTTTAACAATGTCTCGTTCAGCTGAGCAGTCATCAATAATAAACAGTGTTTCAGTTCCCTCAAATAGTCTATAGTAATGGTCTAAACAGTCGCTCAGTTTGTCGCTAGGATCAACTAAAAATATATTCTCGTCTGTCCAAATAAACTTCCTTTCTTTGTAAGACTTGTTGTGCTTAATGGTTGTGCAGAATATAACAATGTGCTCGTAATGAAACCTGTATATTGTTTGTAACAAATCAAGTACGAAGACAGTTTTCCCACACCCAGTAATCCCGCAGATAAGAGAACAGTGCGGATCTTTTGGCAGAAACTTCAAACTATCCATCTGTTTTTATTAGAATATTTCTTCTGCATTTTAATAAGCCACATCTTTTAACCTGTTTTCTTCAATGTTTAACTGAGCATCACAAACCATAAAAACATGAATTTGTATTGGGGCGTTTCCGTCTGCTTTCTTGTGAATATTTATTTTTATACCATCTTGCCCTACCCTTTCTCCACTTCCAAACAATCTGTTGTCAAATGTGGATCTAAAATCCAGCCACAGCCCATATTTGGTTATTAAGTAGTCTTCGAGTCTTACATCATAAAGGCGAAGTTTTTTACATACGCGATCAACTGCAGGATCTCTTTGCCTACCTCCAGCGAATAACTTTCTTATTTCATCAAAGTGTTGGTGAGGTAAAAGCCCGCGACCCGAATACAACTGATCAGACTTGCCATTTATTGCACAGTCAACCTTCTCAATTTTTGGATTATAAAACGCTTCTGATTCTCTCTGAAAAGGAGTTGTTTCTTCAGTAAACAAGAACAAAATTCCTTTTAAAGACTTCAGAGACTGATTTAGATGTATGTTCCAGAGAGTGTCTCGCTTGTTTCTATTTTCTGTAATGGAGTGTATAACGTTTTCATAATAAATAACCGTTTTACTTTTATATTGGGTTAAGATTGTTCTGGCCAGTCCAGGGTTAGTAACAACATCAAACTCAAGAGAAATGTCGCTGACTGTGTATTTAGCTTTAGGATCTTCAGACAGAACAACAGACTCGCTAGGATTAAATGTCAGTTTATAAGTAAGTTTTTCTTTTAGTGCGCCTTGGTAATATGGCATATGCGTCTTTAACAGCTCAAAATCTAGAGGGATGCAGAATCTGTTGCCAAATGCTTCTGCTACTGCCTCATCTTTAACATCATCCTTTGCATCCTCGGCTCCAACTCTGTGCTTGAGACCGTTTGGGCTTTGTATTCCCTGATAAACTTTCTCTTTTCTTTCTTTTTTAGGCAGCCATAGGTCAGAATAGAGAGCAAAAATGTCTGCCTCGCTTAGTACAAAGACTTCTCTACCCTCCAGTTTGATTGCCATATGTTTAACGATGGCCCTACCCAAATTAGCAACAACAGTAGCATTAGGATCTTCCGATGTAATATCTATTTTGAATGATAGTTTAGCGGTGCCTGGCATTATAACATCATCAGCGCCAAGATCAGGGAACATGACTATTAAAGTTTGTTCAGGCTGAACTGTTGATGGAGTATTTACACTAATTACAGTCTGCCTTATACCTTTTACGCCGTGGGGTTCCTTCTCTTTTCTGTATGGATCGAGGTCACAACCGTATGAGTTCATTTTTTATAAAACAAAAAAGAATATAAATAAAAAATATGGATGAAGATTTTGACGCAATTGATCCTATTGAAGAAGAAGATGAAGATTTTGACGCGATTAGTCCTATTGAAGAAGAAGATGAAACAGAACTAGGCCCTTCAATACAAGAAGAACTTGAAGCAGCAGCAGCAGGCCAAGGAGTAGGATTAAGACAAATACGAATGTTAGATAAAATTGAATCATTATATAGCCATATGGGGCGAGAGCAGCCGGAAGCACTTAAGGTTTCCAATTTTTCAACAGATAAAAATAATCATTTGTATGTAAGAACTAGTAAAGGAAACCTTGTACGGCTTACTACAAAACCAGACCCAACCCAGTTTTTAAGCAGGAGCACAATTCTTAGAGAGCTCCCTGTTTTTGACCAAAGGCAGTTAAACTTTATTGACGACCTAAGGTCTGAGGCTGTTAGTACTTTACAGAACTTGGAGCAAAGGTTGCCAACACAATCTGAAATGCAAAACATACCTCTTCAAGAATTAAGTCAAAGAACAGATGAAGCAATAGCAGAAATTGAGGCGAGTTTTAATGAGGAGACGCAGTTAAAAACAATTGCCGGTTCTCAATTACCTAGTCAAAGAGAACGTGAGCTAAGTCCTGAAGAAGAAGCAGCTTTACAAACAATTGATGATCCTCCATTGTCTGAGAGTGTACACAGGAATCTTAAAGCTGCTATGCGTGAACTCAGGGGTCTTGATGAAGCTCTACGGAGAATAAATGGCGAGCTAAAAAACAACTTGTCAAAACTTGGTGAGTTAGATAGAGAGATAAGAGAAGAAAAAATTAAACTGGCTGGTGCAGATGATAATAATTTAGGGTTAGAAGAAATGGCTAGAATACAGGCGAAAATACAGGAGTTAAAGACAGAAAGGGCAGCCAGGGTAGCGGCGTTGCCTACTAACAGAGAAAAAATAGCATATCAAACAGGTAGAATCAGAGAAACTATAAACAGAATACTTCATGAAAATACTACGTTAGCAGAAAGAATAAGGATTCTGTTCAGAGAGCGGGGGATTACAATAGTTAGTATATTAACAGCAGTGGGGTTTGCTATCTCTACACTGGTTTATGCATTAACTGGCGGTGCGCCAACAGGGCCAGTAGCTCCTCCAACGCCTCAGCCCGGTAAAAGTTGGATTAGAAAACAATTGCGCCATCTAGCAAACTTATTAAAGAAGTTAGCTGTCAAAGCGCTTGATGCTCTGCCTGGCATAATAGGCAGTGTTGTTAGTTGGGTTTTGTCTACCATAGGCAAAGTGGCTGGTTATATGGCCGACCATCTGTGGACGTTAGGAGTGCTGGCTGCCGGTTTAATTTTTAGTGAAATAAAGTATGGCTAATCCAGTAAAAGTTAAAAACACAACGAGGGCTGTCTTTTCGCTAGTGTGTCTGTCGGGGTGAGGCACATCAACAGGCGGGGGGTCGCTTTCTGGGCTGCTTATAACTGGCGGGGGGTCGCTTTCTGCAGGTTCTGGGCTAGATACTTTTTTAAAAATGGCTGGCGCGGGCCTTGTGTTTAAACCTTGATTGTGTCCTAAGTTTTGATCGTCTCCGGCTATGAGGATTTCATTATTATAATTCTGTATCATGCCAATCTGTAGTCTAAGGTCAGAAGGCAGCATGTATAATCCATGGCCTACAACAAAGTCAACCTTTGACCTAGCGTGTGTAAGAACGTTTTGGTACCTTTGTATGCTGGAAGGTAAATCAACAGCAGAGTTAATAGCATCTTCTAAATTGGCTAGAAATTGTTTTCTGGCATCAAAACCTGTAGATTGATCCACTATGCTAGACTTGGTCTGTGCTTGTGCTCCTAATAGACACCAAACGTATGTCCGTATGGAGTCATTAAGCCTTTGCACTCCTGGCATTGTTAGGCCTTCACTTTCATCTAAGATAAATGTTGCCCAAGCATTGGGGTGTTTTTGTTCTATTGATCCCAATCTAACTTGGGAGTTTGGTTGAAAAGAGGTGTGGCCAGGCCAGTAGTCATAAGTATATTCTCTTTTTGTACCCCACAAATACAATGTGCCTAGCCCATGATTGCGGTCTAACTTTTGTCTAAAGTCAGTTGAAGGATTAATGTTAAATTCATTGCAGATTCTTTCATATGCATTAGTGCCCATTGGGTTGTTAAATGGATTAAACGCGTTGTCGTTAGGGAGGGGCACTTGTAGTTCAGTTAGTATTCGTCTGTACTGGTAATAAACATGAAAGTTATATACTGACCTTACTAAGAGATTGGGGTGGTATAAATGGTTTGTATATGAAACACCGCAGCCTGTGGTTGCGCAGTAAATGGCAAAATTTAACTGATTCTGGAAAAAAGCCATAGGGTGAGATGACCATGCTGATGGCACTCTGTCACTCTTTATTGGCGGATTTAAATATTTAGTTAGTGGGTTTACAAGCCTGACTAGAAAGCCATATGATTCATCCACTGCGATGGTTAAATTGCTGAAGTCCAAAGATTTGGGGTTATAAAACGCTCCTACATTGTAAGTGGCACTTTCATTATATTTAAAAGGTTCCATTTTTTAAATTAGTTTTTAAAATAGTTATAAAAAAATGTACATCTATATAACCAAACAAAACGAGCGTGTGTTCTTAACGTACCCAATTACCAATTGGAGCGGGAGTTGTAGGATTGCCCTTAAAGAAATTGGCTTTAAAGTTATGTGGGTTAACATATCTGAAGGAGCTCAAAATAACTGGATTAATGTTGATGACGAACAAGGCAATCAAATAAGCCATATACAAATACCTGATGGTTATTACAACTTTTGTTCTTTAAAAGAAGTACTTCTCGAATCTGGTATATTGTTAACAATTAACGAGGCAAACCTCAGAATTACTATACACTTCCCACTAGAAGAAAGAAGAGAGTACACTTTCCCTAGAGGCCTAGCTAAAATCTTAGGCTTTCACAGCAGTGACAAAGATTATAGATTTAGCACGAGAAGACATCTATCAATTTGAAGGTAATAAACCTTCTGATTTTTCTGTGAATCCAATGTTGTATGTCCATTTACAACAGTTAAAAACAAATACTAATTTGTTTAATGGCTATCCGTCTACAGTTCTAAGAGTGCTGCCGTCAATTAGGGCGGGGTTTTGCGATTATCAGCTATATACGTTTGACGGAAACAATCAATTTAAAGAATTAATTGAGGGGGCTATAAATTCATTAGATGTAAAAATAACTAATCAAGATGGAAGGCTAGTTGTTTGCTCTGATTTATTAATAGTGCTGGAAGTAGAAGAGCATATTAAAAAAGTAGTAAGGGCTCGGTCCCGCGGACGTTAATAGCGGTGGAGAGAATGTAAATATGTTTGTTCACAATAACGATTTTATGTCCCTGTAGAGAATGTAAATATCTTCGTTCACGACCACCCATGTCATTTTGCCCGAAAACCCCCTTTTTCACATACAAATCACGTCCATCTCATGCCAGTTTTGGCCAAAATTAACACCTGTTTTACAAAAAAATTAACAAGCAAAAACCTCTAAAAATCGACGAAATCAGTACTTTAAAATGGGGGTTTCCGTGCAAAATAACATGGGCGATCGTGAACCCGTATAAAGACATTCTTTACCCAAAATAAGTTTAACAAAAAATAAGTTTTAGCAAAAAATAAATACTATTTTTTTTAACTCACTGTGTTTGGTGGGACAACTTGCAGCTCTTCACGAACAAAGGATCTTTTAGGGGCAGGTTTTTTAGACGCAGTAGCACCGCTAGAAGAGAGAGTTTCTCTTAAATAATACACGGGAGGGGTTGTTTTCATAATTCTTTCAACTTCATATACATCTACGCTCCATATAGGATCTGTGGCTCTAATTCTAACATCACCTTCTGCCTCTCCAGGAGCATACAAGTATCTTACTTTTAGTCCAAACGGCAAGAGTTTTTGAGTCCCCTGCACATCTTCAGTAATGCTAATTTTTTTTAATTTGATCGCGTTTACTGGTTTAAGGCCTGTTGCTTTAAATTCTTCATTGTTCATGGCACGTAAGACTGCTGGCAATCTCCTAACCCATTCTGTGTTGCGTTCTCTGTCCATAATTTCTCTGTGATATTGATAGGTAAAACGTTCGGCTAGATTCTTATTAAAGTTTTCTACTAGGGCTTGTGACCGATGGTTGCCTGGGATCCCTCTCTTAACTGTAACATGATGTTTTAAAAACAGTTGGTTTACAGAACCTTTAAACTCTTTTCCATCATCAACTTGAATCATCCTAGGATACTTTAATGGACCTCGCATGTATATTTGTTGTAAAGCCACAGCCACAGCAGTTGAGCTTTTATCCGTTAAAGGTTCGGCGTCTTTGTATCTTGAAGCCATGTCAACAACTGTCAGAGCATACTTAAACTTTTTTCGTCTAACTTTGTCATGTGGAAGATACAGCAAGTCCATCTGGTGGGTGTCATTTGGAACTGAATTAACAAATCTAGGCCTTATTATTCTTTTTGGGGCAGGCAGATATATTTGCCAAATTGCCTGTTTTGAAAGCCAGTCTTTTGCATCTGATTCAGACACTCTAGCAGCTTTACTCAGTTTTTCAATAGCAGTCTTTCCTTTCCAATACCCTTTAGGAGAATAATATATTTTGTACTTCGTATTGTCCATATTTTAAATGCAGTTTATTTTACACAAGAAAGCGAGCAACAAGATAGACTGAGGCCATGCCAACTACAATAAAAGCTATCTCTGAACTTTTCTGTTCCTCAGATAGTTCATAAAAGTCGGACAGTTCTGGTGGCGGCGATGTTAGAAACTTCTTTCCTGTCACTAAGTAATACTCATTCATTGCGTCATCAACGTCTGTAAATGTGTGCTCTGCATGACCCTGTTCTCTTAACTTTTTATTAATAAAGTCTAAGTGAGCAATTCGTCTTTTCTCGTAAGCGTCTCTTGCCTTAGCTAAATCTTCCATTGCCTTGTTATGGCGTTCTCTCTCTTCATCGGACCGCAATTTACTAAACATATAATTGCTGCCAGAGAAGGCCAAAGCATTAACAATAGCTCCTCCCACCATCAGAACCAATCCAGACATCTTTTTATAAATCAATATTTTCTAGATTAATCTGCCTATGCATTAATATTTTCTGGGATAATCCCCTGCGTAACAAGAGTCTTTTGAGGCAATACCTGCCGTTATTACAACTATAACCTTAACAACATCCTCAATGTCTAACCTTCCTAGATCCGCCGGCTTCATTTTTAACATGTTTTTTGCTAACACGCTATAGCCTATACTAAGGCCGCTAATTACAGCAGAATGGTAAATCGTATTGATAATCTTTTTTTCACTCATCTTTTTATTAACTAAAAAAATAATTAAAATAATCATAATACGAAAGGCTGTCTATGTGCTTTTTAATCAAATAATCTTTTGTTGTTAAAGCTAAAAATAAGGCTGCAACTAGTCTTGGCGAATCTTCTATCTTTCCCATGTTGGGCGGTTTTATTCCTAACAAACATTTTGCGAGGGTTGAATAGACTATAACACCAACGATAGGCACTGCATAATTAACCAGCGTTAAACTCATGGTTTTAAAAGTATTATATTATTTTTTATTGCTTTTAAAAATGGATTGTGACGAACTATTAAAGTGTGAGGAGCAGGCAGACCACTCAGCAGACCACTGCCATAAAGAAAGATTATACTCTCTAGCTGCGTGTGGAAAAACTAAACAGTATTTAGGCACTGAACTAAGTATTGAACAAATCCAACAATTGTCTACATCAGACGTTGAGAAGTACTACGCTAGGTACGAAGCACAGCTAGGGTCAAAAATGGTTAGATCAGTGGGGCAGACAATGATTAGTTTATATGCTAAGTTAGTAAGTAAGATGGCGCCTGTTGATTCAGAAGAAGATTTAAAATATGACTTATCACAAGATCCGGTTTTAAACAAGTCCCTAGAAACTCTTGCATGTGACATGTATTACAGATTTGGGACGATGTTATGCCCATTCATCATGGGATTAATTACTTTTAATCATATTAATTTTGATCATATTAAATTTAATCGCAATAAAAAAAATGAGCGAGAAGACGCCACAGGACAATCCGCAGAACCCTCCGAAGGAGCAGAATGTACCTCAAGTGAGCCCGCAGGAGCAGAATGTACCACAGGTGAGTAGTGTTACTAAGTCTAAAAATCCTGGACGCGTTGAGGCCGGTCATAAACTAGCTGAATGGAACAGACTGAGAAAAGCAAACCAATCAACGAAACAAAAATTGTTAGATAGTAATACAACATCGCCACCGTCAACAACAACACAATTAACAACAACACAATCACAATCAAGCGATAAGATGTATTATTATGTATTTGCTGCTGTTGTTGTTGGTGGGGGGTTTTTAGCATACAAATGTCTAACACCATACTTAGCAGCAAAGTCACAAACCCCCACAAAGCCAGTAAAAGAAGAAGAACCAACTTCTGTAAAAAAAAAGTACAACCTCCTGCTGTAGACCCATTTTCTATGGAATAGTTTTTTAAAGAACTAAATAAAGTACAAGTTAAGAACTAGATAAGTACAAGTTAAGTTAGTTATAGAAAGTACTTTTTAAGTTAAGCGCAAGTAAATTACAAGTTAAGGGCAAAAAAATTATAAGTTCTTGTTAAGTACTAGTTAGGTTCTTAAGTAAGTTCTTGTTATGTTCTTAAGTTAAGTTCTTGTTAAGTTCTTAAGTTAAGTTCTTATTAGGTTCTTAAGTTAAGTACAAGCCAAGTCAGTCAAGTTAATCTTTTAAAGTTCTCCAATGTCCTACAGCATATGAAAACTCAGGATTGACGTAAGTTCTCTTGTTATTGTTAGAGACTAGTGATATCTTGTTAACTGCAGTTGTGTTTACTTGATGAAGAGTAGAGCGCAGATTAACATTTGTGTGATAAAATACTTTGTTTTCAAAGAGAGCTTGCTTGTAGTTATCGTGAGTTATATTTTTTTTGACAACTTCTTTACTTATCCCCTTAGCCTTCTTCATTACAGAAGTCTGGCTAGCAACGCTATACATCTTCGACCGCAAACCAACATATTCTTTGATAACTGTCCCATTGAGTTCATCCTTCATCTTTCCAATCACTTTCTTGTTAACAGTTGAATGTAAAGGACTGTCTTTTGGATAGTCACATGTGTCGTACCATCCATCAACTCCTTTAGCTACTTCTGTTTCTAAATCCTTATAGAAGTCTTCTGTTGGGACGTCTAGAATAAAAGAGTCAGTGTCTGTGTAAAGTACTCTTGCTTCTGGGTACAGTGGTTTAAAGTAGTCGTACAGAAATTCTAACATCAATAACTTCGACAACTCTAATACGGTAAAGCCGATAAACACCGGCTTGTCTAACTTAACATCCTTTTTCTTCATCATGATGCCAACCAGGCTGTCGTTAAATCTTCTAAAGTCTTGATAGTTAGGTTTAGAGGCCAACTTAATTGCTTGGTTTTCTTTTGTAACTAATTTTACATCTTTACGTTTGTGTGGATTTTCCATAGTTTTGCCAAAACAGCTGTTATTCATCAGTTTAAAGAAGTCTTTTTCTGAAGCATCAGTGGCTTGGGTTCTAAGATCAGTATTCTTCTTGATGTATGGCCTCATAAAGGGCTCTTGGTCGCATATAATTATTCTGTGAACAGCTGCCAGTTTCAACCCGTGTCTTAAGTAAAACTGTAACAATCTGTAATGACACACATATTTAGTTTTGTGCCTAAGATTGGGAACAAGTTTAGGTGGTTCTGTGGGGCTCATCTTTAAGCTTTCTGCGGCTAGGGGGTAATCGTTGTGGAGATCGTGTAATTCTTTAGGATATTCTAAGTCTACTTCCAAGATTAGTCCTGCTGGATTATCAGGCGTAAGCTGTGACAACATTCCTAACACAGTATTGACATCATGAGGTCCTTTTATCATTTTAAAGTTACGTAATGGAAGCGGTTGACTCATGGCCCATCCATACAGATTGTTAGCGTCTAAGTACATTAGATAGTTGGACGGTTTAGTCGGGTCATAATCATCTAAATATTTGTTGTTGGCTTTGCAGTAAGGATGTGAGGCCATGCTAATACCTCCCCTTAGACCGTCTTCAATCATCTGGAGTGTGGGTAAATCAGAAATTAAGTCAATCTGGATGTTTGTAGACTTTAAGAATGCATCCCAAGAAAGGCCAGGCGCAGAGATGTAATGTGATGAGTCTAAGCTGTAATGTTTCATGCAAGTGGATCTGTAATTCTGAAAGACGTCTGCCAATAAACACACGTCAGCCAATAAATATTGATCATGATAATCGCCCATTGTTTGACAGTGTAATTCTGTCCAGGCTTTCTGAGCGTATTCATAGTCAGCATCAGTTATGTCTTTGCCTCTAAGACTAGAAAAGAAAGCGCCTTTAGGAGGAAGCGTGTCTTCGTCAAACCTATCCCACGAGTTCATGTATTCATAAGGATAAACTCCTTTACGCACCAAAGATGGATCAAAGTATTGTTTAGTGATTGGAAAGACTTGTAGAGATCCCGCTAACTTATCTAAACTCCCCATCAGATGTTGGGCAGAGTCATAAAAGGATAAACAGTCAAGAGTAAAAGTCATGTACTTTTCTGAAGACTGTGCAATGCAGGTAACCCTCTTATATTCAGAAGTCACTGCTTGCATGATAAAATGAGAATCGTAGCCTCGTAAGTTATGAAAGAAGATAGGCAGTTTCCATTTTTGGGGGTCAACCTTAAGTTGAAGATTACAATTGTTGTGCGCGGTCCCTCTGAACTTTCCAGTAATGTGATCGTGGTCTCTTACTGTCGCGTCTTTACTGTTAGGTGTTAGCTCTAAGCCGCAAATCCAACAGTGAGTGGCTGAGTCATAACGTTGTTGGTCTTCAGGAGTCATAACAATGTCTGAAAGATTTAGTTGGTTGGAGTAGTAATTACGAAGTTGTTTCATCTGCTCTAAAAATCTACTAGCTGCGTTGGCTCCTCTGTAAATCTCTGGGCGTGTGTGTGCCCCATCTGACCTAACAACAATAAACGCATAAGAACAGATCTGATGGTGGGTTAATAAGGTTGTTTTTTGTTCTTGTTCTTGTTGGGGGCCGTAGTACTGTGGCAAGAGCGATTCAAAGTCAGCATAAACCACGTATGGGCTCATCTGCATTTTGTGTACATTCTTAAAACTAACTTTAGACCCTGGTTTGGGCGTAAGAAGTTTGGTTTCACAGTCTACAAAACTTTTACAATGTTTCTTATGACTGGCAGCTGCTTCTATAGTTGGGATTCTAGTCAAACACCTTCTACAAAGCTCTTGTTTAGATTTATGCTTTGATGTATATTCTAACAGTCTGCTCATTGTTCTAATTAATACATAATGACTCTTTGTACTATCTTTAAACAGGATCAAGTCTACATGATTGTTAAGTGGTTCGCCAAAAGTAGGAGCGTTGGGAGAAATCCTTAGAGGGACTAGATTATCTACTGCAGACCATGTGTATACGTTTACGGTGATTGGTTTGTTTTGTTCTTCAAACTGAGATATACTGTTTATACTTACTGGAAAGGTTATGTTATCAAAGTTCAGCTCTTGCTTATATTGTTCATAATTGGAGACTCTATTTGCATGATTTTTGACAGGATGTAAATGTGCTAAAACGCACCACATAAAACACATGTTGTCAGAATTATGTATGTTTAAGACTGCTCGTTTTAACTCTAACTCTTTTGGGAGAGGAAGGTAAGAATTGCCAACTATAGGATAGAACTTTGTTTGCTTCAATTTGATTTCAAGGACTTTCCCTTCAGACCAGCCAGAACCCCTTAACTTAGCCTCCTCACTTGCATGATTAAACTGTGTAAGCATGTAATCAGCCCAGTTAGAATTAAAGTCGTGATAGCTAATAACTTCTTTCTGTCTTGTTGAAACCCAGACTTCCATGCTAGTATCATCGGGCGTTATATAATCAATCAGAATGGTCAACAGAACTTTTACTGGCGGCTCCATCTGAAGAAACTCTGGGATTTTAGAGATAGCATGTGCCACGCTTTCATGAACGTTTGTGGGGTTAATGATGTCCATGTCTACTTCACTAAACGTATTGCTTAATTGTTTTTTTTCAATATCAAATATTTCTTCCATCGTATATAGTTTTCCATCCTCAAATTTACTTGTGGTCGTCATTTTTAAAGCCACAATATTTACGTAAATTAAAAAAAATAAATGTAAATAAAAGTAAGTAAACGGGCTTTTATTCTTCACCCAAGCGTTGCAACACTTCAAGACACGTTAACCTTACAATAACACCTGCTAATATTTTAGCTTTTTCTGAATCACTACAGTCAATGTTCATCACTTTAATTGCTTCGTCAAATAGTTCACTATGATCTTTTATTATATTGTCTACATCATTCTCAAACCCAAATTCACTAAAAGCGATGTTTAACACTTTCATTGTTTCGTCAAATAGTTCATTACAATTCTTTAAATCAGATTCACTGAGTTCGGCAGCCATTTTTAAATGTAAATAAATAAAAAAATTGATTGTAAATGTAAATTCAGCTATTGTTTATTATTCATAGTCTTTTCTAATAATTAAAGCGAATAGCTACTCCTTCAGGGCTGGTAGAAACAGTCAGATTAGCATCTTCAGGAGTCATATTATCAACTAAAATAGCAAACAACTTTACAACTGGTTGGGGCCAAGAATCTGGTATTTTACTAACGGCTTCCACTACACTTTCTCGTATAGTTAGACGCTCAAAAAGATCAGTAATTAATTCTTCAAACCTGCTCTTTAACTCTTCTCTATCGGCCCCCCACCCCCTCTCCTCCTCCCAAATTCTGTATATATTATGAAGCTCTGTAAATACTTCGGGCTTCATTTTTTAAACCAGAATATAAACGACAATTAAAAAATAAGTAAGCCGCGGCATGGGCCTGTAGCACGCTGCAATGCGCTCCGCCTATTGATCGTTGGTGGCTGAGGCCTATTTTGAGCTCTGGGGTTTTCCGCTCTCTGACGGCAGTTGTAGTAGAGTATTAATTTCTACCTTCCTTGTTCACACACGCACAGAGTAATCATTAACAATCAAAATAATCAAACCAATGATAATGAAAGTGATTTATCTCCCTTTAATTATGCATAAAAGTAATTGTCTTCCCCTGAATAAATTATCTATTTATAGATCAGTGAGAGAGAATTGATATAGAGAATGTAAATATGCGGACTCTAAATCACCCTATCTTATCTAGCACGTAAGCCCCCCATTTTAAAATAACGATTACTTCGATTTTTGGAGATTTTTGCATGTTAATTTTTTTGTAAAACAGGTGTTAATTTTGGCAAAAAGTAGCATGAGAAGGAAGAAATTCGTTTGTGAAAAGGGGGGTTTTCGTGCAAAATAAGATGGGTGGCTTAGAGTCCGCATATTTACATTCTCTCACACACACACACACACGTTTTATATCACTAATATCAACAGCTGTTAAATTGAATATGAAACAACAAGAACACCCCCTATACCCACACGCGCACGCGCACACACACATATGCACACACATGCACACACACACGCTCGTGCACGACACATATGCACACACGTGCGCGCGCGCCCGCACGCACACACAATCTCGTACACCACACACACACACACACACATACACACACACACAGGCCCCACCCCTCCCGCGTGCCTCCCCCCCCCACCCCCCTTCCACACACACACACGAGCCCCCTCCCCGGCACTTCCCTCCCCACCCCCCACCCCCCGCCCCGGCATGCCCGCACAGCACATACACATACATACACACACGCGCACACAAACGCACACGCACATACACACGTACAAACGAGCACGCGCCTGCCTTTCATATATTAGTTCACGTGGAGAGACGTTAAATTGATGAAGAAATCATGACAAAAAGAATAAAACACACACAGTCAGTCTGATCTATCTTAGTATAGATAGATGCAAAATTTCAGGGGGGGGGGGGGGGGGAATAACAACACACACACACACACACACACACACACACACACACACACACACGAAAAATAACCTACCTTCTGGGGTACTTGTCTATCACTGACAACACAGGCGTGAGCCGACATCAAGCGATAATTCACATTGACCCTGGTGTTACAAGCTTACCCTTCCGCTTGGAAGTACAGAGAACAGCTGCTTTTTTTTTCAGTGAGTAGAACTACCCATCAAAGTTTCAGAAAGTTTGTAAGAAAAACACAATTGGGTGAATGTACGCAATGCCTAACATCAATGTCGCCACAATAAAAGAAGAAGAAAAAACTTCTACGAAGACTACTGACGATAAACTTATTCGTTATTGGTGTCGAGTTAGTGGTGGTTCTTCTACTCAATGCTGCTCCTACCCGGGTGCGTTCACATCGGAAATGTGTGCCGACTAGTTGCTCGTACAGCAGGCGGGACAATTTAACTGGGTCACGTGCAACACGAACAAAATACCGTGACTTGAACCACAAAACTCTGAACATCGCTCACAAGCTGGTTAGCAAACACACGTTTCAAATACGCTGGCTTTTTTGTCGATACTGTAGAGTCTCATTCTTATGAGCGAGTGACTTCCGTTGTTCTGTTTATGATTGAGTTATTTCCCTTGTTTTGTTTACATGGTGAGCACTTCCGTTTTGATGAACTGATTCGATTGAAGCTCATAAAAGTTGTGGGACCTCTTCAAGGGTTTCCCGTGTCTTCCTTCATTCGCATTCTTATGTTTGTACGACACTACAATACATAGGCACAAGGATGTGTATGTGTGTGTGTGAGTGCGTGCGCGCACGCACGCGCGCGTGTGTGTGTGGATATAAAGCATCTTTTTTTTGCATTGTTACGAGGCAATCTTTAACTGTCATTACTGTGATGACAGAGGGGTTGTTGGCCTGCGCTTGTTTCCCCCCCCCCTCCCCCCCCCTCCCCCCACTATTAGATTGTTTGTCTTTGTATTTGTCTGACTTTATTCAAGTTTTTAAAGGCTGTGCCAGTCTTTAATAAAAGTTACTCTGTGTTAGGTTTTCTTATGGGAGCAAGAGTTACCCTATTTGTTTATTGTTTACTGTTCCCTGCCTCATTTTATTTTCAACTTTGAATTTTGGTTCAGGACACTGGCGCCGCTGATCACCACCGAAGTGACAAGACAGCAGTGCATCGCCTCCTCTGGAGGGTGTCCACAGGACGACGTGACATGGACTGCTCACTGTGCATTGCCGGTGCTGGGGCTGTGGTGGGACAAGCCAGGGCGTGGTGTGGGCGTGGTCATGGGCGTGGAACTGAAATGAACGGTGTAGACGCAATGCCACTGAGGTGGCATAGGAATTGAGACAGACCAAAGATGCACACTGTGTGCAACTCGTAAACCCCTATACATATTTTGGAATGATCTTGATCACCTAATCATCCTTTCCATGGCTACTAAATGACCTTGGGAGCCTTGCAAAGAAAGGAATTACTGGAATTTTAAAATGACTATGGAGTGTTGGAGGGAAATGTCATATCTTTATCAAGCTCTTTCATACCCAGACTCAAATCCTTGAATTAGAAGTGTAAGCCTAACTGCAGACCTGTACCTCATTGAAAAGATTCATGTGTTTGCCTTGAAAAAGTTTTGATTACTTCAACGACAACTATAAACACAATTGTTTATGGTGAAATGGGAAGATACTCCTTCTGTATTGACTATTTCATGAAATCTATGAAATTCAGGTTAAGTATTGTTAAGATCCACTCCATCGTTTGCCTTTTAAAGCATTCCAAATGTTATACGTTTACGAACGAAATCGAATCATCTGGGCTTCTATTGGCTTTGTTTCGTATGAACATGGATTTGATGATGTTTGGACAAACCAAGTAGTTTGATAACAAAAGATCATTTCTCAATATATTCATACAAAGAACTATTTCATCATGTACAGCTGATTAGGCAAAGTGAAGTTTCAACAAAGAGCTGTTCACTTTTTTCTAACTTTGTTTTCTTTGATCAACTGACCTATGTGATTTCAAACATCACAGCGAAAAATCGTTTGATCAGAGTAAGGCTGGGTTGTGTAAAAATGCATGGACTGCGTTTCGGTAGCAGTAAAACTGACTACTACCATCCGCTTTGCAGAGAAGAAACGTAAATTGAAGTGCATTTGATACTTAAAGGTCTTAGCCATGCTAAAATTCGAGAACAGCAGGCCTGCATTGGTAGAAAACACAATAGTCCATTGAGTCTCAAGTTTCCCGTCCGAATTTTTCAAGCCCAAACCTCGACATTACTCCAGGCTTTTTATGTTTATCATGCTATTCAGATTCGTGGTGCACAGATACATAAATAAATCTGACGTTGACACAGCAATTTCTTAAAAGAGACAAGATATTCATACCATATGTCCACTGTAAGAAGTGATGAAAGTATTTTTTCCACAGTTTTCTGTATTCAGTGGTTCTAATAATTAAAATAAAAGAAAGATTCTCTTTGGTTCTGTCAGCCACCTGCGTAAATTGGACCGATTTCTGTGCTTCTGGTCATTCATTGATCAGAATTGTGTCGTTCGTTTTTGTTTTTGTTTTGTTTTGTTTTTGTTGTTGTTGTAGTCGTTTTTGTTTTGTTTTGTTCATGTTCTTATTTCTTGGACTATATTTATTTAGTGTATTGAATATGTGTCTGTGTTAGTTTCCTTATGTGTACTCGTTCATTCAACAGTCTCTCTCTCTCTCTCTCTCTCTCTTCTCTCTCTCTCTCTCCTCTCTCTCTCTCTCTCTCTCTCTCTCTCTCTCTCTCTCTCTCTATGACATGCCTGGCTGTGGAGGATACTAGTTGAAGTCAGTGGACGTTGGCGCCTAAGGCAGAAGACTGTGTTTATAATTCGACACGTGTGTGTATGTGTGTGTGTGTGCGTGCGTGCGTGCGTGCGTGCGTGCGTGCGTGCGTGCGTGCGTGCGTGCGTGCGTGCGTGCGTGTGTGTGTGTGTGTGTGTGTGTGTGTGTGTGTGTGTGTGTGTGTGTGTGTTGTGTGTGTCTGTGTGTGTGGCACAGTGTCCAGTCTACATAAGGTCGATAGTATGTTCTATGAAGACGATTGTCGGGAATGAGGAGGGAGATGGGTAAGAGGATGAGGGTGGGGATGGAGGAGTGAAGGATGGGGCGGGAGGGAAGAGGGAAGGAGTGTTGGTAGAAGAGAGATTGTGCGCGAAACCTCAAGACGCAACACTGAGAAAGTCGACCGGTTTGATCAAGGGAAGCAACTGAAAGCGACAAATTCCCAAATTAGCTGTGATGAGTTCCCTTACCAAACTCCAAAGCAAATCCGATCTCGTTCTTTATAGTTGCGCCGTACTGCTGGCAATGTTGATAGTTCGGGTATAAAACGTTGAGTGCTGCTGCTGCTGTTGGTGCCTTTTTTGTTGTTGCTGCTGCTGTTGGTGCCTTTTTTGTTGTTGCTGCTGCTGTTGGTGCCTTTTTTGTTGTTGCTGTTGTTGTTGCTGGCGCTGCAACTGCTATTGCTATTCTGCTTTACTGCTGCTGCTGCTGCTGCTGTCACAGCGTCGGCGATAACTTCGACTGCGGCTGCGACTATGTGATTAGTTCGACTGCTTTTTCCACCAGTGCTG
>CM065714.1:8647889-8652889 GCA_033310375.1 Conus canariensis | reverse complement strand
TCCACCAGTGCATGAGATAGTAAATAAAACAGAAAATATTAAGACAGCTATATACATTAATGAAAATATACAGTATACAGTGTGCGATTCCCCAGCCCCTAAGAATGATCCTAATATTCTTTCATGTGCTGCAAGTCTAAAGTTCAATGATCAACTTATAATAAATGTTGTTTCTGTCTACTTACCAAAAGGCCCAACAGAAATTAACACGGAATGGATTCGTACAACACAAAATCCAAACAAAAAGTGGCTAATTTGTGGAGACTTTAATGCACACTCCCCTTTTTGGGAGAAAAATTGCGCTTTTATCACTAGTCACAGATTTTTAGAAAACATAGTAGACTCAAATCTTTACCTTTTAAACGATGGAAGAGTGACTAGAATTCCAGACAATGCAAATCATAGAGCCACCTCCATTGATCTATCTTTAATATCCCCTGCTTTGGCCCATAATTGCACATGGGAACCACTTTGTGACACGCTTGGAAGTGATCATATACCCATTGTTACCACTGTCAATGATCAACAAATATCTAGCGATAGAGATGAAGATGTCATTCCTAAATACAATTATAACTTTGCTGACTGGGAAACATTTAGAGCTTTTTTATGTGCACAAAACATAGATTGCATTAAAGATGATGACATAGACATTTATTACTCAAAATTTACGGAAACAGTACTAAATGCTGCTGATTATGCCATTCCTAAATATGCAGCTCGCAAATCAGATAAACATGCAGGGAATGTATGGTGGAATGATGAATGCCAGAAAGCGGTTGACAAGAAAACAGAAGAATATAAATTATACCTACAAAATCCTGGACCAAAAACGCATGCTCCAATGAAGAAAGCAAATGTCATGAGTAACAGAACGATTGCAAAAGTCAAGCGGGAATATTGGTCTAATTTCTGCACCAATGAAACACATACCCATAAAGACTTACAGAGGGTGTGGAAAAAGTTTAATGAAATGAAAAATGGTGTTCATTTGCCACACTGTCCAATCAAATGTGATGGTAATGAATTACCAAGCAATTCAGAAAAGGCAGAATCATTTGTAGATATGTTTGCTGATATAATGAATGCAAGCAAACTACCAAAAAATCATAAAATTTTCAGGGAAAATGAAGAAAGAAATGATGACTATCAAGATCCACAGCGGAAAGATGATCTTTATGTCAATGCTCCAATTACTATACGTGAGTTGAGAGAAGCTATACTTTCCCTGACTAATAAAAAGTCATCAGTAGGCATGGACGCTATTTCTAATATCTTACTTAAACATTTGCCAGACAGTTGGGTACTGTTGCTACATGACTTATTTCAAAAGTGTTGGGAACAGGGACAAAACCCTAAAATATGGAAACATTCTATCATAATACCGATTCCTAAAGAAGGAAAAACGAAAAGTAATAAGAATAATTACAGACCTATATCATTAACTTCGCATGTAGGCAAACTTATGGAAAAGATAGTTTTAAACAGACTAATATTCTATTGTAATAAAAATAAAGTGATCCCAAAAAACCAAGCTGGTTTCCGAAAGGGTAGGTCAACCATTGATCATCTTGTCAAATTGACTACACAGATAAAGCATCAATTTGCTCGCAGAAAGAATATTCTAGCAACCTTTTTTGATATAAAAAAGGCATATGATCGTGTTTGGCATCATAAATTACTATATAAATTGAAACAAATTGGTTTGTCTGGGAACATCTACTTTTACATAAAAGACTTATTGATGAAAAGAAGCATGCAAACAAAGGTGGGAAATTCCTATTCGACTACACGCATGCCTACAATGGGTATTCCACAAGGCTCGGTAATAGCGCCCCATCTTTTTAATATATTACTTCATGACCTACCTCAATGTTTGTCAAAAAATGTCAACTTAGTACAATATGCAGATGATATTTGCATGTGGATGAATGTGTCCATGAAAAAGAAGTCACCAAAAAGAGATATAAATTACTATAGAAAAGCTTATCAAATGGAATTAGATAAATTAAATAACTACTTGTTTGAAAATGGACTAACTCTATCAACTGAGAAAACTCATCTGGTTTTATTCAACAATGGTGCTGATCCACCCAATTTACCATCCCTCCATATTGGGTCTGATATTTTGGAATATAAACAAAGGGTAAAGTTTTTGGGGGTTCATATTACTTCTAAGTTAAACTGGAATTATCACATTGAATACTTGTTATCTAAAGCAAGAAAGACTTTAAATTTTTTAAAAGTTATCAGTAAGCAATACTGGAGCCAAGATGTCAGAGTACTAAAACATCTAGCGATAAGTCTTGTTCGCTCTAGGCTTACGTATGGTCAAGAAGTTTTTTTCACCGCTCCAAAATATTTATTAAACAAATTACAAAGCGTGGATTGTAAAGCTTTTCGATTGGCCTTGGGGGTTCCTTTCCATACATCAACAATAGCAACATATAGAGAGGTAGGAGTACTTCCTTTAAATGAATGCCGTCAGCTTGCCATCGCTAAATATTTGTTAAAAGGCTCTTTAAGTGAAAACAATGTCGAAAATGAAATTGGCTTAAGATCAGATGTTGATTTCCCAAAACGAGCCAAAAACATATCATGTCTTAAAACAATAAAAACTGAAACTCTAGATACTTTTCAACAATCAGGAATAGAATTAGAAGATATGGTAAAATGTAGTAATCCATGTACTGTTATCCCTCCATGGGAATTACAAAAAGGACATTTTGACATTAATTATACCAATGCAAAGAAAAATGAGAATATAAATTTTATTGGCACAGTTGCGAATGAGCATTTATTTCTCAATTATCCAAATCATCTCAAAGTTTATACCGATGGTTCAGTTCTAGAAAATCACGAAGCTGGTGCTGCTTTCACTATCCCCCACTTAAAGGTCAAAAGAGGTTTTTATATTGGAAAGCACAGATCTATATTTACAGCTGAATTAACTGCTATTCTTTATGGCTTTGCGTTATTTGCTTGATTTTCCGAAAACTGTGACTCAGATTCTTTTTTGTGTCGATTCAAAATCAGTGTTGTATGCCTTAAGCAATTCAAATTCTAGTGTGAGACAAGATTTGATTTTTGAGATTAATCATTTGGTGCATTTCCTTATTCTAAGAGGTAGTAATCTTACCTTTCTTTGGGTGCCTTCACACAGTGGAATACATTTCAATGAATCCGTAGATAAACTAGCTAAAAACTCTGCAGATTATACAAATGAAGCATATAATTTGAAAATCCCTTTATCTCTGAAAGAAGGGTATAGCCTACTGCAGAATGCTTGCTGGAAGCATTTTAGAAAGAAACAAGAAGATGTTGGCCACTCATTACCTGCTGACCACCAAACGAGTTTTGAAGATGTTTTTATATCTAAGTATGGTCAATTGTCTAACTTAAGGCTTTTAACTTCCCTTGCCTATAGATTCAAACTTAATGCTTTTAAGACGAAATTCACTTCCAACATCACATGTGTTTGTGGTGGGAAAATTTCTAATGAACATATACTTTTCCACTGTAGAAAAATGAAAACATATCTGCCTACTTTTTCGGAAAAGTCCCTGAAGGAGGTTTTAATAAAACCCCTTTTGATTTGTGACATTGTTTTAGGACTTGTTCAGAGTACCATTTTTAGATTCCTTTAATAATTCTATCTTCACGTGTAAATGTTATTATCCTGTTACCTTTAGCGTTCATTTGATTTTTAAAAATGTTATTCTAGTTATGTTGTAGGTTGCAATTTTTATTCATGTTAACATTTTTTCTTCCGATTCTCATTCTGATCCTCCTTTTTCTCTCTTTCCGTTTTCCATTTATACTTCTTCATCTTTTTCTATCTCCCTGTTTCTCTATCTCTTTATCTCCTTCAGCTGCCTGTCTACCCACCCCTTCTCCCCTCCCTTCCTCCTTTTCTACCTTGTTTATTTATTTATTTTTCGTTGTCTAAAATCACTTATGTGTATAGACATTAAATTGAAGAACACACACACACACACACACAAGTACAGAGGCGCTTATACCTCTCTCTCTCTCTCTCTCTCTCTTTCTTTCTCTCTCTCACTCTCTCTCTCTCTCTCTCTCTCTCTCTCTGTCCACACACACACACACACACACACACACACACACACACACACACACACACGGGCGCGCACACGCATATATGTACATACGTATGCATGCACGTCACCTATGAGTGCTTTATAAACAAAAAGAAAGTCGGTCTGCTAGGTTAGCTTTTTTACCGGTCTGCTGTAGCAAGACTTTTAAATAACCACACACACACACACACACACACACACACACACACACACACACACACACACACACAAAATCACTCAGCATGAAACTGACGATAATGACCTTTTACCTTGTTTAAATCGTCATGCCCTTTGCACAAATAATTTTTTTAAATCACTGAAATACGAGAAAAAAAACTAAGTTTGTTAAGCAGATGTCAAGGTATAAGTCTTGCGACAGTGTACAAAATTCAAATGTTTCCGTTTAGTTCCTTTCTTTCTGAGCAAGACTTGTATGCCTCAGCCAGTTACAAGTTAGGGTTGTAGACCTATCTAAGCTGAAAATTATCACCGTGAAAAAAAAAAAAAAAGAATATTGCTTTATATTCGGAAGTCAGTGAGGCTGACAACCTCAAACATTTTTTTAATCAATTTTTTTTTTCATTGAATTTTCAGGACATTTACATTTCAACAACACTGTTTTTAAAGATATTTTTTCAATGAATTTTCAGGACATTAACGTGTCAACAAACAGAATAATGAAACTTGTGAACAGAAGTATGCTTACACGTCGAAAAAAAAAACATGTAAATAGCAAGGTCATGCGCAGCAGCTCTTTTACGACATTGTTGATAGTTTATCTTTTCCGGTTTCAGAAATAAATTCAGAGATAAGGACAGCGTTTAGCATGCCATCGCGTAAGTGCCTGGATCTTATAGTCAGTTCACTGCCTCGAAAAGACACTCTCTCTCTCTCTCTCTC
>CM065714.1:8637889-8640389 GCA_033310375.1 Conus canariensis | reverse complement strand
TACGTGCTCATGTGTCTCCGTGTGCGTTCGGTCAGTATTTCAAATTCGATTACCAAAATACCTAGGTGAGTAAGTAAACACTGCCATCCACCTTTGGCGCCTGTATCCACCCACGTGTAAGTCGTGTTGGTAAAGGGAGTTAAGCCAGGACGGATTGAAAGCCGTTCTAAGTAAGAAGCTGTGTAGGCAGGAAGTGAGCCACATGAATGCCGGGCCGGTCTGATCGACAGGGACCAGGCCATGCCACATACATACACCAGGCTATGCCACATACATACACCAGGCTATGCCACAGACATACATACATCCGGCCATACCACAGATATACACCCGGTCATACCACAGACATACATACACTGGGCCATACCACAGACATACACCCGGCCTCACCATAGACATACACCCGGCCATACCACAGACAGACATACACCCGGCCATACCACAGACATACACCCGGCCATACCACAGACATACACCCGGCCATACCACAGACATACACACACCCGGCCATACCACAGACATACACCCGGCCATACCACAGACATACACCCGGCCATACCACAGACATACACCCGGCCATACCACAGACATACCCACACCCGGCCATACCACAGACACACACCCGGCCATACCACAGACATACACCCGGCCATACCACAGACATACACCCAGCCATACCACAGACATACACACACCCGGCCATACCACAGACATACACCCGGTCATACCACAGACAGACATACACCCGGCCATACCACAGACATACACCCGGCCATATCACACACATACACCCGGCTATACCACAGACATACACCCGGCCATACCACAGACATACACCCGGCCATATCACAGACATACACCGGGCCATACCACAGACAGACATACACCCGGCCATACCACAGACAGACATACACCCAGCCTCACCACAGACAGACATACACCCGGCCATATCACAGACAGACCATACACCCGGCCTCACCACAGACATACACACACCCGGCCATACCACAGACATACACCCGGCCATACCACAGGCATACACCCGGCCATACCACAGACATACTCCCGGCCATACCACAGACAGACATACACCCGGCCTCACCACATACACCCGGCCTCACCACAGACACACACCCGGCCATACCACAGACATACACCCGGCCATACCACAGACATACACCCGACCATACCACAGACAGACATACACCCGGCCATACCACAGGCATACACCCGGCCATATCACAGACATACACCCGGCCATACCACAGAGATACACCCGGCCACACCACATACACCCGGCCATACCACAGACATACACCTGGCCATATCACAGACATACACCCGGCCATACCACAGACATACCCGGCCATACCACAGACATACACCCGGCCATACCACAGACAGACATACACCCGGCCATACCAACAGACATACACCCGGCCATACCACAACAACATACACCCGGCCATACCACACACATAACACCCGGCCATACCACAGACATACACCCGGCCATACCACAGACATACACATCCAACCCCCGGCCATGTCACAGACATAACACCCGGCCATACCACAGACACACACCCGGCCATATCACAGACCGACTACACCCCAGCCTCACCAAGACAGACATACACCCCGGCCAACACAGACATACAACACGGCCAACTACTCCACCCCACCCCACCACCATCGGTAGTCCGCAACATCGGTCTGAAAGCTGGACGGAGCTCAAGAATTCAAGTTAGGGATGGAGGTGGGAAAAATGGGTGGGGGAGGGAGGGGGGCGGAGCGGGGGAGGGGGGGGGGGGGCAAGCACCGACACCGTCGATCGATCTACTCCTCCGGCTGTCCAACGAGGAGACCCTGATATTGAACTGTCAGGTACAAGACTCGAGATGCAAGATATATTCATTTAAGGAATGACCCCGTGGGGATACACGGAGAGAGAGAGAGAGAGAGAGAGAGAGAGAGAGAGAGAGAGAGAGAGAGAGAGAGAGAGAGAGAGAGACTTTGACACTTTTGACACTTTGATATTTTTGACACTTTGATATTTTATTGTCATTACCAAAGAGGTCTTTTGACAAGGGAGGAGGGGGTAACTGAACAATAACATTTCCCTCTTCCTTTCCTGCAAACAAATTGTACACATTCATTCCTAGTGTGTATCAAATCAAAGGTTAACAAAAACAAATAAATTCGTAACATATCCTTATGTTCTCACGCACAGGAGTAATGCAGTAAGGTTAAAACAAAAAACAAACAAAATCTTAAGACTGACTCGACCATCCACTCAATCAAATGATGACATTTTTTCATGAATTATGTGAATACATTTGATTTTGTTTCTCTCACTGAAACGTTTCTCGACTCGTGATTTGACTATAGCAATATATTCACTGATTATCTGAAGTTTCCCCGTACCAGCCAAAAAACTATCAGCTCATGGAAGGAAGTCAGGGGGTGTGTTGTTATTAATAAGGAAGAGTTTACATAA
>CM065714.1:8625389-8630389 GCA_033310375.1 Conus canariensis | reverse complement strand
GGAGACATCCCTATAACCTGATACATAACAGAGACCGAGATGGACAAACAAAAACAAAAGGCTGAGCGTCATGGTCTCTAGTTTTGTTTCCATCTGAAATTCACTTAGAGCAGTATGAACAATAAAAATGTGAACTGTAGCGGACGAAAGATTGGAAAGGTGATGTTTTCTGGTGTTGTAATGCCATCGTGTTTTAGCCTAACGTAAATAGGCTTTGGTTTTTTGCATAGTTCATGCCGTCAGTGGTTTGTAACTGGCTTTGGCTTTTCGCATAGTTCATACCGTCAGTGGTTTGTAACTGGCTTTGGCTTTTCGCATAGTTCATACCGTCAGTGGTTTGTAACTGGCTTTGGCTTTTCGCATAGTTCATACCGTCAGTGGTTTGTAACTGGCTTTGGCTTTTCGCATAGTTCATACCGTCAGTGGTTTGTGTGTGTGTTGGAAAGGGGGGGAAGGGTAGGGGTGGAGAATGGGATGGTTTTCATTGTTGGGGTGGGATAGTTTTTATGTCAGTTCCTGTCACGTGCCCTGGGAGTTTTTACTGCATCACAACGGTTGGTGACGAGGTCCATCACATCTCTAGATCGGTATCATTGTCTTCACCACCGTCATCATCATTTTATTATGTTCCTCATTTCATTCTCTGTTGAACACGGAGAGAAAACAATTACAGTGTTAGTCTAAAACGCACTGTAGTGTCACTGAACACGGAGAGAAATGACTTACAGTGTGTAGTCTGAAACGCATTGTGGTGTCGCTGAACACGTTGAACGCGGGGAGAAATTGATTACAGTGTGTTGTCTGAAACGCACTGTAGTGTTGCTGAACACGGAGAGAAATGAATTACATTGTGTAGTCTGAAACGCACTGTAGTGTTACTGAACACGAGTCAACATGCGAACACACAAAGCAAGTCACACATCAACGTTTGCACTCGGATGCAAAGCAGACAGGTGAATTGTCCACAGTGTATGTTCTTCAGATGTCACATGTAGCAGACATGTAAAAAATGCACAAAACAATGGCCCCCCAAATGGCTGTCAGCAGGCGATTAGCAGTGAAGAAAGAACAGCAAATGTTGAAAAAAAAATACAATGTAGAAAAACCACAGTGTAGAGAAACCTCAGTTTAGAACACCAGCAATTTCACAGAAAAAAAAAAAAGGAGAAAAAAACGCAATGCCGAAAAATGGCAGCTTAGAAAAGAGGCAGTGTAGAAAAAAAGAAAAGCGTAGAAAAACAGGAATTTTAAGTAATAAAAAATGTACAAAAACTGCAATTTAGACAAACGGCAAAGTAGAAAAACCGCAGTGTAGATAAAGCCATAATATGGAAGGAGAATAAAAAGGCAATTAAAAAAAACAATGGAGAAAAACTCCCGTTATGAAGAACAACGATGTAGAAAAACTACGTCGTAGAACAACAGCAATGGAATAAAAATCGCTGCATAGAAAAAGAGCAATATAGAAAAAAAACCCACATTTTTTGTTTTAAAAAGCCGTTTAGAGAAACAGCAGTGTAGAAAAACAGCAATGAAGGAAAGCAAAAATGCAGAAACACAGCTATGTAGAAAAACAGCACAGTCGAAAAACCAGAATGTAGAAAAACTGCTGTGTAGAAAAACAGGAATGCAGGGAAACTGCAATAAAGAAAAACAGCAAAAATATAGGAAAAACCGTAATGTAGAAAAATGTCAATGTAGAAGAACAATAAAGTAGAAGAAAACAATTTAGAAAAAAAAGACCATTGTAGAGAAGAAGAACAATGTAGGAAAAACATAAATGCAAAAAGCCCTGTAGAAAACTGCTAGTAACGATGCATGGAAAAGCGACGGTGTGTGATAGCTGGCAATGTGGTGATTGGGCAGATCCAGATTACTTTGGATCACCCACCCTCCTCTCTCTCCACACAATCACATCTGTCTCTGCCAGTCTCTCTGTCTGTCTGTCTGTCTGTCTGTCTGTCTGTCTGTCTCTCTCTCTCTCTCTCTCTCTCTGTCTCTCTCTCACTCTGTCTCTCACTCTCATTCTCTCTCTCTCTCTCTCTCTCTCTCTCTCTCTCACACACACACACACACACACACACACACACACGCATGCACGCACGCACGCACACACACACACACACACACACACACACACACACACACACACACACACACACACGGGCGCGCGCGCGTGCAGCTCGCTTGCACAGCTCTTCTCCCACCAAGGGAAGACAAACAGAGAACACAGAACCAGTTGCTAAGCGTCTGACGTCAAAGGAAACCCTAACGGGCTGTGACATCACGGTGTGTAGAGTGATGGACGGACAATGTTCATCCGTCGTGGGTGTGGACATTACCATGGGGCCCTTCATCAGGGCTTTGGGGAATAGGCAGCTCAGGCAACGAGAGACTAAAAGCCTGCACGCTAGCTGATTGGGATGGTGCAGCATTTCCGGACCTGATAGTGCCTCGGTAGTCTTCGTGTCGGCGTCTGTTTGGTGGACCTGCAGGTGAACTGAAATCTCGCCAAGTGTGAGTTGCAAGGAAGGTTACACGTCGGGACAAACCGCGAAACACAGTTGACATAAGTAAAGGGGATGGAGACCGGTGAGAAAAATAAAATTCAAACAACTTAGTGAGTTTAGTTTTCTTTCCTTTTTGAAAATTCGCTTTAAAAAAATTAGTGTGTTTAGTTTTCTTTCCTTTAGAAAATCGTTTGACTACATGAGTTCAGCTTTCTTTCCTTTTAGAAATTCATTTACACAGCTTAGTGAGTTTAGTTTTCTTTCCTTTCAAAAATTCACTTCAATTTTTTAGTGCAAGAGAGACACGTTGAAAGGGTTAAAGGTCAGGAATGGAATCTTTTCTAGTGATGTACGATCATTGGTTTGGTGTCTGTCCGCCATTGTGATTCATGACAGTGGGATTGGAGCTTCGATTTCAGCCCCCTTTGAGAGCGAAAGTCCCAACGGCTCTTCCTAACAGTCACAGGAGGTTACCATTTTTGATACATGGGGACAATAATAGGGGCAGAACGTTGAGAAGATTTCCTTGTTGAACCTTAGCCCTGTAAAACAAAATCTTTATATGGAAGGAAAAGGATTTTAAACGGACAGAAATTGGATTAGAAAACAGATTATTTAGTCTTGATCTTTGTGCCTTTTTTCCCGTATTAGCCTTCACATTTCAATGTATTCCTCACAAATTTCCGCAGGTGGACAGCTTCCTCAGGTCAGAGTACAGTGATAAAAGCTTAACACCAAGTAAAAGTTTCTTTCTTGTCAGATGCAAAGTACGTATCTCATACCTACCTATTTCATCAGAAGGATTTCTCAACAAACTTAGAATGAGAGTGTTCTAGTGTATGCCAGTTAGCTAGCTAATCTGTTTACATCAATTATACAGACTAATTAGACCCAAATGCCAGTTAGCTAGCTGATCTATTTACATCAATTTTACAGACTAATTAGACCCAAATGCCAGTTAGCTAGCTGATCTATTTACATCAATTATACAGACTAATTAGACCCAAATGCCAGTTAGCTAGCTGATCTATTTACATCAATTATACAGACTAATTAGAGCCAAAAGCAGCGCAATGGAACTTTGCCTGTCTCCCACCCTTCTGGTCAGTCATGGTCAAATGATGGCTTCCAGCTAATGGCTGTCTGATGGTCAAATGATCGCTTCCAGCTAATGGCTGTCTGATGGTCAAATGATCGCTTCCAGCTAATGGCTGTCTGATGGTCAAATGATCGCTTCCAGCTAATGGCTGTCTGACTTGTAACGCATGTATGTTGAGCTGAAAGCGGGCCTTTTTAACCGTTTTTGTTGTGGAGCAACGTCTATGGACAGTTGATTAACATGTTCAAATAGTTGATTGACATATTCAAACAGCTGATTGACATGTTTAATGGACGTTTGTCTTGAAATGGCTTGTGAGGAGAGGGCTTGGAGTGTGGTCACTCTAGTGGGAAGGGGAGAGAATGATACGAACATTTCGTTCACTCTGTGGCCGGGTGAAGGGCAGAATGTGTGACTGGCATGTTTTTCGTTCTCTCTATGTGTGATTGGCATGTTTTTCGTTCTCTCTATGTGTGATTGGCATGTTTTTTCGTTCTCTCTATGTGTGATTGGCATGTTTTTCGTTCTCTCTATGTGTGATTGGCATGTTTTTCGTTCTCTCTGTGTGTGATTGGCTGGTTTTTCGTTCTCTCTATGTGTGATTGGCATGTTTTTCGTTCTCACTCTGTGTGATTGGCATGTTTTTCGTTCTCACTATGTGTGATTGGCATGTTTTTCGTTCTCTCTATGTGTGATTGGCATGTTTTTCATTCTCGCTATGTGTGATTGGCATGTTTTTCGTTCTCTCTATGTGTGATTGGCATTTTTTCGTTCTCTCTATGTGTGATTGGCTTGTGTTTCGTTCTCTCTATGTGTGATTGGCTTGTTTTTCGTTCTCGCTATGTGTGATTGGCATGTTTTTCGTTCTATGTGTGATTGGCATGTGTTTCGTTCTATGTGTGATTGGCATGTTTTTCGTTCTATGTGTGATTGGCATGTGTTTCGTTCTATGTGTGATTGGCATGTTTTTCGTTCTATGTGTGATTGGCATGTGTTTCGTTCTATGTGTGATTGGCATGTGTTTCGTTCTATGTGTGATTGGCATGTTTTTCGTTCTATGTGTGATTGGCATGTGTTTCGTTCTATGTGTGATTGGCATGTGTTTCGTTCTTTGTGTGATTGGCATGTGTTTCGTTCTATGTGTGATTGGCATGTGTTTCGTTCTATGTGTGATTGGCATGTGTTTCGTTCTATGTGTGATTGGCATGTGTTTCGTTCTATGTGTGATTGGCATGTGTTTTCGTTCTCTCTTAGCTGCTTTCACAGCAGAGGAGTGGAACTGAAATTCAGCTTTTGCTGCAGAATATAGGAATTAAAAAGGGCTGTAACTCACCAGCAGTCAATGGAGTTAAGAGGCAAACATAAAGAAAAGATTCTAATGCTCAACAGTA
>CM065714.1:8607889-8617889 GCA_033310375.1 Conus canariensis | reverse complement strand
TTTCCGTTGTCCTGGGTGCTGTGTATCTTGCCTGAAGAAGACCTAAGAGGTCGAAACGCGTCGTGTTTTGTCTTGTGATTCGTTTGTCAACGTGTTTTGGGCGGAGCTTTAGCGATGATATTTCAAGTTTGTTTAGATTTCCGCCTGCAGTGGTCTACTTCGCAACTTGCATGTTCCCGTGCATACAAAGGTATCACCCAGTTGCATGATTCATCAGGTAACGCGTGTGGCGTCAACTGCTGTCTTGGTGAGTGCTGGTGTTCTTGCTGAGTGCAGGTGTTCTTAGTGAGTGCAGGTATTTTTGGTGAGTGCAGGTGTTCTTGATGAGTGCAGGTGTACTTGGTGAGTGCAGGTGTTCTTGGTGAGTGGTGTTCTTGGTGAGTGCATGTGCTCTTGGTGAGTGCAGGTGTTCTTGGTGAGTAGTGCCGTCTCTGCGACAGTCCACACGGCGGGGACGTCAATAATGCAACGGCATGGTGCCAGGCTTTTGTCCTTGAGTGCCCCTGGCTCATGGGACGTTAATGTGGCCATTTATAGGAGTCTGTTGAAGAGAGAGAGAGAGAGAGAGAGAGAGAGAGAGAGAGAGAGAGAGAGAGAGAGAGAGAGAGAATTCTTTATTTACGAGAGAGAAGGAGAGACACACAGGGATAGAAGACAAGATTATTTACGAGAGAGAGAGAGAGAGAGAGAGAGAGAGAGAGAGAGAGAGAGAGAGAGAGAGAGAGGGGAATTCTTTATTTACGAGAGAGAAAGAGAGAGACACAGAGAGAGAAGACAAGATTATTCACGAGAAAGAGAGAGAGAGAGAGAGAGAGAGAGAGAGAGAGAGAGAGAGAGAGAGAGAAAGTCAATTTTTTACATTTACAAGAGAGAGAGACAAGACAAGACAAAATTCTTTATTTACAAGAGAGAAGACGAAACAAGACAAGACAAATTCTTTATTTACAAGGAAACTAAACGAGCACTGGTGTGCTTTTTTTTTTTTTTTTTTTACATCCATTCCTCGCCCAGTGTTCAACAATGCAAAAGAAGACAAGGCTATGAATATAGAAACATGCGAAGAGAGAGAGAGAGAGAGAGAGGAGAGAGAGAGAGAGAGAGAGAGAGAGAGAGAGATCTTACGGTTCTCCCAGCCAATCGGAGAATGTTACTATTTTTGGTTCATGGAGGGAAAAAACAATGGTTGAACATAAGTCGCAGCGATTTGCTCTTCGGCTGCTGGTCCTTTACGTCATTCAAGTGGAGTCTACCATGGGTCTGACAGGGGAAAAAAGTTGAATCAGATTCAATGGTTACTTTAACTTCTTCTTCGTCTTCTTCTTCTTCGTCGTCTTCTTCTGCTTCTTCTTCTTCTTCTTCTTCTTCTTCCTCTTCTCCTTCACCATCTTCTTCTCCTTCTTCTTCTTCTCCTCCTCCTCCTCCTCCTCCTTCTTCTTCTTCTCTCTCTCTCTCTCTCTCTCTCTCTCTCTCTCTCTCTCTCTCTCTCTCTCTGTTGATGAAAATGGACGATGATATGTCAGGTCACAAGATTAATTCACCGATTTCTGTCAAACCGCTTGCCATTGGTAGAGAAAGCCATTGGAATTCACCGGGTTGCCGAGGGACGAAGGAGAAGAGTTCTCTGGCTCCCCCCCCCCCCCCCCCCCCTCCCGTTCCACTCACTCACACTCTCCTCGGTTGAGCAGGCAGCAGCCGTGTTGTCACACAAGACCGTGACGTGACGGACCGAACCGGTCACAGTCCGTTTCACACACGCCCACCCACCCACCCACTCCCACCCCGCTCTCTGTTCGGAGCTCTTCAAGCGGCAAGCGGCATCACTCGCGGCGACAAGTGATTTGAGCAGGAAGAACAAGTTCTGTCCTGTCATTCAGTATTGCAACATAGTGTGTGGACTGTGTTGCTGGTAATCTTGCCTGGCAACGGTATGCCTCGGTTGACGGCTGTGTGGCGGAGAGGGGGGGGGGGGGGGGGGGGGGGGGGGGGGGGGGGGGGGAGGGGAAGGTGGGAGGGCGACGAGGGAGGGTGGTGCGTGGGGGGGGGGGGGGAGAGAGTGAGAGAGGGGGAGGAAGTGAAGAGGGGAGGAGGGTACAGAGCGAGATCAGAGAATCAGTCTCTACCCAGGGTACTGCACAGTGAGCAATGTCAATGTTTATAACTGTGGTTACGTTACTCTTTCCACCCTCCGTCCCCGTCCCCCTCCGTTCACCCACCCGTCCCCCATCCCTCTCCCCCCCCCCCTCCACACCACCCACTTCCTGCTTCCTCACCATACCCATCGTGATTTTCTGCGTCGCGAGCTCCCTCCCTCTCTCTCTCTCTCTCTCTCTCTCTCTCTCTCTCTCTCACACACACACACACACACAAACACACACACACACACTCTCTCTTCTCTCTCTCTCTCTCTCTCTCTCTCTCCTCTCTCTCATTAAATATATTCGATGTCAGTTTAAATACTCGTTCCACAAAAACGCCATAGCAATAAAACATTTGAAATCTGAACTCTCTCTCTCTCTCCTCTCTCTCTCTCCGACTCCGACCCCCCCCCTCTCTCTCTCTGTCTCTCCCCACCCCTCCCTCTCTCTCTCTCTCTCTCGTTCCGACCCCCCTCCCTCCCCCCAGGTATACTCAGCAACATGGCAGGAACACCTTTAAGCTAACAGTTCTGTTCCCTTCAGACTGCGAAGTTAGTCCACCTCACAGCCCATATGATTGGCACAAGCGTCCAGCCCGCAAGTTAACTGGTCAATCGAAATTCAGTTCTTTCATCATACCAAATGTCCAGCAAAATGTCAGTCAAGATAACTATGTGATCTGCCGATCAATGCTGTTACGTGTTGCAAAGACTAGGAGTCGAACGATTCGGTAAAGTCTTCCAGTGGTAGGTGACTGTCTCTATGTTGCTGTTCTAACCACCAGCATGGAGTAAGAAGGGAGAGAGAGAGAGAGAGAGAGAGAGAGGAGAGAGAGAGAGAGAGAGAGAGAGAGAGAGAGAGAGAAAAGAGAGAGATGCCCCCCCCCTCCCCCAGAAGGTCTTAGTTTCAAAACTTCAAATTGATCTGACGGTTGAAATGTATGCATCATTATCTACACTCGAAGTATAGATCTAGTGGTGGCGTTGGGAGTAGGTTTTGAAATATTGCTCGATTTTCACAGCCAGAAAGTAATCGCACATCACATGGACCGTGACGCCAGAGAAGGCTGTGGGAATTTCAGAGTGTATCAGCACCGTCCCAGCTGTTTCACAATTGACAGTGTACGTGTCCTTGACGACGTATAAACGGCCTTCACACCAACCAGCTATGTACATGTCTAGGAGGTGTAAGAATTACCCTCGCACCAGTACACTATATATTTGTCCGAGAGGTGTGTGAGCTGCCCTCTCACCAATCGACTTATGTTCTTGTCTTCACACCTATCGACTATGTACTTGTCCAAGAGGTGTGTGAAAGGCCTCTCACCAGTCAGCTATGTACGTGTCCAAGAGGTGCATGAACTGCCCCGGTGATTCACATCGGTAGCTATGTACATGTCCAACGGTGCGAGAAAGTTCACAGCATGTGACAAAACGCCGTTGCCCGACACATGGTTATAGCCGTATGTACACGAGAGAGAGAGAGAGAGAGAGAGAGAGAGAGAGAGAGAGAGAGAGAGAGAGAGAGAGAGAGAGATCAAGGCTGTCACTCAGTGTTAGAGATTTCAGGCAGTGCCTAATCTTTCCAGTCCGCTTTTGACTATTTATCTTACCCGAGTGTGTGTGTGTGTGTGTGGTGTGTGTGTGTGTGTGTGTGTGTGTGTGTGTGTGTGTGTGTGAGACAGACAGACAGACAGACAGACAGACAGATAGACAGACAGACAGACAGACAGACAGAATCGTTGTAGCAAAATCCGTGGAGACACAGTGTCCCTTTGTCTTTCACGTACCAACTAGAATCAAGACGTCTCAACTGGATTGACTGCAAGTGGGGTTAGGAGGAGGGGGGGGGGGGGGGGGGGGTGGCGGGAGTAAAGGGGAAACGGGCAGAGGAGGGGAGGGAGCACCTCAAGATTACAACCCCCTCCACCCTTTTCCCCTGCCTTCTTTCCTCCCCTCCCCCATCTCCCCTCCCCCCCCTCCCTCCCTTAAAGAAGTGAGCGGACGTCCCCTTCCTCTCAACACCTTCCCTCCCTCTACATCGGCTTAAACCCCCACGTTGTTCTCCCCAGGTAGATCAATACTCAGCTACCCTATCCAGTTGACGGAAATGTTGTTCCTCCCACCTACCCAGCCTTAGGGGGCGCGCGCGCACACACACACACACACACACACACACACACACACACACACACACACTCCCAGCCACCCTCCCTCCACACACACCCCGTTCTCCTTCCCCTTTACTGAAGGAGGCGAATGGGGTTGGGGTACTAAAGGAAAGGTGGGGGGGGGGGGGGGGAGAGGGGGGTTGGGAGGTGGGAGGGGAGGGAAGGGTGAAGAGGAATGCCAGGTGACCTCTTGTGTTCTGGCAAACCCAGGAGTGGTCAGAGCGACTGGCTGGTTGACCAGTCCTCCGTGCCGGAGTCTTCAGTCGAGCTCAGGAACTTGAAGTGTAAGGACGTGTGCATACAATACGTGTGTGTGTGTGTGTGTGTGTGTGTGTGTAATTGTGTGTATGTGCGTGTGTGCCTACCTGACCGAGTCGGCAAAGTCAGGAACTGGTGGAACGGGAGGAATATCACTGGAACAAGAAAACCAAACAGCGAAAGAGTTTTTTGTGGAGCGACTATTCACTGTCGTGTGGACCAACACGTTTCGTTGGCTAGAGTGTGAGTGAGAGGCCTGGTGTCGGTATTATCAAATTCCGAGTGAGAACACTTTGTGTAGAAGACTGAGGTATTTTCTCTAGCTCTGCCGGCCGGAATGTCAGGACTTTCTGCCGTTGAAAAGAGCAGAAAGTTTTGGGGAAGGAAGTGGGGGGGGGGGGGGGGGGGGGGGGGGGGTGGAGGGATGATGGTGGGTGGTCCAGTGCTGATGAGTGCAACGCTAATTTTGTGACTTGAGTTCGGGGAGAAAGATGTTAAGGTATGGGAATTGTTCAAAGGGAAATAACTGTAGATGAAATCCGACGACTTCACGTTCTAAGCACAAGGAAGTGGACAAGGTTCAGTGATTCATTTCTGATTTATGACAAATGAAAAAACGAAGTTCAAGCAGCCTGGTTTCAGTTTGACCTTCTCTCCGTTGAAAACCTTGCACTTCATCTTCCATACAGACCAGATGAATGTACGAATGTCTTAAAGGATAAGAGTAAAAAAAAAAAAAAAAAGAAAGAAATGAAAAATAAAAAGAAAGAAAGAAAAGGAAGAAAAAAAGGAGGAGGGGGAGGGGGAGTAATTTTGTCTAATTACGTTCAGCCTTAAATTCTCTCCCTGGCATTAAAAATAGTAAGGTCTTCTGACTGGTCGAAATGTTTACTCATAAGTGGCAAAGGCCGGCCCTACGCTGGGTAGTCTGTGGCTTTGTAATCATGAGAAAACAAAAACTCCGCGCATGGTCAGTGTATGTGTTGATTTAACAGGGACAGTAGAAGCAGCGACGGCTGACTCATAGGCATGCTCACTGGGCCTTTTGTGAACTTGTGGGCTGAACAGTTTTGATTGATAATCGTTCGGGAAGTTTACGGCCGGTCACAACATTTGCAATGTGGAGTGTTCTGACGTTTTGCTGAGGGGAAAGGAGGAATGTGTTAACCATACCAACCACACAGAATGAACACCTGTACTGTGGAAATTCTCTCTCACTCTCTCTCTCTCTCTCTCTCTCTCTCTCTCTCTCTCTTTCTCTCTCTTTATTTATTTCCCTTTATTGAGGGCCGGATGTAAAAAAGCCATTTTGTGCTTATTCCACTTTTTCCCTCATTAAAAAAGATTCGTTCTCTCTCTCTCTCTCTCTCTCTCTCTCTCTCTCTCTCTCTCTCCCTCTCTCTCTGGGGTGTGTGAGCAGCATTCAGGAGTGCGACACGTATATTAATTAGCTCTGTGTTTGCTTGTTAATTGCACCTGATCTGGAAAGTGTTTCGACTGTGTGTGTGGCAAGTACCTTTATGAAGCATCATGCCTTCATCACAACTCGAGTTTAGGGCAAGATGTGGGTGCTTTCTGCCAGTATTTCTCTCATTTATGGCGAAGAGAGTGGAAATTAGCGTCGCCATGCGCGTGAAGACATTGACACTGAAAACGGCGGTAGACGGTGTAACGGCAGGCTGCCTCCTCACGCTTTTATTCTGGGGTAGTTTATTGCTCCAGTGTGGCGACGTGGAACAAAATCCTGGGCCACGTAAGGACAGCTACCGCCAGACCTGCCTGAGCTCTGAAAGGAGAGCCAGTACTGAGAAAGCAGCAAATTCCTCGGCCAGCAAGCCAACCACCTCCAAGCCTACTGAGTCACCCACCCTCATGGATGTCGTGTCTATGCTGCAGGATCTGAACAGCAAAGTGGACAATATTAACGATGACATTAAGGACATTCGTGACGGTTTTGCTGGGTTACAAGAAGAGATTCTGTCCCTGAAAGAAGAAGTGGCTGATCTTCGTCGAGAAAACGAAGCTTTGAAAAAGAGGATGCTGGACACAGAACGTAAAGCCGATGATTTAGAAGGACGCTCCAAGCGAAACAACTTAATTTTCTACGGTCTTCCTCGTAAGCCGAACGAGACGCCGGCTGAATGTGAAGGCATCGTCGGCGACCTGCTAGTGGACAAATTACAACTGACTGGAGATGTTCAGTTCGACCGGGTCCATCGCTTGAACGGCAAATCCAACTCGCCCGTCATCGCCTGCTGCACTTTCTTCAGAGACAAAGAGAAAATTCTAAAGGCCAAACGTAATCTGAAGGGAAGTGAGGTGTTCGTTGGCGAGGACTTCTCTCTACGTGTAAGAGACGTAAGAAAACAACTGTCCCCGCATCTAAAGAAGGCCAGAGAGGAGGGCAAGCGAGCGATTATGGTCTTCGATCACCTCCTTATTGAGGGGAAAAAATACTATCTGGGAGAGGGGGGAGCTCTTACAGAGTCAAGATAGGGGAGAGGCCAGCCCAGCTCGACACCGGTGTCATCCTACAGATCTGCACGTGCTAGCTGTGCAGAACGCCAAAAGGCCGGGTGCGATGGCAGTGGTGTGCGGAAACTGTGTTGTGAACCGGTTGACGTTGACGTCGTAAATACTGAGCGCGCAAAGGTGGGGTGGGGGTCACATGTAAATGTGGAGGAAGAATTTATGTTGAATTGTATTGATCAAAATGTTCTTGTTGATATGAATATGACTGATTGTGTTAATGCAAGCGAAGCGACCTTCTTATGTTCTAAAACTGATAACATGGATATTTGTGGTGTAAACAGAGTTGAAGACATTTACCGATCAGTATTACGTGACACACAAACTGACAGTGGAAGTTGCAAGAGGGGGGCATCTCAAAAGGAAAACGTTAACTCGGAAAGAGAGGACAGGGGTGATAATGATGTGTCTGGTGAACGATTGGAGGGGAACACACTGAGGGGTGAAAGGAAAGATGTCAGTGAGAATGAAAGTGTGTTACATTTGGATGGTTGTGAAAATGATAAAGATTGTGATGTTTCCTTCTCTTTTTTGCACTGGAATGTAAATGGACTCTTATCTAAATTCAGTGATATAGACTTTACTCCCTTTTGTTGAAATTTGATTTCATATGTCTTGTCGAAACCTTCGTAGAGGATTTCCAAAACTTAGTATTTCCGGGCTATACTGTTTTCTGTAAACCAGCAGTTAAGTTTTCAAAACAAGGAAGACATTCTGGTGGAGTTATATGTCTCATTAAAACTGAACTTGCACCCTATGTCCATGAAATCAAGACAGACTCCCCAAATATTCTTTTATTTTTGGTTGATAAGAGTGTTTTTGGCTTTATGGAAGATGTGTTATATGTATGTACTTATATTCCACCTGAAGGTTCGCCATATTACACTTATTTTGATGTTGAAAATGGTATTAGTGAGCTTGAACAATGTCTTTTTGATTCTCTACTTGAGTTTGAGGATGTGCATGTAATTCTGTCAGGCGATTTGAATAGTAGGACTTCTGACATTTGTCCAGATATCTTTGATGAAAATGATGTTTATGACCACCTTGTTTATGATTGTTCTTTTTCTGCTAAAGGCATGAGGAAGTCTGCAGACAATGGTATAAATAATTATGGAAGATATTTGTTAAATATGTGCACAACCTTTGGATTGTGGATTCTAAATGGCACATGTAATGGGGATGCTGACGGCAACTATACATTCATATCAGAAGCAGGTTGCAGCGTTAATGATTACTTTCTTCTGTCTAAGGAATTGTTTTTCGGTTTTGCGTCTTCATGTGAAATGGTGATCTCAGAGAGAATAGATTCAGATCATTTGCCTATCGAATTAAATTTTAGATTTTCTGAAAGGAAAACCAGATCGCAAGTAAATCCCACAGAAATAGACCAGGTCATTGAAAACGTTTGTGTGGAACAACGATTTAGGGTCAGTCTATACTCATAAAATGACAACAGATGAAACACTGTTGGTACTTGATCGTGCCACAAACTTAATTGATCATGATTTCAATGGTGCTTTGCATCTGTTTAATGACTGGATTAAAAGGCAAGCAAGTTGTATGAAAAAGAGAATTAATCTAACAAAGTATGACAAAAACAGTGATTGGTATGATAAAGAATGTAGGTTAAGCAAAGTTAAGGCAAAAGGGCTGCTCTCTATTCTTAGAAAAACGAGAAGAAAAGAAGACAGTGATGCCTACTGCATAGCAAGAAGAGAATACAAACATCTGATAAAGAGAAAAGAAAAACAGTATAACGATATGTTGTTAGACAGACTTATTTCATCAGTGAACAATCAGAGAGAATTTTGGGAAACTGTGCGTAAAATATCCTTTAAAAGAAAACGTGTTCAAAATAGTCTAACAGTCGATGACTGGTTCAAACATTTTAAAGATTTGCTTGAACTAGAAGTAACAACAGATGTTACTAATTCATATGGAAATTGCAATGATATCGATGAGGAGGAAATTAGTTTTATAAACCGTCCAATAACATATGAAGAAGTTCTACTAGCTGTAAATAGGTTAAAAATGGAAAAGCTGCCGGACCGGATGAAATTATTGGTGAGTTGTTGAAGTATGGTGGGGACCGAGTTGTTGACTTTTTTGTAAAGCTTTTTAATACGTTGTTTGATAAAGGCGTTTTCCCAGACAATTGGACCAACTCTATTGTGCAGCCCCTGTTTAAGAAGGGTAACGTTAACGATCCAAACAATTATAGAGGAATTTCACTGTGTGATACGAGCAGTAAAATTTACAGCACAATTATCAATAGCAGACTGCAGGAATGGATAAAAGAATATAATCTGACTGGTGAACATCAAGCAGGATTTAAGAAAGGTTACTCCACAGTTGATCACATGTTTACATTATTGGCACTCGTTCAAAAACAGTTTTGTTTCAATCGTAAATTATATGTAGCCTTCATTGATTTTGAAAAGGCTTTCGACTCTGTTGAAAGGAACTTATTATGGCCCATAATATTGAAAAATGGCATCAAAGGCAAGATATTTAGGTGTATTCGTAGTATGTATGACAATGTCAAAGCCAGAATTAAATGCGGAAGTAACGTGACTGATTATATCAACTGCACCCGTGGAGTGAAACAAGGAGACGCCTGCAGTCCTGTCCTGTTTTCTTTATTCATTAATGAACTAGCATTAGAGGTGATGAGAAGAGGGAGGCATGGTGCAATGTTTAGGTCTGACTACTTTGAATTATTCATATTACTACTGGCAGATGATGTGGCCTTACTCTCAGAGACTGCCACTGGATTACAAACGCAGATTAACAGTCTTCAACGTGCAGCTGCTGCTTTGCAGCTGAAGGTCAATATGAATAAAAGCAATATAGTGGTATTCAGAAAAGGGGGGTATTTAGCTGCTAGAGAAAGGTGGACCTACAA
>CM065714.1:8600389-8602889 GCA_033310375.1 Conus canariensis | reverse complement strand
TCTCTCGTGATAAAAAGAACACCACACACACACACACACACACACACACACACACACACACACACACACACACACACACACACAACGAGCGAACAAAGACCATTGTTGTTGACAAGAGAAGGTCCGGTAATCGATATCCTTCTCCTTCTCCTTTCCCGCTTCTTCACGATCCCCCCACCCCACCCCACCCACCCCCTGCCTGCCCCCCCCCCCCCCCCCCCCCCCCTTTAACTCTTTCTCTGGCGTTCGCTGTCCCGTGACAAAAGGAAAACGTGGACTTGCCGTGGGCAGATCAATACAAGGGAGATCATCAGGACTGGCCATCGCTGGCCGCACGTGCTGCTCGTGCTAAACGTTGTGCCGTGCCTCGTGTGAACGTGAACTGGTCAAGGCAGACAGGCAGTCAGTCAGTCCACCGTGAAATGGTCAAGGCAGGCAGTCAGTCAGTCAGTCCACCGTGAACTGGTCAAGGCAGGCAGGCAGTCAGTCCACCGTGAACTGGTCAAGGCAGACAGCCTGTCCACCTAGTGTGGGAGGGTAGATATGGATCGTGTCCAGTCGTGACGACCTGAGTCCAGTGGATTACAGCAGGAAGCAGACCCGCCCCCCCCCCCCCCCCCCCGCCGTCTGTGTTGTGTGTGTGTGTGTGTGTGTGTGTGCCCACCTGTATTCTCTTCCACTGAGATTTCAGGGGCGTATTCAATACAGAGCGTATTCCTTCCTACTTGCATGAAATTCTGTGTCGGCGATTTCCTTTTTTTTTTTTTTTTTTAATTTTCTTTTTTTCTTTTTTTTAATTTTCTTTTTTCTTTTTTTTTTTTGTCTGTGACTCTCACTCTGTCTTGATTATTGGTAGTTTGTCTCTTTGTGTGTGTGTGTGTGGTGTGTGTGTGTGTGTGAGTGTGTGTGTGTGTGAGTGTGTGTGTGTGTGTGTGTGTGTGTGAGTGTGAGTGTGTATGTGTGTGTGTGAGTGTGTGTGTGTGTGTGTGTGTGTGAGTGTGTGTGTGTGTGTGTGTGTGTGTGTGTGTGTGTGTGTGTGTGTGTGTGTGAGGGTGTGTGTGTGTGTGTTGTGTGTGTGTATGTGTGTGTGTGTGCGCCTCTCTTTGACTTTCTGTTGTTGTTATTATTATTGTTGTTGTTTTAATTTCTTTCTCTCTTAACTGTCACCCACTCTTTTTCTCTTTTTGTTTTCCTTTCTCCAGTGGCTTTTTGTTCTAGAGAGTCTGTACACTTTTTGTTTCTGGCATCACAATTTGTGCCGTGTTCGCATTCATTTTCTTATCATTTTATTTGTTTGTTTGTTTATTCATTTATTTGTGTAAACTGGCGACTGATGGGGAAAATGTAAACTCCCTTCAGAGGTAATAGCGGCTGTCCCAGATAAACTCCCTTCAGAGGTAATAGCGGCTGTCCCAGATAAACTCCCTTCAGAGGTAATAGCGGCTGTCCCAGATAAAAAAAAATACCAGTGATTCTTTCTACCAGTGGGAGGACATTACAACATTTGGTGCGAAGGGGGCGGGAGGGGGGTGGGGGCGGGCAGAGGGGGCAGATAGTCAAACGTTAATGACAAAAGATTTCGTTTTGGACCACTCGGCCACTCTGACCCATGGTCATGGAAGGTGACAGCATCCGTCACAGTGACCGCAATCAGTGTGGGTGATGCCATACAGCACCGCGAGCGTTTTCAAACAGCACTGTCGAGTTCCCTCCCTTTCCCATTCACTCGTGTGACAGCACTGCATCAAAAGCCCACGTGTGCAGATGTGCTGACACCTGTGTTTGACTGAAATGGGACTGACAGCGCTGTAGAGGCAGGGGACTGAAGACAGCAAACAACAAGTAGGGTAACTCATGCTCTCATGATGAAATAAACACGTGCCCCTAACTCCAAAAGGATGCTGCTTAACGACACCGAATCGCCTTGCAAACATGACAAGCTTGGGACGGGGTTGGGGGAGGGGGTGGAGGGTCTCTTTCTGTGTTCCGTGTGCTCTGGTGTCGTCGTTTCTGCCAGGCGATTCGGGGTCGTCAGCATCATTCGTTTGGAGTTATGGGTGTGTGGTTATCTCATCATGGGAGCAAGAGTTTTGCTTACTGTTCCGTGCCTCATTTAAGGTTTCCTTTCATGCTAGTCAGACCGAGGTTACCTGTATTTGTTGCTGTTCGTCCGTGTGCTCGTTTGATTTTATTCAAGATGGAAAAGGTTGTGCCAGTTTTGAACAAATGCTCATTGTGTTTGTTCGTTATTCCTGTTGTTGTCGCTGTGTTCATGTGTCAATGACAGGATATGATTACAGGCAAGCTTGGAACATCTCCATTGGGGTGGCTTCTTGTTTGCTCTGTGTGCTCTGTGTTGTCGTTTGTGCTTGGCGATTCGGTGGCGTAAGTAGTATTCGTTTGGAGTTCTGAGCGTGTGTTTAGTTCATCATGGGAGCAAGTATTAAAGCCAAGATTTCCTTTGGCCAGTGTTGTGAGGCTGCTCTGTCTCGGCGAAAGC
>CM065714.1:8590389-8592889 GCA_033310375.1 Conus canariensis | reverse complement strand
GTGTGTGTGTGTGTGTGTGTGTGTGTGTGTGTTGTGTGTGTGTGATATCATTTGTTGACTTGAATAAACGGCTGAACGTTCAGCCCTGGTAAGTTCAGGTCATATTCAGCAGTATCGACACTCCAAGGTCCGGCACTTAGCCATTCCAACCTCCTCCCGTAGTTTCACAGAACGATCGAAAACAAAGGAATGACAAAAGTATGCCTTGGGTGGATCCTCAAGCGTAGGCTCAAAGATTGTCCCCTACATTTTATACTATTTGCACAAAGTCTTTAGTTTTTCAGCAACTTTTTTCCTCCCCACACTTTCGTTTGGTTTCATTTACTACCCTTCACTGGCTGCTTTGGGGGTGCTATTGGATTCTTTTTTGCACCCTTGGTGGTGAGAACACCACGGTATTATGGACTGTGGTGTGTCTCTATTTGACGCCAGGAGCGCAGACACAACCAGCTGTGTCTCCTGATGAGTTCCGATCCAGCGGACGAAAGGCCTCGGAGCAGGCAATACAAATATATCTGCCTTCAAAAGGGATTACGATGGTCCCTTATGCAGCTAGTGAAGAGTTTTCATATCTGTAATACATTTTCTTAATTTCATGTTCCCAGTTTCTCCATCTTCAAACCTCCCCCCTCCTCCTCCTTAAGTCCAAATCTTTGCCAAGTCATTACTATGAAGACAGTTCAGTTGTTAGCCTGCGCTTGTTTTTTCCCCCACTATTAGATTGTTCGTCTATGTATTTGTCTGACTTTATTCAAGTTTAAAAGGCTGTGCCAGTCTTGAATAAAAGTTGCTCTGTGTTAGGTTTTCTTATGGGAGCAAAAGTTACCCCACTTGTTTACTGGTTTTAGTATTGATTAGTTAATTATTGATTAATCAATGAATAAATAAGTAGTTGATCCCTTTAAAGGTGTGTACACTTTTGACAGCATTATATCAGTGGGTGAACAACTGTTAAATAAATACATAGATAAATAAACAGATAAGTTGTTGATCCATTCACAGTTATGAACACTTTTGCCAGCATTGTATCAATTGATAAACAGCTTTAAGTTAATAGATAAGTAAATAAATAAATAAACCTGCCAAACCGGACACTTCCAAGGTTAAATAAATTATTTTTTCTCTGTTGTTTGCTTTTGCTAGTCATATTCATCTGTCTTCAGAATACCCCAGTGTGAAAACGCGTTGCTCCTGTCTCTATCCTTTATCCGCCCCGTTCGTTTGGGGTCTGTCTGGTGACTCCGCTTTGAGTCTCTTGTTTCGCCAAGTCTCACCTGCAGTCACACGTATTTTTCTATTTAACTCCCCTGGATAAGTCTGTCGTGCGGGGCTTACTTCCCTTCCTAACCGTGGGGCCAAATGGGGGTCGTTTTCAATGACGAATTCAGATGTGCGGAGCATTCATGACGATGAAAACATGCGGACTGAGTCGCAGACGTGAGCTGAAAGACGCTTTCTTTGGGGCGACGATGAACCGAACGCCGAAAACCGGGCAAACGAGTTTCTCTCTCTCTCTCTCTCTCTTCTCTCTCTCTCTCTCTCTCTCTCTCTCTCTCAAACGAGTTTCTCTCTCTCTCTCTCTCTCTCTCTCTCTCTCTCTCTCTCTCTCTCTCTCTCTCTCTCTCTCTCTCTCTCTCTCTCTCTCTCACTTCATTATTTCTTTCTGGTTTCGGCACCGTATATCGGTTTTCAAACAGATTTCGCCCGTCATGGAGTTCAAGGCTTAGGAAGACCGAAGAGCTGTGCAATAACATACAGAGACGTGTCGGCTTTCCATCGTCATTTCCACATTACCTTTTGTGTTTGATGAATGGCGACCCCCCCCCCCTCTCTCTCTCTCTCTCTCTCTCTCTCTCTCTCTCTCTCTCTCTCTGTGCCACAAACTCCCACAAACTCCATATCCCAATCCCCAGAATTGACCTATTTAAATCAAGTCTAACGTACTCGGGAACCTCTTTGTGGAACTCCCTTCCAGAATCCATCAAACAAATCCATTGTACCACAACTTTCAAAAACACTTACCTTACCCATCTTCTGCGGTAAAAAAACAAACACAAAAAAACAAAAAAAAACCATAAGTAATACCAACAAGTGATCTCAAAAGCATAAATCATCCCCTTTTCATGTACTTAACCAATTTGTCTTTTCTATTTTTTTTTCTTCTTTTTATCATGTATCAAGTATTTTTATATATATATGTATACGTGTATGTATGTGTATGTGTATGTATATATATGTTTATATATGTATATATGTATACATACATATATATATATCACCAATGTGAGTGTGTGTATGTATGTAGTATGTTTGTATGTATGTATGTATGTGTGTGTATGTATGTGGTACGTGTGCGCATGTATATGTATGTGCGTGTGTATGTGTGTGTGTATGTGTGTATATGTATATATATATATATATATATATATATATATGTATATGCATGTATGTGTATGTGTGTGTGGGTATATATATGTGTGCATATGGATATAATCTTATG
>CM065714.1:8582889-8585389 GCA_033310375.1 Conus canariensis | reverse complement strand
GTGACAATGCGAAAGAGGCATGATTGATAATGAAATACTGACAGTGCCTCCACCCCACCCCCCACCCCCACATCCCCTTCCTACCCCTCAAAAAGTCTGGAATTTGTAAGCACATAGCGCATTGCAAAAAAAGAAAAACGAAGAAAATGCAGCAACAAAAATTCATTGAAACTCGTCATCAGCAACCATTGTCAACCGTGTGTACATTACCTCCTGCCCCTGAGCTCTCACGTGGTTTGTGTGGTCGGAGGACTATACGTAACACACACACACACACACACACACACACACACACACACACACACACACAACACATGTATACATACATGCACACATACACAAACGCGTGACACACCACACACACACACACATGCGTGCGCGCGCGCGCGCGCGCACACACACACACACACACACACACACACACACACACACACACACACACACACACACACACCATGTATGCACACACGCATATGCATGCACGTCACATACACAAACGCGTGACGCACGCACGTACGCACACCACACACACACACACACACACACACACACACACACACACACACACACACACACACGTGCACACACAAACAGCCACACACACACACACACACACACACACACACACACACACACACACTCAAACGCGAGCGCGCACACACGCAAGCGCGCACGCATGGCACAAGCACGTACACACGCAATCTCTCTCTCTCTCTCTCTCTCTCTCTCTCTCTCTCTCTCTCTCTCTCTCTCTCATGAAGATCGAGCCGCCCAAGGGGTGTAGCGTTTCACGGCCTCTCTGCTCACACAGCGGTAACTGGGTGAAGGGTAAAGCAGCGGAAGGAGAGGGATGGGCCACGCTGTCATAATGCCGTGCTCTAGACACGCTGACCCCGCTAATCGTTCCTTGCCCCTGTGGCCATGGAGCTAGCTGCACGGCACTTCAGCCTTGACCCCGTCCCTTCATTCCGCAGACCTTGAAAAGGAAAACCGACATCCCCGCCCACATCTCGCTCGACACAGTGATCCGCCCCTGGTGAGTTATAAATTACATCACACACGAAAGGTGCCCTATTTTTCGACAGTGAGGAATGGTATTGAAGAAAGCACGCTTTTTGATATGCATTTTTTTTTGGGGGGGTGGGGGTGGGGAGGATTGGGGGGGGGGGGGGGGGCGGGGGTCGTAAACTCCTACCAGAGAAATACATAAACACCGGTATGATGAAGGTATTGAACAGTGGGATCATTATTGTTATTTAGAAAGGAAATCTTCAAGGGGGCGGGGAACAGTAAACTTAGTAAACAACGGAACAAGAAGGGTAACTCTTGCTCCCGTGATGAACTAAATACAGGGCCGCAACTCCAAACGAAGAGACGAGAAGAAATCCAAAAGGAAATCTAAAAAATGAGTCGGGTGAACAGTAAACTAGTAAATAACGAACAAGTAAAGGTAACTCTTGCTCCCATGATGGAATAGATACAAGGCCACAACTCCAAACAAAGGGAAGAGGACCAAAAAAAAGAAGAAGAAAAAAAGAAAACATTCCAAATTCCAAATTGTAAGCAGCATTCTTTTGGAGCAATGGCCGTGTATCTATCGCTATTGTGGTTGAACGCACGCTGTTTTTTAAGGAGTCGCTCAGCACACACGCCGATTCTTGTTGCTGGGGGAAACGAAGACAAAGCCGGAAAGACACCAAGGACTGTCTTCCTTGCAATTTGAAAAAAAAAAAGAAAAAAAGAAGAAAAAAGCGGTCTAGCGTGTGGAGTAACTCCATTGTAGCTGTGAGCAAAATCGATCGCACGCTGCCAGACGACAATGGCGGGAAAGAAGTTCATTACCTGCTCATTCCCTGAGGACGTTCCGGTAGTGGTGCCTCCAGGTCACACGCCTCCATTAGAATTGCACGGCCAAGCGTCATGTAAACAGTGTACGTCAGGATGATCTGAAAAGAGAAATTAAACCAAATAACAGCTATATGTCTGTGTTATGGATCTCTGTCTGTCTGTCTGTCAGTCTCTGTGTGTGTGTGTGTGTGTGTGTGTGTGTGTGTTTCCTCAGGTGAGCTTACTTCGCAGTCTTGTAGAGGTGAGCTTGCTTCGCAGTCTTGTAGAGGTGAGCTTGCTTCGCAGTCTTGAAGAGGTAAGCTTACTTTGCAGTCTTGTAGAGGTGAGCTTACTTCTCAATCTTGTAGAGGTGAGCTTACTTTGCAGTCTTGTAGAGGTGAGCTTACTTCTCAGTCTTGTAGAGGTGAGCTTACTTCTCAGTCTTGTAGAGGTGAGCTTACTCCCTTCTGCTTCCATACGGCGCATTGAGTTCAACCAGAATCATTTGCATTGAGGAACCTTGATGAACCCCTGTGGAATACAGTATCCGGTCTCAGGCCACTGTGGATGGTATTACCCATTATGGAAGGTCTGCTGTGTACTCCCAGTCATCCACTCCATCCGGCAAACCCTGCTTCCATGCTACTCATGCCACGGCTGCTGTTCAAGACTA
>CM065714.1:8552889-8572889 GCA_033310375.1 Conus canariensis | reverse complement strand
TGCGGGCAATGGACATTGTTGCCATACTGTTCACTGTGAAAATCATGGGCATTGCATTGCGGGGAATGGACATTGTTGCCATACTGTTCACTGTGAAAATCATGGGCATTGCATTGCGGGGCAATGGACATTGTTGCCATACTGTTCACTGTGAAAATCATGGGCATTGCATTGCGGGGAATGGACATTGTTGCCATACTGTTCACTGTGAAAATCATGGGCATTGCATTGCGGGCAATGGACATTGTTGCCATACTGTTCACTGTGAAAATCATGCGCATTGCATTGCGGGGAATGGACATTGTTGCCATACTGTTCACTGTGAAAATCATGCGCATTGCATTGTGGGGAATGGACATTGTTGCCATACTGTTCACTGTGAAAATCATGGGCATTGCATTGCGGGGAATGGACATTGTTGCCATACTGTTCACTGTGAAAATCATGGGCATTGCATTGTGGGCAATGGACATTGTTGCCATACTGTTCACTGTGAAAATCATGGGCATTGCATTGTGGGCAATGGACATTGTTGCCATACTGTTCACTGTGAAAATCATGCGCATTGCATTGTGGGCAATGGACATTGTTGCCATACTGTTCACTGTGAAAATCATGCGCATTGCATTGCGGGGAATGGACATTGTTGCCATACTGTTCACTGTGAAAATCATGCGCATTGCATTGCGGGGAATGGACATTGTTGCCATACTGTTCACTGTGAAAATCATGGGCATTGCATTGCGGGCAATGGACATTGTTGCCATACTGTTCACTGTGAAAATCATGCGCATTGCATTGTGGGCAGTGGACATTGTTACCATACTGTTCACTGTGAAAATCATGCGCATTGCATTGTGGGGAGGGAAGATTCTTTTAATGCCAGATATGGGCATTGCATTGTGGGCAATGGACATTGTTGCCATACTGTTCACTGTAAAAATCATGCGCATTGCATTGTGGGCAATGGACATTGTTGCCATACTGTTCACTGTGAAAATCATGCGTATTGCATTGTGGGGAATGGATATTCTTCCCACACAAGAGATCATGGAATTACGCTCACAGCGGTATGAGGAATGTCCATGTATTACTGTAGATTATGGAAATCACGTAAACTGCGTTATGGGGGGATGGATATTATTGCCATTCTGGAGATCATGGATATCATGAGCACCGTCTTTCGGGCAATGGGTATTGCCAGGCTTGTTTTATGAGGACCATGTCCACTGCACTATGGGGAATGGACATTCTTGCCATTCGAGAGACCATGGACATGACGCTCACAGCGGTATGAGGAATGTCCATTTATTGTCATTTTCATAGATTATAGAAATCACGTAATCTTCATTACGGGGAATAAATATTGCCATGCTACTTCCATAGGGATCATGTCCACTGCATTATGGGGAATGGGTGTTGACAAACTATAAAAAAAAAATCATGAAAATTATTCTCAGTGGATTATGGGGAACACACATCATTGCCATGCGAGAGGTCACGAAAGTCCAGCTCATTGCATTTATCAAGATCCACATCCACAGTTCATGACCTGACCCTGACCTTGGTGTGTCGGCAGGTGGTGGGCATCATACTCACCTGCATGGGCGTGCTGTCCGTCATCATCAGCGGCGTCATCAGCACCCTCTACTTCACCGTCTGCACGCGCCGCCTGCCCAACACCTCCGTCAGCCCCCACGACGGATCCACCGCCAGTCCTCGGGACGCTGAGGACAGGGAGAGCGGCGCGCAGGACCGCCCGGCCAGCGACAGAGGCGCGCAGAGTCGGCCCTCCTCCGACAGGCCCTCCCACAGCCGACCCTCCAGCCGCGAGAGTCACGGCCCGTCCTCGTCCCACCTTCACCTGCACCCCCACTACAAGCACCTGCAAGGCAACGGCAGCACACCGGGCCGGAACTCGCCGATCCTGAGCGGAACCCGGCGGCCCGTGCCGTACGGGCGGAGCGTGTCGGACCCCATGAACCGCTCGCTGGTGTCGCTGGGCAAGGACGGCCCCGGCTTCAGCCGGACCGCCATGATGCCCCGCAGCCACCCCTCCCCCACCCCCTCCCGCTCCCACCGCCGTGGGAAGAAGGGCCGGCACCCCCAGGGCCGCCGCTACAAGAACCCCCTGGCCCCGCACCCTGAGGAGGCGGGGGCGGACTCTCAGAGCCTCAGCGAGTCCAGGAGGTCGGCCTCCTCCTCGCGCCGCCTGCAGGGCCAGGTGAACCACGGGGCGGAGCTGGACGACGACCTGGAGATGACCCAGGGGTCCCTGGCGTCGGAGGGATCCTCGGGTTCCTCGTCCGTCAACCATGCCGTCCTGATCAAAGTGGACTCCCCTCACGGACCCGGGGAGACGTCCCCATCTCGTGGGCATCCTGACCCTACAGAACAGGAAACCCAATTAACTGCCGACACGTACCGCACCACAACCTACGACAAACACAGACCCCGTCGTCGCAACTTAGACGACGACGACGATGATGATGAAGACGTTGATGACGATGAGGAGGACGACGGCGATGAGGATGAGAGCGGTCGGATGAGCAGATCCACCCTGGGCTCTCAGGAGCTGCTCGAGGAGGTGTCAGAGGAACCCCAAGTTGCCAAAAAGCGCCTGGACAATCAGATCCAGGAGCTCCTGTCCTGAGTGTGCCCGCGCCGCCTGTGTCTTCATCCCTGTCCTGAGTGTGCCCGCGCCGCCCGTGTCTTCATCCTCACGGCAGCCGACTGCGGCTGGTGGTGTCTGGAAAGAAGATCAAGGCGTCTTTGAGCAGCCTGCGTAGGGAGCACTTCGCGTGTGTTTTGAGGGTGCCTGGAACAATTGCATTTCCACTGCGGTACTTTGCCTTACCACTGGCTGAGCGGCCTTCCGTCTCGCCTCAATGAATGCTTCACAGAAGGAAAAGTATGGGAGCATAGTAGCGTCAAAAGCTAGTAATAGCTTTTTTTTTTTTTTTACCCTGACGAAAACGGGCATTGTTCTTCTCCGACAGAGTACCGATAACTGAGAAATTAGATATTATGGCTGTGACCTCTTAGGATCGTAACTACTTTCCCCCTGTTCCCGGGGAAACGGCGATTGTATGGAAAACGGCTGTCGTCGATGTTGTCCTTAAGGGGGTTAACTGCGCTTCCTGTTTCCGCTCCTATTCCCGACACCCATTTCCGGTTTCCGGCTGAGCCGTGCGCATGCGCATGTCAAGTATAACGTGAAAAAACAGCAATAACAGCTGATTTTCCTGTCATTTAAGTTTTCGTTGCGCTAACCACTGTTTTCCTCAGAAAAGCAATCATCATCCGAAAGAAAGCAGTTCTGGTTGGTAGGGGAAACAATTCTGGTTCCCAAAAGAAGCAGGGAGTTGTGTTGTGATCGGAAGGGATAACAGCGATAGAAGCCTAACTAATATTTCCCTGTCATCGCTTTTCTTTCAGATGGAAAATTGATTTGTGTACGTTAGGAAAGCAGGGGGAGAAAAAAGCTCTTGTCGGCCTTTGACGCTGGTATGCCCTCATAGAAAGGCACCACGTGTTCTGCTCGTGCATGACACAGTGGGGGAGTTTTAGCCTAGCACTGTTGTGAAAAATGTGTCCTCAACCTCATGGTCGCTTTGGGTCTGCCGTGATGAGGTGCATGATAGTTTTGTGTGTGTGTGTGTGTGTGTGTGTGTGTGTGTGTGTGTGTGTGTGTGTGTGTGTGTGTGTGTGTGTCTGTCTGTGTGTGTCTGTGTGTGTCTGTGTCTGTGTCTGTGTAGTTGTGTGAGTGTGTGTGTGTGTGTGTGTGTGTGTGTGTGTGTGTGTGTGTGTGTGTGTGTGTGCGTGTGTGTATGTGTGTGTGCCCGCATGTGGGTGTGCGTAAATACGTGCGTATAGGGTGTGTGTGTGTGTGTGTGTGTGAGAGAGAGAGAGAGAGAGAGAGAGAGAGAGAGAGAGAGAGAGAGAGAGAGAGAGTGTGTACTCATGTATGATTATATGAGCGTATGTGGATGTGTGTGTGTGTGTGTGTGTGTGTGTGTGTGTGTGTGTGTGTCTGTGTGTCTGTGTGTCTGTGTGTGTGAAATCATCGCCCGAGGTTCTCCCTTCGGGAACCACGCCAAACACCAATTCAGAGAAACTCAACTTTGCTCAGCGTCAAGCCACTGTGACAACAGGCAGGTCCCGCCTTCTGCTCAGAATTCACCCAGTAATCGTCGTCATTGTCATCGTCATCATCGTCCCTGCGTCATCGTGATTATTATCTCTGTTCAAATGCACCAGCTCATCCCACGTGGCAAAAAAAAAAAAAAATGACGGCTCGACACTGCTTTGTCGTTCGTGACTGAACGGGAAACTCATGATCGATTAAATCTGTGATTGTCTCTAATAAACATGGCGTGTCCCTGGTGCAACGGCCGATCTCACTTTACGCGTGTGTGTGTGTGTGTGTGTGTGTGTGTGTGTGTGTGTGTGTGTGTGTGTGTGTGTGTGTGTTGTGTGTGTGTGTGTGTGTGTGTGTGTGTGTTAGTGAGCGAGTGAGAGAGAGAGAGAGAGCGAGGAAGGATGGGGGTAAATGGAAGGGGAGGGGGGAGGAGCATTGATTACAATCGGCTGGAATTGGCCTGTTGTGTTAGTTTTACTGTAAATGAATACGCTGTGTGTGCGACACAAGAAGAGTGCGTGAAATGTGGCTTAGTGGTGGACGCGCTGACCTGGGAGACAACAGTGCTCTAGGTTCGATTCTCCCTCTGGAGTTTTTCTTTTCTTTTTTTTTCTTTTTTTTTTTCTTTTTTTTTTCTTTGTTGTTTGTTTGGTTTGTTTGCTGGTTTGTTTCATCACCCTTTCCACTGGATCATAACTTTAAGTTTGAGAGCTAGTCTTTCGGACGAGACAGTGAACCCAATTTTGTTTTGTTTTGTTTTGTTTTTTTTGTTTTTTTTGTTGGATTTTTTTGCCCCGACCAACTCCTACTCAGAGTTGAGGTTGCTATGACTCAGCTGGGAAGACTTGGACCTCGCAGTCGATGCGTCTGTGGGAGCTTTGCTCAAATTTCTTGACCAACACTGCAGGTGTCTGTATCTCTTGGGCCTGGTTAATGTCGGGATGTATTATGAAAATAAGTGTAGAATGCAGCTGGGAAGAACAGTCAATGTTCACAGAGATAAATCTGTTTTGACAAAAAAAAGCTATTTCATACAGTACAATTTTTCTGTTGTGACGACAGAGTTATACTATACAGTTTAATCTTTCTGTTGTGATGATGAAATTGTACTATACGACAAAATGTTTCTGTTGTCACAATAAATTTACATTATACAACACAATCTTTGCGTTGTGAAAATAAAATTTACCGTTCAACACAATCTTTATAACATAATCTTTTAAAACCGTACTGTTCAATACAATGTTTCAGTTGTGTCGATAAAGTTATTCCACACGACGCAGTCTTTTTTTTGTGACCATAAAGTTACACCATACATCACAATTCTTTGAGATTTATGGTTGGGACTCTTCAAAAATACGAAGATGGATTTTTTTTAACAGTGAATACCCAAAGAGGTCTGCCCTGCTGCAAGCTAACCCAAGCATTAAATAGAGACTGACAGAGATTGCATCATTACCGAAAACAAGGCAAAATGCAATACGACACACAAAACAATGTGCCAAGTAAGTCTTGTTTCTCTGAATAATACGAAAGGGAAACATGGATTATTCTGCCACTGACGGCAGTTTTGTGCATTTTTATGTAATGTCAGGGGAGGACATATTTGTCGAAAAGTTTCTTGTGTATTTCGTATTGTTTATCAAACAAGAGCTGCTCTTGCACCATGTTTTTGCATGTTTATTTGTCTTTTGTCAATCCTTGCAGACAACATGTAAATAAGCTGGCGTGTCACATGTCTGCGAATTCCGACAATAGATGAGAATCAAACTGTGGCCAGTTCGCATCCTTCTGCTGATGAAATTGCACTGGCTTCCATTCCGCTAGAGAATAGACCGTGAAATAATCGCAGTCTGGCACAACTGATAGAATTACAGTATTTTGTGCATATGAGAGAGAGAGAGAGAGAGAGAGAGAGAGAGAGAGAGAGAGAGAGAGAGAGAGAGAGAGAGACAGAGAGAGAGAACAGAGAGAGACAGAGAGAGGTATGAGGTGGTGTGGTGTAATTTGGTATGGTGTCATATGTTTGTTGTATGGGCATCATGTTTGTCAGGTATTGTAACGACAAACAAAATTGGTGCAAGGAAGAAAACAACAAATCTTTTACCTTTCAGAGCGTATTACTATGTTTAATGCACGAGAGAAGAGTATACTGCTTGTATAACAGATTTCCTTGTTTATCCCTGGGCCCTGAGAAAAGCATGTATCCTGTTTGTATCAAAAACGATGTGGATTTCAAAGGAAAAGAAGCCGAATGAGAAACTAGATGATTTAAACTTCGTCTTTGAGTTTCATCTCTGTTTCGTTTGTTTATGGATACTGTTATCGCCATAATGGTTGATGCAAGAAGGTTTGTAGGTTCATAAGTATACAATTTCACGAAACAGTTTGCGATTTCTGGCCGAACGAGGATCAGAACACTGAACGCAATGTGGCAGAAGCATCTGAAAAGAGTTCAAGCTGGATCTTGTTGAGGAGGAACAAATTTCCCAACATAGGTCTCTCATAGCGGATGTGGATAAGATATCCGTCTAAAAAGGCAACGCCTTGAGACCCATCCAGAAGTTACTGGTTCGAATCCCGGCAGCTCCAGGGAAAATATTCTGACATCAGAAGGGCATCTAAGAGTCATAACCTGGATGCGTCCTGGCCCTTTAGTGTAAAGAGCATGAGGAGTTCAGGGCCGAAACGCTGGCCTGAGGGAGGGGTGTGTGCTCTTCTCTGAAAACCAAGTTCTGTTGAAACAACTTGCCTGGGGTATGGTAGCAGGTCCTTGAGGAAGAGGTGGATGAGGGCGCTTCGGTTTAAAACCTTCTTGGCTCAGAGGGACAAGTGGGAATGGGTGACAGTGGGCAGGGAGAAATGGGGAAGTGAGGAAGTGAGCACTGCCAAAAAGCTGAAAAGTGAATACTGCTAGAAGATGAAAAGTGTTCAGCAAGGATTGAGGGGGAAGGAAGGAGAGAGTTGGAAGGGATGAGGGGGGGGGGTATAGAAGGAGAGGCCCTCTCCTTCTATACCCCCCCCCCCCTCATCCCTTCCAACTCTCTCCTTCCTTCCCCCTCAATCCTTGCTGAACACTTTTCATCTTCTAGCAGTATTCACTTTTCAGCTTTTTGGCAGTGCTCACTTCCTCACTTCCCCATTTCTCCCTGCTCACTGTCACCCATTCCCACTTGTCCCTATGAGCCAAGAAGGTTTTAAACCGAAGCGCCCTCATCCACCTCTTCCTCAAGGACCTGCTACCATACCCCAGGCAAGTTGTTTCATTGATCCAGGTCCTGCAGTCAACCAACTATTCAAGTTCTGTTGAGTTCCGCTGGAGCTTCTTCCCACCCGTCTGTCTCTTTTTATGTGTAGAGATACTAGTAGAGATATGCCGGGCTCCGTGATCCATCATAATCTGTAAACTTCTTTATGATTTGTACGAAGAACCATTACCATTCACCAGTTGCTCTGTACCCCGCTGGGTGGGATGCGGGTTGGGGGTTCATACCTGTGCTGTGTACAGTTCCCTCCCTTGGCCGTTCATTTCATGGCTGTCACCGCTCTTAGCTGTGATTTGATAGTTTCGTTTGTTTTTGCAGAAGGTGTTGAAGCTGACATGTACAAGAGGTGTTGTGCTGGCACAACAAATAAACTACGCGAAAGGAAATCTTAAATGAGGCAGGGAACAGTAAACAGTAGATAACAAACACGTAGGGTAACTCTTGCTCTTATGGGTGATGTTACCTTTGTTCTATGTGCTCTGTGTTATCACATCTGCTAGGCGATTCGACGTCGGAAGCAGCATTCTTTTGGAGTTATGGGCATATACTTATTTCATCATGGGTGCAAGAGTTACCCTAAATGAACTACGCATTCATTATAACCCATATAGGGGTTGTTCTGGGTTTTTTTTTGGTTTGTTTGTTTGTTTTCCTCATTATGTTTCTTTAGGGAAATTGCCCACAGGTGAAGATTCTTTTTTTTCTGCTCTGTTTTTTTTTTCTCCTTGGTTGATTTTTTTTTTTTTTTTTTTTTTTACAATGAGCCACCATCATTTTCTACACCTCTGCATGTTTTACGTAATTTCACGTTTATGCAACGCGGCTTCAATATTTGATGGAACTATGAGTGATCTCAACTTTTGACAGAAAACTGCCTGAAGCATGTGATGTCATTTCCTTTTATGTCATGTCCTGACATTCAGTGGTTGTGATGTTTCCAAATAAGAAAGATCTCGTCTGCATTTTATTTTTCTTTGATAATGAAGGAGGATTGAGAGGGGCTGTGAAATTTGGAATTTCTGATGTTGTAATGGTGTTTCAACTGCTGGTTTATGGATCCCATTGGTACTCAGAACGTTGGATCACTTTTTGGTTATATGCATATTTCAATGGCAGATTTTTTTTTTAAACAGTGAATGCATTCTTTACATCCAAACGTTGGATCACTTTTTGGTTATATGCATATTTCAATGGTTGATTTTTTTTTCAACCATGAATGCATTCTTTACATCCAACTGCTCCATTATTTTCTTAATTAGCTTTGCAACAAATAGGGCTACAATTCTGCTTAACCCACAGCATATGTGTGCGGGTGTCTGTCTGTCTGTCTGTCTGTCTGTGAGTGAAAAATAACGTAAAACTGTTTCTCATCAGTCACCTCATCAGGATGACTCGTCAAACGCTGTTGTTGTTGACGTTCATTGACGTTTGCTTCATCGGATGTGTCTCTGATATTTCAACGGGTCTCCAGTCCATGTGGATGATGGAAATCCCACCGTTATCACATAGCAGACTCCTTCCAGGGCCGGATCAGTTTCCGAAGGAGGGGGGGGGGGGCGTTGATGTCTCCTCTCTTTAAATCATGTCGTAAGAGGGGAGGGGAAGTGGAGGGGGCGGAGGGGGGGGGGGGCTTTGTCGTGTCATAACATTTTATACAGAGGGGCTTGGGGAGGATCGCTGTCCTATCCCAACGTTTTGTAAAAGCAGTGGGGGGGGGGGGGGGGGGGGGGGGGAGGGAATGGGAAAAGCACTCCAAGAATTTGGTAGGATCATTTTTTTAAGGGGGGGGGGGGGGGGGGCAGGGTTCTACTCTTTTTAATTTTTGCAGGGGAAGGCGGGATGGGGTGAGGAAGGTACAGTTGTACCCTTCAAGATGTTACTTAGGAAGCTGCATGTCAATCCTTTTACGAACAGAAGGGTGACAGCAGCTGAGATGAATTTGCTGCAGTTATTAAGATTAATAGGGGATGTACTGAAATGAATTTGCTGCAGTTATTATTAAGATTGATAGGGGATGTACTGAAATGAATTTGCTGCAGTTATTATTAAGATTGATAGGGGATGTACTGAGATGAATTTGCTGCAGTTATTATTAAGATTAATAGGGGATGTACTGAGATGAATTTGCTGCAGTTATTATTAAGATTAATAGGGGATGTATTGAAATGAATTTGCTGCAGTTGTTATCAAGGTTAATAGGGGATGTATTGACATGAATTTGCTGCAGTTATTAGCAAGATTAATAGGGGATGTACTGAGATGAATTTCCTGCAGTTATTATCAAGATTAATAGGGGATGTACTGAAATGAATTTGCTGCAGTTATTTAGATTAAATGGGGATGTATTGAAATGCATTTGCTGCAGTTATTATCAAGAATAATAGGGGATGTACTGAGATGAATTTGCTGCAGTCATTATCAAGATTAATAGGGGATGTACTAAAATGAATTTGCTGCAGTTATTATCAAGATTAATAGGGGATGTACTGAGATTAATTTGCTGCAGTTATTAAGATTAACAGGGGATGTACTGAGATGAATTTGCTGCAGTTATTAAGATTATTAGGGGATGTACTGAGATGAATTTGCTGCAGTCATTAAGATTGATAGGGGATGTACTGAGATGAATTTGCTGCAGTTATCATTAAGATTGATAGGGATGTATTGAAATGAATTTGCTGCAGTTATCATTAAGATTGATAGGGATGTATTGAAATGAATTTGCTGCAGTTATCATTAAGATTAATAGGGGATGTACTGAGATGAATTTGCTGCAGTTATTATCAAGATTAATAGGGGATGTACCGAGATGAATTTGCTGCAGTTATTATCAAGATTAATAGGGGATGCATTGTCATATGGTCGATATTATGACGAGAAGGGCACTAGCGGGGAGGGTGCTGACGGATCTCCTCCAAGATCCAGTGGATCCTGGAACTACCCTTGGATCTCGATTTCCATCACGAATCTACACCTTAAAGGAATAAGTTCCTCTTTGGGCCGCTCTCCATCTCACCATCAGGCTTTGTCAAAATCGGTTCTATTGGGGGGGGGGGGGGGGGGGGGGGGGTCACAATCTTCCTGAACGGATCTCCTGGATCCGCCCTCGGATTTGGATCTGCACCAAATTTGATGGCTTCTTCCTTAACCCACATTCCATCTTTTCGCCAAGTTTCGTTAAAATCGTGGGTAAGGGGAGCAGTGTGTGTGTGTTGGGGGGGGGGGGGAAGAAATGCGAGTAGAGGGAGGAGGAAGGGAGTGGAGAGTGAGAGAGAGAAGACGAGGCATTCAAAGAACAATCATTGTATGGTCAAAACGTATTTTCGGTTTTTGAATGAAGATCTATATATTTTTTTTTTAATAATTTTTTTGAACTTCTCATGTCTGCCATTAGAAGGGCATTCGGGTGAACTTCAGTCAAACTCCAGCTCAGATTCCGTCCAAACAACCCAACTTCCTCACCCCCACTCGCAACCGCCACCCCTCCCTCCCCTTCCCGCTTCTCGTTCCCCCTTCCTCCTTAGGAGGAATATCATTTAGGGCTGTACTCCGCCTCTGGGTGAACTCTTACAAACCCATATCTAGTTGTGGGAAACATTGGGTCGTAGCGATTCCATTCCCCATGTGATCTGTTGACAGCATTGGTCATTACCGCATTACGCCGCTCGATCTTGTAACTTGATGTGACTTATCTTTGAAGAATGTGAATGTGCCGTGGGTGTGATTCTATCTTGCATTTATCAATATGCAATTTAGCTGAAACTATAATGAAGTGGGTGTTGACTATTTTTTATTTTTCAGATGTATTAACTCTATGAAATGTGTTTGATGGAGAATATTTTTGTCATTAAAGCAGCGCTATCAGTTTTGCTGTGGTGTTCTTGGTTCGTTTGTTGATGATCTCTATTTTTTTTTAATGGCCTCCCTTGTCTGAATTCTTCCCACCTGTCCAAACACCATCTTCTCCTCTCCCCCTCCCATCCCCCTTTGCTACCCCCCTCTCTCCTGATCTCCCCCTTCCCCTCACCACTCTCTCTCTCTCTCTCTCTCTCTCTCTCTCTCTCTCTCTCTCTTCACACACACAGGAGTCCATCGTCAGCCGTCGAGCAGAGCGGACGTGTTTTGCAGAGCTCTCCTGAATTGTGAACACTTCTTACTGTAGCTATGACAGTCAGTCTTCAGGCCTATCGTTGTGCAGTCGGCCAGTTCTCATGCATTTTTCCGACTTTGTTATTGAAGAAATGGCTAAAAAAGAAAAGGAAATTTCGTGAATATACAGAAGATGTTTGCAGTGGTTTGGACATTGCCGTGTTTTGCATCTGGCTGTTGATGTCAACGTTGATTTTCTTCAGCGCCCCTTTCTGCATCTACACGATAGTCTGTGTACATGGACTTGATGGCAACGCAGGATACTGTGAGTGCGACATTTTGCCCTTGATCCTCCCTGCAAATGATATCGGATCAACACCCCATGGTCAATCATCCTCTACTATGACATCACCACAAACTTTACTCCTTTCTTCTTACCTCTCGCCCAACTTAAAGCTGCTTTTGATGCTATGCGGTGATATTGAATCCAATCCCGGTCCAACAGTAGAAGATTCTGTCAAACGTCTTGAAGCAAAAGTGGATCAACAGGCTTCACGTATTGAGGTGAAACTAAACAAATTGATTGATTCTATGGATGTCATGCACACACATAGCAAAGAACTTGATAAAAAATTCCAGTCACTGGAAACTTCTGTAGAAAAGAACTGCAATGAAATTAAGAAGAAAGTGTCGTCTCTGGAGGGAGCCATCAGAGAAAATAATGAAAGATTAGAAAGACTTGAAGTGGACCAAGAAGATCTTGCATCAAGAGTCTCGAGGTTGGAGGCGGAGATTGAGAGACAGGAACGCTATTCAAGACGATCAAACTTGCTGTTTTATGGACTGAAAGAAGAGGTAGGCGAATCTTTCGTTAACTGCGCTTCAAAAATAGTGAACATCCTTCAACGCTACTTTCCCCATAAGCAATGGTCAGACACAGACATTGAGCGAGCTCATCGCTTGGGTTCGTCAGTTCTCCAAAACGGCCGCCCTCGCCCGATAATTGTCAAGTTCCTGAGGTGGGGTGATGCAATGATTGTCATGAGGGACAAGGACAGTAAAGCCAGACTACGGATGAATGATGGGATCCGTGTCGTCACAGACCTGACCAGACAGCAGAGGGACACTATAGCGCATCACAGACAACAGGGAAAGAACGCCTTCTACGCCAAGGGTAAATTAATAGTGCAGGATTTCCGCCTGCCTCCTACCCAAGAAAAGGTGTCCAATGAAGATTCCCGTCGGTCTCCTCCACTTGCTCTGTACTCAGAGAAAGCAGCAAGCAGGCAGGAAAACCATCAGAGCACCATGACACCTTCATGTGAGCAGACCAGTCCAGAAGCAGGTGGTAGCAGGTACCTGGAAGCAGAGGGTCCTTACACAGATGCAACTGAAGACGATGAACAGCCCGAGTCCCCCCGTCTAGCCCTGCCCAGTGTATCTACGCCCAGCCAGCCCAGAGCCTCAGCTACACCCGGGGCTTTGGACGAGGGTCTCCTCGTCATGGTTCTGAACCTACCTGTGGGGAAAAGGGTGAGGGTAAAGTGATGGGAACAATGTCGGGTGGGAGGGTGCGGGAAGGAAATGGAGGGAGGGGAAGAGGTAGAGAGAACAACAACAGCATGAACTCTTCTCAAAGTTCACCCATAATGACAAGGACACGCACTGCGTCACAACAGAGCACCCTGCCTCGAGGTTGGAATGTGAGCAGATCAAAGACTATGCAAAATAATAGGAATAAGGACCAGAATGTCATGAACAGTGCCGATGACAAATGACGGGCAGGCCATGGCCCAGATAATAACGGTAACTGTGCTGAGAAGGGAGGTAATGATGCAAATTGTAGTACTAATTTTGCTATTAACCAGTTTGGTTGTGTGGATAAATGTGTGAATGATCACTTTTTGTCGTTTATCACTTATAATGTTGAAGGTTTGTTAACAACAGCAAATGAGATAGATTTTTCTTCGTTTATGAGTAAATATGATTTTGTTTTTTTAGTGGAAACTTTCATTGAATCAATTTCTGGCACGTTTGTTCAATCACATATTCCTTTCGTATCCCCTGGTGTCAAAGTGTCGGACAGTATCCATGGTCGCCTTTCCGGTGGAGTTATAATGTTTGTTCGTAAAGAACTAGGTCAGTACATAGAACAAATTCATGTAGAATATGACAATGTAGTTGTGTTAAGACTATCTAAGAGACTTCTTGGAACTGCTAGCGATTGTGTTTTACTAGGAATGTATGTACCTCCAGAAAACTCACCTTATTATGAAGAAACTGACATATATAATGGTAATCTGCTGCTTGAGGCACTTCTACTAGAATTAATTAGAGATTATGGAGATATGCCAATTATCTTATGTGGCGATTTTAATTCTAGAACTGGTTCCATGAACACTAGCATTGCTGACCCGGTCGATGAAATATACGAAATGGGTATTGACCACGATGATTATCAATTTGACAATGAAACCAACAGATATTCCAATGACCAAGCTTTTAACGATTTTGGGAAACTGCTTATAAATGTGTGCCAAGAATTTCAGTTAATAATACTGAATGGTATGGAATCGTTACATTTTCCAGGGGGTTATACATACATATCACATACAGGTTGCAGTGTTGTTGACTATTTTATTGTTTCCCGTTGTTTACTGTCAAAATGCAAAAAAATGAATATTTTGCCAATGACTGAATCAAAACATTTGCCTGTAGACCTCTACATGAATACTTCTTGTGGTGTTGCTTCCAGTAAAGTTGAATCAAAGTCCTTTTCAATAAGAAAATATAAATGGGATGAAGAGAAAAAGATAGAGTTTATAAATAGAATGAAATCAAATCATGTTAAAGATTTATTAGATATAGCAGCATCATTGATTGATGTTGACATTAATGGAGCACTTAATAAGTTTAATGAATGTTTCAATTATGCGGGTGAGTGTATGGAAAGATTAATCGTAATTAGAGGTGAAAAGCAGCAAGCATGGTTCGATCAGGAATGTCGACAGCAAAGGAAATCGCTTAGACAAGATTTAAGGAAGATTTGTAACGCACGTTTGAGTAAAGATGATAATAGTATTTGCACGCAGCCAAGAAAAGATCTTGACAACGACAGGACTAAGTATTCACAAAAAAGAAGAGAATACAAGGAACTCCTAAGACACAAGAAAAAAGCACACAAAGAACAAATCATTGCTAATCTGCAAAACAATATAAAAGACCCAAAGAGATTTTGGGATACTGTCAGATCTGTTCGACCAAGGTCTAATGGTCAAAACTCAATTAGTACAGAAGAATGGTACAACCACTTCAAAGGAGTTTTTAATGATCCTGTCACTGATTCTGTCGATGACAACGAATTTGATGATGTACATGTACCCATTGATAGAAATTGTGATGAGCTAAATAGACACATCTGTACAGAAGAGGTCAAGGTCGCGATCAACGCTCTAAAGAGTAACAAGGCAGCAGGGCCTGATGGTATAATAGGTGAATTTTTTAAGAACAGTTCAGAACAAATAATTCCATTTTTTGTTAAATTATTTAATTTTCTTTTTGATAATAGTCTCTTTCCTGATGAATGGTGTTTGTCGATCATACAGCCATTGCATAAAAAGGGAGATTTGAGTAACACTGATAACTATAGAGGCATATCACTGTTAAATATTGCTAGTAAACTCTATAGTTTTATTTTAAATAAACGAATTACAAAATGGATTGAGGATAATGATATCATTGGGGAAGAACAAGCAGGATTCAGGGAAAATCATAGCACATTCGATCACATATTTACACTTTATTCTTTGATTCAAAAACAGTTAGTAAGGCACAGAAAATTGTATGTTGCTTTTATTGATTTTCGCAAGGCCTTCGATTCGGTCAGTAGGGACAAACTGTGGACTATATTGTATAAGAACGGTTTCCATGGGAAGATTCTTTATGCTGTAAAAACGTATGTACAATGTCGTTAAAGCCAAAGTTCGTGCTGGGGGAGATATGACGGACACTTTTCTGTGTCCTAGAGGCTTAAAGCAAGGGGAGGTCTGCTCCCCTGTTCTTTTCTCACTCTTGATTAATGAGTTGACAAAGGACATTCTGAGATGTGGTAGGCATGGCGTTCAGTTATCTCCTGATCTTATTGAGTTGTTCATACTTTTATTTGCTGATGATGTCGTTTTGTTTTCTGATAGTGTTATAGGTCTTCAGAATCAGTTGAACGTGTTATTAAAAACAGCAAACCGACTGGATCTTATTGTCAACTTGGATAAATCAAATGTAGTTGTCTTTAGAAATGGTGGTTATCTGTCTTCATCTGAAAAGTGGTCTTTTGGAAACCAAGCATTACAAATTGTTAATATGTATAAATACCTTGGAATTTACCTTTCTACTAGACTTTCTTTTTCACATACTCTCAAAGACCTAGCAGTTAGAGCAAGAAAGGGTGTAGCAGCAATTATTAGAGTATTATGGTCTGTAGGTGAACATTCACCTGAAATATTTTATAAACTGTTTGACTCCCAAATACAGCCAATACTTACATATGGATCTGAAATTTGGGGATTAACTACTGATCAAGAACACATTGAAAAGGTTCATCTGTCGGCATTAAAACGTTTTATTGGTTTTAGTCCTAAATCACCTAGACAATTAATTTATGGAGAAACAGGTAGGTATCCTATATTTGTAAATACGTATATTAGATGCATAAAATTTTGGCTTAGATTAGTTAACTTGGATCAATATAGATACTCTAGAAAAGGTTATGAGATGTTATTATACTTACAATCGCAAAATTATGTCACTTGGGCGTGTAGAGTCAGAAATATTTTATACAGATATGGTTTTGGGATTGTGTGGGAAGCCCAGGGTGTGGGAAATGTTAATTTTTTATTTCAGAATTCAAACAAAGGCTTATTGATTCGTTTAGTCAGGAATGGCATGCTGCACTGGAAAACCATGATTTCTTCCAAATTTATTTGAGTCTTAATGATACTATATCTTGCAAAATGTATTTACGTCAAATCAATAATTTTCGTTTGCGAAGATGTCTCGCTAAATTCAGGATTGGTATGTCCCCCCTTAAACATAGTTATCTACAATTCAGAACGAATGTACAAAGTAATGAAAGGGATTGTCCTTTTTGTTCTAACATCATTGAAAATGAAACTCACTTTTTATTTGTATGCCCAAAATACAAGGAACTTAGAGACGAATTCATTCCTGCTAAGTATTCTAAAAATCCATCCCTATCCAAACTTACTTTACTGCTTGCATGTGAAAATCCTGTAACAATTAATAAGTTGTCTATGTATATATGTAAGTCACTTAGTTTACGAAAACAATGTACAGTTGATATGCGTATGAATGCATGATGAATGCTCTGACTATTTAGTACCTCCATTGTATGGGCCAGAGGCCTAACAATTAAAACATTTTGACTTTGACTTTGACTTTGACTTCTTCACACACACACACACACACACACACACACACACACACACACACACACACACACACTCACACATATACATACGCTCTCTCTTTCTCTCTCTCTCTCTCTCTCACACCACACACACACACACACACACACACACACACACACACACATACATACATACATATATATATATGTATGTGTGTATGTGTATATATATATATAGATATATATATATATAGATAGATAGATAGATAGATAGATAGTAGAAAGAAACTCGTGGAGAGCGTGGCAGCAGAGAGTCCTCAGAAGAGAAGCCCCCTTCAAGCAAGTGTTTCGGCCCTTATCTCCTGACACTCTAGGGGGGTTGGGCCACACCGGTTCATGACTTCGGATGTCCCTCTGCTGCCCCTTTTTTTCCCATCTTGGGACGAGCCATGGCTGGGATTCGAACCCATGACCCTCTGGACATGCTCATTTTCCACTTAATGACTCGCGCTTTAACCACTGAGCCACAGGGACACCTGATATTTGTAGGGAAATTAAGCCTTATGAAGTTTACTTTTGTTCCTCCTTGACCAGATCCAGCTTGAAACACTCTCTCTGCCGCTTCTGCCATTGCTTTCAGGGCTCTGGTTTTTTCCTTCCCTGCAACTGAGAGCTGTTTCATGAGGCTGTATGCAGACGTTCCTACAAACCCCCTAGCTCCAATTTCTGCAGTGAGGATTTTGACCTGATAGCCTTCTCTCCTCAGGCTGTTTGCCAGATCAGCATACTTTTCAGTCTTGTAGATTTGAGCTGCCTCCATTCTGTTCTCATATGGCACCGTGAGCTCGATCTTGATCAGCTGCTTGGTTGACTTAGAGTGGACTACTATGTCTGGTCTCATGCCACTCTTGCTGATGATCTCTGGGTGACTCTTCCATTCTGGGAGGTCTGCAGTGCACTCCCAGTCATCTGCCCCGTCCAGCAGACTCTGCCTGCATGTTTCGAGTGGCACTGTTGTTCTTGGCCATGATTTGCTGCCTCCTGCCGTGAAGAATGTTGCGGGTGCTTTTGGAGTCCTGATTTTCCCTTTTGTGGTGTTGGTACTAGCCCAGACTACTTGTACAATCTCTTTGAGCACTTGGTTGTGCCTCCATGTGTACCTTCCTTGAGCCAGGGCTACTTTACATGAGCTTAGAACATGCTCCACTGTTTGTTTTTCATGGCAGAGGGGGCATGCAGGATCGTCTGTTTTCCCCCACTTCACCAGGTTTGCATTTGAGGGCAGAAGGTCATATGCAGATCTGAGAATGAAGCTGATCCTGAGAGGGGCCATGTGCCAAATGTCATTCCAAGTGAGACTTCTTTGGAGTGCATTCTCCCACGTTGTCCATTGCCCTTGCTGGCTCTGCTGGACTGCTTTTTGGAGTCTTTTTTGGTCTTCTTCTTTTCTCATCTCCTGAATCATCATGTCTCTTTTGGCTTTTCCTTTGGCCTTTGACCACCATTCAGTTTTGGTCACCCCCAGTCCTTGTCTGTTGGTCTGTGTGTGTCCTGTTATTTCTCTGATCTTGAGACTTTCTTTTGCAGAATCCATCGCCTCTTGAACTTTCCATTTTCTGCCTGTCTTCAGCTGGGGCTTGACTGCTTCTACCACCTTGTCTCCTGAGTCCTCCAGCATGCTTTGAAGTCTGATCTTCCCTGCTTTGTATTCCTCCAGGATGGATTTCAGTGGTAGTTTCAGCTTTGCTTGGCGACAGTACAGCGCTATGTCAGTCAGACAGGGTGGGACACCAAGCCATTTCCTTGTGAACTTGTTGATTTTGGCTTCCATTGCCTCCACTGTGCTGGTGCAGATATCGTATATCATCAGAGGCCATAGGAGCTTTGGTATCAGCATGAACTGCAGACACCAAACCTTGTATTTGCCAGGGAGCCCACACTGGTCAATGGTCTCCAAGCCTTCCTCCGTCATCTGCTTGGTTTCTTTTGCTCTTTGTGTGTCTTTCAGCGTATCATCATACCATCTTCCAAGGCTCTTGACTGGTTCTTCTGTGACTGTTGGAATGGCCTGGTTGGCAACACTGAAGACCACAGATCCGGCCACTTTTCCTTTCCTCAGTGAGAGACTCCGTGATTTCTTTGGCTTGAACTTCATTCTGGATGAGGCAACTATGTCGTCCAGCCTCTCCAGCACATGACGTGTCTCGTCTTCTCCGGATGAAATCACTGTAGTGTCATCCATGAAGGCCTTGAGAGGAGGCATCTTGTATCCATCGCCAAGGTCTGTTTGTCTCGCGTTGTTTGTTGCTGCTTTCAAGATGAGTTCTATTGCCAGCACGAACAGTATTGGGGAAATTGCACAGCCCATTGCAATACCCACTTCCAAGTTGATCCAGTCTGTTGTGTACTCCTTGGTAGACAACCGCATTGAGAAGCCATTGAAGTACTTCTTGAGCATGTCGCGGATGTTCTTTGGCACATGGTACATCTCAAGAGCCAACTGTATCATCTCATGGGGCACAGATCCATATGCGTTTGCCAGATCAAGCCACACTACGTCCAGGTCTCTCTTTTCTGTTTTTGCTTTTTGGATTGCGTCCCAGATCATTGTGGCGTGTTCTACACAGCCAGCCACGCCTGGGATGCCACCTTTCTGGACCGACACATCGAAGTACTTGATAGATATATATAGATATATATATATATATATATAAGATATAGATATATAGATATATATATATATATATATATATATATATATATAATGGAATCAAAGGAAGACTCATATCTAAGAGAAGCGTACGAAGATCTTGACCCATCATCTTCATGGAAATCTTCTGTAAAGATGATCTTAAGTAATATTGGAATGACACATGTATGGAATAACCAAAGTACACTTAACCCTCAAAGATTGCGTTATGCAACAGAGAGAAAGTTACAAAGTGAATATATACACTTTTGGGAAAAAGAAAAAGAAAGAGCACCAAGGTTAAAATTTTGTAATGACATCAGTAATGAATATAGGCTTGAACCGCACCTCATCCAATGCACAAATAAACATTACAGGAAAGAACTTTAT
>CM065714.1:8545389-8547889 GCA_033310375.1 Conus canariensis | reverse complement strand
TTGTAGATCAGACCGTCATCTGCTAGTGTCAACACTCGAACAACACACACACACACACACACACACACACACACACACACACACACACACACACACTTATTCACTCACTCACTCACTCACTTACTCACACTCACCCTGACACACACACACACACACAAACACACACACACACACACACTAAAGCACACACACAAGCAAGCAAGCAAGCAAGCGCGCACACACACACACACACACACACACACACACACACACACACACACACACACACACACACACACACACACACACACACACACACACACACACACACACACACATACATACACATATGCGCGCGCGCGTTTTCTACAACGCATTACAGAAAGCAAATCTACTACTTTCTATCCGCCCAGACAATATGAACTCGTTCAATAGACCTGATCAATCTTACTGCAAACGACTGTTGGCAAAGCAAGGATTACTGACGTGTTATTTCAACCTGCATTCTTCTCCTAGGAACTTAATCCAGCAATTAAATGAATGCACACACACACACACACACACACACACACACACACACACACACACACACACACACACACATACACACGCGCGCGCGCGCGGAGAGAGACAAGAGTTACGGAGTGTGGAGAATGATAAATCAATACATGAAAAAGAGAATATTATTGAAGGATCTCGTTTCGGTTTCCGTTTCTTTCAAAGCTTCCAAGAAAAGTGGTGAACCCATTTAGTTTGTGCAGTGCGGCGGTGTTTCTACTATCTGCCCTTTCCCATCAAACATAGGGTCGTATCGGTTACATGGGGGTGGGGGTGGGGGGGTGCTTCTTAAGGAGAGGAGGAGAGGGGGGGGGGGTTGTCTCATCTACAAATATGTTGTAAATGTCAGGGCATGGAGAGGGTACTTTCTTCTCTCCTAAAATGTTGTAAAAGCGTGTGTGTGTGTGTGTGTGTGTGTGTGTGTGTGTGTGTGTGTGTGTGTGTGTGTGTGTGTGAGCGTGCGTGCGTGCGTGCGTGTTTGTATGTATGTGTGTATGTGCGTGCGCACGTGCGTGCGTGTTTGTGTGTAAGTGTGTGTGTGTGTGTGTGTGTGTGTGTGTGTGTGTGTGTGTGTGTGTGTGTGTGGTGAGGATGGGGGGAGAGGAGGAGAGGGGGAACTCTCTTTTCCCACTATGTTGAAAAAAGCACTCTCCTCTCCTACACACATACACACACACACGCGTGCACGCGCGCACGCACACACACACACACACACACACACACACACACTCACACGCACGCACGCACGCGCACACACACGCACACAGAACACACACACGCGCGCGTACACACACACACACACACACACACACACACACCACACACACACACACACACACGCATGCACGCGCGCGCGCGCGCGTGCAGAAGTGGTGGAGACGAAGGACGCACTTACACACACCCATTCAGAGACAGACAGACAGACAGAGTCCAGACACTACAGAAAGAAAACGTTTTGGTTTCGGTTTCTTTCAGCATTTCAGAGAAGTGTGGAAAATACACTGACCTGGATACAGCAGAACCGGTGCTCTCTCTCTCTCTCTCTCTCTCTCTCTCTCTCTCTGTTTGTGTATTGTGTTTCTGTGCATGTGTGCATGCATGAATGTATATGTGTATGTGCGTGCATGTCTGTGTGTGTATGTGTGTGTGTGTGTGTGTGTGAAAGAGAGGAGAGAGAGAGAGAGAGAGAGATGAGGGAGGGAGAGAGTGTGGAAGGGGAAGAGTCTAGACTCTACAGAGAGAACGCTCGTTTCGCTTTCGGCTTCTTTCAGCTTTTCAGAGAACTGTGGAATACACTGACCTGGATAAAACAAAGGGCGGTCTCTTCACAGCCGGTATATAGTATGACGTTCATCCCTACTCCCTTATCCCGTGTGTGTGTGTGTGTGTGTGTGTGTGTGTGTGTGTGTGTGTGTGTAAGTGCGCGCGCGCGCGCACGTGTGTGTGTGTGTGTGTGTGTGTGTGTGTGTGTGAGAGAGAGAGAGAGAGAGAGAGAGAGAGAGACAGACAGACAGACAGACAGACAGACAGACAGAGAGCAGTGAATTTTGACGGTAATGAGCAGTGTCTCGCGATTTCATAGATATTACGATCATTAGAAAATTAAGCTGGCGGTAACACTAACCTTGATCAGTGATGTACAGTACATTACGATGTGCCCACAGAAGATGACAGCAGATTGATCTGATGTTTCTGTCGTCTGTTTGACAAGCTGCCGTCCTGAACACACACACACACACACACACACACACACACACACACACACACACACACACACACACACACACACACACACACAGGCGTGCAGACACAAACGTACGCACGCACGGACGGGGTAAGGGGGCAGGGATGAATGCTATGCTATACACCAGTTGTGAATAGAAATATGCGCTCATAAATGAACAAGTGGAAGATTTTTTTTTAACTACTGCATTTCATAGAAAAAAAATGTTTTCCTAAATTT
>CM065714.1:8522889-8540389 GCA_033310375.1 Conus canariensis | reverse complement strand
GTGTGTGTGTGATGTGTGTTATGTTGTGTTGTGTTGTGTATGAGTAACCGCCCAAAAAACACCCTGTGGCAAGAGCAATGAACTAAACTGGAAAACAACAACAACAACAATAACAACAGCAACAAAACAAACCAAGCAACCGTGTTTCAGTGCGTTCGGCTGAAACTCCCTCCCTGTCCCTCCCCACTACGTCTGACTCCCTCCCCCCTCCCCCCCCCCCCCCCCCCCGCCCTGTCATTCACATCTCTTCTCACACTACAAATTCCACATCTACTTTGCACCCAACTTGAGGAAATAAGTGATTGCTCGTTCTTCGTGTTCATTGTCTTGAACGTTGTCTGTCCAGTCTGAACAAGACCAAACAGGTCGAAACGAGTTGTGTTTTGTCATGTACTTTGTTTGTCTCTTTCTTTCGGTTGGATAGTATTTTTTTTTCTTTTTAAGTTTGTTTCAGTTTCGGTTTGCAGTCACCTCACTTTCAAACTCATACAACAGGTTGGTGCTACCGGCCCGTCCAGCCAATCGCAAAGAAGCTTACAGAATTCGTCCAATCACGAGCCCGTGATAGGTATGACAGTCTTTATGAAATAAAACAAGGAAGACAACTGTGAAAGGCTCACATGAAGTTGAAGCAATCTTACTTTGTATTTTAACCTCTTTCCGTTTAAATCCTTTTCAGTTTCAAGATGAAAGTTAACGATTGTCGCAGAAAAGGAACAGAGTCAAAAATAGTGACAGGAAATTGTTTCTGTTCATCTGTTCTGTCTAAGTTTGAGTTTCTTCAATGTTACGGAGACTGCTCCAGTCTTGCAAACAAACAAACAAACAAGAAATAAACACTGATTTGTGTTTGTTGATTTCTCCACTTGTTGTTGCTGTGTTCATGTGTCAAGTACAGGGCTTACGGGCGAGTTTGGATTTTTTTTTTTCGGGGATGTCTCCTTGTTTGTTCTGTGTGCTCAGTGTTGGCATCTCTGCTAGGCGATTTGGTGCTGTATGCATCATCCGTTTAGAGTTGTGGTCGAGTAAGTCTTTCATCATGGAAGCAAGAGTTACCCTACTTGTTCGTTGTTGTTTACTGTTCCCTGTCTCCTTTACGATTTCTTTTCAGACCAATCAAATCGAGGCTACCTGTACTTTTGTCTGTTTTTCTGTGCGCTCTGTTTGACCATATTCAAGATTAACACACACAAAAGGCAGTACCAGTCTTGAATAAATGTTGATTTGTGTTTGCCCATTTCTCCAGTCGTTGCTGCTCTGTATATGTGTCAGCCAGTGTATATGGGCAAGCTTGAAACATTTTTGTTTGTTTGTTTGGGGGTGGGTTTTTTTCCGTTCTTAGGGGATGTCTCTTCGTTTGTTGTGTGTGCTCTGTGTTGGCACTTCTACCATGTGATTCGGTGTCGTAAGCAGCATTGATTTGGAGTTGTGAGCGGGTACATTATTTCATCATAGAAGCAACATTGACCCTACATGTTCATTAACAAGAAATCAGTAAGTCTCAGTCAATGTTCAGCCATGACTGTTGTCTCCATGACCACCCCTAACACCCTCACCCCCCCCCCCACACACACACACCAAAAAGAAAAAAGAAAAAGAAAGAAAGAAATGGTGAAGCCGCCTAACTGGCAGAAGTCTATCTCTCCACACTCAGAAAGAAGGAGAACAAGAGGTAACTACAGTCTGAGAGAGAGAGAGAGAGAGAGAGAGAGAGAGAGAGAGAGAGACAGACAGACAGACAGACAGACAGACAGACAGACAGAGACAGAGAGAGAGGACAGAGAGAGGGACAGACAGACAGAGACAGAGACACACACACACACACACACACACACACACACACACACACACACACACACACACACACACAGAGACAGGGACACAGAGAGAGAAACAGGCAGAGAGACAGAGAGAGAGACAGACAGTAAGAGAGATACAAAGAGACAGACAGACAGAGAGAAAGAGAGAGGGGGGGGGGTGGACGGGGAGAGGGGGCAGGGGGGGGGGGAGACTGGGGGAGGAGAGACCGCACGTGACACAGTCTTCATCATTATGACATCAGACTTTTTACCCAGCGCTTTTACTTCCCTGCTGGCAAACAGCCCCACTGTTCACATAACACGTCAGGAACTAATTGCAGAACTAGGTGGAAAAATCACCAGCAACAAGGAAACCGAAAATGACTGTGTGTGTGTGTGTGTGTGTGTGTGTGTGTGTGTGTGTGTGTGTGTGTGTGTGGTGTGTGTGTGTGTGTGTGTGTGTGTGTGTGTGTGTGTGTGTGTGTGTGTGTGTGCGTGTGCGTGCATGTGTTCGTGCGTGCGTGCGTGTGTGTGTGTGTGTGTGTGTGTGTGTGTGTGTGTGTGTGTGTATGTTTGTGTGCGTGCATGTGTGCGTGCGTGCGTGCGTGGTGTGTGTGTGTGTGTGTGTGTGTGTGTGTGTGTGTGTGTGTGTGGCGCGCGCGCGCGCGCGCGCGCCTGTGTTTGTGTATGTGTATTGTTCGTGTGTGTTTGCGAGTGTGCGCACGCGTGCGTGTGTGTGTACGTGTGTGTGTGTGTGTGTGTGTGTGTGTGTGTGTGTGTGTGTGTGTGTGTGTGTGTGTGTGCGTCTGTCTGTCTGTCTGTCTGCCTGTCTGTCTACAGTCAAACCTCAATGACGTTCTCCGAATGATAGGGAGAGGCACTGACATTCTAGCTCTCTGCAGTTACAGATTGACTGACTGATTGCTCTTTAACGCACAAGGATGAAGATGTTAGGCCAAAGCGTTGTCTTACAAATTGCCCTTGTCACGTACACATCATTTGACTCTGTGTGTGTGTGTGTGTGTGTGTGTGTGTGTGTGTGTGTGTGTGTGTGTGCGTGCGTGCGTGCGTGCGTGTGTGTGTGTGTGTCTTTCACACGGACAATTCAACACGACAACAGCAGGTAATTCTTCATATCGACAAGTAGACTTAACATGAACTTGGCAATGTGGACAAAGCGGACGAACACAAACGAACTGGAGAGAGAGAGAGAGAGAGAGAGAGAGAGAGAGAGAGGAGAGAGAGAGAGAGAGAGAGAGAGAGAGAGAAGACAAAATTCTTTATTTACGAGGATAATAGGTAAGCACTGATGTGAGAGACAGACAGACAGACAGACAGGCAGACAGACTGACAGACAGTGGTTAGGTGAAGGAGAGAGAGACGGTGGGGGCGGAGAGGTGAATAAAGTGGGTGTTCAGACGGGGTACTCAAATGACAGCTGCTAAAGCTATGTATGAACGCGGGTTTGTCACAGAGGCACGTGCTGTTTGTGTAGATTTTGTTTAACTTTGTTTTTAGTAGACTCGTATTTTATAAACCAGTTTAAACTGAATTCCAGTATGTGGTCCAGAGTTGGGCAGGTCTGTAGTGATCAAGGCGTGGTTAGAACTGAAGGAATTTCTGCAAATCATTACTTCTGGTCGATCTTGTTCAAACAAAAAGGGGGAGAGGAAGGGGGGGGGGGGGAGGGGCGGAGCATGAACTTCATCGCTCTAGCATGGTATTTGTCGGATTTTAAAACATGAGTAACGTTTTGTTGAATTCAAGATGTTTATTCAGAAGAAGTATGTTTAGTATGGTTAGTGCTGTTGTCAGAAATTAAGCTTGAAGGAGAAGTAGTTGCAAAGTGAGACGACTGCAGGCGGAAATCTAAACAAATCTTAAATAAATGTTAGCGAACCGCCCAGGGAAACGTGGACAGACGAGTCACAAGACAAAACACGACGCGTTTCGACCTCTTAGGTCTTCTTCAGGCAAGATACAAACAAATAGGAGAACGAAAATTCACTTAGCTTTGATCGCTTCAGTTCAGCGCAAGGAAGGCGTCGAATGAGCTGGTCGATCTTGTTCAACATTTGGAAATGGTCGACCTCATTCAAAGCCTTCCTTGCGCTGAACTTTGAAGCGATCAAAGCTAAGTGAGTTTTCGTTGTCCTATTTGTTTGTATCTTGCCTGAAGAAGACCTAAGAGGTCGAAACGCGTCGTGTTTTGTCTTGTGACTCGTTTGTCCACGTTTCTCTGGGCGGTTCGCTAACATTTATTTAAGATTTGTTTTGAAGGAGAAGTTTTGTTACCGTTCAATGAACGGGATTCAGTCTTTTCTTGAGGACGTAATTACAGCTGTCCCATAAACTGCTGAAGCAGTAACTGACACGTGACATTATCTGCAACGTTGCAGAATTAATGCTTGAGTGTGGTTATGTTGACAAATAGCTTGAAGTAAGAGGAAAATATTCTTTAGGTGACCTTACATACATTGCTGTGGTAAGATTGCCGGCCGTTTTAACGCTTCACTTACGTCACAAATGAACACATTGCGTTCACACAGCAGAGTGCCATTCGAGCTCTTCATCTACCCTAACACATAAACACAGGCTGCACACCAAAAATTAATGTGCCAAGGCTTTGCATAACGAGTCGAGTATTTAAAGACAGGCGCAACTGGATTGTTTTGAAACATTTTCATTGTGTCTGGAAGTTGATTTACCTTCTGTTCTTTCATAGGCCCACCAAGGGACATAGAGATGGTTCCAAGCGGACAGATTAGGAAAGGAAAGGAATGAGATTGCTCGGGGGACACCAGATGGCGCAAGGATAGAGTCACGGGTGAGTGAGAAGGCCTGAAGTGTGACGTCAGACAAAGGGCAGGGCATTCAATTCAATCCAGTTGACTTTATTGTCCATCGGAAATTTTTCTTCTGCTCCACATCATTTCACAAGTACATAAGATATTACAAAAAGACATTATAAATCGTTACATAAAAGCCTGTGTTGGTATATGCGTTCGTATATACATCAACACTCACACACCCCTCCCCACCCCCACCCCCACCCCCCCACCCCCCCCCCCCCACACACACACACAAACACACACACACACGCACGCACGCACGCACGCACGCATACACACATGAAATAAACATTAATTCCATAAGACATAAAGCATTACATAGATTACAAAAACAATACATAAAAACACAAACTCACCCGCACCAATGCCCAAACACTAAAACACACACACATGCGTACACACACACACAACAACACACAACCCCACACACACACACACACACACACACACACACCACACACACACACACAGCCATAGTCACAGTAAAAGCATTACCTTGCAAACTGAATTGTTCATGTCTGAGAGACAAGGGTCATGGCAGTCAATCGCAGGCTTTAGAGTTTAAAATGCTAATGGCACTTGATATAAAAGACTTCTTGAAGACATTCTTCTGTGCTCTGGGCATTCTGTAGCGTCTTCCTGTGGAAGTTTTTCAAAGTGGCAGTGGAGTGGGTGTGAGGGATCAGAGGTAATATTCACAGATTTCCTGATTACAGAAACTTGAAGACTGTGAATGATGTCATCGGTGGAAATAATTTTTTTTTAAGTGAAATGATTGGTGGGGTTGGGGGTCGGGTGTTCTTCTGATCAATTATCAGTTTAATATCAAATGCTGGCTCAAATTTATGCTAGGCCTCAAAACGCTTACATGGATTATAGAGTGATTTAGAGCAAAACCTTAATTGTGGCGTGTGGCCCACATGTTGCTCACAGGCAGACTGCCATGTTAACTCTTCATCAGCCGTGACAAATCAACACATGCTGCCATGTTAACTCTTCATCTTCTGTGACTAATCAACACATGCTGCTCACAGGCAGAGAGGAAGCCGGGACGTGAGAGGGAGGGACGGTGGGGGGGGGGGGGGGTATAAGGGAGAGACAGCAAAACAGTCTTAAAAGGAAAAAAAAAGGAAGAAAAAAAAAAGCCACCACCACCATACAATTGGTAGGCTTACAGCGGTGCTGACGTCATTGCAGACACACGATGGCGGGCTTGGCGTTGCCTTTATAAGAAGACTCAGCAGCGTCAGTTCGTTTTCTTCTTTCCTTAATTTAACTGGCACTGGTGATACCCCAATCGGACGACTCTCACTGGCTTTGGCAGCAAAAGCCAGTAACTACTAAGCGTTGAAATTGTCGCAATTTTTTTAGTATTTGAAGGTCTGTCTGCTGAGCGCCTGCGAAATCTTGCTCTTGCACGTGCAGCTCGAATACCCTCCAAACTGACAGCTGTTCGGTAAGTGCGTTTAACCGATTCACCTTTCTCACTGTGTGTGTTCGTGTGCACGAAACTAGCGGTGTATGTATTTTTACTGTGTATTTGTGTTTCTTCAGAACTGACTTTTTAATAATTACAATAATAATAACAAAGCATTTTTAACACGCCTTGCCAAAGGTTCTAGGCGCTGACAATCCTGTACACAACGGGCTGCGTACCTGCGTAATGCCGACTGAAGAGCTGCCAGCCGGCGCTTCATTCACTCGTTTCCGGTGTCTTCCATTCAACATCGTTCACTCAGTTTCCTTATTTCCTTCATTCCTTCCATTTCTTATGCAGGGTGCATGCTATGTGTAACGTGTCATCCATACCAACGGCCAAACTGGCCTTCTCTTCCGAAAGTTGGTGATGGGATTTTCTTCTTCTTCTCCTTCTTCTTCCTAAAAGACTGGTTTACTCAAATACGAGTAGGTCACCAGCGCGCATGTTAAAAAGTAAAATAAAATAAAATAAAGTGCGACTCAGCCTGTTGGCCCCTGGAGCAAAATTTGGCAACAAGGGTCGCACACGATATTCAAAAAAGTTAAAAGCAATGGCCAGATTCAGGCCCAGGTAACCATAAAATATCTGGGGAAGTTAAAATAGAAAAGTCGGTCAATATGCAGATCTCAAGACTGTCGTATCAATTTGATTTTAAATGAGACTGCATTTGCGGCAAGCTTGATGGCACCTGGCAGTGAGTTCCACAGCCGTACAGAACTAGGATAAAATGAATGTAAGTGGCTGTCAATATTTGATGCAGGTATGGCATAAGATTGACCGCCACTCCTGGTGCTACTTTTATTCAATACTAGTTGTTCCATTGGGATATCAATTAGATTAGCTCTGCCTTTGAAGAAGATATTAAGTTCGATAAAAGCACTTCTCTCTTCTAAGGGTTTCCATTCTAATTTCCTCATGTTCTTCCTAGTATTCCCCTTCTCTCTGATATGGTTCCCTGTTACGAACCGTGCTGCTCTCTTCTGAATCTTTTCGAGGTTATCAATGTCCTTTAGATGGTAAGGATCCCAGACTGAGCAACCATATTCCAGTACTGGTCTAACCAGTGTTTTGTAGCAGTCGTCTGTAACCTTTTTGGGACAGTCATTGATATTCCTGTATAAGAAAGCTAAGATGTTATTTGCTTTCTTACATACTAAATTGTAATGTTCTTTCCATTTGAGACGACTATCTATAATCACGCCTAAATATTTTGCAGCATTGGTTTCTTTAAGAATAGTATTATGAATAGAATATTCTGATCTAGTTGGTGAGCGTTCATTACATATACGCAACACTTGGCACTTCTGGGGATGAAATTCCATTTTCCAAGTTCTTTCCCACTCTTATAAACCGTTTAGATCTTCTTGTAGAATGCGTGTATCATTCTTGCTTCTGATTGTTCTATATACTAAGCTGTCATCTGCAAAAAGCCTTATAGTAGTTCCAGGAGAGAGATTTCTACTTATGTCATTTATATAAATTAAGAAAAACATGGGCCCCAGAACAGTTCCCTTTGGTACACCTGACAAGACTGGTTTACAATGGGATGACGACCCTTCCACAACAACTTTCTGCGTTCTCCCAACGAGGAATGATCTAGACCATTTTAGCAAAGAACCGCCAATGCCGATGTGTTCTAATTTAAGCAGCAGGCCCTCATGGTCAACCTTATCATAGGTTTTAGAAAAGTCTAATAAAATTGCATCTATTTGCTGTCTGTTGTTAAGACAGTTATTAAAATCTTTGAGAGTTGTTATAAGTTGAGTCTCACAACTCCTTCGCTGTCTAAAACCATGCTGGGCGTTATTTAAGAAGTCATATTTGTCAAGATGGTCCATTATGCTACTATATATTATGTGTTCAAGTAGTTTTGCTGATATGGATGTAAGAGATACAGGTCTATAGTTCTCTGCTTTTGTTTTGTCATCCTTTTTGAATAAAGGAACAATGCTAGCATTTCGCCACTCATCAGGTATTACTCCCTGGTCCAGTGAAGCTTGGTAAAGTAGTTGGTATACCTCAGTCCATTCATTGGCACATAATTTTAAGAGCTTGCCAGGAATGCCATCAGGACCAGTAGCTTTGTTTTCATTGATGTTAGTCAGTAACTTAAATACTCCTGCTTTGCTTACTTTGATATTTTGCATTTCAGGGAGTTTATCATCATCCTTTAGTCTAACGTTAATTAAAGGCTTGGGATTTGAGAAAACCGAACAAAACTAATTGTTTAGTAAATTTGCTTTCCCTTCAGGGTCCTGTATTAGGTTATTCTGGTTGTTTCTCAGGTCTGGAATCCCAATGTTGTCCTGTCTCTTACTCCTTATGTAAGACCATAATTTCTTGTTTTGATGATCACCTTCTGAAATCATCGAATTAACATAATAGGAGTGAGCAAGCCTACATTCTCTCTGACACCTTCTCTTAATATGTTTATACCTAATCAGTAATCTTTCTGAATTAGGGTGTAGTTTTAATTTCTTAAAGAACCGATGTTTCCTTCTCAACAAACGTTTAGTTTTTGTAATAATCCATGGCTGGTGCTTCTTGCTTGAAGTTATTTTAGTAGGTATGTTGTCATCCATAATAAATTCCAAGTTAGTTTTTATACACTTCCAAAGGTCATTGACATTATCTTTAACACTATGAGACCTCAAAAAAGACGACTGAAATCATGAGTATCCCTGCGTAATTTTGGTAAGTCTGCTTGGTTCCAGAGTCTGATGGTACCTTTAGGGGGTTTTCTTCGAAAGGATTGAAAGTTGCTCTCTAAGAGAATTATGTCATGATCACCCAGGCCTGCAATTAATTCCTGATTGCCTAAAGCGCCTGGACAATTGGTAAAAAATAAATCCAGGAATGCATTGCCACGTGTTGGTATTTCAACTGACTGCACTAATCCAAGGTCTCTTGGTGGTATCAAAAAACTGAGAATTAATGTTTTTATTGTATTGATTGCCAAGTATGGCATCTTCACGCCAATCAATATCAGGTAAGTTGAAGTCTCCACCAATCCATAATATTGCCTTACTATTGGCCAAAACAATGTCAGAAATATCTCTGCAAATAGACGAACATACATTTTCATCTGAGTCTGGAGGTCTGTAAACTGATCCAACAATGACAGGTCTCTTATTCTTAAAATTAATCCTACAAAATAAACTTTCACTATTTTTGCCTTGATTTTACGTGTGTGCAAGATGTTATGCGTGCGTTCACACACGGAACCTTGGTTTATAGTCTCATTCGAAGGACTCTTAGGAAAATAGATACGAGTCAGAACCAATGTTAACGTTTTCATGTGCACTATCAAATAGCTCGCAATTGGAGCAAACAGTTGTGGTTTGTTTTTCATGTGATTTAACCCATGGAAGGTCCTATGCCTTGTTTATTTATATGCTTGGCAAAATAACGTGTTTTTTGTCGGGTGTGGGAGTAACTGTATATACATTTCGTTCACCGTGTTATTCACGATATAGGCCTGTTATAACTTTGCTCGATATTGATGTATTGTGATAACATTATTCGATCTCTTCTCTACTGTATCAGGAAAGAGGAATTAGAAAAAGACGACAATGAATCGAAAGATAAAAAAAAACATAGCAGCAAAAAAAATGACAATAGAATGGTGGTGTTAACAATAGCAGTTCTCTCTCTCTCTCTCTCTCTCTCTCTCTCTCTCTCTCACACACACACACCACACACACACACACACACACACACATGCACACACACACAGATACACACAAACATACACACACACGCACGCACGCATGCACGCATGCGCGTATACACGCACGCACGCACGCACAAATACACGCACACACACACACACACACACACACACACACACACACACACACACGCACGCACGCACGCACGCACGCACGCACACGTACACACACACAACACGTACACATACACACACACGTACACATACACACACACACACACACATACACACACACACTCTCACATACACGCACGCACGCACGCACGCACACACGCACACACGCACACCCACACACACACACACACACACACACACACACACACACACACACGCACACACACACACGCACACACAAACACACACACACACACACACGCGCGCGCGCGCGCGCGCACGAGGAGGGAAATAGAATCTGAAAGGGAGTTAAAAGGAGTGGGAGAGGTGGTAAGGAGGGCCAGTGTCAAACTCTCGCTCACACAACGTCGACCGACAACCAGTCAGACAGACAGATGAAAAAGCCCCCCCCCCCCCCCCCCCCTTCAATGCATAACTAATTATTCTTACATTATTTACATTGGGAAAAAAAACCTACTCTCGTGACACATAATCACACGTACATGTTTGAAAATCAAAGCATCAACCAGATCCTCACAGAGTCAAAAAGCAAACACATAACAAACAAACAAAGAAACGAACAAACAAACAAATGAACAAACAAACAAACAAATCCAAAACAGTACCACAAAGAAAAATGCTTTTAGCAAACAAAATGTCCTGGTTCCTCCAGACCTATAACCGTTTTTCTTTCCTGGTTTTTGGCCTCTGCAAACCACAAGATCTCTCGGTCTTCATGACCTTACGTCGACTTACAAAATACAGCCTGTGCCTGTGCCCTTCCTAATATAAAGGGTATGATTCTGCCCAGCTTTTGAGAACAGATAGTTCGTGTGGTTAACCCCTCAAACGTGGGATAGAGTCACAGTGAGCGGTAACCTAGCTGGTAGTTTGGAATGCCAGTTAAGAGGCTGGTCACTCAGCAGACGATTTGCCTACGGCTGGTCTCCACCTAGGAGACTTATGACGCGCTGCAGCCAAACCCATCAGGAAGCTGTAGAGCCGACGAACCCGCTTCGCCCGAGAACAAACTTGACGAAGGCCCCGGAGCTGTTATCATAGAAGAGACCCATCCTACCTGGATCGTGGAATGTGAGGACGCTGCGGGAGACTGGACGATGTGCACAAGCGGTGAGGGAGATGAACCAGTACCACCTCACATTACTCGGCCTGCGCGAAATCCGATGGAACTCTCATGGAGAGACTAAGCTTCAGACAGAAGAGACATTGCTTTACTCTGGCAAGGAGAACGAAGACGACCGCCACGAAGCCGGAGTAGGCCTCCTGCTGTCTAAGCAGGCCGCCAAGAGTCTGATAGAATGAGAACCAGTGTCAGACCGCATCATCACCGCGCGGTTTGAGTCCCGTTTCCAGGAGTCCCTTGTCATGCGCAACGCCCCCACTAACACCGCAGGGGAGGAAGACAAGGACGACTTCTATGCCCAGCTCCAGTCAGTCGTCGACAAAATTCCGAGACGGGACATGCTCATCCTGATGGGGGACATGAACGCCAATGTCGGGAGAGACAACACTGACAGAGAGCAGGAGATGGGACAACATGGACTAGATGACATGAATGAGAATGGAGAGTTGCTCGCTGACTTCTGTGCTGTCAACGGCCTTGTGATCGGAAGCACGCTCTTCCCACACCGGCGCTGCCACAAGGCCACTTGGGTATCACCTGACCATCAGACAGAGAATCAAATAGACCACGTCGTTGTGAGACAACGGTTCCGGAGCTCCTTGCAGGACGTGAGAGCAAAACGTGGCGCGGACATCGGATCAGACCATCACCTCATAGTTGCCAAGATAAAGATGAGGCTGTCCGCAAGGAAGAAGCAACAAAACCCAAGAGTGAAATACAATATCGGGAAGTTGAAAACCCAGAACATGAAGCAAGCATTTCAGATATCACTCCACAATCGTTTTGAAATCCTCCAGATGGATCAGACAGATTCAGTAGAGGACACATGGACAACCATAAAAGACGCTATTGTGGGAGCATGCGAAGAAGTGCTGGGAAGGCCACAAAAGAACAGGAGACCATGGATCATTGATGAGACCTGGCAGAAGGTGGAAGAGAGAACACAAACCAAACGAGAGTTGAACCAGGCAAAAACACGTCAACAGAAACAGAGAGCTGCAACCAGACACACCACAATTACAAAGGATGTCAAGAAACAGCTACGTGCCGACAAGCGAGCATTCATCAACACCATCGCAGATGAGGCAGAGGAAGCAGCTGGCAAGGGAGACCTTAAGACCGTGTATGCTGCCACAAGACTCCTCAGTGGACGACGCAGCAACCCAAACAGACCAGTGCGGGACAAGGAAGGGAAACTCCCCACCTCAACAGAAGACCAGCTAGCGAGATGGAAAGAACACTTCCAGGAGGTGCAAAATCGACCCACACCAGCAGATCCTGGAGACCCCCTCAACATCAACACCAGAGAAATCAGTAGGACCGAGATACGCAAGGCACTCAACAGTCTGAAGAACGGGAAAGCTGTTGGCATTGACAACATCCCAGCAGAAGCTTTGGAGGAAGGGGGAGGCGACATTGTTGATCAACTCCACCACCTGCTCAACCTGATCTGGACAACAGAGGAGATCCCAGCTGAATGGAAGAAAGGCCTGCTGGTGAAGCTCCCCAAGCATGGGGACCTGTCCCAGTGTGGCAAGTGGTGGGGCATCACTCTCCTGTCCATCCCCAGCAAGGTCCTCACTAGAATCATCCTTGAGAGAATGAAAGACACACTCGACAAGACACTCCGAGATGAGCAAGCCAGCTTCAGAAAAGAGCATTCCTGTACAGACCAGATCGCAACCCTCAGAGTCATCGTGGAGCAGACCATGGAATGGCAAACGCCACTCTACGTGTGTTTCATAGACTTTGAAAAGGCCTTTGATGGCGTTGACAGACGAGCAATCTGGAACATCCTTCTCCACTATGGAGTGCCAGAAAAGATCGTCAGCATCATCAGACGACTCTATGAGGGTTTCTCCTGCCAGGTCATCCACAACGGAAGACTCTGAAGACTTCGAGATCTCCTCCGGCGTCAGACAGGGCTGCTTGTTGTCCCCACTCCTCTTTCTCGTGGTGCTGGACTGGGTGACAAGGACGGCCTAAGCAGGTTCCAACAAAGGCATCCAGTGGACCCTTCTGAAGAAGCTAGAAGATCTTGATTTCGCCGATGACCTGGTCCTACTATCACACCGTTTACAGGACATGCAAGATAAAGTCACTGCTCTTGAAAACACAGCTCAACGTGCTGGACTCAAGATCAGCCAAAAGAAAACGAAGCTCCTGCGCACTAACAACAAACAAGAAACCCCAATCACAATCGCGGGAAAGGCAATAGAAGATGTCAGCGAGTTTGTGTACCTGGGCAGCAAGATCAACCGGTCAGGAGGCACAGATGAAGACATCAAAGCAAGAGTGAAGAAAGCGCGACAAGCCTTTGCCATCCTGAGACTCGTATGGAGCTGTGCCACCATCTCCATCAACACCAAAATGAGAATATTCAATTCAATTCCAACGTAAAATCAGTGCTACTCTACGGGTCAGAGACTTGGCGAGTCACCACCAGCCCCTCCACGAAGATCCAAACCTTCATCAATAAGTATCTCCGGCAGATCCTCCACTTGTGCTGGTTCGACAGAGTGCCAAACACCGACCTATGGACGAGGGCAAACCAACAACCAATGGACGTCCAGGTCAGGAAGAGAAAGTGGCGATGGGTCGGCCACACACTGCGGAAGGAGCCCTCTAACATCACCAGGCAGGCGCTCGAGTGGAACCCACAGAGCAAGTGGAAGCGAGGGCGCCCAAGGCAGACCTGGAGGAGGAGCTTGCTAAACGAGCTGAGAGCCTCCAGCCTGACCTGGGGGGAGATCTGTGCCAGGGACAGACGGAGGTGGAAGGTTGCTGTTGAGGCCCTATGCTTCTCAAGGAGCGAAGAGGACTAAGTCAAGTCAAGTTGCTGAGGAGGTTTTGAGCCTCTCTTTGACCATGGCTGGTCTGGACGGTTTGGCCTGGAAGACTAAGGATAGGCCGAGGAGACTGCCCCGGGAGACCATGGAGCCGTGGTTGGTGTTGTCTTTGCTGAGGTGGACTTAAGATTGTAGAGAGGTGCATATCCTCAGGTGGGAGTCGTTGCTGGATTTTGCCCTAGATACGGAGTCTGAAGGGTCTGTTTCCACTGCACTTCAGACCCAGCCACTTACATGGCGGTCGGCCCCGTTATTTGTTGGGCCCTAGGGGATAGAATGTCTGTTCAATGGCAGCCCAGCAAAGCCAGATCTTAGACACTTTAGACGCTTGTAGTGGTTCCATTGTGACTCAGGCTTCAAAGGACTTTCTCGAAAGATCTCGTTGAAAGAGGCTGGAAGGCCTATATACTCCCAGTGTTCTGGCTCTGAGATTTTCTTCACTAAGCAGAGTGTGGTGAAGGCTGTGACGCTGGTTCTGTTATTCAGGTGTTTGTAAATATAAAGGGCTGAAAAGCAACAGCCATTGTTGGGCTAGGGTGTAGGCCTAACAGGTGAAACGTGAAGAGCCATAGCTTGTAGCACGCACTGTCCTGAGGTCGGTGGTTTGGTATGGTTGGTTCGATCCAAACATGATTTGAAATACAAGACAGAGGAAACCAACGAGCTGGTGCTGGTGTGGAAGATGATCTGCCCACTCTCTCTTCCCATCTCCTGCTCCCCTCTTCCCTCCTTATCTCCCACAACCACTTTTACAAAATGGCGTCGCTGACAGGATCGAACATCCTGACCTCAGGACGCGGGAGGCCCCAACGACAACTAGGACTCCTCACAGGTATCCTTTTGGCATTGTTTACAAACTGGACCTGTGCGGTCCAGTGCTGTTGCTGAGAGCAGCCCCAGGCCTCAGCGTGGAGAGCGGCCAGTTGTTGTGCTAGGCGCCCAAGGCCCGACACGCTGCTGAGAGGATGAGTGCCTCCTCGGACGGTGAAGGACTCGTAGCTGAGGGGTGGGAAGTGTTTCCCTTGCAGGTCGAGGGAAAGGAGACTTCACCCTGCACGGGATGTGTGCCAGATGTGTTGAAATGCAGTCACTGACTGTTGATAATTAGTATGATTTTTGTCGTGTTGGTGTGACTGCATTAGATTGTAGGCAGAATACCCATAATTTTGTACTGTTAAATGTGGGTGAGAATTTTTTTTTTGAAGGCCTGCTGGCTGTATTTTTATTCGGTTTGTTATTGATGTATTAATCTGGGTGGCGATTAAGATGACCCAAGCTACTATGAATGTAGCTGAACGGAAAAGATTGAGAGACAAACTGAAATCCTGAGAGAAAATGATGGTAACGGTACGAAGGGAAGCCGTTGTGCCTATATTCGGAGGGAGGAGTAAGGCACCTCCGGGAATTTAAAGAATGTAGGAATATGAAGGTGTCTGGAAGTCCGCACCTTGGTGAATGGCTGGAAGACCAGCTAAAGCGATGGAAGATGGCTCTTGACAACAACAGCAAAACGAACTGATGCATGATATACACATCAGTGAAAAGGACTATTTTCTATTTTCAGACAACAAAAAACCTAACAGATGCATACTATATACTTCAGTGAAAAGGGCAATTTTCAGACAACAAAACACTAACAAATGCATGATATATACATCAGTGAAAAGGACTATTTTCAGACGCAAAAAAAACCAGACGCATGATACATACATCTGTGAAAAGGACTATTTTCGGGACAACAAAAAACGAACAGATGCAAGATATACACACCAGTATATAGGACTATTTTCAGAGCGAAGTATCAAACCAACATAGAGTACCTTGGTGATAGCACAAATAAAATGTAGCCTGAAATGGTGATAAGTTGGAGGTCATTTTTTTTTTTCACAGAAAAGAAAACGACCAGCTTCCAAAGGCCAACAACAAACACTGAGAACCCGGAGGAACAAAACTGGTTTGCTTTTGACGTACACCTCTATGGAAACGCGTGAGTAATTCAAATGTTATGTATATATCAGTGTGTGTGTGTGTGTGTGTGTGTGTGTGTGTGTGTGTGTGTGTGTGTGTGTGCGTGCGTGCGTGCGTGTGTCGGTGTGTGTATGTGTGTCAGTGTGTGTGTCTGTGTGTGTGTCTGTCTGTGCCTGTGTGTGTGTGTGTGTGTGTGTGTGTGTGTGTGTGTGTTGTGTGTGTGTGTGTGTGTGTGTGTGCCTCTGTGTGTGTGTGTGTGTGTGTGTGTGTGTGTGTGTGTGTGTGTGTGTGTGTCCTCATGTGTGCTTAGGTGGTATGAATATAGTGCCCTCATTAGTCTCTGATTCTAACAATAACGATGGAGCTGTATAAACCATAGCTGATTGTAACTGCTTTTTTTCAATTTTAATTCTGTTATGGATCAAGTGATGACGATAATGATGATGATGGTGGTGGTGGTGATGGTGGTAGTGGTGATGGTGGTGGCGGTGGTGATGGTGGTGTGTGTGTGTATGTGTGTATGCGCGCGCGTGCGTGCGTGCGCGCGCGCGCGGGCGTGTGTATGTGTGTGTGTGTGTGTGTGTGTGTGTGTGTGTGTGTGTGTGTGTGTGTGTGTGTGTGGGGCGGGGATGGGAGGTGGGGTTAAGAGGATGCGCTCATAAATCTGTTGGTCCATTTGTATTTTATTTTATTTTTTTCAAGCGCACTGAGATCGAACAGCTTTCGACGGCTAATCTAATAACAATCAACTTCCACAGCATCAGAGCGAGAATCACTTAACACGTCGTCAGCATTACTGAAAAAAAGAAAGAAATTCTATAACAACACAGTCATACATTAGTTCAAACTCATTCTAAGCGCACTGAGAAGCATCCTTTGGAGCCTAATCGAGTGAACAATCTGCCTTCACAATCTCAGAGCAAGGATCTCTTCACCACATCGTCAGCATACTTTAAAAAAAAAAAAAAAGAAAAAAAGAAAGAAATTCCTTAACAACACAGTCACACATTTTAGTTCAAGCTCATTCTGTCTGTAACAGCGATCCTGTTCACCACCACCAAACAGCCCCGAACCTGCAGAGATGGGGGACGCACGATCCTGCACCAAGGGAACACTACCAGGCGACCCCACGGGCACGCCCAGGGCAGGCCTAGACTGGAGGGCCCGTAAGAGAACCGAAGCGGAATGGACGGGATGAGCGTGATCACGTGACCTCACCAGCCAGCATCCATTGTTGTGACGTCACTTCCCGTCTTTTTCTTTTTTTTTTTTTTTTTGACTCATGAGACTGTCTAATATCCCTATCATACTTATCTCCTGGTTTAGGGACGTTCATGAACGGTTGAGTAATGGATAGAGTCTAACTCTTCTTTTGATTTTATTTCTTGGAGTCAGATCAAACAAGTATGATGCTTTTTTTTTTTACTTCTTTAATTCCAAATTAAATTTCAGTCTTCTGCAAGGTTTCCTATTGTGGTTGTGAAAAAAAAATGGTTTATGAGGAATGTCAACGTTGCTCATCAGTTCTTACAGAAAAGAGATGTGTGTTAAAAGATCAAAATAA
>CM065714.1:8502889-8517889 GCA_033310375.1 Conus canariensis | reverse complement strand
TTTTCCCTATAAAAACTCGTCTACTGATCGTCTGAAATCAGACTTCCATGATGGCTGGGCGCATCGTAGAAGGTGAGCGAGGTGGCCGTGTTTTAATCCATGAAAGTTTTCGATATAACAAAAACAAGACCACCCAGGACAATGTCTACTGGCGCTGCTGCCGACGAGACTGCAGGGCCCCGTTGATTTCCACGCTTATACAGCATGATCAGCGTGGATTTGTTTTGAATGTAAGTGGGGGAAATTTTACTTTGTATTTTTGGATTGAATGTCATTGCCTCTAAAAAATAAAAATACTGACTGTAACCTCTCCTACATTTAATTTAATTTCGTGTCCTATTTATTATTTACTTAGTTGTAATTCCTGGGACTAAAATGCTCTATATATTTTGGTAAAGGTCATTCCCAAATGTGGGTGTGGGGAAGCAAGGTGTTGGAGACCTGTAGGTCAGCTATGTGAGGGCAGGCGTCACTAATTCAGTGACAAACAGAGGTGAATCCTGTCTATGGTAGGCGTGGCGGGGCTGGGCCGCTATTGAGCGGGTCCGCTATTGCGCGGGTCCGCTATTGCGCGATAGCGGCCCCACGCAATAGCGGGCCGACCCCGTATATTATACCTTATTCCGGATTCCCGCACAAAGTCGGGTATTTTTGGTTGCAAATTAGGTAGTTTTAACTAAAGTAGTCAAGGGAAAGAACATTTGAGAGAAGTTAACAAAAAAGCGACTTGGAACACGTTTGAATGATTGTCAGCACAGTATTCTCTAGGCTGCGTCTCTTGGCTTTGGCTATTTCTGTTACACTGTTTTGAGAGACTGGTTGAATGACAAATAGTCACCGCGCAATAGCGGCCCCACGCAATAGCGGGCCGACCCCGGCGTGGCTTGGCTCTTCTGCCCATACAGTAGGCTATTCAATGAGCTCGTTTCTTCGGAAGAATTAAAACGGATTAAAATGAACGTCAATCTATTAAATTTCATTAAATTTTGTGAGTTATTTTTTCAAATGTACTTTTAGTCATCAAAAATGTGTTTACTATCAAGTGCTGCTTGAAAGGCTAAATCAAGAGCACAAAGAGCATAAATGGGTTTTAGAAGATTACGAGTTTTGACCAGACTAGAGTGAAAACTCTTTGATTCCAGGTGAATTGGGACATCTTATCAACGAGAAATTATCCAGTTAACTCTTAATTTTTTTTTCTTTTCTTTAACTTCCATTTTGAAATTGAAATTGAAATTTCAAATTAAAATTAATGATAAATTTTAAAATGATGCTAATTACATTAAGCAGACTTTGTTTCGTATTCAGTTATTATGTAAAAAAAATGTTATGAACCTAAACTGATTTTTTGTAACCTCAGTTTAAGTGGTATGAAACCTGAAAAAGGTGTGGGGATTGGGGGGATGCGGTGTCTCAGTTAAAGGTGGTACTGAACCTGAAAAAGGTGTGGGTATTGGGGGGATGCGGTGTCTCAGTTAAGGTGGTATTGAACCTGAAAAAGGTGTGGGTATTGGGGGGATGCGGTGTCTCAGTTAAGGGTGGTATTGAACCTGAAAAAGGTGTGGGGATTGGGGGGATGCGGTGTCTCAGTTAAGGGTGGTATTGAACCTGAAAAAGGTGTGGGTATTGGGGGGATGGGGTGTCTCAGTGAAGGTGGTATTGAACCTGAAAAAGGTGTGGGTATTGGGGGGATGGGGTGTCTCAGTGAAGGTGGTATGGAACCTGAAAAAGGTGTGGGTATTGGGGGGATGGGGTGTCGTCTCAGTGAAGGTGGTATTGAACCTGAAAAAGGTGTGGGTATTGGGGGGATGGGGTGTCTCAGTTAAGGTGGTATGGAACCTGAAAAAGGTGTGGGTATTGGGGGGATGGGGTGTCTCTCAGTTAAGGTGGTATGGAACAGAAAAAGGTGTGGGTATTGGGGGGAAGGGGTGTCTCAGTTAAGGTGGTATGGAACCTGAAAAAGGTGTGTGCGTAAGGAGGGGGGAGGGGGGGTGAACTCTCAGTTTAGATGTATTGAATAAGAAAATAAAAGTTGGAAGAGGAGGACGAACTTTTCACTCATTCCTTGTCTACGGGTCGTTGCAGTGCGAGTATAAGTATCTCGCAGTCTGCGTTCGTGAAGATGCTAAATCCTTGCAGGTAAAGCAGGTTTTTTTCCCGCTGGGTAGAAGAATGTTGTTTAACTAGGCACACTTTGTGTTCCGAGCATCATAACAACAGAAACTAAAACGACAACAACTCCACACCCACCCCCACTCCATCCCTTCAAAAAGTTAAACAAGTAAGGTCTGAGTGAACACGAATTCTATTGACTTTCGATTAAAACTTTATTTACCGTACAATCTAGTTTAACAGTCATTAGAATTCGTGTTCACTCAAACCTTACGACATTATTATGATTATAAGGCCCAAGGTATTGCTGGTCTAGACATACAATCTCCCAGTGTCAGGTGTAACAGCATGAAAGGAAACATAAAAACAAAATACGTTTTGTAATTCGTTATATATGTGCATAAGTACTGTTTTTCTGCCTTCTTAATCATAACATCAGCCGTTCATAAAACGTGTTTAAATATAACTAAATAAGCATGAGATTGTATAGTCCGTATAGGTCTACATAATAGATACATTATTTCATAAGTTCTAATATACTGAATAAAGTGAAAACCGCTCCTTTCAAGTGCCTTGAAACATAATTGAAATCATCCGGTGATCGAAGTTATCCTTTATATCCACGTACATACAGTCTTCTCTCTCTCTCTCTCTCTCTCTCTCTCTCTCACCCCACACACACACACACACACACACACACACACACACACACACACACACACACACACACACACACACTTGGGCACAGTTTGAGATAGAAGAAGTAAGCCGATCTTCAGTTGACTGGAAGCAAAAGTTTATTCGAAGCAAAACTTTACCATCAAAATCTGAAATCAAGCGATGGACTTTGAAATTACGCGAACCCTGCGTCACTTGGGACAAATATTTTACTGAAAATTTAGCGATAATTGAAATTAAGTGAATGATCAGTCGCTGTGGCGAAGTGGTTCGCGCCGCAGACTTTTGGCTGGGAGGAAGTGGGTTCAAATCCCACCAGTCATGTGGGTTTTTCTGTCTCGACCGGTTGCTACCCAGAACTGAATTTGTTACGGGCTCATTTGGGAAGACTGGGACCAAACAGTCGAGTTTCATCCACTGAATGGATGCTTTTCTGGGAGTGTTGCTCAAATTTGCTGATCAACACTTCGGATGTCTGTATCTCTTGGGCATGTAGACGCCAGGATATCTTATGAATGGAAGAGCAGAGTCTCGGACCGAAATGGACTTCCATAGCATCAGTATATCATCCTCATCATCACTGATAGGCATGATTGATTTTTAAAAGTCTCAGATTCTGTGGCCTTTCATATCCGGAATATCCTGCTCTCATTGTGACCTCAGTTTCGGTTTCCTCTCCTCGGCTGTGCCCTTGGTAAATTCATGTCGTTGTTGCTGGTATCGAGTTCATTGGAGCTGCAGCTGGACGGATGTGGTGGTGCATGTGGCGCCTTGATTTGTCACAGTCGGTATGGTTTCTCACTGTGACAGATTATGTAGGCGCGTGTGCTCTTGTTTCCACTGCAGCATGATTCGTCATACTCATTGTGTAAACGCACATTTGTGTTCAGTCACGTGAGGGTGAGCTAAACGCACGTGCGCATATGTGTGTGTGTGTGTGTGTGTGTGTGTGTGTGTGTGTGTGTGTGTGTGTGTGTATGTGTGTGTGTGTGTGTGTGTGTTGTGTGTGTGTGTGTGTGTGCTTGTCTGTCTTTTCTCTCTCTCTCTCTCTCTCTCTCCTCTCTCTCTCACACACACACACACACACACACACACACACACACACACACACACACACACACACACACACACACACACTCCATCATCATGCACACACTCAAAGGCATTGATACTCGGACATCCAAAATGGAGGACCAGATCAATACCCTACATGAAGAGCTACTAGAGACTAAAGCAAACACACAAAAGAATACAGAGGCTGTAGGCCAATTACAAGAAGGATACAGGGACATGTCTAGGAGATTAGAAGGGATAGAGTGGGAGATGGAGAGACAGGAGGAGCAGAGAGTGAAGCTTAACATCAAACTTTTTGGGGTTACGGAGCAGAACAGTGGGAGTAGCGATGATAGGGAACCATGCAAAGAGAAAGTAAAAAACCTGCTAACTGAACACTACGGGGAAGGTAGCCTAGGCGAGGATCCCATCGTGGATGCGTTCAGACTGGGCAAGTCCTACCCAAACACACCTAGACCAAGACCCATTTTGGTTAAATGACGTAGTTGGTCAGTCGTGATGAAACTGCTTGGGGACAAGAAGGGACGCAGCGGGTTAAAACAGACAGGCGTAAGTATGGCACAGGAACGTACACGCTACCAGTACAAACAATTACAAGCTCTGAAAGCAGGTCAAGAAGGATACTTCCTAAGGGGACAACTATATGTGCGGAAGGGACGGTATCCCAATTCTAGGGGTACATACGCCAAAGGAAGAGGGGAAGGGCAGAGACTGTACGACCACCAGATGCCCCCCCCCCCCCCCCAGCCCAACCAATATGACCTACCAAGTGTCAGAGACTTTGACCAAGATATGCCACAGAGCAGAGGGGGTTTTCAGGGCCAACGTTACGCTGGTGGTGGAGGACACAAATATGGAAACTGTTACGGGTCACACGTGGCCGCGAGTGGCATAGATAATGCACTGTCTGGGTCTAGGCCTAGGCCTAGTTCAATCAGAATGAGTCAGCCAGCCAACACTGTATCTAGTGATCCTAGAATGAGATCTAGCAATACTAACCTACCTGAGGACTGTGTGAAGAGGAATGGGGAGGGGGCGGGAGGGAGAGGGGGAGAGAAAGAGAGGGAGAGAGCTGGCAATGACATCGGGTCTAAGAAGAAAGCTAATAGTATTAGCCTACCAGCCATGAATGATTGTATGACTGAAAGGGGGTTAGGGGGGGGGGGGGGGGGGAGAGGACGCGGAGGTAAAGGTAGTCAAGGCACTGTCACTGAGCCTGAGTCCAGCAAGAAAGCACTAAGTACTTCATTGTGCAGCCTTGTAGGAGGAAGGGAGGATGAGGCTAAGATCCATGAGACAGACAATATAGAGAGAGAGATCACCAGTATCTGGGACATGACACAGCCATCACAGCATAGCGAATGAGAGGGAAAGGAGGGGTAAATGACTTGGAGACGGATCTCATCAACAAGATGTCTGTAGGGGGGTTGAATGATAAAGGGCCATTATTCACCAGGTCAGAATGGCAACAGCTAATGAAAGATTGGGAACAAGGGAAAGGCAACAGACAAAAAGCAAAGAAGGCCGACGACATGACACATGAGACTGAGGATAGTGATAAGGAGGGGAGTCTGACCTTTTCAGACCTAGACAGAGAGGATCCAGAAAATGATCCGGAGTTGAACTGGGAGGGGGACTTTGACGGTTACGAAGAAAGCTGTAAACAACATCAAGTAATGAAAGAGAAATATCTCAGGTACCAAAGATACCTCCAGATGAAAAACAGCAAAGCTCAAAATAGGCAAAATCAACAAAACAGCCAAGCACAGGAAGGGAGGGTGGGGGACACGGGGAGACCTAGAGGGGATGCCATGAATGAATGTTACCTGACAAATATGGGAACATCTGACACACAAAGCACAGACCTTCAGGGACATATACCTGACCAAGACAGACAGGAGGCTAGTGACAATAGTAGTACCAAGGCAGATGAGAGTGAAAACATATGACATACCTACATGATTTGTTACAGTGCGACAAACCATACAAGCTGTGACAGACAAATCAGGATGCGAAGTCGACAGAATTGTCACTGTGACAAATCAAGTCGATTTTACGAATCATGATTTGTCACAGTTTATATGATTTATATAGCTGTCACAGTTTATATGATTTATATAGCTGTCAGAAACCATGTACATGGTGTGTCACTGCTATATAAAACCTTGACAAATCATCACCCAACACCACCCTGGGAGGGTGGCCCCTCTCACGCAGGCTCCGCGATAGTGCCACTATTATTGTCAGTAGGGGGTTTAGTACATGGTGTCGTGAGTACGTTGGATCAGAAAAGGTGCCTCTTAACACCACCGAAGTGCTTCAGTAGCAGTGCAGTGTCTCCTCTGTTGGGTTGCCTATAATGACTTGACATGTGCTCCCTGTGGACTGCCAGTGCCATGGCTGCGGCTGGACAAGTCAGAGCTTGGTTGTGGACGGATATCCCAAATGAGCGGAGATGGGTTAAAGTCACCGAGGGGACGGAGAAGATGAGGCAGCAAAAACAAACGAACAAAACCACACCAAAAAAAAAACGAAGAAAAAAAGACAGAACGAAAGAAAAAAAAAGATGCAAAGCATATAAACGTACTCCCAGTTGCCAGACGTTTTTCGCGTTGAAGAATAATGAAGAAAGGGAAATAATTTGTTTTGAAAAGGGAAGTAATTCGCCCCACTAAAAGAAACATAGATTCTTTAAATATTTTGAGAGGTATTCTGGTTAAATAAAACATCGGGCATCATCTTTAACCCATGATGAATATATTTCGAATTTTCAGAAAGATCGGCCTATTAGTTGTTAATGATGGCGTCTGGGCCCGCAACTCGGATGGACACCGTTTCTTACGGCTGTTAGACAGAGAGTGGGGGTTAGCAGTTTTCGCTAGTGACGGAGTGATTTGTAAGATGGACCAATGTCACCATGTGTATATGGACGGTACTTTCAAGGTAACGCCACGCCCTTTCAACCAACTGTTCACAATTCATGATTATGACACTGACCGTGTGGTACCACTGGCGTTCATTCTAATGACAAACCGTGAAGTTGGATCTTATCGTCATGTCCTTGCCTGCATCAAGCGACGCTATACCACCCTGACAGGACAAGAGGTTCTCCCCGACCTCATTACAACCGACTTTGAAGATTCTTTGAGAGCAGCTGTTGGGACGGAGTTCCCCCAAGCCGAAGTCCGCGCCTGCTTCTACCACTTTTGCCGGGCTGTGTCCAAACGTGCACGGCAGGAGGGTCTTATGGGTCCAGCAGCAGTCAGGGATTTGGGACAGGAACAACAGCGGCGCCTTCAGGAGAAGATCCGACGTCTTGTGGCCCTGGCTTTCTTGCCGGTCGCCCTGGTCAGGCAAAACTTCCAGCTTTTGTCACGGGAAATCGAAGAGCTGGCGGAGTCAGGGTGAGAGATTTCCCTGGCTACTTCCGCAGGACATATCTGAACAGCTTTCCACCACCTACCTGGAATGTCTTCCACAGAAACATCGATTCTCGCTCAAACAACCATGTGGAGGGTTAGTTCAAATCTAGCGTTATTGTCGTAAGCAAGATAAGTTGTGTACTCACAGTCCCAAGTAACCATTTAATCAGCTGGGGCTAAGGGCCAGATGGCGTCTTTTTTATCTCGTAGATATCACATGAAAAGGAAACGCAGTGATAAGGACCAACTTTTTTTGCTGCCACTGCCGGTTTGTTGTCCAGAATGCAAGATGTCATTCCGGTATTTACCCTGAAAATAAAAGCTTTGGCTAATTCTAGCTCTTACTGTATTTGTAGTTCTTACTGTATTTATATTACTGTTGCAACGACAAAGTAAACTTATCATTAAAAAAAACTTGCTAAATGTGTTCAACGTTTCATATCTTCAAACGTGTCTTTCCTTCGTGATGCTTAATACATGTTGGTCTTGTCGTTCTTACAGTGTTGTGAAAGATTATGATACATTTCTTTTTATCTAGAAATAATTCAGAACACATTTCTAACGGATATATATATATATATATATAATGTAGTGTAGTGTAGTGTAGCGCAGCGCAGCGCAGTGTAGTGTAGCGTAGTGTAGTGTAGTGCAGTGTAGCATAGCGTAGTGCAGTGTAGCGTAGACTCGTACAATGCAGTGTAGTGTAGTGTAGCTGACCGCAGCGTAGTAGAGTATAATGTAGCTTTATGTCTATTACAGTGCTCTGTGTGTGTAGTTGACGGTATCTTTGCAATACCTGACACTCCTCTCCCTCCCACCCGCCAAGCCTACCCTTCACCCTGCTCACCCAGCCTCTCCACCCCTCCATCCCCCACCCCACCCCCACCCACTAACAGAGAAAGAAAGAGTTGAAGGGGGGGGGGGGGGGGGGTGAGAGAAAACAGACAGACAGAGTTCTATAGAAATTAAAAATAGCCACAGCTCACGAAGCCTAGCAACGGTGGTGTTGATGACATTGTTTACGCTGGCAACGACTGCGCATGTGTTGATGTGCCTGTGGTGGTGTCTTCTTCTTCTTCTTGTGTTTAGGCAGCCAACATCTACAGTCAGACGAATCAGCCGCACTAATTTTGGAGAAAAAGCTTCCGTTCCGCCCGAGTGAACACATATTAAAGTTTTCGAAGTCCAGGGGTATTGCCAAATCCGTTACCAGTGATGAGGGGGGGGAGGGGGGAGGGGGCGGGGGGGACGGAGGGAGGGGGTTTCTTGGGGGAGGGGTTAGTGGAGGCGTGCCATCCAGGCCTGGAAGGCAGCCAGGGATGGCGCCGACACAGTCTCTGCAGGAAGGCTGTTCCACTCTGGAATGGTCCTTGGGAAAAAGGATTTGTGACGATATTCAGTGCGGCTCTGTGGGACGTCATAGTGGAGGTGGTGGGCGCGCCTTGAAGAACGTCTTCTGGCACTGACGCGGGGAAGATGCTGGGAGTTGACACAGGCCATGCCATGGTGGATTTTGTAAAACATGGTGAGTCTCGCTCTTTTCCTGCGAGTCTGCAGCGTTGGCCATTCTAGATCGCTGAGCATCTCTTCAACGCTGGATGTTTGCCGGAATCGGTGCGAGACCCATCTTGCCGCCCGTCGCTGAATCTTTTCCACAGCTCTGATGTTTTCATCAGCAAAGGGGTCCCATACTGTTCCAGCATATTCCAGTATGGGTCGCACCAGTGCCTTGTATGCAGCCTGCTTAATGAACTTGCTGTTTAGCCTGATGTTTCTTCTGATGAAGCCCAGTGCTTTGTTTGCCTTGTTGGTTATGTTGATTATGTGGGGCTTCCAGTCCAGGTCATGCGTGATGGTAACGCCCAGGTATTTTGCCTGGGATTCCTCTTGGAGCGTATGGCCACGGAGCTGGTAGTCGTGGTGGAGGGTGGTCAGGCGCCTGGTCATGTGAACCGTGGTGCACTTCTGGGGGTGGAAGCACATTTTCCACTTCTCCTCCCAAGTGGCGAGTTTGTCGAGGTCTTCCTGTAAGTTTACCTGGTCTTGCGCTGAGCAAACATTCATGTGACAAGCTGTGTCATCCGCAAAGAGCCTAGCTGTAGAGGTCAGACCGGTCGGCAGGTCATTGATGAACAGTAGGAATAGGGTCGGGCCGAGGACCGAGCCCTGTGGTACCCCTGACTCTACTGGAACAAACTCTGATTCTGACCCGTTGACGACGACGGACTGTTTCCTGTCATGTAGGAAATCCTCAATCCATGCGTTGACCTGACCGCAGATGCCAAGGTGACGAAGTTTGTGGACAAGGAGGCTATGACTCACCTTGTCAAAGGCTTTACTGAAGTCTAGGACCAGTAAGTCCTCCTGCAGTCCATCTTCAAGCGCTTTGGAGACCTCATCGACAAGGCCCAGTAGCTGCGTCTCACACGAATGGGCGCGACGGAAACCGTGCTGTTCCTTGCAGAGGATCCGGTGCTCCTCGCAGTACTCCATGATGGCACTGACCAGTACATGTTCCAGCAGCTTGCAGGGTATGCTGGTCAGCGAGATGGGCCTGTAATTTTCCGCCTTGTATCTTTCACCCTTTTTGAATACTGGGCTGACGTGGGCGGTTTTCCAGTCCTTCGGGACAACTCCAGCGTCGAGAGATGCTTGGAAGAGGAGTGCGAACGCCGGGGCTAGTTCGGTCGCTAGTTCTCTCAAGACTCTGGGGCTGATCCGGTCTGGACCGGGGGCTTTGGTAGGGTCGAGGTTACGAAGTAACTTCTCGATGCCAGAGGTAGAGACGGTGATGCGCTCAAGGAGAGGCTGTTGGAGGTTTCGAGGGGGCATGGGACATCTCTGGTTGAACTCCTCCTCTGTGAAGTCTTCTCTGGTGCTGAAGGCAGATTGAAATTGTCTGTTTAGTATTTCAGCTTTCTGCTTATTGTCAGTAACAAGTTTTCCACATTCTTTGAGGGGTGCAACGCCGTCGATTTCAGTTTTCCTTGATTTCACAAATGAGAAGAGTTTTTTGGAAGGTTTTAGTTTATCTGGTTCGACTTCAACAATTAAAGTAGAGCAGTACTGCCAATATTGTTGACGGAGCTCGCGCTGGATTTGTCGCTTCAACCTCCTGTATTCTTCCTCAAGATCTATTCTTCCAGTCCTTTTCATTTTCTTGTGAATTCGGTCTCGTCGCCTGATCATCTTGAGAGTCTCTGGTTTGATGTGTGGAGCATTCCTCTTTGTGCGGAGCTTCACGTGAGGGATGTGAGTTTGAGTAATATTGGTGAGGCCGTCCTTTAGGTCAATCCATACCTCTTCAACCGTTTGTTGATTTGCATGCTTATCCAGTATTGTGTTTGTGAGTTCTTTGGCAGCAGTGCGCATAGCCTCCCAGTCGGCCTTCTTGTAGCACGGGGCCATACGGTCCGGTTGGCGCGCACGATTAGCATTGACCTGCAACTCTGCATAGACAATATCGTGGTCGGAAATTCCAGGCACAATTTCGACGCGTGGAAAGAGGCCCGGGTGATTAGTTACAAGGAGGTCGAGGACATTTTTGCCGCGTGTCGGTGTTTTGACTATCTGCTCCAACTGAAGTTCTTCTAAGGATTCTTTAAAATCACGATGAAGGTGAGGGTAACTGCAGTCGCTCTTCAAAATACTGTTTTCCCAGTCCCAGCTCGGGAAGTTAAAGTCTCCTCCGAGGACAACAGTGGCGTTCCTGGAGTCACAAGCTAACTTGAGCGACTCAGCCATCCGTAGTTGACTAGGTTCATCTCCATCGTCAGGTCTGTAGTAGCTACCGATGAGGAGGTCTCTTCTGTTTTTCATTTTAATTTTGATCCAGAGGATTTCACAAGGGAGGTGGGGACACAGTAGGGGTTCTTGGGTGGTTACAAGAGTTTTGAGAACAGCAATGAGGATACCACCTCCGTTTCTGTTCCTTTCCTTCCTGTAGACCTTGTATTCGGGTGGAAAGAGTTCACTTGAGGCGATATCATGGTCAAGCCATGTTTCAGTCCCAATAAGCACATCAGGTCGTAGGCTTTGAAGAAGGTGGTGGATTTCTGGGGCTTTCCCTGCTGCCGAATGGAAATTTACATTCAGGATTCTGAGGGGGCGGTTTGGGATTTTGTTTTGCTGGCTTAGGCGAGTTGGAGTTGACGTATGGGCGGGGTGGAATGATTCATTTGAACCAAAGGAGAAGTTGAACTGTTCAGATGTTTCCTGTTCGATGCCATGCAAATCGAACGCTACGTTGCTGTAGTTTGGCGAGTGACAAAGTTCACAATACCAGTTAATAGCTGAATTTCCTAGATCTATGTAGGACTGGGTTCCAATGTTATGACAGGACGCATGAAACCAGCGACCACAAGTTTCACACGCAACGCCGCGCACGTCCCATCCCACCGCTCTGTCGCAAATGCCACAAGGCGCAACAGAAGAGTTGTTTGGGTCTGGCACTTCTGGTGCTGCACTCTGGGTGTGGGAGGTGGGAGGTGGGGGGAGGGGAAGGCATGGTTGAGAGGCAGAGGGAAAAGCAGTAGGTGAAGGTAATGAAGAATGACACCAACATAATGTTGAGTTACATGGTGACAAGTGGGAGAAGGAAACACGAAGAACAAATTCTTGCTGGAAGTGAAGTGAAGAAGGGTAAGTTACGACGCAGGATGCACTGAGCTGCCGGTACACTGAGCAAAGTTTTTAGGTCTAGCGAAGTTCGCAAACTTTGGGTGACAGGGAGTTCCGGGGCACAGTAAACCTTCAGGGGTAAGTTTTATGTTGAATTTAGTTCAAAGGAGATGTCAAGTCAAGTTAAATTTCGAAATAAACGCAAAAGAAAGGAGAAAAAATTTCGAGAGCAAAACTACGAGTGTTCACCCAACCGGAACCGGAAGCCAACAATATCTGTATAAAACGGAGTGTCTGTATAAAACGGAGTGCCAGTGCATGTAGCGTCGTAGTATGGAAACTGTCAAAGGGAGCGCCTGCTAAATGCTGTACGTGCAGCTCGAATTCATCACGTCGCTTGAGTGAATGACGGTGAGTACCGCTTTTCCCTCAGTCTTTCCAATTGTTTGTGTGTGTGTGTGTGTGTGTGTGTGTGTGTGTGTGTGTGTGTGTGTGTGTGTGTGTGTGTGCGTGCGTGCGTGCGTGCGTGCGTGCATGTGCGTGTGTTGGTGTGCACTCTCGCATGTCTTTTTCTGTATGTTTGTGCTCATTTGATTTTCACCGGAACTGACGTTTTCATCTTTACATCCAAACAATAATTTCATTGAAGTTCACGAACAGATATATTTTGTTACGTGTTTACAATTCCCAATAATGTCGTGTGCGACATGATTTGCTGAAACCGCTGTTCACTGGATTATCATCTACCATCATTTTGTTTACCATGCCACTTTGCTACGTTTTGTTAACTGTATGATGTTACAGATTTTAATCTCTTCATTTTCTATTCGATGTTTTGAAGACTATGTATTGACCTCATCTATTTGAGGGGGTAGGGGGGTGGAAGTCTTGTGGTTATGATGACATCTTCATGGCATTCTGACAAAAGTTCCAGCCTGGGTACTTGTCTGTCGAAGCGGTCCGAGATTCCCCTCACCGTTTAAAGAGTGAGGAGTTCCACAATGCAAACAGTGCAATACATTACCCGGCTTTACGTGAAACGTCGCTCTGCTGAGTGTTGAAATGTGTAGCATCGACAGCGAAAGCCTTTAACAGTGGATTCCGAAAAGTGTCTGCACACCACACACTAATACATGGATAAACACAGACGTTTTATGTCAAATGTTACAACATTAAAGTCATCTGGATTTAATACATTCATTGCATGGTGTAAATTAGTCTTTATCTAAAGAAGAAGAAGACGGTAGGGGGCCCCACCTCTCTAAAACATACAAACAAATAAACAAAAAAGGAAGGGGGTGAAGGGGGGGGGGGGGGGAGAGAAAAAGTGTGGAAAACATTAGAAGTCGGAGAACCCGCCATAAAAAAGAAAACAAAAACCAACGGATTCCTTTAAGACGATGTTGCAAAATGTTACACCTGATTTTATTTTTCTTATTTTCAAAAGGAAATTTCTTTTTTTTTCAATTCGATCCGATTGAAACGTAGTGAGTGATAGACTTTGCTTTAGAGTAGACCTTCCCTTGATGACTTGCATTTCAGTTTTAGTCTTGGCATTTTACTACGTTTCTATACTGTCAGATGAAGTGTTTGGTTGAATACCACCGAAGGCCTAATAGGCTAGTCGAAAACTGGTATTTTCGCTTCAATACATTTTTTCGGGATCAAACTGTGCGAAAATTAACGGATTCAAATTTTTTTATTTTTACCACAAGGCCCCTCTCCGGAGGAGATCCTTGTGACCCACCCTCATGGGATATGATTCCATACCTACCTCTACTTGTTCAACAACCTGTTTCAGTGAATTTGACCCGGTTCTTGGGTTGTAATCATCCTGAGTAAACCTATGACATCTGTAAAAGTTGGTCCTTAACTCTTTCAGTGCCACAGTTCCAATACAGTTGGTCCTTAACTCTTTCAGTGCCACAGTTCCAATACAGTTGGTCCTTAACCCTTTCAGTGCCACAGTTCCAATACAGTTGGTCCCTAATCCTTTCAGTGCCACAGACCCAATACCGCACCAACAAGACTGTGTGCTAATGTCAAAAATATACACCAACGCTGCGGCTATAACTCTTGCTGTTGTTGTTGTTGTTGTTGTTATTTTGCTTGTTACTGAAGCAAGAAAAAAAGAGAATAGAGCAGACGTTGATGCTACAAGCAGTTTACTTGATGAATGTAGGAATAGCTTCAACAATGAAACACTCCAGATACAATACCGTGACCTGGGACTGTGCAGTTTGGATTTAACCGTGTGTGTGTGTGTGTGTGTGTGTGTGTGTGTGTGTGTGTGTGTGTGTGTGTGTGTGTGTGTGTTCTACAGAGAGAAAGTGATCTGACTGTACACACCAGTGAACACACAGAGAACACGAGGGAACCCAAGTTGTGTTGTTTTGACCCGATGCCCTCGACGCACATCACTATGAACACACGCGAGTATTGGATTGTGCTGTGGGAGTCGGCCGGGGGGAGGGGGGGGGGAGAAGGGGGGGGGGGGTACATCAACCAGGCCCGAGAGATACAGACACCTACAGTGTTGTTCAGGGAATTTGAGCAACACTCTCACAAACGCATCCATCAAGTGGATGAAGCTCGATTGTGTGGTCCCAGTCTTCCCAACAGAGCCCATAGCAAACTCAATTCTGGGCAGGAGTCGGTGTTGCAGAAAATATTCCATGTGGTTACGTCGATGACTAAGTGGATTTTAAATGGGCAGAGACTAGATGGTTTCAGCGTCATCCTTGTTTGTCATTTGTCTCTTTTATTGATGACTTTGTCAGACTACCTGATCTGCTAAATTGCTTAATTTTTTTTTTTTTTTTTTTTTTTTTTTTTGATTGGTGGCTGTTGAGACCGTAATTTCTCTGTTGATGTGCTGTGTGTGTGTATCTGGAAGGGGGCAGGGGCAGGACGTTAGGAAGGGAGATAAGGGCTGAAGGGAGGAGAATACTGACAGGGGCAGACGTTAGGAAGGGAGATAAGGACTGAAGGGAGGAGAATACTGACAGGGGCAGGACGTTAGGAAAGAGATAAGGGCTGAAGGGAGGAGAATACTGACAGGGGGAGGGGGAGAAAGGATGTATGAGTAATGCGG
>CM065714.1:8492889-8497889 GCA_033310375.1 Conus canariensis | reverse complement strand
TGATGATGGTAATGGCACACACTCGCACACACACGCGCACGCGCTCGCGTGCGAGCACACACACGCACACACACGCACATACACATACAGAGGGCGCGCAGACACACACACACACACACACACACACACACACACACACACACACACACACACACACACACACTGCTACGGACCGTTTTTTGTCCGGTCACAAATTCTTACCGGTTGGTTAGTTTACCTGACTGCTGCTCACCTGCGCTCTGTATAAGCCAGGTGAGCTGAAACGATCAGGCAGTGCAGTTCCGGCAGTGCAACCTCCAAGTGGCCGAAGAGGGACTCCAGACGAGGTTGTTGTGGCAGTCAGGTATTTCATTATTAGCAATTTGACATCGCAGACCGAAATCGTTCTCCCCTCCTATAGGCGACTGTAACTTTCTCAGCGCCTAGTAAAGGTTTTTAGAAGAAAAAAAAAGTATTTGTTGTTTTTTGGTACATCTTGTGACTTGATAGGGTGATGGGAGGACATTGTTTTTAGGAAGTATGACTAGAAAGAAGGAAAACATATGTTGTTGATGAGTGATCCGAAAAGGAGGTGGCTTAGCTACTTCATGGCTCTATGACGCAAAACAAGTTTTTTTATTTCGCTAATGTATTATAATGATACAATGATAGTGAGCGATGTATTATAATGATACAATGATAGTGAGCGATGTATTATAATGATACAATGATAGTGAGCGATGGAAACTATCATGTATTCATGGTTGGAAGATTTATTCTGAATTTTGATGTGGGGGAACTAAATGGAAACGCTTTTTGATATGTATTCATCTGCTGATAAACGGAAACCCTTTTTATGTATTTAAACCATCCTTTGATATGAATAATGAATGTCTATTTGTTGATAAACAAGAGTGTGCAGAAATCATTCCTTGATATGTGTTTAAGGGCTGTTACTGTTACTAATAAATAATTTTATGAACAGAAATCCTTCTCTGAGATGCAGTGATTATGTGTGTGTGTGTGTGTGTGTGTGTGTGTGTGTGTGTGTGTGTGTGTGTGTGTGTGTGTGTGCATGGACTGATTAGAATGGATTCTTATACCTAATTCTCAAACAGCTGCCTACCATTACTGGTGAAATACGCATGGTAAGAACACTAACAAAAATAAAATAATCATCAGGGTGAGCTGTCTCCCGGATTTAACCTTAACGAAGGGAAAGTAAACCCTTTTTTTCTTGCAGAGAATTGAAATAATTATAATAATAATAATGGTTTCTTATATAGCGCCTAATCAAACGAATTTCTCAAAGCGCTTTACAAAATCATACTACATTCACCCTCCTCATATACAATAGTACACCTTACACCCAACTACAAATACTCTTACTACAAAAACTAACAAATCCTGAGTATGACAGTCACTTATTTTCAAGTATCACTACAAAAACTAAATCCTATAACGTTCAATTATACAACAAATGCATGTAATAGAGAACATAATTTAAGACAGTATGACAAAATAATAATGTACAAAGAATACTACATTTGAAAAGGCCCAGACAGCTATGAGTTAGGTTGTACCCCCCACAGCATTGACTAATTATGAGAAAATAGATGGGTTTTAAGTTTTGACTTGAAAGACGAGATAGAATCTGAATGTCTGAGAGAGTCTGGCAGTCTGTTCCATGTCGTTGGAGCTTGAAAAGAGAAAGATCTTTCACCAGTAGTAGTCCTGAAGCGAGTCATTCGTAGAAGGCGGTCGTCAGCACAGGAGCGTAGTTGTCGAGAGGGAGTGTAGATTTTAAGGAGATCTGAGAGATTAGAAGGTCCATTTTCAAAGAGAGCAGAGAAAGTAAGAGTTGAGATTTTGTACGAGATACGGTTTGAGACAGATAGCCAGTGAAGAGAGTGAAGTAGTGGTGAAACGTGATCATATTTTACTGCTCTATAGACGACTCGGGCTGAATGATTTTGGATTCGCTGTAATCTTTCTATCAAGTATTTTGGAAGGCCAGCCAAAAGTGAGTTGCAGTAATCTATTCTGGATAAGATAAAAGCACAAATGAGAGTTTTTGTAACATCTGTAGAGAGAAGGTGACGTACGGAGCTGATTCTTCTTAGTTCTAAATAAGCAATCTTGCAAATATTTGAAACCTGTTTCTCAAAGGAGAGGGATTGGTCAAGAATGACCCCTAGACTGCAGACAGAGGTGGAGACAGAGACAGTACAGTCATTGGTAATGACAGTTGAAGGCAGAGAAGGATGGTTAGGCTGTTTTGTCACGAACATGAGTTCCATCTTGTCGTCGTTTAGTTGTAGTTTGAGAAATCAGTGAGTCAATTTCAGCAATGGGAGCCAACTGATGAAGCTGAGTATCGTCAGCAAAGCTTTCATGCGACATGGCGTGACCACTGATGACGTCAGACACAGGACCAGCATACAGAACAAAAAGGACTGGCCCCAATACAAAACCATGAGGCACACCGTACCTAAGAGGAGAACTGTCTGAGTATCTGCCCTGTACACACACTGTCTGAGTCCGTCCAGTCAGGTAAGAGATAATCCAGTCGAGAGCTGTGTCTTTGAATCCGAAGGAAGTTTGCAGCCGTGAGAACAAAATATGATGATCGATCGTGTCAAATGCTGCGGAGAGGTCTAACATCTCTAATAAGGAAACGTTCCCATCGTCAAGCCCACAGAGGAGGTCATTGACTATACGGAGGAGTGCTGTCTCACAACTATGGCCTTGTCTGCGAGCAGACTGATGAGGATTCGAAAAGTGATTCTTTTCGAGATGTTCTAGAATTTGTTCCAAAACAATCTTTTCCAATAATTTGATAGAAACGACAAATTTGATACAGGCCGATAATTCTTTAAATCATCCGGAGATGAGAATGCGGATCATGAAAAGCTGAGTAATTCAAGGCTGCCGTCTACACTTTCGACCCACACAAACCCAAAACTAAAACGTCCTCAGTGTTTTCCCAGTATACGTGGTAGTTTGAAACGTGGTGACAGTCCTGAGATAACCTCTGCTGTTGACGGGACTATAATTTTAATCTTAATCTTAATCTTAAGTGTTTTCCCAGTCAGTTGGGCAACACTGTGACACAAACCATGCATGCCCACCTCTGTGTGTGTGTGTGTGTGTGTGTGTGTGTGTGTGTGTGTGTGTGCGCGCGCGCGCGTGTGTTTGCGCGCGCGCGCGTGCACGCACCTGATGCATGTCTTAGTATATGGTCTCAGTTGAAACGCATACTCCTCCTTCTACATCACTTACCTCTCCCTCCCACAACCCTTCTCCTTTCTCCTTTACTCCCCTTCGTTCCCCCCACCCCCACCCCTTCTTTTCTCTTCTCCCCCTGCCCGTTCCATGCCCACAGATGGAGAATGAGAGAGAAAAATAGAAATACAGTGTCCTGATGAATGTCAGCTGTGCTGATGTAACTGTGTAAAAGGCCGTTGTCGGTTGAGCACGATCGATGAGCGCTTGGCGCTGTCTATATAAGCAAGCGCTGTCCTTTCCTGGGGCATCAGCCTTTCCATATATCTCCGAGCGCCTGTGAAATTTCGCATGTGCAGCTCGAATTCAAGAATGAATGAAGGTAAGTGCCATTTACTCATTAGTGTGTGTGTGTGTGTGTGTGTGTGTGTGTGTGTGTGTGTGTGTGTGTGTGTGTGTGTGAGCAAGTTATATTTGTCTTTTTTCTTTTTTTTCTTGTGTGTGTGTGTGTGTGTGTGTGTGTGTGTGTGTGTGTGTTGTGTTGTGTTGTTTTTGTTTTGTTTGAAAGTTATGAATACTGCATATTTTGAAAACATTGACCATGTTTTATCACTGATGTATTACAGACATCACTCGTTACTGTCCAGTCAGAGTTCGGCAGATTGTTGTGATCTTTTATAAAATATTTTCAGAAGAATTATTAACGGAGTATCTAGTTTCTAAGATGTGAAGGACAGAGGTGAGAGAATATGACCAGTGACATCCTCCGTGATCTCTAAACTTAAAGTGCTGCCTTTTAATATCGTCTACTGTCATCGATGATGAACAGACGTTGACCTAACCATTGAACTGAAGTGAACTGAACTGTCTTTCTCTCCAGAGAACTCGAGAGAGGAATGTAGTGCTCGTTGATGGGAATAGATCCGCCTTGGCTAAAGGCTGTGTCAGGCCAATTGACATAGGCTAGAACACCAAGGCTACATCAAAATGTTGTTATGTTCTGCATAGTTATGCGGGGATCTTCTTCAGTCGTGACAAGCTCCTAGCATAACATTATCAGTCTCCAAAATCCCCCGAAGTCGGAGTGTGGCTGCCCACGTGGCGGGGTAATCAAAAACGGTCACACACGTAATGTTCTCATCCCCAGCTGATGCATTTGTACCATAGTGTTCAAGTACTTCGGCTGTTTGGATGATCCCTGGAGTCTTTTAGCCACGGTACAACAACAACAACAACAACAACAACAACAACAACAACGATGGGCATAGATGGATGATACAGGCAAACCGAGCAAGAGAGAGAGGAGAGAGAGAGAGAGAGAGAGAGAGAGAGAGAGAGAGAGAGAGAGAGAGAGAGAGAGATGTCATTGGAAAATGGTTTATTCGGTTCAGGCCACAGCCCCTGCTGAAGCGGGAGGGGGTCTATATATAAAATGGCACATGAACGACGAAAAACAGTAAAAGATGCATCCACATAATATTGACAGATCGCAACATCCTTTAACTATAGAGAACAACAAATATATGGTTCAATGTTTACATTCCCTTCCTTTAACTCCTGTCAAAAGAGAGAGAGAGAGAGAGAGAGAGGGGGGGGGGGGAGTGGGAGTAGCTGGTTAATACACAAATGGGAATATCCATAACATCATAAATCATAAAATAAAATCATAAACAAATTTAGGTCCAGACTGACACAAACGTATCAACATAAAGTCAGTTGAAACACTACAGATACAATGCCGTGGCCTGAGACTGTGCAATTTGGATTTAACCGTGTGTGTGTGTGTGTGTGTGCGT
>CM065714.1:8467889-8470389 GCA_033310375.1 Conus canariensis | reverse complement strand
TTCTATGCTGAATTCATTTCCGAGGTACTGTTTTGTTTTTCCACATGCTGCTAAAGAATACAGCCTTTCCTTTTGGCGCATAATAGCTTGGTCATCAACTTGATCATTTGTAAGTTCAGGAAGTAAATCATCGCAGTTCATGTTTTATTAATAATAATAAATATTATTTTATTTTTTAAAAATGAGCACCGAAAAAACTATTACTAACCTTGTATACTATTCTGCTGTTATTGGGGGCCTAAGTGTAGGATACACAATGCTTGGTAAAAGCCTGTTAAAAATAAAACCAGCAGATCTTGGCAAACTAGACTTTGAAGACTCAGCAAAACTGATTGCTGTTATTACAGCTTCATTTGCTACGAAAGATTTTCTAGTTAAGCAAGGAATAATTCCAGACAGTATCAATATGTAAAATTAAAAAAATACATTTATAAAAATGGCTTCACTCGTAATGATGATTGGTGGCGCTGTGGTTAATGCGCTTGCTTTCAGCGGAAGTAATTACGCGTTTAGTAAACTACGGGATGACGGCGAGAGAAAAAGACATAACAAAGCTATGGAGCAACTAGCCGCAGCACAAGCTGCGTATGAAAAGCAGAGAATTGAGCAGTTAGATTTTATTAACGATGAACTGAAAAAACAGGGACATGCAGCTTACACATTTAAAGATGTTGATCAAGCAATAAAAGAATATTATCTTGTAACAGGCAAACAAGTTGAAACATTGCCCCCACCAAAATTTAGCGATTACTATCAACCATCAGAAAAACAAAAGATGCAAGAAATATTGTTTATTGTCTTTGGCATGACCGTTGTGTATTTTGTTGCACAAAGTATTGGCTGAATAAAAATGTACAAAATCTATTATTCTCCAAAAGGATATTGGAAGGGAATAACAGCAATTAAAAAGCTTAGCCAAGCAGCGGGAGTCAGTGAACAAACAGCAAAAGAATGGTTATCTAAACAAGCAATTTGGCAAATTTATCTACCAGCGCCTAAACGAATACAGAGACCACACTTTGTGAATATAACTCCAAACGACACCCATCAAATGGATCTTCTATATTTACCCCATGATACGATTAGACGAAAAAGATTTAAGTACGCACTTACAGTCATTGATATAGCTTCAAGATACAAAGATGCGGAACTATTAACACAAAAGAGTGCTTCTGGTGTTGCTGTCGCTATACAACTGATATATCAACGAGGACCCTTAACTTATCCTCGCATGATTCAAGTCGATGATGGGAAAGAATTTAAAGGACAAGTGAATCAATTATTGTTAAAACATAGAGTTACCATTAAAAGAGGCATTCCGGGTGTTCACAGATCACAGGGTTTGGTTGAAAACTTTAACAAACAGTTATCTGAAAGACTTTTCTCCTACCAGTATCACAGAGAGCTGATTGACAATTCTCGCAACACAGAATGGGTTAGAAGACTGCCCTCAGTTCTACGTGCAATGAATAATGAAGAATTTAAAGGTCTAAAACCAGTACAAGCAATCAAAAAACAAAAAATAAATGTTGTTGAAGGAGAGTCTTCATCCAGCAAACTATTACCATTTGGTTTGAAAGTGAGATACCTTTATTCGCCGGGAGAAGCGGAAGGGGACACTCGCATCAGGGCAACAGATCCAGTTTGGAGTGTTGATCCATATGAGATAAAAAAAATTGTGAAAATGAATCCGCCCGTGTATTATTTACGAGAAACTGACACAACAAAACGACCAGCCCCCCGAAGATCTTTTGTGAAGGAAGAACTGCAGATAATCCCTCCAGACACAGTTCCAGTCGCTTAATTATTTTTTAATTTAAATTAAAATGGCGGCAAGAATGGAAAAGGAAGAATCCTTACGTAAAATGGCACTGGAAGCAAGAATGGTGAAGGAAGAGTCCTTAGAAATAATGCGAGAAATATTTGATTATAATCTTGCTATTAGACTAATATTTAAGAAGATTGATCATGCCATGCTAGACAAAACCTCAAATTTTGATTGGGAGCAAAAATATATTAAAAAAATTCGAGCGCATTTAGCAGTAATGGATAATAATTTGGTTGAATTGGGTGATGATATAGTTAAGCTTAACGAACTGTTTTAATCTACGCAAATACATTTGGGTTTAAAATGGAAGCTCAAAGGGAAATGGCAGAAATGACAAAGGAAAAGTCTTTAAAATTAATGCAAGATTTATTTGAGTATCAGTATATCATTAAAGAAGTATTTGAGAAGATTGACAATCCCTGGCTAGAACAATCGCCAGACAATCGCTTTAAACCCCAAAGCTTTTATTTTGATTTTGATTTATGGAAACATGAATATTGTGAAATGACAAAAAAAAATTAAAGCACATCTAGCATTAATAAATAATATTAATTTTGCTAAATTAGATGATGATATAATTGAACGTGCGATTGCTGAAAAATATAAGCCCATATGATTATACTATTCTCCAATGACCAATTGCATATGAAAACTCTGGATTAACAAATACTC
>CM065714.1:8453050-8467789 GCA_033310375.1 Conus canariensis | reverse complement strand
CATTCCTTTTTTATCTGGTCGGTGTCTGGTTGTTGAGAAAAAGTTGCCCTTGCCTTTCTTTGAAGATCAAACTTTTGTCTTTTGTAGTCCTCAAAATCAGCCTGTAGGCGACTAAATTCTTCATCCGTGATGTTTGAGTCAGCAAGTGCTTTATTTATTGTCAGTTTGAAGGAACTAAGTTTAGCTGTTATTAGTTGAACCATAGCTGTGTGCTTTTGGAGTTTAGCTTTTATTTTTTTGCTGACAGCACCTGCAGCTATTGAGCATAAACCAAGAGTTAAAGACACACCACCTAGAGGTATAGCTGCCGGTGCACCTACGCCTGTTGCTAAGAGACCTACACTTGTTCCTGCTGATAGAGCACTAGCGGTCGATGCTCCAGTATTAACATATGTAACAGCATTAAAGACAGCAGAATACCTTCGTTTGGTTTTGCTGTATTTTGAAAGGTCCTGCTCTAGTTGGGTTTGCATTTGTGTAATGTTGGTTAATCTGAAAGTTTTTATGTCAGAATTGCCTACTATCTCTTCTTTGGGCACTTTTGGATAAACCTGAACAGACATGCTTTTTTTAAAAAATAAAAATAATTTAGTATTGGATATCTTTTAATCTGTTATCTTTAATATTCAGCTGCGCATCATATATTAAAAACAAATGTACATTAAGTGGTTTATCACTCTCTTTTTCTTTATCAATTTGAATGTTTATTACGTCTTTAACTGTTCTCCCACTCCCATGCAACTGATTATCCTCTGTTGACCTTAGGTCAATCCATAAACCGTATTTCGTTGTTAAATATTCATCAAGTCTAACACTGTGAAGGTGTAGATCTTTAGACACAAGGTCTACTGTTGGACTTCTAGACCTCCCGCCTCCAAACAATTTTCTTATTTCATCAAAATGATGATAAGGTTTAAGCCCACTACCGTAGACTTGGTTAGGACTACCCTCAATTGAACATTGTACTTTCGTTATTTTAGGATTGATAAACTTTTCACTTTGTCTTTTGAATGGTTCTTCATCTTCACACAGCAATAAAATACCTTTAAGGGATCTTGCTGTGGCACTAAAACTAAAGTTCCATATAGTGTCTGCCCTGCTTTTAGGATATTTAGTATGATGAATCACTCTTTCGTAATATATTGCTAATTTTGACTGATATTGTTGCTCAATCAGCCTTGCTAAGTTAGGGTTGCTAACAATGTCAAACTCTAATGAGATGTCGAAAATGCTGTACTTGGAATCAGTGTCTGTAGATTTAATGACACGTTTGTATTCATTAAAAGTTAGTTCATATGACAATCTGTCTTTTAATGCTCCTTGAAAGTATGGCGCATGCGCGCTTAATAACTCAAAATCCAAGGGGATGGAAAAGCGATTTCCATACGCAAAATTTACAGCTTCGGGCTTGTTACCGTCTTTAGCATCTTCGGCGTCTATTCTGTGTTTTAGTGCTTCGTTATTTTCGATTCCTTGAAACGCGAGGTCAGCCCTTTCATTCGCGGTTAGCCATAGATCACAATAGATTAGAAATATGTCTGCATTGTGTAAAGAAAATATTTCTTGCCCCTCAAGTTTTATAGAAATTTTCTTAACGATTGCCCGTCCCAGATTCTGGACTACTGTCCTGTTTGGGTCTGTTGCTGAATTAAGTTCTATTTTGAAAGTAAGCCGTGCAGATCCCGGCACAATCACTTCATCTGCTCCTAGGTCTGGAAATTTAACAGTAAGAATTTGATCTGAATCAATAGTAGATGGATTATTTGGAACAATAATATTCTGTTTATTTCCCTTCACGCCAAAGGGCTCTTTCAGTCTTCTATGCGGGTCAAGAATCGAGCCATATGCTTGTGACATTTTTTTATAAAACAAAATAAAAAGTTAATTGTTTAAAAACATGGCAGAAGAAGATTATGATGTTTTTGATCCTGGGGACGACATGAGTGAAATGACTCCTTTGACACATCCATTACAATCATTGCGGCGTGAATTAACAGAAAGTAAGGTCAAATCATTTTATCAAAGTTTAGGCCAAGAACCTCCCGAATTTATAGACCCTAATGATTTTGAAACAAAAGATGACCATTTGTTTTTTAAAAACGAGCAAGGACAACTTGTTCAGCTTACAACTAAACCAGACTCATCAAAGTTTTTAAAAAAGAGTACAATTAGACAAAGGCTCAGTGTGAGCGATCAAAATCGCCTTGGCATTGCTAAACCAAAATTAGATAGGGAAGCAGTTGCTAAACTTCAAAACACACTACAAAAACTCCCAACAGATAACCAAATTCAAAACATACCCCTTAAAGATTTAAGCCCAACAGCAGACAAAATAATAGAAACCAGTTTTTCAGAAGCATTAAAAACTATGCACGATCCGCCGCTACCTATGAGAGAAATAACGGCCCTTGATCATGCTTTGAAAAGCATCAGAGGTGAATTAACAAACAATTTAGCAAAACTGGGTGAACTAGATGAGCATATAAAAAGAGAAAAAGAAAAACTAGTTGAGGCTGATGACCACAACTTAGGACCTGGTGTTAAAGAAAGAATAACACAAAGACTAAAAGATCTTGAACAAGAGAGATCAGCAAGACTAGAAGTGCTGTCTACTAACCGAGAACAATTACGAACTCAAGTGAGCAGAATAAGAGAAACTATCCAAAGAATTTTATATGAAGACACAACGTTAGCAGAACGAATAAGAACACTGTTTAGAGAGCAAGGTGTCACATTAGCAAGTGTTATAACAGCCTTAGGATTTGCAATAAGTACACTGGTGTTGGCTATTACAGGCGGTGGTGGTGGGGGAGCAGTGCCACCAGGCCCGCCAACTCCTGATAAATCATGGATAAAAAAAACAACTCGATCACCTTGCAAACTTACTAAAAAAATTAGCCAGTAAGGCAATAGATTCTTTGCCTGGTATAATAGGAGGGATCGTTAGCTGGCTTTTGTCTGCCGCAAGTAAAGTAGTTGGCTTTATGGCTGAGCACTTATGGGCATTAGTTGTCTTAATAGTTGGGTTACTCTTTAGTAAGATAAAGACCAAGTAATCCTAGGGCAGTTAATCCAATAACAAGTGCCGTCTTTTCATATTCATGGTCATCACGAACAAAGTCCGCGTCTTCAATGGCCTTTGGGCTTTGGGCCTTGGGGATTGGATGACTTAATCTTGGGGGGGCATCTTGTTTTTTTATTGTTTGTAATATTACTGGCTCAGAATTTATGTCGTTTTGTCCAACCTTCTGTTCATTTCCTGCAACAAGGATTTCATTGTTGTAGTTTATTATTGTTCCTACCTGGAGCCTGAGGTCAGAAGGTAGCATGTATAAACCAGTGCCGACAGCAAAGTCTACTTTCGATCTTGCAAATTGTAAAACATTTTGGTACCTTTTAATACTTGAAGGCAAATCAATTGCAGAATTAATGGCGTCCTCTAAATTTGCTAAATACTGTTTTTGAGCATCAAAGCCAGTAGAAGGATCAGTTATGTTAGATCTTGCCTGTGCTTGCGAACCTAGCAAACACCAAACATAAGTACGAATAGAGTCGTTTATTCGTTCTATTCCCGCTTTTGTTAGGCCCTTAGAAGTATCCAAAAAAATGTTGTCCATGCTGTTTTATGCTCTTGCTCTATGGACCCGAGGTGAACAGTTGTGCCTGAAGAGAAAGATGTGTAAGGAGGATTCCAATCATAGTTATACTTTCTGTGCACGCCCCAAAAATAAAGGGTGCCTAAACCATGATTAAGATCCAACTTTTGTCTAAAGTCTGTCTTTGGGTCAATATCAAATTCGTTACAGATCCTTTCAAAAGCCTTGTAATCTATTCTGTTGCTGAATGGATTAAACGTTTTGTCATTTGGTAATGGCGCTTGCAGTTCAGATAAAATACGTCTGAAGGTGTAATAAAAATGAAATCTATACACTGACCTCACCAAAGGATCAGGATGATTTAAATGATCGGCATACGACACTCCACACCCAGTTGATGCACAAAACACAGCAAAGTTTAACTGGTTCTGATAAAACTGCATCGGATGACTGAACCACACTTTCGGGATGTAGTCGTTTTTGATAGGAGGGTTAAGATAACGATCCAATGGAGTACTAACCTTTACTTGAAAGGCGTCAGTCTGAGTCACAGAAATGTCGAGGGTATCAGTTGTTATATCTTTAGGACTGTAGTGCGGCCCGACAGAATATTTTGCATTAGTATATTTGAATGCACTCATTTTTAAATTTGTTTTAAAAATGTTTGTAACAATAACAACTCAAGACAGTCCTTCGTTTTTAGAATATGCTATTGATAATGAATGCGGAACCCAAAGGGTTGCACTCCATGAAATTTTTTACAAAGTCGTATGGTTTAATATAAGTGAATCCAAGGAAAATAATAAGATTAAAAAATTTGATAATATATTAAACTTAGTTAGCCAGTTAACCATACCTGATGGTTATTACGGGTTTTGCTCGCTGAAAGAAGCAATGAGTAACTTCGACATTACTCTCAAACTTAACAATGCAAATTTGAAAATAATGTTGACATTCAAACCTGAAGAAGAAGTAGACCATTACCTTTTTGATGTAGAGCTAGCTAAAATGTTAGGCTTTGCAACTGACAATCATGGTTTTAGAGTTACATCAGACAAAACTACTTATGAGGGAGAAAACCCGCTCGATCTTGCATTACATTCATTACTCTATGTTCATTTGGACGAGCTGAGCACTGATGAAAACTTATATGATGGAAGGCCCTCAACTGTTTTAAGAGCTCTTCCATCAGGGAAAGCTGCATATTGCGATTATGAAATTATACAATTCCCTAATTTACAGTTTAAAAGATTAGCTTGTGGGAGGGTCAGATCATTTAATATAAAGATCACAGATAAAACAGGAAAGTCGTAAAATGTGATAACCTGCACATTGTTTTAGAAATAAAATAATACGTTGTTTTAAAAAATGTCACGTGGACCAGACGATTCGGGGGTCACATTAGCGCCTGAGAGGTGTGTAACTTTAGAATTAAAAGACCTTGCAGACGTTGAGGACTTTGAACAAAACGGTGAGATAGGCACTTTATATGGTTTTGAGTACACTAAAGATGGTTATTATAAGCGCAAAGAGGTTGACGACAACAAAAGGTTTCCTAAACTAGAACAACTACGCAATGTAGAAGCAAATAATGCGGGTCAGTATGAATATAAAATAGTTCGAAAAACTGACAACAAATGGCACTTAGAACCATATTTAGAATGGGACATAAAATTTGAATTCTTAAGCCCATTTACATTTTTTGACCGTCAAAAAAGTTTCAGAAAAGCATTGAACTCTGGCCCTTTACATGTAAGTCTTATGCCAGAGGACAACAGTCGGAAAGAGATCGAAATAAAGCCGTTTGGGGACAAACAGTACATCCTCCACAGAAGAGAATCGGTTTTAAAGAAAGCTTCTACAAAATTACAGTTCATTCCACGCACAAAATTAGGAGACACGTTCACAATGATATTTAAAATTTCTGTCTTAAAAGATGAGGCGAGAAATGGAGCTCTGGGCGTCAGTGACAATCTTATGAAAGGAATTCTTATTAGCTGGCAAAACTTAGACGTTGACAAACTTAAAGTTACTGTCGTTGTTCTTTACAATGGTGAAAATTTTAAGGTCGTAACAACAAGCAACAAAATCAATGTTAGTCTTAATAGAAACAATCTGACAAAACTGAGTTGGATTAATCTGACACATTTAGACCTTATAAGATTTTATTGTACTGATCAAATTTTGACGGATAGTATGATAACAACACTAACTGGTGTAAATTAAATTCTGTTATAAAACTATGGAGCAAACGACTTTGGTGTCAATGCCGATGTTAAACTTTATGACAAAAACCCCTCATTGTTCATTGATTTGTGGACAGACTGGTTGTGGAAAAACAATATTTGTCCTCGACCTATTACAAACAGTTTATAGTTATAATTTTGATCATATTGTAATTTTCTGTCCGACACTTAAATGGAACAAAGCATATCACGATAGAAGGTTTATATGGACGGATGATGAAATCTATTTAGTTGACCCTAGCAATAAACTGAGTGAGTGTTTAGAACATTTTTTTAAACTGTTTGAGGGAACGCAGACATTATTTATTATAGATGATTGTTCGGCAGAAAAGGATATAGTCAAAAAAAGAAACACTTTATCAAAACTAGCTTTCAGTGGAAGACATGCTGGGATAAGTGTGTGGATTTTATGTCAGAAATATAACTCAGTTTTAAAAGACTTTAGAGAGCAATTAAAGACTGTAGTTTTATTTCACATGAAAGATAGAGACGCATTTGATGAATGTATGCGGGAAAATGATGTTATTGAAAACGATCAAGAAAAACGAAGGATTAAGCAAAAACTTAAGTCTCAAAAGTTTTCTAAATTAGTGTTAAAAACAGATAATCCTACACATTATGTATGTTTGTAAAGTGTTTACTATTAGAGAACTATAAAATAGGCACTCTGGGTAAGCCGGCGGAGCAACAGCGAAACCGGCTTCAGCCGGTTGGAGCTGGCGGAGGTGGGTGAGCCAGAGTGCCTATTTTATAGTTCTCTCTTGTCAGTTTCAAAGTGAGATGACTGTGGGCGGATTTTAAAACAAATTCTGAAATGAATTACTAGTGAGGCCGTCAGACAACGGCGACAGACAAACAAGACAAAACTGTTCTGTCATGTTATGCGTTTGTCCCTCTTGTTAGCTGGACTCATTGATAATATATTTTCTTTATACATTTTTGTTTGTTTATCTCATTTTTTTCTTGGGGTGGGGGATAGGGTGCGGGGGATGTGGTTTTGTCAATATTGACATGAAAAAAGACGAATAACTGTGAATTGATTCATCATTAATTGGACGACAGGTTAGTGCAGTTGAACGTTTTGTGCCGATGATGGTGCTTGTGATTCCGGGTAGCGACACCACCAACGTGGTTCATCTCTTGCTGGCATATACGCACGACAGTGATGCAGCCACCAGCAGATATCAAATAAGACAAAATGCAAAGCATATAAACGTACTCCCAGTTTGTCTTGAATAAGCGTGATATATTCCATAAAGAGGAAAAATCGTTTTGGGCCGTTATAGCCGTTAGTAACGGCTATCTTTGGTAAAATAAAACATTGGCCATCATCTGTGACCCACAATGAAGATACCTACAAATTTTCAGAGAGATCATCCAAGCACTTTCTGAGATTTTCCATAAAGAAGAAAACCATTATAGGCCGTTATAGCCGTTAGTAACGACTATAACGGTAAAATAAAATATCGGCCGTCATCCGTGACCCATAATGAACATACCCACAAATTTTCAGAAAGATCGGCCAAGTACTTTCTGAAATATTCCATAAAAAAGAAAAACCGTTATGGGCCGTTATAGCCGTTAGTAACGGCTGTAACTGTTAAATAAAACATCAGGCATCATCCGTGACCCATAATGAACATACCTACAAATTTTCAGACAGATCGGCTCAGAAGTTTTGTCTGGAGCGAGTGGAACACATTTTGACCACGGACAGACAGACAGATAGACAGACAGACGGACATACACACAGACACATTTCTTCGTTCCCATTGTAAAGTACTCCCTGGTCTATAAGAACTGGAAGTACAAAAAATTGAAAATCGAAAGAATCTCTTTCTCTACCTCTCCTGCCAGCCGATGACGAGACTTGATCCAATAACTTTCAGGACACGACTCCAGTGTGCTAACCACTCAGTTATTTCCCACCTAACCTTGCTTAGTTCCCTTGAAAATGGAGACTGGTTGAATGGAAACTTTATTATCTGTCATCATCCAGTTGCCGGTCATAGAGTATTCCCACTATAATGACCTCACTCTGGGAAGATTCCGTTTCCAAAACCATTTGCGTGGGAAACAATTTCCATCGTTTTTTGTTTAAATTTTTATTTTTTTTTAAAGATATCATGATCACTCCTAATTGCCAAGGCTGCGTGCAATCCCCGTCAGATTTTAATAAAGCATCCATAATGATTGACGGAAAGAAGCTGTTGTTATAGTAGAAGGAGATGAGGAGGTACGAAAGGAAGTCTTTCCCATCAGCTTTGGCGAAAGAGCAAAACGTAAGAAACCTGTCGCCTGGAGAGAGAGAGAGAGAGAGAGAGAGAGAGAGAGAGAGAGAGAGAGAGAGAGAGAGAGAGAGAGAAAACTATAGGACAATTTTCTGAAACTATGTAGGTCACAGAGAAAGAGAGAAAGATTATAAGGTTTAGGGTTGTGGGGGGAGGTTTTCAAATTAATGGCAACATTTCACGAAAAAACATTTTTATAACGTTCGTGCAAAGCATCAGAAAGCAGAAGGTGCAAAGCATCAGAAAGCAGAAGGAAGGAAAGCGGGAAGGGGGGGGGGGGGGGGGGGGGGGGGGGGGGGGGGGGGGGGGGGGGGAGGGGTGGTGGTGTTCGAGGAACGATGACACATAATATTATATCTACTCACGCAGAAAATAACAGCATCTCTGATGTACTGCTCAGAAAGGTCCAAATGTTCACGACGGGTGTTTAATATCTCAAAAACATCACATTATACGCTAAGGCTCCCTGTTGCTCTCTATGTACGTCCGTTTTGTTTGTGTACATCATTGGAAAGCAAACACGTTTAAACCGAACAGCTCTAAAAAGTGGGGTTAATCAAACACAAACATGGCGACGTCCTGAAACGAACCAAAAGGGTGAGGTCAACATCCATGGTATATCGTTGACCCGGTGCTCAAAGGTCAATGCAGGTCAACAGAAACATTAAGCAATTCAAAGAACCCAATCAGCCAATTAGCAGGATTTCTGAAGAAATGTTTTTTTTAAAAAGCCACGGAGACGTAGGCTATAGTGATTAAAGGGGTCAAGTTACCAAAGACTGCTTTAAAACAAGAGACACTACAACAAATTGATGAAATCAACAGTTAATGAGTCGTGTGAATTAAAAACAAAAAGTTTATGTAAACTCATGGGCAATAAGGACAGGTAACAATCGAAACGTCCCAATAATCAAGCATTGACACAACACAACAGAGACATACAATATTTAAGAGCAAATAAGAGTATGTGCATGATTTCCAGTGAACTTACTAGACTAATTTGAACTCAGAAGCTAAGGATGTTTCCGATATGTCACCTGTATTTATTTATCGTCTCTCTCTCTCTCTCTCTCTCTCTCTCTCTCTCTCTCTCTCTCTCTCTCTCATGTTTATAATGACATTTTCTCATCGTTGTTTTTTCTTTTCTCAAACTTGTTCTACGTAACTGGATTTGTTGTTGTTGTTGTTGTTGTTGTTGTTGTTTTGTATTGATGAATATTTTTCAACTTTTGCAAACTTCATGTTCATGTAAAATTTGTCATATCTCTGTAACCTTTGTGTTTATATCACTGAGGGCCGGATGTAAAAGAAAAAGAAATCACACTTGGAGCGCATGTAACCATTTTTCCCTCATTAAAAAATATTTGCTCTCTCTCTCTCTCTCTCTCTCTCTCTCTCTCTCTCTCTCTCTCTCTCTCTCAACGATATAATATCCATACAGAAAATGATTTGTTGTGTCCAATGTGTAAATCTGGTTGGGAAGATGAACTTCATTTTGTATTCTTATGTCCTGTTCTGGCAGACCTACGACAAAAACTTATTCCGTTAAAATATCATCGACGTCCAGCACTGTTCAAGTTAGTCTGTCTTTTGTCGTCAAAAAATTACAACGTTGCAAGAAACCTTGCTTTATATCTGTACAAATCATTTAAAAGAAGGAGTGATTTGACATAGGTAATTTGCATATGTTGAGAATGTTTAAATTTTTTGTGATGAAATACCTTGTTTAACTATGTTCTTTATTACTCACCCCCTTCAAATGGGGCTGTGGCCTTTCTGAATAAATTTTCGTTATCGTTATCTCTCTCTCTCTCTCTCTCTCTCTCTCTCTCTCTCTCTCTCTCTCTCTCTCTAATGCAGTCATTGCGAACATTGTCCGCCATTTGAACGGAGGATCTTACTTCCAATTCACCCGGGTCGAAAATGGGGCAAGTTTAGCTGACAATACGTGACTCCCTCCTTCTGACAAGAGCCGTTCATTTCTCTGCATACCAGCCAGCGACAACCTCCGACTGGCCAAACAAAGCCACTTCGTGGGCTTCCTTCTGTCAGCGGCTGACAGCTGCATCCTTCAAAGGAGGTGAGTTTGATATTAGTTTGTATGGTGAGACCACATTCTTTTGTTTCCTTGTAACATACTGCTCGCACCCAGTCCAATGGTTCGTTTTCCTCTCAGTTTACACAACTGTCAATATTCAGTTTTATAAGAAAGATTTTGTTTCGAACCCCCCTCATGCGCAGAGTTTTTTTTTTCTTTTCTTTCTGTGTAAGCATTAACACTGATTAATTGATAGCTAAATCCACAGCATGTTTCACTGTCATGTTTGAGAGTCATTAATTTTTGCTGCCTAAAAGGTCGTCACACATGAGGCAAAGAAATGTTTGTTTGGGAAGGGGATATAAAAAGGAAATATTTCCTAACAGTTTCCTCGCCTGGAATTTAAAACAACGAATTTTTTTCCTCCTACGCGCCGCGCCAAATTGGCATGAGTCTGTTGCTGCCTTGGTCAAGGTATTATAGATGGCGCACACTTTTTACATCATTTTCGGACACTGAGCATGCCACAGACCAACGTATGTTCCACAAAATCATCAGCCACCGCGCAGCTGCGAGCAAGTCCAGTTTTTATCCGTCAAAGGAAGGCATCTTTATTCTAAATATTTCTCAAAATATTGTAAAGGGAAAGTCTTAATGCTAACGTCAGATTTGCACAAGACTTTAATAGTTTAAAGAATTTTCTTGGTAAATATCAATAATTTAAAGAAATAATATATTTTTCACGATTTTGACCGATGATGATTGACTTTTTTAATGTGCCAAGACTCTGGTTTTATTTCAAGTCAATTGATTAATAAAGGCACGTTGGTAGAAAGAAACTCGTGGAGAGCGTGGCAGCAAGAGAGTCCTCAGAAGGGAAGCCCCCTTCAAGCAAGTGTTTCGGCCCTTATCTCCTGACACTCTAGGGGGGTTGGGCCACACCCGGTTCATGACTCCGGATGTCCCTCTGCTTCCCCTTTTTTTTCCCCCATCTTTGGGACGAGCCATGGCTGGGATTCGAACCCATGACCCTCTGGACATGCTCACTTTCCACTTAATGACTCGCGCTTTAACCACTGAGCCACAGGGACACCTGATATTTGTAGGGAAATTAAGCCTTATGAAGTTCACTTTTGTTCCTCCTTGACCAGATCCAGCTTGAACACCTCTCTGCCGCTTCTGCCATTGCTTTCAGGGCTCTGGTTTTTTCCTTCCCTGCAACTGAGAGCTGTTTCATGAGGCTGTATGCAGACGTTCCTACAAACCCCCTAGCTCCAATTTCTGCAGTGAGGACTTTGACCTGATAGCTTCTCTCCTCAGGCTGTTTGCCAGATCAGCATACTTTTCAGTCTTGTAGATTTGAGCTGCCTCCATTCTGTTCTCATATGGCACCGTGAGCTCGATCATGATCAGCTGCTTGGTTGACTTAGAGTGGACTACTATGTCTGGTCTCATGCCACTCTTGCTGATGATCTCTGGGTGACTCTTCCATTCTGGGAGGTCTGCAGTGCACTCCCAGTCATCTGCCCCGTCCAGCAGACTCTGCCTGCATGTTTCGAGTGGCACTGTTGTTCTTGGCCATGATTTGCTGCCTCCTGCCGTGAAGAATGTTGCGGGTGCTTTTGGAGTCCTGATTTTCCCTTTTGTGGTGTTGGTACTAGCCCAGACTACTTGTACAATCTCTTTGAGCACTTGGTTGTGCCTCCATGTGTACCTTCCTTGAGCCAGGGCTACTTTACATGAGCTTAGGACATGCTCCACTGTTTGTTTTTCATGGCAGAGGGGGCATGCAGGATCGTCTGTTTTCCCCCACTTCACCAGGTTTGCATTTGAGGGCAGAAGGTCATATGCAGATCTGAGAATGAAGCTGATCCTGAGAGGGGCCATGCGCCAAATGTCATTCCAAGTGAGACTTCTTTGGAGTGCATTCTCCCACGTTGTCCATTGCCCTTGCTGGCTCTGCTGGACTGCTTTTTGGAGTCTTTTTTGGTCTTCTTCTTTTCTCATCTCCTGAATCATCATGTCTCTTTTGGCTTTTCCTTTGGCCTTTGACCACCATTCAGTTTTGGTCACCCCCAGTCCTTGTCTGTTGGTCTGTGTGTGTCCTGTTATTTCTCTGATCTTGAGACTTTCTTTTGCAGAATCCATCGCCTCTTGAACTTTCCATTTTCTGCCTGTCTTCAACTGGGGCTTGATTGCTTCTACCACCTTGTCTCCTGAGTCCTCCAGCATGCTTTGAAGTCTGATCTTCCCTGCTTTGTATTCCTCCAGGATGGATTTCAGTGGTAGTTTCAGCTTTGCTTGGCGACAGTACAGCGCTATGTCAGTCAGACAGGGTGGGACACCAAGCCATTTCCTTGTGAACTTGTTGATTTTGGCTTCCATTGCCTCCACTATGCTGGTGCAAATGTCGTATATCATCAGAGGCCATAGGAGCTTTGGTATCAGCATGAACTGCAGACACCAGACCTTGTATTTGCCAGGGAGCCCACACTGGTCAATGGTCTCCAAGCCTTCCTCCGCCATCTGCTTGGTTTCTTTTGCTCTTTGTGTGTCTTTCAGCGTATCATCATACCATCTTCCAAGGCTCTTGACTGGTTCTTCTGTGACTGTTGGAATGGCCTGGTTGGCAACACTGAAGACCACAGATCCGGCCACTTTTCCTTTCCTCAGTGAGAGACTCCGTGATTTCTTTGGCTTGAACTTCATTCTGGATGAGGCAACTATGTCGTCCAGCCTCTCCAGCACATGACGTGTCTCGTCTTCTCTGGATGAAATCACTGTAGTGTCATCCATGAAGGCCTTGAGAGGAGGCATCTTGTATCCATCGCCAAGGTCTGTTTGTCTCGCGTTGTTTGTTGCTGCTTTCAAGATGAGTTCCATTGCCAGCACGAACAGTATTGGGGAAATTGCACAGCCCATTGCAATACCCACTTCTAAGTTGATCCAGTCTGTTGTGTACTCCTTGGTAGAGAACCGCATTGAGAAGCCATTGAAGTACTTCTTGAGCATGTCGCGGATGTTCTTTGGCACATGGTACATCTCAAGAGCCAACTGTATCATCTCATGGGGCACAGATCCATATGCGTTTGCCAGATCAAGCCACACTACGTCCAAGTCTCTCTTTTCTGTTTTTGCTTTTTGGATTGCGTCCCAGATCATTGTGGCGTGTTCTACACAGCCAGCCACGCCTGGGATGCCACCTTTCTGGACTGACACATCCAAGTACTTGTTTTCCATCAGGTACTTGGTCAGCCTTGCTGCCATGACAGAGAAGAAGATTTTCCCTTCGACGTTCAGTAGTGATATTGGCCTGAACTGGCTGATGTCACTTGAGTTTTGCTCTTTGGGGATGTATACACCATCTGCCGTCATCCACTGGCCGCTGATCTTCTGGTTTCTCCAAGCCGATCGCAGCAGCCTGTGGAGCCACTCCAGCACCTTGGGACATTTCTTGTAAAGCTGGTAAGGTATTCCGTTTGGCCCTGGTGATGATTTGGCTCTGGCTTTGTCGACCACCTTCTTGATTTCCGCCAACGTTGGAGGCTTGCCATTGAACTGTTCCTCAGGGTTGGTTGGCCACACCAGACCTTGAATGTCGAGTGGTGCTTTGCTCTGTGGGTCAGAGTATGTTTTCCTCAGATGCTGCTCAAGAACTCCTTTGTCCACACTTAGGGTCCCAGATTTTGGCTGCTCAAACAGTGTTCTGGCAAACTGGAAGGGGTCTCTGAAGAAGCGCTCTTGTGTCTTCTTTTTGCTCTTCCTCTTCCTCACAGATTCCGTTTTGCTGAGGGCGCTGTAGTTTTTCTTTCAGGTCTTTCCACAGTTTTTCCAAGCCTTGTTTTTCAGCTGGCAGTGCGGTCTTCATTTGCATCTTGAGGTTTTTCTTTTGGACCCTGATCTTGTCCATCTTTTCTTGGCGTCTGGATTTCTTTGGAGGTGTTTTCTCTTTGGGTAGTTTTGCTCCATAGGCGTCTCTACATGTGGCATACACAATGTCCCCATATGTAGCTAGTTTGCGTTCCAGGGTGCTTTTCCCTATCAGTGCATCGAGTCTTTGGACGATTTTTGCATCCAGTTTCTCCCAATCTTCAGTTTCGTTTGCTCGTGGCAGGTTGAGTTTCAGGCGCCTGGCATCGAGGGCCTGTGCAAATTCCTCATCCAAACCAACAGCGTGGATGTCCTTGGCACTGTGGTTTAAATCCTGGCCTTGGTCTTCCGACGTCTTATCTGCTGATGCAGTGCGCTGCTGCTCATTCAGATGAGTCTTTACCATCCCATCTTTGTTCTGTGGATCTTCATGCCACGGGTGGTAGCGAAACGCTTTCCACAGACACATGGATATTCCATTTGGTCCATGTTCATAGTCCGTTTGGGATTTGCAGTCATGATTGGTTGAGCACCGATGGATTCATCATTCTCTCCCCCTTTCGGTGAATCCAGATCTCGATAGGCTATTGGATGCCAGTCCTTAGCACTATTACTACCATAGCAACTACTACTACTGCTGTTTCTACTGTTACATCTACTAGCAGTAGTAGTAGTGGTTGTAGTAGCAGCAGTAGTAG
>CM065714.1:8430550-8435550 GCA_033310375.1 Conus canariensis | reverse complement strand
ATTTAAAAGAACGTGAATTGATTCATTATTCTGATAAATTTTCTATTATAGAAAGTGTGTTCTAGAATATGGCTGAAAATAAACATTACACCACTAGGAAGAGTCGCGATACTAAAATCATTAATTTTATCCGTAGTTATCCAAACACCTGACCATTTTGTCACAAAATTACAGGAACTGTGTTATCAGTTTGTTTGGAATAATAAAAAAAAATCGAAAGAAAGCAATCAAAAATATTATAAACAGGGTCTTGGCATTCCTGATTTGAAAATGTTTATAGAATCTCTGAAGATTACTTGGACCAGGAGACTCATAAAAAAAAAAAAATCACAAATGGAAAAGTGTTTGCCTTCAGTTGTCATCCTGTTCAAGTAATTTGGAATATCATGGATCTAATTTTGTAAACATGAAGAAAAACATTAACCTTTTTTGAATAGACACTCTGTAGGAGTATAAACATTTTTGCGATAAAATAGAACCAAAGACATCGAGTGAAATACTTTCAGAATGAATATTGTTCAATGAAATGTTTTAATTGACGGTGAGATTGTAACGAATAGAAAATTGGTCGAAAATAACGTGTGTTGTGTAGTACAAGTCCTTAAAGAGAACGGAAATTTTTCAACTTGTACATGATTCAACCAGAAATACAACTTGAAACTAGACATTGTTACCTTTTTACGATATTGTCATCAATCAAAAATTTTGTAAGGACAACTAATGTGGATAAAAAACAAAACAAAAAAAAGGCGTTTCACTTCAGATACCATTTGCTTTGAAAATAATATATTCAGTTCTAAAGGGCACTAACTCTTATTATGATGTTTTAACTTGCGATAGTATTAAACCAAACTGTTGTGCGAAGCAGAACGAAAAACTCAATTCTTCAATTTTCTGGAGAAATGTTGTTGTTTTTTCATTTACAAAAAAATTAAAGATATCAAAGTAAAATGGCTCCAGATTAGAATTATCCACAGAATTATCGCCACTAATGTCATGTTAAAACAAATTAATATTGTTGATGTGTTTTGTAAAGAGCAGCAGGATAGCATCGGCCATTTCCTTTGGAAATGTCGACATACAAAAAAATGTTGGTTATATCTTCAGAATCTACTAAACGAGAAATGTGAATTGTCTTTCAGCATGAATTTCTGTGAATAGCTGATCTTTATTTGGAACAGATGCTGGAATCAAAATCGACACATTATTTGACTTCATTATAATGTCTGCGAAAATGTATATGTACAGACGAAAAATCAATAACACTTTTCCACATTTGATGTCTTTTGTTAATGAGTTAAAGTACAGATGCAAAATTGAAAACTGCAATGCAAAAATCAACCGTTAGCACTAAATATGCTAACAGATTAGTTTCCTTACGCAGGAGTCCTTGACTAACACTGGTCATAATGTAAGAAGAGTAGTGATTTCTTGTTTCCGATACTAGTAATCAAGAAAGGGATTGGTTATATTTGCTTATTTAAAAAAATCTGTACGAGTACTATCTTTAGATATTACTTTTGTTATTATTTTTTTTAGTTTAGCTTTCACCAGATCTGTCTTCGCTGTCTAAACCCTAGGAATAATGGATGGCGGGGGGAAGGGACGGAGTAAATTCTTTTCGTAACATAGCATCTAATTATAGTGAAACATTGTAATTGTTGTCCTCCTTCCGTTTTCCTCTGTGTTTGTAAACCTGTATACAGTACTAAACAGAAAGAGAGAAAGGGGAGGGGAGGAAGATTTAATTCTTTGTTGTTGTTATTGTTGTCTCCATTCTTTCTTCCCTTATTTCACCATTTCCCCCCTTACAACAACGTGCAAACCTTTGTAGCACCATGTCATGTTACAAAACAATGTTATTGATTAATGATCGATGCATGTTGATTTCAAATTGAATTGTTAAAAGGAATGTTTCCTTGTTTTAATTGTGAAATTATAGATGGAACATGTATTAAAGGAAAATAAAACCTGCAATGCAAGGTGGCAAACAAAAAATTAAAGAAAGAAAAAGAAAGGAGAGATTAAAAGAAGAATTGAGAGCTATCTAAACGAACAGATTTCCAATGAAGAGTTTACAGAAGTGTAATCTCTCTCTCTCTCTCTCTCTCTCTCTCTCTCTCTCTCTCTATATATATATATATATATATATATATATATATATATATCTTCTTCTTCTTCCTCAGAGACTGGTTCACTCAAAAACGAGTAGGTCACCAGCGTGCATGTTAAAAAGTAAAATAAAATAAAATAAAGTGCGACTCAGCCTGTTGGCCCCTGGAGCAAAATTTGGCAACAAGGGGTCGCACACGGTATTCAAAAGGTTAAAAGCAATGGCCAGATTCAGGCCCAGGTAACCATAAAATATCTGGGGAAGTTAAAATAGAAAAGTCGTCAATATGCAGATCTCAAAACTGCCGTATCAATTTGATTTTTAAATGAGACTACATTTGTGGCAATCTTGATGGCACCCGGCAGTAAGTTCCACAGCCGTACAGAACTAGGATAAAATGAATGTAAGTGGCTGTCAATATTTGATGCAGGTATGGCATAACATTGACCGCCACTCCTGGTGCTACTTTTATTCAATACTAGTTGTTCCATTGGGATATCAATTAGTTTAGCTCCGCCTTTGAAGAAGATATTAAGTTTGATAAAAGCTCTTCTCTCTTCTAAGGGTTTCCATTCTAATTTCCTCATGTTCTTCCTAGTATTCCCCTTCTCTCTGATATGGTTCCCTGTTACGAACCGTGCTGCTCTCTTCTGAATCTTTTCGAGGTTATCAATGTCCTTTAGATGGTAAGGATCCCAGACTGAGCAACCATATTCCAGTACTGGTCTAACCAGTGTTTTGTAGCAGTCGTCTGTAACCTTTTTGGGGCAGTCGTTGATATTCCTGTATAAGAAAGCTAAGATGTTATTTGCTTTCTTACATACTAAATTGTAAATGTTCTTTCCATTTGAGACGACTATTTCTATAAACACGTCTAAATATTTTGCAGCATTGGTTTCTTTAAGAATAGTATTATGAATAGAATATTCTGATCTAGTTGGTGAGCGTTTATTACATATACGCAACACTTGGCACTTCTGGGGATGAAATTCCATTTTCCAAGTTCTTTCCCACTCTTGTAAACCGTTTAGATCTTCTTGTAGAATGCGTGTATCATTCTTGCTTCTGATTGTTCTATATACTAAGCTGTCATCTGCAAAAAGCCTTACAGTAGTTCCAGGAGAGAGATTTCTACTTATGTCATTTATATAAATTAAGAAAAACAAGGGCCCCAGAACAGTTCCCTGTGGTACACCTGACAAGACTGGTTTACAATGGGATGACGACCCTTCCACAACAACTTTCTGCGTTCTCCCAACGAGGAATGATCTAGCCCATTTTAGCAAAGAACCGCCAATGCCGATGTGTTCTAATTTAAGCAGCAGGCCCTCATGGTCAACCTTTTTATCAAAGGCTTTAGAAAAGCCTAATAAAATTGCATCTATTTGCTGTCTGTTGTTAAGACAGTTATTAAAATCATTGAGAGTTGTTATAAGTTGAGTCTCACAACTCCTTCGCTGTCTAAAACCATGCTGGGCGTTATTTAAGAAGTCATATTTGTCAAGATGGTCCATTATGCTACTATATATTATGTGTTCAAGTAGGTTTGCTGATATGGATGTACGAGATACAGGTCTATAGTTCTCTGCTTTTGTTTTGTCATCCTTTTTGAATAAAGGAACAATGCTAGCATCTCGCCACTCATCAGGTATTACTCCCTGGTCCAGTGAAGCTTGGTAAAGTAGTTGGTATACCTCAGTCAATTCATTGGCACATAATTTTAAGAGCTTGCCAGGAATGCCATCAGGACCAGTAGCTTTGTTTTCATTGATGTTGGTCAGTAACTTAAATACTCCTGCTTTGCTTACTTTGATATTTTGCATTTCAGGGAGTTTATCATTATCCTTTAGTCTAACGTTAATTAAAGGCTTGGGATTTGAGAAAACCGAACAAAACTGATTGTTTAGTAAATTTGCTTTCCCTTCAGGGTCCTGTATTAGGTTATTCTGGTTGTTTCTCAGGTCTGGAATCCCAATGTTGTCCTGTCTCTTACTCCTTATGTAAGACCATAATTTCTTGTTTTGATGATCACCTTCTGAAATCATCGAATTAACATAATTGGAGTGAGCAAGCCTACATTCTCTGTGACACCTTCTCTTAATATGTTCATACCTAATCAGTAATCTTTCTGTGAATTAGGGTGTAGTTTCAATTTCTTAAAGAACCGACGTTTCCTTCTTAACAAACGTTTAGTTTTTGTATTAATCCATGGCTGGTGGTTCTTGCTTGAAGTTATTTTAGTAGGTATGTTGTCATCCATAATAAATTCCAAGTTAGTTTTTATACACTTCCAAAGGTCATTGACATTATCTTTAACACTATGAGACCTCAAAAAAAGACGACTGAAATCATGAGTATCCCTGCGTAATTTTGGTAAGTCTGCTTGGTTCCAGAGTCTGATGGTACGTTTAGGGGGTTTCCTTCGAAAGGGTTGAAAGTTGCTCTCCAAGAGAATTATGTCATGATCACCCAGGCCTGCAATTAATTCCTGATTGCCTAAAGCGCCTGGACAATTGGTAAAAAAATAAATCCAGGAATGCATTGCCACGTGTTGGTATTTCAGCTGACTGCACTAATCCAAGGTCTCTGGTGGTATCAAAAAACTGAGAATTAATGTTTTTATTGTATTGATTGCCAAGTATGGCATCTTCACGCCAATCAATATCAGGTAAGTTGAAGTCTCCACCAATCCACAATATTGCCTTCCTATTGGCCAAAACAATGTCAGAAATGTCTCTGCAAATAGACGAACATACATTTTCATCTGAGTCTGGAGGTCTGTATACTGATCCAACAATGACAGGTCTCTTATTCTTAAAATTAATCCTACAAAATAAACTTTCACTATTTTTGCCTTGATATAAAAACTCACTGGCTAAGTTCTTCC
>CM065714.1:8408050-8428050 GCA_033310375.1 Conus canariensis | reverse complement strand
ACTGACCTGGCCTGACCTGACGTAGATACCATACTGACCTGACCTGGCCTGACATAGGTACCATTCTGACCCGACGTAGATAGCACACTGACCTGACCTGACCTGACGTAGATACCATACTGGCCTGACCTGACCTGACGTAGGTACCACACTGACCTGACGTAGGTACCACACTGACCTGACGTAGGTACCACACTGACCTGACCTGACGTAGGTACCACGCTGACCTGACGTAGATACCATACTGACCTGACCTGACGTAGGTACCACACTGACCTGACCTGACGTAGGTACCACACTGACCTGACGTAGGTACCACACTGACATGACCTGACGTAAGTACCACACTGACCTGACGTAGGTACCACACTGACCTGACCTGACGTAGGTACCACACTGACCTGACGTAGGTACCACACTGACCTGACCTGACGTAGGTACCACACTGACCTGACGTAGGTACCACACTGACCTGACGTAGATATCATACTGACCTGATCTGACGTAGGTACCACACTGACCTGACGTAGATACCACACTGACGTGACGTAGATACCTCACTGACCTGACCTGACGTAGGTACCACACTGACCTGACGTAGGTACCACACTGACCTGACTTGACGTAGGTACCACACTGACCTGACGTAGATACCTCACTGACCTGACTTGACGTAGGTACCACACTGACCTGATGTAGGTACCCCACGGGCCTGACATAGGTAGCCCACTGGCCTGACATAGGGACCCCACGTGTCTGACATAGATACCACACTGACCTGACATGGGTACCACACTGACCTGACATAGATACTACACTGACCTGACGCAGATACCACGCTGACCTGAAGTAGGTACCCCACTGGCCTGACATAGGTACCCCACGTGTATGACATAGATACCACACTAGCTTGACGTAGGTACACCACTGACTTGACATAGGTACCACGCTGACCTGACATAGGTACCCCACGTGTCTGATATAGATACCACACTGACCTGACATGGGTACCACACTGACCTGACATAGGTACCACGCTGACCTGACTAGATATCACACTGACCTGACGCAGGTACCACGCTGACCTTAAGTAGGTCTGACATAGGTACCCCACTGGCCTGACATAGATACCACGCTGACCTGACCTGACGTAGGTACCACGCTGACCTCAAGTAGGTACCCCACTGACCTGACAGGTACCACACTGACCTGATGTAGGTACCAAGCTGAACTGAAGTAGGTACCTCACTGGCCTGACATAGGTACCCCACTGGCCTGACATAGGTACCCCACTGACCTGACATAGATACCACCCTAACCTGACTCAGGTACCTCGTTGACCTCAAGTTGGTACCCCACTGACGTGACATAGGTACCCCACTGACTCGACATATGTACCACGCTTACCTGACATAGGTACCACGCTGACCTGACATAGATACCACACTGGCCTGACATATGTATCCTACTGACCTGACATAGGTACCCCACTGACCTGACATAGGTACCACACTGACCTGAAGTAGGTACCTCACTGACCTGGCATAGGTACCCCACTGGTCTGACACGGATACCACACTGACCTGACATAAATACCACACTGACCTGACTTAGGTACCCCACTGACCTGACATAGGTACCCCACTGACCTGACATAGACACCACACTGACCTGAAGTAAGTACCACAATGAGCTGAAGTAGGTATCCCACTCACCTGACATAGGTACCCCACTGACCTGACATAGGTACCCCACTGACCTGACATAGGTACCCCACTGACCTGACATAGGTATCCCACTGACCTGACATAGGTACCCCACTGACCTGACATAAATACCCCACTGACCTGACATAGGTACCCCACTGACCTGACATAGGTACCCCACTGACCTGAAGTAGGTACCCCACTGACCTGATATAGGTACCCCACTGACCTGATATAGGTACCCCACTGACGTGACATAGACACCACACTGACCTGAAGTAGGTACCCCACTGACCTGATATAGGTACCCCACTGACGTGACATAGACACCACACTGACCTGGAGTAGGTACCCCACTGACGTGACATAGACACCACACTGACCTGAAGTAGGTACCACAATGAGCTGAAGTAGGTACCCCACTCACCTGACATAGGTACCCCACTAGCCTGACATAGGTACCACACTGGCATGACGTAGGTACCACGCTGACTTGCTGTTGGTGACACAATCTCACCTGATGCAGATTCCAGACTCCGTCTGGACGTTGATGACAGAACCTGATCTGACGTAGATGACTGTCTGTCTTAACGTAGATGACAGAATCTTACTCACTTTGATGAAGGATATTGATCTGACGTAGATGACATAATCTGACCCGATATAGATACCAGATTGTGATTTAACATAGAGGCCAGAAGCTGACCTTCCGTAGAGTACAACCTGACTTAATGTAGATGAAAAACTCTGACCTGATATAGAGGACACATTCTGACCTGATGTAGAGGGCACATTCTGACCTGATGTAGAGGACACATTCTGGCCTGATGTAGAGGACACATTCTGACCTGATGTAGAGGACACATTCTGACCTGATATAGAGGACACACTCTGGCCTGATGTAGAGGAACACCCTGGCCTGATGTAGAGGACACATTCTGACCTGATGTAGAGGACACATTCTGGCCTGATGTAGAAGACACATTCTGGCCTGATGTAGATGACACATTCTGGCCTGATCTAGGTGAAACATTCTGGCCTGATGTAGAAGACACATTCTGACCTGATGTAGGTGACCCATTCTGACCTGATGTAGGTGACACATTCTGACCTGATGTAGAGGACACATTCTGATTGATGTAGGTGACACATTCTGACCTGATGTAGAGGACACACTCTATTCTGACGTCAAGAGCCTCTTCCCATCTCGCTTTTCCTTTATTCCATTCCCTCCCTTGCGATATTTCTAACCAATTATGATGAAGTAATGATGATGATGATGATGATGATGATGATGATGATGATGATCATCATCATCATCATCATCATCATCATCACATCATCGTCGTCGTCGTCGTTATTATCGTCATTACTATTATTATCATTATTATTATGTTATTATCATCGTCGTCATCATCATCATCATCATCATCATCATGAGCAGCGTCAGTCATCTGTCTGTCTGCATGCGTGCATGTCTTCTCAAAGTGCTGCTGTGCTGTCCGGTCAGGTGAACGCTCTGATCCAATGCATGGACAATTATCATTATTATTATTATCATTATCATCATCACCATTATTATTATTGTTAGCATCATCATCATCATTGTCATTATTATCGTTATTATTGTATTATATAATTATCATTATTATCATCATTGTTACTATCATCATCATCATCATCATTATCATCATCATCAGCAGCAGCAGCAGCAGCATTATCATCATCATCATCATCATTATTGCCATCGTTGGTGTAGTAATAATTTTTGTTGCTGTTGCTATTATCGTCGTCATCATCATCATCATCATCATCATCGTCGTCGTCGTCGTCGTCGTCATCATTATCATTATCATCATTTAGAGCAGCGTCAGTCATTGGTCTGCATGCGTGCATGTCTTGTCAAAGTGCTGCTTTGCTGTCCAGTCAGGTGAACACTCTGATCCAGTGTCTGAACAATCTGCCCAATTCTGTCATCTCAACGCCGTCTGTCCATTCAGGTGAACTCTCTGATCCAGTGTTTGAACAATCTGCCCAGTTCTGTCATCTCAATGCCGTCTGTCCAGTCAGGTGAACACTCTGATCCAGTGTTTGAACAATCTGCCCAATTCTGTCATCTCAATGCCGTGCCGGAGGAACATGGACAACGAACTGACGCAGTCTTTCCGTGAGTTGTCTGGAAGCTTCTGGAATGAATGTCACAGATCTCAACTACGATTTGTCGTGAGGCACACACACACACACACACACACACACACACACACACACACACACACACACACACACAAGCAGATGCCTGTGTGCGGGCAAATACGCACAAAGACAAACTATTTGTTCAAACCTTCTAACCAATCTGCAACTCAAGCAGAGCCATTAGTTTTCAATGACAGAGCAAATCTAAACAGCATTTTGTTTTAATGAAAAATGATTGGATTAATGAAAATGCCTGTAGTATGTGTGGAGACTTGCGCAAAGAAGATGGCAGTTGTTTGATCTATGCTGAATTTATTGTCAAGTACAATATACCAGCGAACTTTCTAAGCTATGCACCACTTATAAAAAGATTTTTTTAAAAAAACCTTTGTTAACACACCGAACATTTGCGTGGAAACTAATGAAAAAATGTAAAGGTTCTAAACCTGTACAAATGTTAGATTCGGTGAAAAAGGGAGCACAATTATGCCATGACATCCTTGTGGATGACCGTGCAAAACTAAAATGCTGCCAGAAATGGAATTATAAACTGAATTCAGAAATCAAGAGGCAAACAAAGAAACAAACTTTTGGACTGATACAAAAGACTCAGGAAACAAAAGTTAAAGTGGTTTCAGATGAGGTTAATACACAGAATCGTACCGGCAAATGTGTGAATGTGCACGGGTGTCCAATCTGATAACAAACATACATTTTGTCAGCACGTAAAAGAAGTATAGAACATAATGTTCTGGAGATGTAGATACGTAAATACTTTTGGGGGACGATTTGAACAAATATTTAAAGATAGTTGTAGACATATAAGCTCTTTATTTCTAAATGAAAAACAAAATATTGTTTGGACACGACACAGGTTTTCGATCTGACAGAGTGTTAAACTTTATCTGTTATGGCTAAATTCTACATTTACAAATGTAAATCAAAAAATGAATTTCCAAGTATAAATGTGCTCTTTGAAAGACAAGTATGAAACAGAAAATTACATCGCTTATGTTAACTTAAACACGGTAAAGTGTAACACTGACTGGCATAAATATGAAAAAAATAATTGAAAGTAAATGAATGTAGAAATGAATATGTACACTTCCTTTAAATTATATCAACAATAAAAACCTCCGAGCCAGTTAAGAGTAGTAATCATAACGTCTGCGTTTTTTCATTGAAATTAACTTCTTGATACTCAAAGATACCATCAATATGTAATGACATGCAATTTTTTTTTTTCAGTACTGGCTGGCAGATTTGCATAGTGTGTGTGTGTGTGTGTGTGTGTGTGTGTGTGTGTGTGTGTGTGTGTGTGTGTGTGTTCGATTTGCATATGTTGATTGTCTTGTCTAAGTCTTCCTTTCTTCTGTCCCAAGTTTAGTTTAAGTTTTCTTACTTTTTCATTTGTGAGATGTTGTGATATGTATAAAAACTTGAAAAGAAAACAAAGGCGTAAAAAAGATTTTTTTTTTAAACTGCTGACTAGTCTGTTTCAGAATGTAAGTGTGTGTGTGTGTGTGTGTGTGTGTGTGTGTGTGTGTGTGTGTGTGTGTGTGTGTGTGTGTGGTGCGTGCGTGCGTGCGTGCGTGCGTGCGTGCGCGCACTTTTTTTTTTTTTTTTTATTAATCCAATGGGGGAGGGAGTATGGGAGGGACGTCCTTCTGTTCAAATTTCTTGCTTCTTTTCACTCGTTTATTTCCGTTCAGAATTTTTTGTTCGCATTCCTTGCCTCTTTTAAAATCGTTCTAATCTCCTGCTTCTCCTTGCTTATTGACCATTCCAAATGGTTTTTAGTCCTTGCCTCTCTGTGTCTATTTACCGTTCGAAATGGTTTTAATGCCTTGCCTCTCTTTGTCTATTTACCGTTCGAAATGGTTTTAATTCCTTGCCTCTCTTTGTCTATTTACCGTTCGAAATGGTTTTAATTCCTTGCCTCTCTTTGTCTTTTTACCGTTCGAAATGGTTTTAATTGCTTGCCTCTTTTTGTCTATTTACCGTTCGAAATGGTTTTAATTGCTTGCCTCTCTTTGCCTATTTATCCCGTTCGAAATGGATTTTATTCCTTGCCTCTCTTGGTGTATTTACTGTTCGAAAAGGTTTTGATTCCTTGCCTCTCTGTCTATTTACCCGTTCGAAATGGTTTTAATTGCTTGCCTCTCTGTCTATTTACTGTTCGAAATGGTTTTAATTCCTTGCCTCTCTTTGTGTATTTACCGTTCGAAATGGTTATTCCTTGCCTCTCTTTGTCTTTTTACCGTTCGAAAAGGTTTTAATTCCTTGCCTCTCTTTGTCTTTTTACCGTTCGAAATGGTTATTCCTTGCCTCTCTTTGTCTATTTACCGTTCGAAATGGTTTGTGCGTATTCCCTGCCTGTCTTTATACTTTCCGAAATTGTTTGTTCTGATTCCTTGCCTCTCTTTGGTTATTTACCGTTAAACATTATTTTGACACAGCGCATTCCTCGGCTGTTGTTTGTTTTGTTTTGTTTTTCTTACTTTACCGCTTGAGTTTGTTTGTTTCCATTCTTGTGTCTTTTTCGCTTTTTTCTTTCCGTTCAGAATTGTTTGGTTACATTTCTTGTCTCTTTTAGCTTATTTACCGTTCAAAATTGTTTGTTCACATTCATTTACTCTTTTGGGATATTCACAACTTGGAATTATTTGTATCGAGTCATTGTCTTTCTGTGATTGTTATTTGCAAATTTAGAAAGAATAGGGGTTAGTTACCGCCACAGATACAGACAAACAGATTACAGGACAAAACACAACGCATTTCGACCTCTTGGGTCTTCTTCAGGCAAAAACAAACAACATTTAGGACAGTGAAAACGAAAAACGAGGAACCAGAAACAGTATTGTTATTTCCGTTCGAAATTGTTTGATGACGTTTTTTCCCTCCTAGATCTTACTTATTGTTCGAATTGTTTGTTCACATGTTTTTCTTTTTTTTTTCTTTTTTCTTTTTGTTGTTGTTGATTAATTCACTACTTGTGATTTCCAATCAGTGTTTGTTCCCTGTTTGTTTATTTACTTCTTGGGGCAATGCGCTGCTGTCTTTGTCTCTTTTGCTGGTTGCTTTTTGTTTTATTCTGTTTGCTTTGTTTTTGTTTGTTTGCTTGTTTGATTTGGTTTTTTGTGCAGGACTGTTTGCTCACATTACTTGCACAAATCTTTTTGTCTGTATATTTACCGTTTGTTATTGTTCGTTCGAATTTGTTACCTCTTTTAATTCTTTTTTTTTTTAAATTTTTTTTTTATAGTATTATCATCTACATTATTGTTGTTGTTATTATTATAATTTGCTTGTTTATCCCAATCCTTGCCTCTTTTTGCTTGTCTGTTTATCTCCTAGCATCGTCTGTTCTCGGTCTTTGCCTCTTTTTGCGTATTTATTTACAGCTTGGCATTGTCTGTTCCCAGTTCTTGACTCTTTGCTCATCTATTTACCTCTTGAAATTGCCTGTTCGCAATTCTTGTGTCTTCTTTCTTGTTTTTATTTACCCGTGGGAATTGTTTGTTGCATTCCTTGCCTTTTTCCGCTTGTTTATTTACCACTCAGAACTAGATTCCCATTCTTTGCCTCTGTTTGTTCGTGAATTAATCGCGTGGAATAACCTGTTGTTATTATGTGCTTTCGTTTGCTTATTTATAAATCGCTCCGAATTGTAAGTTCGCATTCGTTTCCTCTTTTTGCTGGTTCCTTTCACCGATTACATTGCTCCTTGGCTCCTTTCTGGCTGGTTGGTAGATCTATGCTGGTTTGTTCTGGTCTGTTGGCATGTTTAGGTTTATTTACAAACTGATTTTTAGAACTTTTCGTTTAGTTTTGTTTGTTTGTTTGTGTTATGGCAGTTTTTTGTGGTGGTGGTTTGTTTGTCTTTATTAGTAGGTAAAACTAGTATTTTGACGATAGGTTTCTGATGATAAATATTGAGGTTATAATTTTCTTAGATACGCATATGAGTAAATTTACGAAGAAGGAATGCAATTCAAGTAAAGAAAAAGGAGAAGAAAGGAACAGACAGACAGTCGGACGACAGGCAGACAGACCACAGATCTTGCGAGTCTGTTGAATTGAACAAGCATTTTCTGTCAACCAGTAAAGAAGAAGACACATGCATGACACGAGAAAACAACAAACGAACAAAAAATGTAAAATGATAACAATAATGAAAAAATAACGAGCGAAATAACAACTCGACAGACAGAGAAACAAAGAGACAGAGAGACAAAGACTTGATGGTCGTGTGTTCACAGGGAAACACCGCATCCCCTGCACCTTTCTGGACGTTGAAAGGGGCTGTAACGGACAATTAGCACCTCTCCAGCATGTCAGTGAGTAATCTCCCTTTGGACTTTATTACGATGGAGAGGATTATCTCGCTTTGAATCGAGTTCAGTAGGTTTGAGTTGTGGGTTCTATGTTGAGCTGGGTTTTGGTGCGGTGTGGTGTGGTGTGGTGTGGTGTAGTGTGGCGTGGTGTGGTGTGGCGTGGTGTGGTATGGTGTGGTGTGATGTGGTGTGGTGGGGCGTGGTGTAGTATGGTGTGGTGTGGAGTGGTGTGGTGTGGCGTGATGTGGCGTGGCGGGCGTGGCGTGCGTGGCGTGGCGTGGCGTGGTGTGGCGTGGTGTGGCGTGGCGTGGTGTGGTGTGACGTGGCGTGGTGTGGCGTGGCGTGGTGTGGGGTGGCGTGGTGTGGTGTGACGTGGCGTGGCGTGGTGTGGTGTGACGTGGCGTGGCGTGGCGTGCTGTGGCGTGGCGTGGCGTGGTGTGTCGTGGTGTGGCGTGGCGTGGCGTGGTGTGGTGTGGCGTGTCGTGGTGTGGCGTGCTGTGGCGTGGCGTGGTGTGGCGTGTCGTTGTGTGGCGTGGCGTGGCGTGGTGTGGCGTGGCGTGGCGTGCTGTGGTGTGGTGTGGCATGGCGTGTCGTGCTGTGGCATGGTGTGGTGTGGCATGGCGTGGCGTGCTGTGGCATGGTGTGGTGTGGTGTGGCGTGGCGTGGCGTGGCGTGGTGTGGTGTGATGTGGCGTGGCGTGGCGTGGCGTGGCGTGGTGTGGCGTGGTGTGGTGTGATGTGGCGTGGCGTGGCGTGGCGTGGCGTGGTGTGGTGTGGCGTGGAGTGCTATACCGTGGCGTGCTGTGGTATGGTGTGGTGTGGTGTGGTGTGGCGTGCTGTAGCATAGCGTGGCGTGGCGTGGAGTGCTATACCGTGGCGTGCTGTGGTATGGTGTGGTGTGGTGTGGTGTGGCGTGCTGTAGCATGGCGTGGCGTGGCGTGGCGTGGCGTGGCGTGGCGTGGCGTGGAGTGCTGTACCGTGGCGTGCTGTGGTATGGTGTGGTGTGGTGTGGTGTGGCGTGCTGTAGTGTGGCGTGGCGTGGCGTGGCATGGCGTGCTGTAGCGTGGCGTGCTGTGGCATGGTGTGGTGTGGTGTGGTGTAGTGTGATGTGGTGTGGCGTGGCATGGCGTGGTGTGGCATGGCGTGGCGTGGCGTGCTGTAGCGTGGCGTGCTGTGGCATGGTGTGGTGTGGTGTGGTGTAGTGTGATGTGGTGTGGCGTGGCATGGCGTGGTGTGTGGCATGGCGTGGCGTGGCGTGCTGTAGCGTGGCGTGCTGTGGCATGGTGTGGTGTGGTGTGGTGTAGTGTGATGTGGTGTGGCGTGGCATGGCGTGGTGTGGCATGGCGTGGCGTGGCGTGCTGTAGCGTGGCGTGCTGTGGCATGGTGTGGTGTGGCATGGCGTGGCATGGTGTGGTGTGTCGTGGCGTGCTGTGGCATGGTGTGGTGTGGTGTGGCGTGGCGTGGCTTTGCTGTAGCGTGGCGTGCTGTGGCATGGTGTGGTGTGGCGTGGCGTGGCATGGTGTGGTGTGTCGTGGCGTGCTGTGGCATGGTGTGGTGTGGTGTGGTGTGGCGTGGCATGGCGTGCTGTGGCATGGTGTGGTGTGGCGTGGCGTGGCATGGTGTGGTGTGTTGTGGCGTGCTGTGGCATGGTGTGGTGTGGCGTGGCGTGGCGTGCTGTAGCGTGGCGTGCTGTGGCATGGTGTGGTGTGGTGTGGTGTGGCGTGCTGTAGCGTGGCGTGCTGTGGTGTGGTGTGGTGTGGCGTGGCGTGCTGTAGCGTGGCGTGCTGTGGCATGGTGTGGTGTGGCGTGGCGTGGCGTGGCGTGGTGTAATGTGGTGTGGTGTGGCATGGCGTGGCAACTGCCTGTATGACCCACATGTGTGACTAAACAGCACATGCAGAGGAAGAGCGTACGGTGGGTGGCGAAGAAGCAGAGAGACATGTACATCTTGTTTGCCTGATCTACTGTAATCATCTCTGTGTTGAACGAATGTTACTGCTTTCTCAGATCGATTTGTTATCTTCAGTGTAGCTCGTCTGGCACCGTTATGCCTAAATCACGCTCTCAGAAAACGCCACAGAGGAACGCAACATTCAAACTGGAACCATGTGCTAATGATGACCCCCCCCCCCCACACACACACACACACACTCCCCTTTTCCCCCTTCCCCTCTCTCCATATCAAACCGGCCCTTCCTCATAAAAAAACTGGCCACTTGTTCTAGTCCTGTATGGTGAGCGACGTCAAGTCACTTAAGATGCTGTCTTTTCACAGATGATGAAGGCATTTTCTAATAATTTTTTTTCTCAAACAGCTCATTGACGAATTAACATTTTTGGCTAGATTATTCTGGTAACTGTGGCGCTATACACCTGACCGAGGAAAAAAAAAGGTGTCTGTTAGCACAGCACTGAAGTAGCAGACTCATGTTATCATGCCGTCCTTCTCCCCTCGTCTGCCCCCCGCCCCCTCCCCTTCCCTCCACCAAACTCACCTCACTCATTTATTCCTTTTTTCTTCGGTCCTTTTCCGCCAGTCACCACAGCCCAATCTTTTTCAGAGCGTTCTCCACTAACCCCTCCGAGCAACCATCCATCTGTACTCACGACTGTCAACCTACTTTGATATCCTTCACTGAGCGCGTGTATTAATGCCGACCTGCTCTAAAAGTGTGTCATCCACAACATATGATGTCACTCATGACGTCTTATTTCAAATGTCTTATCTCAATTGACAGGTCCATTTTTCAAAGTTTCCTTCGATTAGTGGCAACTTTCCATCATTTTACCACCAAAAATACGATTTACGATACATTCTTGTGAGCTTTTTTTGTGAAAATTTGTTTATTGATGGAACAAGGAAGATTGTCTAAATTGTTAATTTAGTGCGGATTTACACATACTCATCTTGTCTTACTCGGCTACATTTGGCAAGATGCATTAACTTGTGGCTTATAGTGGTCCTGTATTTTATAATGTATACGTTTATCTATCTGTGTAGTTGAAACTGCATTAAATGGTCCCATTTAACAGAATGTAACTTAACATTTGTTGCAATGTTTGTGTATGATATCATGTAACATGTCATCAATCGGCGCAATAAATGCAACAGACTAAAAACAAAATTAAGCAAATAACAATGTTAAGATATTGTAATATGTTGTTTACATGATAATTACATATTTATGATTGTTACGATTTGGTAACACCTTTACACATGGGATGGCTGGAAAGGTCTTAACGATGAGTGTGATTTTGCCAGGCTTGATTGCGCTAAAACTGATACTTACTGAAAAAAAAAGCCAATGTAAAAGTTTGCCAGTGACTCTCTCTCTCTCTCTCTCTCTCTCTCTCTCTGTCTCTCTCTCATGTGTACACACACAGAGACACGCACGCGGGCACACACACACGCACGCACACACACATACACACACACGCACACATTCACACACACACACACACACACACACACACACACACACACACACACACACACACACACACACACAACTGATACTGCACAATTACACGCTCTCTTGTTTACACACGGTGTCACAATCATCCCATCCATCATTGGTTTATGGCAAGACTATTGCTCTTCCTTCCAGCATCCAGCGTGTAAGGTCTCAGTGTGAATGTTCATTCTTTCATTAGTTTTAACATCACACAGTATTCACCACCGTAGAGAAAGCCTTAATATGTGAGATGTTTCTGCTCCGACCGGCTCCTACCCAGAGTTGACTTAGCTACGGGCTCAGTTGGGAGGACTGGGACCACACAGTCCAGTTTCATCCATTTAATGGATGTGTCTCTGAGAGTGTTGCTCAAATTTCCTGACCAGCCCTGCAGGTGTTTGTATCTCTCGGGCCTGGTTGACGCCAGGATATGTCATGAAAGTAAGCGTAGAGTACAGCCCTGTCATGTAGTCTCAGACCGGAATGAAAATCTGTAGCATCACCTTCATCATCCTCATTCTCATCAGTAAGCAAAAAAAAAAAAAAAAAAAAAAAATTCAAATCCTGTGGCCTTTCATGCCCTGCTGTCGTGGTGACCTCAGTTTTTATGTCCTCTCCACATCTGTGTCCTTGGTTTGATTCCGTCGGGGTCAACGGTATCGGCAAGTTCATTAGGGTTGTCGTCGGATGGATGTGGTGGCGCCCTCCGGAGGGAGAACTTACTAACGCCGGCTCCGCGACTAAGCAATTATTGTCGTCAGTAGCGGGGCTAGTAGGTGGTGCCCTGCGTATGTTGGAACAGATCAGGCGCCACTGAACACCAGTTCAGCAGCAGTGCAGTGTCTTCTCCGGTGGGTGGCCTCTTGACGACTTCACATAGACTACTCTCAGTGTATTGCCAGTGCCGGGGCTGTGGCTGTGGTCAGGGGATCAGTGAGCGGCATAGGTGCAGTGCCACTGACGTAGTACAGAAGATAGGACAGCAAAATAATAATAGTTAGTTTCAGTTAGACTGATCTCCGGATCGAGCCTCTGTGACGTACTCCTTCCACTTGCTCCTGTCCAACATAGCTGCCTTGATCTAATCGATGTTTTCGAGGCCAGTGTCCCTTTTAAGAAGATCAGTGAAGTCTGTTGTCTTCCTTCCCCTGTTCGCTCCCCACCCCCCACCCCCCACCCCCAGTTGGCTGCCACAGTATAAGTTGTAAAGCAACCTCCTCTGGATGTCGTATACAGTGACTGGCTAGGCAAAGCCCACGTGTTCTTATCTTGTCACTAACTTGAGGGAGGTGTCCATATAGCTCTTCGTTATTCATGTGCTTCTTCCAACAGACATTTAATGCCATCCTCAACATGCGGGTATACGTCCCATCAAGACTCCTCCATCTGCTTTGCTAAGGTCCATGTTTCCGAGTTGTAGAGCAACACAGACTCAACAGTGGATATAAAGAGACGTATCTTTAGTTTAAGAACTAAAGAATAATAATAATGATAATAACAATAATGAGGAGGATGATAATGATGATGATGATGATGATGATGATGATGATGATAATGATAATGATGATGATAATAATAATAATAATAATGATACTAATGACAACAGACACACAAAAATTAATATTTTTTGCAGCTCGAGTGGAGAACTATCAACCAGTACCTCCACGGAACACCAATCGTCCCGGAGGACCCATGCGAGGACCGCCAAGTCCACCTCAATGGAATGGCTATGGCCGCGGTATGTTCTGATACTGATAAAGCCCGGTGTATTGACGAGGGCAGCCCTGTCACTGAACTGCACAGAGAATGTGCATGTCGGAAGGTCTGCGAAGGTTTGGAGGCCCGGTCAATAAAGACGTTTGGCAACTAAGCACTCTTTATGTGCTGATTTTCTGTAGTAGAGAGTATCAGGGTGGGTGACAGGTAATCAAATTAAAAAAAAATTAACAAAAAAGACAACAACAACAACAACAAAAACATGTACTACATTTTTAGGAATGCGGTCTGTTTTACTAAATTGGTCGTAAACAGTGTTCTGTGTGTGTTGGGGTGTGTGTGTGGGGGGGGGGGGGGGGGGGGGGGGAGAACATAACTGATGATAGACGGTTGCTAGAGAAAGAAAATCCAGTCCGTAAATCACAAGATTCTGAACATGCAAACCAAACACGTACGAAGGGAGATCAATCTTGTTTTGTTAGTTCATCAGAGTGGTTAGATTCTGTCAGGCTCTGTCAGGATATGTCATGAAAGGAAGCGTAGAGTACAGCCCTGTCATGCAGTCTCAGACCGGAATGAAAATCCGTATCATCACCTTCATCATCCTCATTCTCATCGATAAGCATAAAAAAGTATCAAATTCTGTGGCCCTTCATGCCCTGCTCTCGTGGTGACCTCAGTATTTATGTCCTCTCCACGTCTGTGTCCTTGGTTTGGTTCCCACGGGGTCAGCTGTAACGGCAAGTCCATGGGGGCTGTCGTCGGATGGACGTGGTAGCGCGCTCCGGAGGAAGATCTCACTGACGCCGGCTCCGCAACTAAGCAATTACTGTCGTCAGTAACGGGCCTAATAGGTGGTGCCCTGCATATGTTGGAGCAGAACAGGCGCCACTGAACACCACCGAAGTGACTCGGCAGCAGTGCAGTGTGTTCTCCGGTGGGTTACCTCTTGACGACTTGACATAGACTACTCCCAGTGTATTGCCAGTGCCGGGGCTGTGGCTGTGGACGGGGGATCAGTGAGCGGCGTAGGTGCAGTGCAACTGAGGTAGCACAGAAGATAGGACAGCAAAATAATAATAATAAGGAGGAGGAGGAGGAGGAGGAGGAGGACAATAATGATGATGATAATAATAATTATTATTTTAATGATAATAATAACAACAGACACAAAAAAATGATATTTCTTGCAGCTCGAATGGCCAACTATCGACCAGGACCTCAACGGAACACCTATCATCCCCGACCACCCATGCGAAGATCGCCAAGTCCACCTCAGTGGAATGGCTATGACCGTCATGCGTTCTGGTATTATTGAAGCCCGGTGTACTGACGAGCCCTGTCGCTTAAGTGCAAAGACAGTGTACATGTCGGAAGGTCTGCAATGGTCTGGAGGCCCGGTCAATAAAGACGTTTGGCAACTAAGCACACTTTGTATGCTGGTTTTCTGTAGTAGAGAGTATAAGGGTGGGTGACGGGTAATCCAATTTAAAAAACTAACCCCCCCCCCCCCCCCCCCAAAACATGTACTGTATATAAACTGGTCGTAAACAGTGTTGTGAGGGGGGAAACATAACTGATAATAGACGGTTGCTAGAGAAGGAAAATCCAGTGCGTAAATCACAAGAACATGCAAACCTGTACAAAGGGAGATCAGTCTGGTTTGTTAGTTCATCAGAGTGGTCAGATTCTGTCAGGCTCTTTTGCAATATTTCTTCTCTATCGGCGAAAGAATTCTCTCTCTCCCCCCCCCCCCCCCCCCCCCCCCCCCCCCCCCCCCCCCCGCCGCATTTGAATAAAAGACCCGAATGCCATCTGTTGTCAAGCCATCTAATACTGAAGAGTTGAAAACCCGGTCTTGTTTTGTCCACTTTTCAATTGTTCCAATAAAGCAAAGTACATGTCAATATGTTTGACCATCCGTCACATGTGGATATGCACACGCATTAGCGCGCGAGTACGCACGCACGCACGCACGGCCAATAGCTTTGGAAAAGTGACGTGTACGTCAGCAGTAGCTGTAGTGCGATTCCAGCATTTCTCAACGCCCGCTGATTTGACAGTCACTCCCTTGCAAGGCTCGTCACCTCCTCCTTTCCGATGCCCCTCTTTCGGCCTTGGTTGGAAATGTATTGTAAATTATTGTAGTTCAACATCCTCTATAAAGAACTGTCTCTTCATTCAATGAATTGGAGCCATCAATCTCACAGCAGCATTCTTGAACATGGAGAAGGAAATCGGCATCAGCGGCTTCTCGCTCTGTGGCGTTATCAACACATTAGCAACAAAAGGGTTAACGTATCAAGGAATGTAATGGCATTTTTTGGAAATATTTTCATGAGTGAAACTAGGGAAAGAAAAAAGAACGGTAAAAAGGAGAGTGCAGGTCTCCACCAAAGTGTACTTTCAAATCGGTTCAGTTATGTTTGCGTGATAGAATTTGAATTAATCTTTTGGAACAGATCTTGGATTCGCCGTGTCATGGGAGTCTGCATTACGGATCCGGATCCAAATCTTATGGCTTTGTCTCTGGGCCCCAATCCATCTTTTGGGTTGAAATAGGTTCTGTAGCATTTCATCTTTTGACAAAGATGTTCTTAAATAGTGTCTGTACTTATTCATGTTTAGGCATGGATAATATAAGTTCTGTTCGCATTCCATACGTCAGTGAATTTGGGTTAAGAATAGGTTCTGTACGCATTCTATGTATTGGCGAAAGTGGGTTAAAACAGGTTCTGTAGGCTGTTATTCGTAACTCTGCTGACAGACAGATAAACAAAGAAACACGGACAGGTAAAACGACCTTTTTGGCACAGGTGAAAAGCACACAAACAAGCAAACAGTGGTGTGTATAGGCTACTTCCATGTCCATTGAAGAGGTTGACCACCATTAAAAACTCTTTCAAGGATAAGACATGTGAATTTGACTCATTGCTTCTTTTTTTCATATCACTATGCTTTAAATACCTATTGGACTCTTTCCTTTTTTTTTTTTTTAAATATTACTGTGGTTTAAATAACTATCTGACAGTGCTTCTTTTAATACTGTGCTAATACCTGTTTGACTCTTTGCCTTTTATTTTAACATCACTGTGCCTTAAACACCTAATTGTTTACAACTTACTTCATATACAATAGGATTTCTTTTTTCATTTTCTGTGTAGGTGTTGGTATTGTTAGTATATTCCTGATATGCTTCATTGAAATTCGTGAATAAAGGTAGATACTCACTATTCCCATTTGGTTCATATGCTCTCTCTCTCTCTCTCTCTCTCTCTCTCTCTCTCTCTCTCTGTATGTGTGTGTGTGTGTGTGTGTGTGTGTGTGTGTGTGTGTGTGTGTGTGTGTGTGTGTGTGTGTGTGTGTGTGTGTGTGTGTTTTGGTAATTCGTGTTTGTTTTTTTCTTCACATACATGCTCTCTCTCTCTCTCTCTTTCTCTCTCTCTCTCTCTCTGTCTCTCTGTCTCTCTGTCTCTCTCTCTCTCTCTCTCTCTCTCTCTCTCTCTCTCTCTCTCTCTCTCTCCCCTCCCTCCCTCTCAAATAATTAAGTCATTTAAGTCCTTGTTGAAGCATGGGGGTTCGCGCAGTGATCTTTTGGTGTACTTCTAAACATCAAACAAAATACAAACAAACAAACAAGAACCATAAGTAGGCATAAATTATGTAATTTGCCCAGTCTTCGAATTTTGTGTGCCAAAGCATCTTGTTGACTAAAAGGTTTGTATGCCAAATCCCATTGTTGATTAAAAAGCTTGTATGCGAAAACCTCGAGTTAATCAAAAATGTATGTATGCCAAAACCTATTTTTCATTGAAAGGCTTGTGTGCCAAAGCCAAATGCTAACTAAAAAGTATGCATGCAAAAACCTGTTGTTGGTTAATAAAAGGTTCCTATGCCAAAGCCTATCGTTGATTAAGACATGGCAAGCCTCTACTACATTAAAATGTTTGCATGTAAAGGATTCCTACGGAGTAAAAGGTTTTGTGGTAAAGCCTCTTTTTAATTAAAAGAATTATGTGCTTAAGCCCATTGTCGATTGAATGATTTGAATGCCAAGGCCACTTCTTAATTAAAAGGGTTTGTCTACTTTTGTTGACTTAAAGGTTTCTGTGCCAAAGTGTCTTGTTGATTAAACGAATCGTATACCAAAGCACATCATTGATAAAAATGTCTGTAAGCCAAAGTCAATCGTTGCTTAAAAGGTTTGGATCCCAAAGCCTATTGTTAATTAAAACGTTAGGTCTGTGTGCCAAAGTCTGTTGTTGGTCGAAGTGTTTGTATGACAGAGCCTCTTATAGATTACACAAAAAAAATATATATGCCAGGGACTCTTGTTCATGAAGAGCTTTGCATCTCAAGGCATCTCATTAATTAAAAGGTTTCTATGCCAAAGACTATTGGTGGTTAAAAGACTTACAAACAAAGCCTATTGCTGGCAAAAAGATCTTGTTGATTAAAAAAAATGCTAGCCAAAACTTTTTGTTGATTGAGAGGTTTCTATGCCAAAGCTTCTTGATGATCAATGCCGTTTGCTGATTTAAAGGTTTCTATGCCAAAACCTATTGCTGGTAAAAAAAAAAATGTTCCATGCAAAAGCCTACTGTTGGTTTTAAGGTTTTGTATGTGAAAGCCCATTGTTGATTAAAAGGTTTGTATGCCATAATGTCAAATTGCTGCTCACGTAACGTTGACAAACAACCCATCAGACAAAACGAAAGAGAGTTCCCCCTTTTCATTATCAACTAAACTTTTACACTATTTATAATTATAATATTCTTTCTTCTTTGTTTCACAAAAACTATAACAACATATTTCCAGTTAAACACATGGACTGATGTGAGTCCTCATGGACTCCAAACAAAACTGGTCTCTTTCCAGGCTCACAGCCATGGTGCTGCACTAAAACAATATTGGAATTTTCTGGTCAACACAGACATACAACAGTTTCTTTTCCGGTGTCCAATCTCTGCGACCTCTCGTCAACTTACAAAATATACACAAACTGTGTTTGTGCCCCTCCCAACAAACAATAGGCTACAACTCTACTTTATCCGGAGGAACAAAAGGTTCCTGAAGGTTCTTTGACGTTCGCCAGCCGTGGCCTTTAATTCATGATCACCTTACACACCTTCTGTGTATTAAAAAAAAACCTGACAGACAGACAGATAGAGAGTACATGTTGGATTTTTTTTTATACAATGACTCATATTTTTGAAAGGGGCGGAAGTATAAGGGTTTGCATGTATTAAAGGTGCTGTTAAGGTGTGGTAAACACAAACATGTCATAGGCCAACCAAGACCATAGATACATGAGGATCCCAGTCTGTTGAGTGAGTATTCAATTCTCGTGTGCATGATTGTTTTGGTAAGAGGGAGGGTAGGCCGTGGACGTGTGTAAGAGCCATATGTATATCTGTTTATTTCGCAAACATACCTTCGCCATGCGTACATGTCTTTGAGGGTGAAGTGACACCAGGGAGAATCCATCTGTTTTGTTGGAGCCAAGTACAATGGGTGAATGATATAAACAAGAATCTTATAAGAGATGTTTATTGTATATCATTAACTAGATCTATGGGTTGCTATGATCAAATCAAGTGTTTAAATTACTAGATCAGTTACTATACTATACAGTATTATGTAATGATTTTGAAGGATTTTGAACACTGTGGAGGTGTGACGACGTTATAATTTACGGGTACAAAGCTTCTTAAAACAGAATGATTTTTCGTTTTTTTTTTAAAAACAATAATCTAATTTGCTTTTATTGTTGTTCAACATAGATACAGGAAACAAAAAGTAATCGCAACAGCAACAACTAGAAAATAGATATAAAGCAAGCACAAAAAAAAAAGAAATAGATAAACACATAGGAAAAAAGGAAATAACTCCAGTATAGCATCGTTTATCTGTATAATGCATGGTTACTTGGTAAACATAGCACAGTGCATTAGGAAATATTACTAAACTAGTATAATCGTATTATTCTAATACTGCTACTGTAAGAAATGTACACATGCTTTTGATGAAAAAGAACCACATAGGATAGATAAGAGCCAGACAGAGAGATCAATATGGAAGCACAAACAGTATATGAAAGACAGATGGACAGACAGACGGATAGACGAACAACAAGCAAATAAACAGGAAGACAGAATGTGCTGGGCCACAGCAAGTGAAGGTATGTTATTGCCACACAGCACATTGTCTTTCAAGTACAAATACACAAAAATATTTCAGCAGCGTATAAGAGCCTCACAGAATATCATCGGCAAAAGATGAGAAAATTACTTTAATTATTCCAGTACTTGTTATTATATATTACATTATGCACATTTATATATCAATACAGAAGAGACATGTTCCAGAAACGTAAACTAAAGCAACTAGGTATTAGAAACTAAAGATTCATATGCAAGCCATATGGCATAGAAATCCATGTGGTTCATGGTTAAATATGCGTTCTATTTTTCAATTCTATATCTTATTTCAAAATTTTGAAGAATACTGCTACTTGTGGGAGACTGTCTTCTAACTTGCACTTATATGAATAATGTTTTGCTGTGAGAATAATGAAGTTAAAAAATATAATAA
>CM065714.1:8403050-8405550 GCA_033310375.1 Conus canariensis | reverse complement strand
CTGTCTGCTCTCTCGTTTCCTTTAACTCCAGCATGTCCAGGGCAGTACATCCACATGAGTCTCTGCAATGGAAGGCTGCACATAAGTTCACTCCAAGCAGGGCTTCCCATTCCACTTTTCACTTTCTGAAGTAGGTTCGTGGAGACAGTCAGTATCATGGCTTGTTGAATTTGAAACTGGCTTGTGGATGAAAGCCAGTGGAGTGCTTGTGTTACTGCTTCTACCTCCGTTATTAGACTTGAAGTTGTTAAACTGTGTGCGCCATTGTCTTATTGGATAGTTTGGCCATTTTGCTTCACTGTGTATCCCTAGCCTGACTTACCTTTGGTGACAGAACCATCCATGTATATTACTATATCATCTTTTGTGCCATGGTTTTCTACCTGCATCTGAATTTCTGCGTTGGTTTTGCCTTCTGGCCATTCTCGACGATGTCTTCCAAGTTCTGGAGCGATGAGAATTTGGCAGAGGTGTTTCAAGTGATCTGGATACTTTTCCCATTCCTTGGTTTCTTTGAGTTCTGCCAACTGGTACACAAGCTTTATAGTGTCTTCTGCCTGTTCCATACATGATTTTCCACGTCCTAGCCGAGTACCTTTTGTTTCCTTGACCGCTGCATGAAGTGGGTTTGGGGAATTTTCAAGTGCTCTGAAATATGCCTCCACCTGTTCTAGCTTGTGTCTTGCCTGCATTGAAGGAAGATCGAGCAGGTAACGCATAGTTTTAACTGGTGTGTCCTTCGAGCTTCTCAGGATCGATCTCATTGCCTCATTTTGAATTCTTTCTAATTTAAGAAGGTTGCTGTTGGACAGTGTTGTAAGCCCCAATCCATAATCAATCACACTGAGTACAAGTGCGTGATGCAGTCGGTAGAGATGGCGCTGTTCAATGCCTTTAGCTGCCATTGCTTTCATGGCAGATAGGCCTTTTTTGCCTTTAAGAACAATATTTTCAACATGCTTTCTAAAGGTTAGCATTCTGTCAAATCCTTCACTCAAATAGCGTAGGTTGTCAGTTGATTCAATTGGTATTCCACTGAAGGAAATTGGTGAGGGTACTTGTCCTGATGTCTTGTTGAGAGTGCAGACTAATGTCTGGGCTTTTATAGGGTTGATGGACAACAAATGTCTGTGCTTTTGCAGACTAATTTCTGGGCTTTTGTAGGGTTGACGATAACCATTGATTAGTTATGGAGCCGGCGTGATTGATCTCTCTCTCTGGAGAGCACCACCACGTCCGTCCAACAACAACCCCCATGGACTCGCCGATACCTGTGACCTAGACAGAATCAAGCCAAGGCCACAGACGTGGAGAGGCCATTGAAACTGAGGTCACCATGAGAGAAGGGCATGAAGAGCCACAGAATGTGAGACCTTTTTTATGCTGATCGATGAGAATGAGGACGATGAAGCTAATGTTACGGATTTTCATTCCAGTCTGAGACTGCATGACAGGGCAGCACAGGTCTGTTCTGTTATTTAGTCCCTTGAAGATGGTACTCAAGTTTGCCTGCCAAAAGGTCTCTCTGTCCAATACATGTTCTTCTTTATCACCGCTTCCATTGTAGGTATGGACAAGAATCCTGTCTGCTGATCTTCCAGATGGTGAAGTTCAGCCACGTGTGTAGCCACACCACATTTGTTGATCTTTTGCAGTTTTACTTCGGATTTATGATTGACCCATCTGAATTTCAAATATTTTTGTAGAACCTATGTACCAATCACCTGGATGGATCTTGCACAGTATGATCTATATATAACATAAGGGGTGGTACATGTGGACCTCCTGTCCATACACACGATATACTAATATAAGGGGTGGTACATGTGGACCTCCTGTCCATACATACGATATGATAACATAAGGGGTGGTACATGTGGACCTCCTGTCCATAACATACGATAAAAGCGGTGAAAAAGAACATACTCCACTCAGTTGTAGGCAGGAGCTGTCCGAGGCTGAAAAATGACACAAAGTTGTCCTATGGACTCGAACCCTTGATCTTTCAGTCCGTAAGAATGCTGCACTAGCCACTGCACCACCACCACTGCACCACAACAGCTGGCAATACCAGTGACATGTCTATGTTTTTCGCACCCTAGCCATGAAAAAAAGTGCATAAATTTTGTAAAGAGAACTCGATCACTAAATCATGAAAAAAAACAGGAAGTGACTGACAATGAGACTAACAGCTGTCGCCCCTCACGCCACCCGCGTTATTAATAGGCCTCACGTGAGCACAAGGGACAGCACTGTGGCCAGAGAGCTTCACACAGTCGTCACGCCGACAAACAGGATGGCTGTGAAACAACTTCTCCTGCTGGGTGCTTGTTACGGATGGTATGGGTGTGTCTGCAGGTGTCTGACTGTGACTCACACAGAAATTATGGATGCGTGCATGACTTTTCAAATGCACATACACACACCCACTCACCCGAACATTGACAGCCAGGCAACAGAACAACACTTCTTTTTGTTTTTTATGCTGCCCAAGCCATCA
>CM065714.1:8368050-8395550 GCA_033310375.1 Conus canariensis | reverse complement strand
AAGCGTTTCTTTAGTGGCTGTCCCGTCTCCCCAACGTACTGCGTGTCCCCACAGCGTGCACAATTGATGAGGTACACCACATCACTGCTGGTGCACGTCAGTCTATGGCGTACCTGGAACACCTGACCGGTGCGGACACTGGTGAACTGTGTGGTCTCTTGCAGATGTTCCGCGCAGAGGACACAGCTCTTTGACTGGCACCTGTAGCAGCCTGCAGGCCCTGGGGACACTGCCACCTGCACAGGGGGAGGCTGGGAGGGCATGAGCAGACTGCGCAGGTTTCTGCACTTCCGCTCTCCTACCATGGGGGCTTGGGGGATGGCCTTTCTCATCCTTCTGCTGGTATGGAGCGTGGGCAGGAGCTCCCGTAGCCACTGGGCAATGGGAGGGTGGGCGGGGTTGTGTGTAATTATGAAGGGGATGCGTCCTGTGGAGTTGGTCCTGTTCCTGTACGTGAGGGTCTGCTGCCTTGGTATTGCTGCTGCCCGGTCAATGGCTTTTTGCACCAGGCCAGGTGGGTAGCCCCGCTTCACGAGACGGCCCTTCAGTTCCACACAACGCTTGAAGAATACTTCCTCCTATGAGCATAGTCTCCTCAGTCGGAGGCTCTGTCCGAAGGGAATGCCGCGGACGCAGTGGCGTGGATGGCATGAGTTGAAGGGGAGGGACATGTTGGCATCCGTTTCTTTGATGTGCACATCAGTGGTCAGTTTCCCATTGGTGATGCTTATCTCCGCATCCAGGTAGGGCACCCTGGACCTGCCGTAGTTTGAAGTGAACTTCACACTATGATGCTGCTGGTTGAGCCATGCTAGGAAGTCTTTAAGGCAGTCCTCCCCCTGAAGCCACAGCATCAGCACATCATCGATATAGCGTCTCCAGTGTCGGACCGGGATCTTCCAGGGGGAAGAGGTCAGCAGTTCTTTCTCTAGCCACCCCATGTAGATGTTAGCGATGGCAGGTGCCATGGGCGTGCCCATCGCTGTCCCCTGTACTTGCCGGTACATCCTCCCATCAAACCTAAAGACGTTGTTTTGTAGAATGTGCATGATAGTCTGCTGTAGGAGACGGACGTTCGGGATAACGTCTGAGTCATTCTTGTGTTCTCTGAGCATAGCCTTCAGCGACTGAGGAACCTCTTCATGGGGAATACTGGGGTATAGTGCCACCACATCTACTGTAACGACAAGGGCATCATCAGGAATGGGTTGCTGGTCTGTATTCCACTCCTGTAGGATGTTCAGCAGGTGCGTTGTATCCTTGAGATACGAGGGTAGTCTCTGAACGATGGGTTGGAGCCAAAAGTCCACCAGTTTGGAGAGGCGCTCTGTGGGTCCGTCAACTCCAGACACTATAGGCCTACCAGGGGGGTCGTTGAGGCGTTTGTGAATTTTCGGCAAATGGTAGAAACTGTGTGTCCTCACCGTGTCCTGATTCACGATTGCCCAATCTTTGGTCTTGTCGTTGATGAACTCGGCGTTGTGCAGCTTTCTGACGAGTTCATTGGATGCTCTGGCAATTTTCTTAGTTGGGTCTGATTGGAGTTGTTCATAATGCTCTGGATTGGTCAGCTGGCGCATCGCTTCCTTGTGATATTGTTCAAAGTCTTGGACGACCACGGCACCCCCTTTGTCAGCTGTTGAGATGCGTAGTACCCTGTCATCCACCTGTTTCTTGAGTTTGGCGAGGGCGTGGCGACATGTGTGGCTGATGTTAACGTGATTGGGAGGTATAGGAGTGTAAGACGTCACTTGTGATAGCAGAGTGGCCGCAAAGGCTTCCATGGCTGAGTCCCGGTTCTTGGGTGGTTCCCAAAAGGACTTTTTGTGGAACCGCAAAGTAGAGGGTAGCTGTGTGGGGGCATCCTCTTCAAAGAAGAACTCCTTGAGTCGCATTCTTCTCAGGCCTTCCTCCGTGTCCTCCAGCAGTTTAACCTCATCATAGGTTCTGGGGGTCGGACAAAACTTGGGGCCATAAGAGAGAAGCCGAGTCTGTTCCCTGGAGAGCGGTTTCGATGATAAATTGACGACTTGCTGTGGTTCTGCTTGAGTTACGTCTGTTCTTCTGAAGCGTCTATTTTTCGGTTTATCCTTTTTCCTTTTGTCTTTTCCATCTTCCTCTGCGATGTGGGAAAGTTTCTTTAGCTTTTTTTGTTTCGTGATGTGGCAGACTTTAGCTATACGATTTTGTTTTTTGCGCAGTGTCCCCAAGTAGCTGGTGTACTCAGTGTCTGTGAGAGTTCCTCGGAGCTCTGCTTTGACTGCTTCCAGCTCGGATCGGAGTGTTTTGGTAGCACTGGCATAAAAGTCTCTACAAAGAACTGCAGTAGCTTTCTCTGCCTGGTGAAACTCCCTCTCTATGCTTCCCCGTAGTTCTGTGCTTGGCGGTAGGGCTGAGTAGGCAAAGGAAACCTTCATGCCTTGGGGAATAAGTTGCTTACTCACACACTTTTTCAAGAAAGTGAAATGTGACTGGTAATGTTCAGTTTTGGAGGTAAGGTTGTGTCCTCTTCTTAGACAGGTCTCCTTTCTGGGTTGGCCAGATCCATCATGGGATACTTGTGGTAGGTCATTTGTGGTAAGCATAGTTCTTGCTTAAAAATGGCCAGAGTGAGAGACACTAATGCAGACTTGGTGGATCCATAAGGATACAGTTTGTTGCTCACTTAGAAGTGGAGAGATAATACACTTGATCACAACAAAAAACACCAGTTCTCTGCCAAATTTTCGTCTTTACTTGACTTCATCAGGACTGTCACCTTGGAACACCTAGTAGTCCTCCTTTGACGTTTATCGTGTCATACGTCATCGTCTATACGTATTTATTGGTCTCGCGTTTATGTCGTCAAACCTGGAAGATTTTTGTTCTGTTTCTTCCTTTCTCTCTCTCTTTCTTCCTTTCTCTGTTTTTTCTTTCTCTCTCTCTCTCTCTTTCTTCCTTTCTCTCTTTCTTTTTTTCTTTCCTTCTTTCTTTCTTTCTTTTCATTCTTTCAAACACACACACACACACACACACACACACACACACACACACACACACACACCACACACACACACGCACACACGCACACACACACACACACACACACACACACACACACAGAGTTTGTCCGAGTGGCAGCAGGGGAAGTATCATGGACACCACCTGAGCTCTAGTCCCATACATTTAGGCCGTCAGGGTAATTTGTTTTCAGTTTGTGGCGCCACAATCGTTCCCTGACTTTGCGTTTGCACGCGTTCTTGGAGTGGCACTGTTCTATTGCAATAACCCTCATGTCCGCCATGGAGTGGTTGTTGGCTTGGAAGTGTTTGGCTACCAGGGTTTCAGCACGGCAGCCTTCCGTTTCTCTGGTCCCTTCATTTTTTATGCTTGACCTGTGGCCATAAAAGCGTTTCTTTAGTGGCTGTCCCGTCTCCCCGTCTTTGATTTTCAAGGCAGAAACTACCTTGTGACGGTGGATTACTTCTCAAAATTCATTGAAGTAGATGAACTCAAGAGCATGAGCACTGAATCAGTGACTGAGAAGCTAAAAAATCAATTTAGCCGTCATGGGATTCCATCCACCTTGAGAAGTGACTGTGGGACACAGTTCACCAGTCAACAGTTTTCAAACTTCTGCAAAAGCTACGGAATCTGTCACAAGACATCCAGCCCTCGCTTTCAAAGTTCCAACGGGGAAGCTGAACGAGCAGTTCAAACTGTCAAGCGACTGTGGGCAAAGAATGAAGACAAATACCTAGCCTTGCTGGATTATAGAACCACACCATTGGATGGCATCAATCTTTCTCCTGCACAGCTCTTGATGGGACGGCGACCAAGGAACAAACTCCCAACCCCCAGAAGTATCCTTACCCCTGCATACGACAGCAAAGACATCAAGCAGCGCATAAGGATTGAAAAGACCAAGCAGAAATTCTACCACGACAAGCACGCTACTTCAGAACATTCTACTCTTTGCCCTGGGGATCAAGTTCGCATGGCTCCACTCCCAGGCACCAGGAAATGGAAACCAGCTGTGGTAGTAGAACACCATGCATCGCCAAGATCCTATCTAGTCCAGTCTGAAGGAGGTGTGTATCGACGCAACAGACAACACTTACACCGTTCAACACTGAGAGCAAACGATGGACCTCCAGCTCTACCAGAACTGTCAGCTGTACCTGAAGTCGATTCAGCGCCAGAGGAACCTAGAGGAACGTCAAACTTACCTGAGCACCCTCATCAACAATTGACGCCAGACTGTCACCGTGACACTACTTACCGAACACGCTCTGGACGTGAAGTTCGCCCACCTCAACGACTTGACCTGTGACACTGAGTTCTGACCTCATCGTGTCTGATTTAATCGCAAGAAATCCTGCTGTTCATTGTTGATGTGTGTACTCTATTCACTGTTTAACTTTTGTGTTCACTCAAGTTTCGGTTTCTTTTATGAAAGAGGAGATGTAACATACGGAACTAATACGAAACAGTTAACTCAGAACTTTGTAGGCAGCTCTGCACGAACTCCCTGACAACGCAACGACGCTTCGTTTGCTAACTGCTCAAGCATAAACATTACAAACATTGTGTCTGTGTACTTGTCTGGAGGGTCTAGCGAAAAGAATACAGATTGGATAAACACAAGATTAAAAAGGAAATGGTTAATATGTGGCGATTTTAATGCTCATTCTCCATGTTGGATAAAGGACCGTATGACAATTGCTAGTAACACATTCATTGAAAATATAGTCGATTCTACTAAATGACGGAACTGTAATGAGATTTCCTAATATACCAAAACAAAGGGCTACTGCAATTGATTTGTCTTTCATTTCACCAGCTCTTGTTCCTAACTGTACTTGGGAAACGCACACTGATACTCTAGGTAATCATCTACCAATTATTGTTACTCTCTATGAACAATCAGCGCAGTATGATCAAATGAAAGGTGTTATTCCCAAATTCAACTACGACCGTGCCGACTGGGATAGATATGAAAAAAAAAAATACCAAGAGTACAAAATACAGACGATATAAAAGATGAGAATGTTGATACTTTGTACTTCCAGATTCACAGGTGCTGTTTTGCAGGCTGCTGATGTTTCTATTCCTATATATCCATCGGTAAAGTCGGATAAACACTCAGGAAATATATGGTGGAATTCAGTCAAAAGCCATAGGCGATGAACAAGAAAAATATCGAATCTATTTGAAAGATAGAAGACCAGAAAATCATCTGTCAATGAGAAAAGCCAACTCTTTTTGTAATAAAACAATAGCTCAGGTCAGGCGACAGTTCTTGTCCATATTCTGTACAAATCAGTCACAAACACCTTCAAAGAGTATGGTCAAAATTCAACGATATGAAAAATAGAACAAAACTACCACTCTGTCCAATTAAAGTTAATGGCAGCGAACTTCCAAATAACTCGAAAAGATTCAATCATTTGTAGATATGTTTACTAGAAGGATGAACGTACATAATTTGTCAGAAAAAAAACATACAACTTTAAGAGAAAATGAGACAAATACACGGATGGATCTCTGTTGGACAACCAGGAGGCTAGAGCAGCTTTCACTATTCCTTCTTTAAAAGTGGAACGCTTGTTTTAGGTTGGAAATTACCGATCCATATTCATGGCAGTGCTCACTGCCATCCTTATGACCCTAAGTTATCAACTTGATTTCCCTATACATATTTTTCAAATTCTTTTCTGTTTTGATTCAAAGTCTAAGCAAATCAAACTCTACAGTTAAACAACATCTTATTGTTGAAATCAAATATTTAATACATCTACTTTTGAAAGTGTTACACTCTGCTTGTTTCCATCACATCCTGGTACCCATTAAGTGGAGCAAAACGTGCTGACAAGGCATCTAGTTTCAGTTCAGTTCAGTTCAGTGGTTTGTTTAATGTCTTTTTGTCGTCAGATGATATAAGACACTTTAAAAGGAAAGAAGAAAACAAAACAACAACAACAACAAAAATTAAACAAGCAAACAAACACCTTCACACTCAACTTATTATCCATGTAAGTACTTTCAAACCCACATCTGATTTATGCATATATACATAAGTGAAATACCCTAGTGGTATACAAAATTGTTGATCTTTATAACAAGTTTGCAACCTGTGATTGCGAAATAGTCATGGCAATTTCACCAACATATGGACCATGCAAGACAATACTGACATTATCAAAGTTATTCATATCAGTCAGTACCTTTCTTCTGATGGAGCGAGGTCAACACTGAGCATTCAAACAAAAGATGTTGCACAGAAACGTTTTCTCTGCAGACACAAGTAATGCCATGATAATATGTGGTGTTCCATGTATTCAGCCTTAATCCATGAATCAGTCTAACAGTGTGCCTTGACTTTTTGACTTGATGTTTTGACTAAAATTCTGCTTATTATATACTTGTCCATAATTTGGTTTAATTCACACGAGGACAAATCTAAGGGATTGTTTAACAAATTTTCAACGTTTCTACTTGCTCCTTCTCTTGCAAGACTGCTATTTCATTTCACTTTATACCACAGTGAGATGGGACCCAACAAAAATCAATTCTTATGCCCAGAGTATGTAGTTTAAATATTCATCTGTCTCTTCCATAGGGATATAGGTTATTATAAAATGCGTGTTGGAAGGACTTCTAAAAGAAGCTAGAGGATTCTGGACACTTTCAGCCCAACCCAAACCATTAGCCACCACGGTAAGATACTATTTTAAGAACTCAAAATGGCTTATATCATATTAGTGTCTAGTCCTGCACTCTGTTTGTCTGTGTTCTTGGCGGTAACTAGGTCCCTCTCTTTCTAAAATTTGGTTTATATCATGTTAAATCAATGACTTTTTTTATTTACAGACTTAAACTGAATGCTTTTAAAACAAAACTTACTAATGATATAAAATGCATTTGTGATGGAAAAATATTCAATATTTATATACTTCCAAAATGTAAACAGTTAAAAACATTTTTGCTTACTTTATCTGAATCTTCCTGGGTTGAAATTTTTAATAATTTCTCACTAATATGTGACACTGGGTTAGCATTAACTCGAAGTCCGATTTTTTACCTACTTGTATTCAGATGCAAATGTTGTATATTTGTATCTGATGTCACTTGGGTTATTTTGAAATGTTGCTACGTTTTTGTTTTTTCTTTTTCTTTTTTCCTTTTCCTCTTTTTTATTTATTTTTTTTTTTTTTTTTAAATTATTATTATTCCTTTTCCTGTCTAGGATCACATAACGTGAATAGGCGGAATGTTCTCTTGCCTTTTATCAGTGGCATACAATGTTGCTTAGCAAGATCCTCAATGATGGACAGACACTCTTGTGTTCTTTAATTTCATCTGGAGGCTAAGACTGCTCCTGTCTTCTGTCTGGAGAAACATCGAACAATAACAGCGTTTTTCGTATGTACCAGGCCTGACTGTGCAATGTGCAGTCTCTATGTCCACAGGGGACACTGACGCCTCCACTTGACGATTAAAGATGTTAGTACATTTTGGTTTATACAGTCCTCTACCGCTTCCGTTTTGCCCGTACCTTTTTCTTTGACTCCATGAACTCGCACATTCCACGTAACAAAAGAAAGAAAGAAACACACCAACGGAAAATAATGACCATCACTGTTTCTAACTTTCAGGTTTGTATGGAAGTCATTACGGACCGACGATTGCCAAAATATGTGGTGTATATGTTACTGCTTTTGATTGTGAGTTAATGATGCCTTTCAGGCATGAATTTGTCATCTACAAACACGAGACAAGGAATGCTGATGTTTTAGACTTGTTTTATTCGTCACCAGTTGTCTTCCTTGTTAAATGAATCACCAAACATTTCCAAAGTCCATTACATATATAGACAAGAGTCCATTACATATACAGGTAATATTTTTTAATTGTAGTTTACATCAGCTCAGATGTTCGAGTTTTTGGGGTTTTTTTTTGGTAAGGTTGTCTTTTAGGGGTTTTTTTTGTTGCCTTTCTGTCTCTCTGTCTCTTCTCTGTCTCTGTCTCTGTCTCTGTCTCTCTCTCTCTCTCTCTCTCTCTCTCTCTCTCTCTCTCTCTCTCTCTCTCTTACATATCTTGTTGTTTGAATTTCTACAATGGACATGTGTGGCGAACGTTTAGTGTTATTTTTATGGTACAAAGAGTCTGAGTTTCTGTTTGACTTAATGTATGGTGAATTGACTCATTAAATCCGTTTGACTGTTATTCTCCTGTTTTCGTGCCTCGTTCGCTCGCTCTCGGAAAATGATATGTATTCTCTATAGTCATGTACAACAAGAATATATTTTACATTTTGGGGTTGATACAAAAACGCCAGGGTTTCTTGTGACCTAGTGTATGGTGCACTGATTCACTCATACTATGTAAGGTGCAGGTATATGACTGCATGCATGATCGTGTACACAAAATACGAGAGTGGATTGACAATACATGTAAAACACAAGTAATGGTAGACCTATGTAACAATAACTAACTATCTGACTAGCTAACCAATTAACTGACTAACTAAATAAATAGATAAACAAAAATTGTTTTCAGATTTCCGAAAATTACATTTGTTCAATTAATGAATGATAATAACTGGTAATTCGCGATATTATAACTCAGAAACAACCGAGCAATTCTTCTCTAAATTGGTGCCATCAGTCCAGAAACAACTCAGGAATTCTTCTCTAAATTGATGCCATCAGTCCAGAAACAACTCAGCAATTCTTCTCTAAATTGATGCCATCAGTCCAGAAACAACTGAGCAATTCTTCTCTAAACTGGTGCCATCAGTCCAGAAAGAACTCAGCAATTCTTCTCTAAATTGGTGCCATCAGTCCAGAAACAACTCAGCAATTCTTCTCTAAATTGGTGCCATCAGTCCAGAAACAACTGAGCAATTCTTCTCTAAACTGGTGCCATCAGTCCAGAAACAACTCAGCAATTCTTATCTAAATTGATGCCATCAGTCCAGAAACAACTCAGCAATTCTTCTCTAAACTGGTGCCATCAGTCCAGAAACAACTCAGCAATTCTTCTCTAAATTGGTGCCATCAGTCCAGAAACAACTCAGCAATTCTTCTCTAAAATTGGTGCCATCAGTCCAGACACAACTCAGCAATTCTTCTCTAAATTGGTGCCATCAGTCCAGAAACAACTCAGCAATTCTTCTCTAAATTGATGCCATCAGTCCAGAAACAACTCAGCAATTCTTCTCTAAATTGGTGCCATCAGTCCAGAAACAACTCAGCAATTCTTCTCTAAATTGGTGCCATCAGTCCAGAAACAACTCCGCAATTCTTCTCTAAATTGGTGCCAGCAGTCCAGAAAGAACTCAGCAATTCTTCTCTAAACTGGTGCCATCAGTCCAGAAACAACTCAGCAATTCTTATCTAAATTGGTGCCATCAGTCCAGACACAACTCAGCAATTCTTCTCTAAATTGGTGCCATCAGTCCAGAAACAGCTCAGCAATTCTTCTCTAAATTGGTGCCATCAGTCCAGAAACAACTCAGCAATTCTTATCTAAATTGATGCCATCAGTCCAGAAACAACTCAGCAATTCTTATCTAAATTGATGCCATCAGTCCAGAAACAACTCAGTAATTCTTCTCTAAATTGGTGCCATCAGTCCAGAAACAACCCAGACATTCTTCTCTCAATTGGTGCCATCAGTCCAGAAACAACTCAGCAATTCTTCTCTAAATTGATGCCAGCAGTCCAGAAACAACTCAGTAATTCTTCTCTAAATTGGTGCCAGCACTCCAGAAACAACTCAGCAATTCTTCTCTAAATTGATGCCATCAGTCCAGAAACACTCAGCAATTCTTCTCTAAATTGGTGCCATCAGTCCAGAAACAACTCAGCAATTCTTCTCTAAGTTGGTGCCATCAGTCCAGAAACTACTGAGCAATTCTTATCTAAATTGGTGCCATCAGTCCAGAAACAACTCAGCAATTCTTCTTTAAATTGGTGTCATCAGTCCAGAAACAACTCAGCAATTCTTCTCTAAATTGGTGCCATCAGTCCAGAAACAGCTCAGCAATTCTTCTCTAAATTGGTGCCATCAGTCCAGAAACAACTCAGCAATTCTTCTCTAAATTGGTGCCATCAGTCCAGAAACAACTCAGCAATTCTTCTCTAAATTGGTGCCATCAGTCCAGAAACAACTCAGTAATTCTTCTTTAAATTGGTGTCATTAGTCCAGAAACAACTCAGCAATTCTGCTCTAAACTGGTACCATCAGTCCAGAAACAACTCAGCAATTCTTCTCTAAATTGGTGCCATCAGTCCAGAAACAACTCAGCAATCCAGCACAGCTCACATAAAATGTGCGTCGATCTGAAATCATACAATTTAAGTTTAGCATATTTATCAACTCGACGATTTGCACAAATATTTATGTATCTATATCATGTCAGACAATGCAAATGGCTATAATACTTTGAACAAAACAGTCACTCTAACCATGAAGAACGAAATTTACATGCTATAATAACGCTCCAAATTAACATTTTGTGATACAACTCTGCGAACATTATCCAGAAAAATATTCATTTTGCTATTATGCGGATGTGTGTATATAAGCTTTGTAGAAAGTAAATTTGTGTCCAAGATCCTCCTCATTTTCGACATTCCCCGTGTGCAACAGTCTTACACATACAAAAACGAAAGAGTGAAAGAAAGTACAGAGGAGTGGACAACGAAAAGGCGTGTTTCCCTTGTGGTCACTTTCTTTGTGATAAAAGTTCACCAAGACTGTGTTGTATGTGTGCATGCGTGTATGTGTATGTGTTCCTGTGAGTGTTATGTGCGCGCACGCCAATATGCGCAAACACATGCATGTATTTTTTAATATCTCTCTCTCTCTCTCTCTCTCTCTCCTCTCTCTCTGTGTGTGTGTGTGTGTGTGTGTGTGTGTGTGTGTGTGTGTGTGTGTGTGTGTGTGTGTGTGTGTGTGTGTACGAGCCGATATGTGTGAAAGCATGTGTGAGAGCTCTATATATTTTCCTCAGTTGCAATTGATTTCCGAATATGACTTTTCAGTTACATTCTGTTGGGTTTTTTTTTTTTTACATATGTTCATGCACATGTTTGCAGTAATCAAATTATGTTTATTTTCAGTTTTATGTGTCAGTCAATATTTTCTTGTTTAAGAATTCCAAAATGCAGATTTTCTTCCGAAAACACTATGATTTTTGTGTTGTATACAGCTAATGTATGTTGACTGACAAATTTCAAAAATGAGATGACCACATGACAGTGAAAAAAGAAATTTCAATGTAATCAATTTTGTCATTGCAATATGAACAATTACGATTATATCTGATTTTCATTTTGCATAACATTATATTGGTCAGGTGTAATTTTGTAAGATTTCCCATTGTAAAACTCAGTCTGGTTTCTTTTGTGCACAAGCGAGGTATCTTCCATATATTTTGATTTAACTCCAGTCCATATGTATTAGACCAAAAACGGGCTGCACATGGTTCTGTGTAACTGAGGGAACCCAATATTGCGCGAAAATCCTTGCAAGATACATGCTTTTTGTTACAGAAAAGAGGTGGTTCTGAAAAATCTATATCAAATCTATCTTGACCACTAACCTTAGTAACAAAAGTGTGTGTGGCTGCTGAAACTATGTTATACTTAAGATTCTTACAGGAGAGGCTCCTATCTTGTTAACCACGTCCTGGTCTGAAAGCATCCCATTTGGACCATGCATGTCACAGAAAAGCAGATTGCATCAGTCTTGGATCTATCAATTTTAATCCTGCTTTTTCACATTCACTGCACATAATGCATCTTCTAACCTTTTTAAGTGCTTCACGATCACAGTGTCTTTTACGCCTGAGAAATCTAAAAAGCATGCGATTTGTGTCTGATATGATCTTGTCGGGAATAACAAATGTTTGCATAACATAGACCATTTGTGAAATAAGAAATGTTTTAATAATATGTATTTTACCCATTACACTAAAATCTCGTTTTCGCAGGAATGAACAATTTCCTGAATAGTTTCTATTTTTTGCAACCAATTATCCTCAACTAAAGATGCGGGTCTATCATTCTTGTAATAAATACCCAGAATCTTTTCTTTTTTTTTTTTTATGTAAAGCCATAAAAGCTGTCTGTACTTTTTTTTTCACTACCTAGCCACATAGCTACTGATTTATCTTTTAAACAAAGAAACCTCACTGAGTATTATCTAATGCTTGCATCATGTCATGCTGATCTGTCAAAAATAAAGTAACATCATCTTCATAGAGCGCAATTTGATTACAGTAATAAACGTATCTCTTGAATCCCCTAAATCAATTCCTCTAATGTTTCTACAGGATTTTTTTTTTATCTTAGTTGCCAGCAGTTCTATAGCCAATTATACTAAGGGAGAAAAAGGACATCCCTGTCGGATTCCTGTTTCAACTGGAAAATATTCTTATGTCCAGCCACCATACAAAACACAACTTTGAGTGTCAGCTATTAATACTTGAAACCGTCTGATGAATTCTTCCCCCAAACCAAACTTTTTGAGAGCTGTTAACATAAAATCTTCCCTTTTTCCTATACAACTATAGTCTTGCTGCATTGCGATGTTGTCTTCTGCCAAGTATTTTCTTTATTTGTTCTTTTACAGTTATGTTATGAGCACACACACACACACACACACACACACACACACACACACACACACACACACACACACACACACACACACACACACACACACACACACACACACACCCATCGAGTCCTCCCCTTAAGAACCGGCTTTGTAAGCCTTCCTCAATAAATCATTCATTCATTCATTCATTCATTCATTCATTCTCTCTCTCTCTCTCTCTCTCTCTCTCTCTCTCTCTCTCTCTCTCTCTCTCTCTCTCTGTGTTCTTACACATTCTAATATTGTGGGATGATGTGAATAAGATGTCTGCAGTGACATACACGTGTGACTTGACACAGAATTCCTTTCCCTGTGTCCATCTCTCCACAGAGACTACCAGGCGCAATCAGCCCGACAATGATTGCACGATGTCTGAGAAGGCTTCAATCCGCAAGACTTGCATGGCCAGCTTTTTCCCCAATTCACAGGCGACAGGTCAGGAGGAGTCTTCCGGCTGCCAGTCCAGTGAAATCAAATGTGGGTATGTAGCTCCCCTGCCGGCCCCCCGCCTATGGAGCTCCTTGAAGTTGATTTCTCTTTCTCCCTCCCTCCCCCCCCCCCCCCCATCTCCTCCACGCACGCACACGCACACATACACACATCATGATAAGTAAGTGTTACAATTATTGATGTTATGAATGCATCGTCGTTATTTGAAATCTCATTCCAGTGCTGTTCGTTCAATACATGCATTGTAATCACGTCATGAATATGTTAATATAGTCAGCTGATATCATTAATGCATTGTCGTTGTCTCATTAACATCCTTACCAGTATGTAGTATGTTGATGTGTGTGTGTGTGTGTGCGTGCGTGCGTGCGTGCGTGCGTGCGTGCGTGCGTGTGTGTGTGTGTGTGTGTGTGTGTGTGTGTGTGTGTGTGTGTGTGTGTGATATTTATAGTTACTATTATTTACATCAAATGATTCGAATTTTTTTTATTACAATACACATTCAATTTATGATGCTTTCTGTACTGACTTTGTAAGTCAACTTTTCGTGTTTGCTAGAGTTGTTGTCTGTCTATGTCTTGTTTTGAATGTTTCATATGTATCAAAAATCCGCTTGATGCACATGACCATGTCACTATTTTAGTAAACAAATAGGAAATTGATCTGAATTTAAATTTCTTTTTTCTTTTGGGGTTTTTTTTTTCTTGGGGAGGGGGGGAGGGATGCTCTCTCTCTCTCTCTCTCTCTCTCTCTCTCTCTCTCTCTCTCTCTCTCTCTCTCTCTCTCTCTCTCTCCAAAAGCAAAGTAACGCATTTCGACGTTGATTTAATGAGACAAATGCTATTGATTTTCAGGGCTGCAGGCGAGGTAGTGACATGTGTTAACGGATTGCAGTTGAGCGGCAGGTGCAGGGCCAAAATGAGGGACATACTCAGCTTTCTGATGGGTGAGTGCACATGTCACTGGCTATCAGGGAGCAGCGGCTAGAGGCGGTGATGGGTGAGTGCACTGTCACTGGCTATCAGAGCAGCGGCTGAGGCGGTGATGGGTGAGTGCACTGTCACTGGCTATCAGACCAGCGGCTGAGGCGGTGATGGGTGAGTGCACTGTCACTGGCTATCAGACCAGCGGCTGAGGCGGTGATGGGTGAGTGCACTGTCACTGGCTATCAGACCAGCGGCTGAGGCGGTGATGGGTGAGTGCACTGTCACTGGCTATCAGACCAGCGGCTGAGGCGGTGATGGGTGAGTGCACTGTCACTGGCTATCAGAGCAGCGGCTGAGGCGGTGATGGGTGAGTGCACTGTCACTGGCTATCAGAGCAGCGGCTGAGGCGGTGATGGGTGAGTGCACTGTCACTGGCTATCAGAGCAGCGGCTGAGGCGGTGATGGGTGAGTGCACCGTCACTGGCTATCAGAGCAGCGGCTGAGGCGGTGATGGGTGAGTGCACTGTCACTGGCTATCAGAGCAGCGGCTGAGGCGGTGATGGGTGAGTGCACTGTCACTGGCTATCAGAGCAGCGGCTGAGGCGGTGATGGGTGAGTGCACTGTCACTGGCTATCAGACCAGCGGCTGAGGCGGTGATGGGTGAGTGCACTGTCACTGGCTATCAGACAGCGGCTGAGGCGGTGATGGGTGAGTGCACTGTCACTGGCTATCAGACCAGCGGCTGAGGCGGTGATAACAGCAATAATAACGGAGAAGATCTTGATTTGGTCTTACATTCCTGAATGGCCAAGGAGCTCATTGCGTCAGCACAACATTGGGAACAATACGGAGAGAAAAACAAACGTCTGGATCTAACACAGCAATTAATCCTCACGTGTATCTGGACATTTAACATCTCCCCCATCACCCTCAGAACACACACACACACACACACACACACACACACACACACACACACACACACACTGTTGTTCGACAAGTGACAATCGTTCCTACGGTGAACGTACGTTGGCCATGGAGAGGGCCATAGGACAGGGCCATGGAGAGGGCCATAGGGAGAGGGCCATAGGAGAGGGCCATAGGAAAGGGGGTGGGGGGCAGTGGAAGGGGGAGGGGGTGAGAGAGATACATGATCTCAGCTTTCGGTCTCTGTCTTGCCAGGATATGCCCAGAATACTGTGGGAGATCTGAAATCTTCCCTCTTGCCTGACATAAGTTGTCCATGTATTACTGCCATCCAAGTGCCCTGGTGATACGCCGTCATTGTCTTCACCATCAGCATAGAGTTTTGCCCACACACAAGTCATGAGGCTGTCTTCCGATCCTCTTGTCAATCTCCGTGTCGAGGGAGAGGCTGTTGATTAGAGCGGGGCCAAGGTACATGAACTGCTGAGTGATGCTGAGCTCATGTGTGTGTTCCTGGTGGCTGTGAGTACAGATTCTTTGTCGTAAGCAAGCAGCATGTCTCTAATAAGACCTTTGTGTCCTTCTGCCTTGGTCTGAGGCAAGTTGAAATGTCTGTGTCTGATCTAGCATGGAAATATCTCCCTTAAGCTGCAGTGTCATAGGCCTGCTTCAGGAGCAGAGCAAAGAAGATCATTGAGAGTGTAGGAGCGAGGATGCAGACTTGTTCGACACCTCTGTGGATAGCAAAAGGCTCCAAAGAGCTGCCGTCGAACTGTTTCTTCTAACACGTCAGTGTAGAAGGACTCACAATCACGCTCGGCAGTTTTCGTACGAAGCAGATCGTTGGAATCATCCAGGAAAATCCTTTTCTGCTGACCAGATCGAATGCCTCAGTGAGGTCCATGAAGGCGACGTACCGGGGAATGTGTTGTTCTATACTCTTCTAAAACTGACCAAGGGAAAATATCGTGTTTGCTGAAGACCCTTCTGCCCAAAAGTCGCCATGAGATTCCAGATACACACATATGCTGTGTCGGATCAATATCAGTCGAACAAAGCCTTTGCTCACAAAGCCGAAACTACAAGATTTAATGGGGAAAAATAATCGACGCATCAATAGTACCACAAACAAAACAATCAGCTTGAATTGCATGGATGGGACAACTCGCTTTCTTTTCTTTTCTATTTCAATCTGTTCTAAAACAAAAAAAGCTTTATATAATAGAGGCATCGACGCGTACAAAAAAATCAGTCCTTCACATCTCAAATCCTATCTGTCGTTGGCAGCTCCGCAGTGTAGCTTTTAGAGTGACGAGCACAACAGATTCCACCCTACACTAATTTCATCGACCTCACCAAGGCTTTTGGCCGAGTCCAATAAGACAATAAAGGTTCCGTGTGCAACACAGCACACTTGTCTAAGAAATTACGACAAGGAAGTGTCCCCGGGCATATTCTTTTCGGAAATCTATATAGCTTGATAGGGGTACAAAAACATACACAGGCAAATCAAAACAAAACGCGAAACTGGGTGGCTCTGAACTGTTTGTGAAAGATCACCTGCATCAGATGTAATTAAGTTATATAATACTGTCTGTAAATTTGGCAGTCACCCCACACACACACACACACACACACACACACACACACACACACACACACACACACACACACCACCACCACCACCACCACCACCACCACCACCAACAACAACAACAACAACAACATCAACAACAACAACAACTACAACTACAATAACAACAACGCACGCACGCAAGCATGCACGCACGCACACACGCACGCACGCACGCACACATACGCACACACACACGCACACATACACACACACAATCGTATTTTGAAGGCACGAGAAACAGTCACAACTTTGAAATTACTGTTATTGTCATGTCAGTGAAGCCGGTTACACCATGGTCTTTTGAAGGGAGACAGAAAAGTGTGTGGCCCCTCAGACGTCCACGAATCAATGGGCAGGTCTAGAAGCTTGATTCGTGAGCGTTGTGCACTTGTTTTGTGTCTTGAGACGGAACAGACTGTCATGTTGTGCATCGGATTGTCTTCTAGTCTGCAGGTGAACATAGTCATGTTAGTTTTAGCACGCTTTAGAGAATTCCTATGTAGTATGTTCCAGATCAGCGCGGATTTGACTGTGATTTCCGTGACATTGAGTGCCAGTGTGTGGTATGTTCCAGATAAGCGCGGATTTACCTGTGATTTCCGTGACATTGAGTGCCACTGCGAGGACTTACCTGCGCTTGAATTAGGTTCGTACTACTTGTTTATGTTTTTGTCCTTCTACCGCTACTTTATCTCCCTTTCCTCCTCCCACTCCTCTTCCTTCTCTCTCTCTACATACCTTTTTTTCTCACGTTTCCCCCTCTTCTTTTTCCTGTCGTTCTGTCGTTGTCTTCGTTTTTCCAATTTTGTTCTTTCTCAATTTCCATCGTTTTGTTTTCAGCTGTATTTTGTTCATCTTCAATAGCGAATGTGTCATCATCATGATCGTCGTTTTCTTCTTTCCCATCTCTTTTTCAGCACATCTAAATCCGTCTCATTTTCCCCCCTTGTCGTTGCCATCTCCATCTTTGGCTTTTTCCTGGATCATGTCACGTGACTTCCTGTTGCCAGCTTCTTGTTTTTCGGCGTCATAATAAAGGATTCAAGGAGTCATACCATCCTTCTCCTGATATTGCAAGCTTGCTCTTTGTACCATGATCAGGAATGTGATGCCATGTATCTTGTTGTAGCATCTGACTTATTCTGTTTGAATTTTCCTTTTGCAAGACTGGCTATAAATTCACAATTCACAAGCTTACATCTATTGGGAACGACAGCGAATCTGCCCTCATGAATCAGATGTAAGATTTGTTTAGATCTCCGCCTGCAGTCGTCTCATTTTGCAGCTATGTTCAGGTCAGTTTGGCCGATCTCCCGATCAAGCCTCTGTGACGTACTCCTTCCACTTGCTCCTGTCCAACGTAGCTGCCTTGATCTCATCGATGTTTTCGAGGCCAGTGTCCCTTTTGAGAAGATCAATGAAGTCTGTTGTCTTCCATCCCCTGTTCGCTCACCCTCCAGTTGGCTGCCACAGTATAAGTTGTGAAGCAACCTCCTCTGGATGTTTGCAACTAGATATATTTCATTAGCCCTATTCTATACTTATTTGCCGAGTCACATCAATTATAGTCTAGTTGATGACAAAAGCTTCGCCAGGAATGGAATGAAATGGGGACAACGTCCATGACACTCACACCAAATCTTGGTCCTACCTCCAGAAGCTGTCTAGCAGGAATCAGCTGGAGTCTTGTAAATGATCATTCTCTGTCTGAGGCAGTAAAACTAGCGAAATATATCATTATTGACATGAAATAACTCTCATTCAATTAAAGATGTATCGACATATTTGTTATGTTGTTACCGGATTTTTTTTTCATGTTTAAATTGTTCAAAATAAAGTGTTATGTCCGGCGTGCTATTTAGGACACACCTGTATGCATGTTGGCATTAGATGAAAGCAACAGCACTCTTGTCTTTGGACTTAAGCCTATCCAAACGTCGGACAGAGCTGGGTAACAAATCCAGTGCCATGTCTGCTCTGCTTCCAGGTGCCCAGAACGGAACGGAGACCCAACCCAGAAATTGTACTGTGTGAACACGAATCTGGAGAACCGCGGACAGCACGGTTAGTGTCCTCCAGACTGGGGCGCCACCAGGGCTGCACGTGCCAGAGACCATTATCATCGGAATGTATACCAGCTTCGTTCGTCCAAAGCTTTATAACGTGATACGCTGTCGTTGTTTAATCTATCAGCTTCCATTATTATTATTATATTGGGTATTTAAATAGCGCCTATCCTCGGTCACAGACCAAGCTCTAAGCGCTTTACAATAACCACACTACCTCACTCACTCAGCGGGCTGCCTACCCAGGTAGAGCCGGCCGAAAAGCAGCCTACTGACGCTCATTCAGTCGTTTCCCGTACCATTCAAATATCAGTCACTCATTTTCATTTATCTCATTTATTCCTCCAGTTTCTCACATAGGATACATGCGATGTTCATACGTGTCCTCCGTTTCCACCGGTACACGATGGCACACGATAACAGTAAGTGACAATTTTTGTGGCTTGGTAAGAAATACCAGGCGGCTATCTTCAATCTACATCAATTTTGCCAGGGCAGCGGGGAACCCCCCTGCTCTTTTCGATTTTCAACTGCCGTGGGTTCTTTAACGTGTGCAGGGAGCCAGGAAGGCACACGGGTCTAACTCGCTTATAGTCCCCATCCGATGGACTTGACGTTCAGTTCGATTTGTCATTCAAACTGGGAAAGAAAGGGCGAGAAAGGCAGGGCTCGAACCCACGCACTTCTCACACGTTGGATTGGCAGGCGAACGTCTTAACCATGAAGGACAGGAACAGAGAAAAAGGTGAAGAGACAGGAAAACGGTTGGAGTTGTCAACACGTTCTGAGAAGGGGCCAAAATCTATCCCACAAGAAAGAACTAGAACGCAGCAGTAAAGCAAGGTAAAAAGAAAGGAAGAAAAAGAAAGGACAAGACTGAAAGAAGGGAAGGGAAAAACAAATCATCCCGGTGAAGAAAAAGAATAATGGCTGTGTCCCTTGTTTCACCTCCCAATTCCACCCCCTGTCCTTAATCAGTATAGTACTTATTCTCTCTCTCTCTCTCTCTCTCTCTCTCTCTCTCTCTCTCTTCTCTCTCTCTCTCTTCTCTCTCTGAATAGGCAATTGGAATTCAACAAAGCATCATTTATGTTTACAATCTTGACAGATACTATGCCATGTTATGTCAATGCCCTTTTTACAAGATCAAACAGCTTTTCTGGCTCAACGAAATTCCTTCTTCCCTACCCACGCATTATCTATACAAAACAAGCCTAGCTTACTCTGGACCATTATGTCTGGAACTCACTTCCACCGAATCTACAAAACATGAATACTTTAAAACTTTTCAAGGAACATTTGCATAAACATTTTATGTCTCAGTAATTAAATTATTCGATTACTATGATTAGCGCCCATTCGCAAAGTCTTCTGTGAACCATACTTTAATAAATCGTCTAAACATAAACCTACTCCGTTAAAATCGCTCATCCCCACTCCCTCTCTACCATCCCTTTTCTCCTCCCCCTACCTACCATTCTCTCTTCCCCACCCTCCTCTGACCTCTCTCTCTGTAGTTTGTTTGTTTGTTTGTAAGTTTCCTTCTGTTTTACCATCCCCCATCTCATTAGTGCTTTTATGAATAGTTTGCTTATCATTGTAGAATTAGATTACCATGTTGCTATGTTGAATTGTCAGTATGAATGATATGTGCTGAAATAATGTATGCATGACAAGGACAGATTGTAAGACTAGGCTTTGGCCTAAAATCTCCATCCTTGTATATTAAAGATCAATCAATCAATCAATTAATCTCTCTCGTACAATATATTATTTAACAACAGATTTGTTTTTGTGCACCAGACTGTTCTGAATATCAAATATGAATTCTTTGAAAATAAAGAGTCGCAAATTTTATTCTCTTTAAAAAAAAAAGAAAGAAAAAAAGAAAAGAAAGAAAGCGAGAAAAAAGAAAAGAAAGAACGATGGAAAGAAAGAAGGAAAGAGAGACAGAAAGAAAGAAAGAACGAAAGAAACCTCCAATAACAAAATGAAATCGGCATTCACCTCATTTTAAGAGCACACTCTATCACGTACATTCACATCCTAAACGTGCTCGATGGTCCAGCAAAACAATGCAAATACTATGAGCAAAACACCGCAAACACGCGCACAGAGAGAGAGAGATTCAGACAGACAGACAGACAAACAGAGAGACAGATAGACAGACAGACAGACAAACAGAGAGATATATTAATCAGAAAGACAAATGATGCAAAGGAGGAGACAATAAACATGTCACGTGACGAGTTATTAACGACACGCAAAGAAAAGGCTGACTGACGCGTCACACAGGGACAGAGAGAGGAGGAGGGGGGGGGGGGGGAGAATTGGATGGGGGCGGGTGGGAGTAGTGGAGACGGGAAGGCGAAGTGAGATGTCGGGGGGGGGGGGGGAGGGAGTATTATGCCCGGGGCGTATGTAGGCATGTGCACACACACACACACACACACACACACACACACACACACACACACACACACACACACACATGCGCCCACGCACACACATGGCCCATGCCCACACGTCATACACACACGCGTACATCCACTACACACACACACACACACACACACACACACACACACACACACACACACACACACACACACACAAAATGGTAGGTGGCACTCAAGGTCTGACCAGCGTGTTGGGCTAATGCGTAGGTCAGACATCCGCTGAGTCGTAGCCACGAGACCCTCTTCTTCAATTGTCTCATCTTTGTTGTTAATTCATCTATCCATCAGCTTCAAATCATGCATAGTGTGGTCTCAAAACTTAGCGGATGTGGTGTAGCGTATATAGACAAGTCCGCACGCAGTGACGCCTCCTTGATGAAACTGAAACTGAAAATGCCGTGGGATGAGAAATGAAACACTCTTACGAAATACATACACTCACAGGCTTGCCGTGATTATTTCTTCGTTGGGACTGTACGTGCGCTTGCGAGCAAGTACACACACACACACACACACACACACACACACACACACACACACACACACACACACACACACACACACACACCTGGCCCCTTCCCCACAAATCTGCACAGCAGACAGAACCTTAATTCACAAGACAAATGGGACATGAATCAAGTCTTGTCACCGGGAACCTAGACAGTAACCATCACCACCACCACCATCATTCTACTGCGGCCCTGTGTTGGTACAAAATGACCATGGTGCTAGTCACACACACAGCCCTTAGTCCTGTCATGAACGGCCATTCGTCTTGGATGACAGAGACCTGTACCCTTCACAGACGTAATAATTTACGAACAGGACTCTCTTCATAGCTAAATTTGGAATCAAAAGGGGGAGGACTGGTATATGGGGGCCGGAATAGCTCAGTTGATAGAGCGCCGGACTCGTAATCTTGGTGATCCTGGGGTTGCGGATTCCAATCTCCGCCGGGCCGTTTCGGTACAGGGGGATTTTTCCCTCGGAGTTACAACTGGTTCTGACTCCATTTCCCCATACAGTCCTTCGAATGAGACTATAAACCGAGGTTCCGTGTGTGAACACACGCGTAACATCTTGCACACACGTAAAATCCCATCACCAACTTTCGGAAGAGTAGGCCAGTTTGGCCGTTGGTATCGATGACACGTTACATATAGCATACACCCTGCGTAAGAAATGGAAAGAATGAATGAAGTAAGGAAATTGAATGAACAATATTCAATGATATGGACTGGATGACACGGGAAACGACTGAATGAAGCGCCAGCTTGCAGCTCTTCAGTCGGCACTACCCAGGTAGGCAGCCCGTTGTGTAAACGATTGTGGATTGTAAAGCGCTTAGAGCTTGGTTTCTAGCCGAGAATAGGCGCTATGTAAGTATTCATTATAATAACAATAATAATATGTACGTGTGTGCTCTGTATGTAAACAGACATCTTGTCTGGCATATCCCATGTTTTTTATGTTTGTGGTTCATATATCACACCAAAACATTTTCCGTCGTTGCAAGTTGGTGGTGGTGGTGGTGGTGTGTGTGTGTCCATCGTGTTTCCTCCATGATGAGTTTACTAATCACGGTACGTCGCTTTACCCAGGAAAGTTCTGCTGGTTTACATGCGGTGTGTGACCTTTATTTATCCTGTAGCATAATGAACTTTACATATCAATCAACAAACGTAAAAACACACAAAAGAGAGTTCCACGAAATGATTATTGAAGACACAATATCTAACAAACATGTGAATTTTCAACCCAACGCGTCTTTTTCAAACATTACAAATGACAAATCGGAGATAAAGACCATGCACAAAACAGAAATTTAGACTTTTGAGACTCTTCATAGAGTGGCCGTGTATATGAGAAAAGGACCAAGCACGAGACCTTGGGAAACTCTAAATAGATAAAGAGCTAAATTTTTTTTTTTTTTTTTTTAAGAAAGAAAAAACGGAAAGAAAACGTGTTTCCTGTCTGTAAGACAGGCCTGAATGACACCAAGGACGTGGCCATTTGTGGCAAACATGCTCTGGGGCTTAGAGGGAAGGATGTCATAATCATGGTATCAAAAGCTGGGCTAAAATCTAGAAAAGAGAGCGTGTTATATCCCTGTTAACTTCTCGTTTTCTCTACCGTCTGGACAAATCCTCTCTCTCTCTCTCTCTCTCTCTCTCTCTCTCTCTCTCTCTCTCTCTCTCTCTCTCTCTCTCTCACAATGATTGATCGAACGATCATACAACCTTTTCAACCCCCTAACTTCGCCCCACACCCCCGTCTTCCCACTCCCTTCTTTCCATCTCTCCCTTCTAACTCTCCTCTTCACCATCGCAGTGTGTGTGTGTGTGTGTGTGTGTGTGTGTGTGTGTGTGTGTGTGTGTGTGTGTGTGTCGTGCGCGCACGCGCGGGCGCGCGCGTGTGTGTATATGTGTGTGTACGTGTGTGCGTGCATGAGTGCGCGCGCGTGTGTGTGTATGTGTGTGTGTGTGAGTGTGTGTGTGTGTGTGTGTGTGTGTGTGTGTGTGTGTGTGTGTGTGGTTGTGTGTGTGTGTGTGTGTGTACGTAAGTGTGCCTACTAGCGTACGTGAGTGTATGTGTGTGAGTGTGTGTTTGCGTGCGTACGAGTGTGTGTGTGTGTGTGTGTGTGTTGTGTGTGTGTGTGTGTGTGTGTGTGTGTGTGTGTGTGTGTGTTGTGTTGTATTGTGTTGTGTTTTGTGCGATGTGTGTGTGAGTGTGTGTGTGTGTGTGTGTGTGTGTGTGTGTGTGTGTGTGTGTGTGTGTGTGTGTGTGTGTGTGTGTGTAAGGTGTGTATGTGTGTGTGTGTGTGTGCGTGCGTGTGTGTACGTGTGTGTGTGTGTATTAAGTGTGTGTGCGTGCGTGCGTGCGTGCATGTGTGTGTGTGTTTGTTGTGTGTCTGTGTGTGTCTGTGTGTGCGCGTGCGCACGCACACGTGCGTCAGGCGCTACTGTGAAGGGAAGTTTGGGAGACGGAAACCGCATAAATCATGAAGGTCAAGCATTCATGCCCTGTCAGCTGTCCAACGTGATCCTGCCATTCTTCATCCCAAGACCTCCTTTGGTATCATCACTCAAACTAACAGTAGTCCTTTCCCTCCGTGGTGATCTGTGGGCTGGTCGCTGGCATGCGCTACCTTCATCTTCAGCTCGGCTGTCGTCGTTTTCAGTTTTGATGGACAGACTTCTTCCTGTTGTCTTTTCTTGCTCTCTGTAGTCAAGACCATTGCTACTTTTCTCCTTTCATGTAGACATCTTCTTGTTCTCTTTTCTTGCTCTATCTAGTTGAAAATAAAATGAGGCAGGGAACAGTAAACATTAAACAAGTAGGGTAAGTCTTGCTCCCATAAGAAAACCTAACACAGAGTAACTTTTATTCAAGACTGGCACAGCCTTTTAAACTTGAGTAAAGTCAGACAAATACAAAGACGAACAATCTAATAGTGGGTGAAAAACAAGCGCAGGCCAACAACCCCTACGTCATCACAGTAATGACTTGGCAAAGATTTGAACTTAAGGGGGGGAGTGGGGGGGGGGGGGGGGGGGGGGAGCGGGATTGAAAATGAAGAAAATGGGAACATAAAATTAAGAAAATATTTTATAAATATGAAAACTCTTCACTGGCTGCATGAGGGAACCATCGTAATCCCTCTCGAAGGCAGATCTATTTGTATTGCCTGCTCCTAGGGGTTGTTGGCCTGCGCTTGTTTTTCACCCGCTATTAGATTGTTCGTCTTTGTAATTGTCTGACTTTATTCAAGTTTAAAAGGCTGTGCCAGTCTTGAATAAAAGTTACTCTGTGTTAGGTTTTCTTATGAGAGCAAGACTTACCCTGCTGGTTTAATTGCTGTCTCTAGTCAAGACCATTGCTGCTTTTCTCCTGACGTTTTCTTTCCGCTCCAGGCGAATGTACTTTTTCCTTGTTCCTCTGAGGAACAGCCATTCGTCTTGGATGACACAGACCCGTACCCTTCACAGACGTGATTTAATTTACGAACAGGACTCTCTTCATATTCAAATTTAGAATCAAAAGGGGGAGGACTGGTGTATGTACGTGTGTGTTCTGTACGTAAACAACATACATCTTCTCTAGCATATTCCATGTGGGTTTTTTTTATGTTTGTGGTTCATATATCACACAAAAACATTTTCCGGCGCGCGCGAGCGCGTGCGCGCGCGCGCGCGCGCGCGTGTGTGTGTGTGGAGAGAGAGCGAGAGAGAGAGAGAGAGAGAGATACAGAGATACAGAGATACAGAGAGAGAGAAAGAGAAAGAGAGAGAATGATAAGTTGTATGTTAAAATAAGGGTTAATGTAATGGTTGGGGTAATTTTAGGTTAGAGTTAAGAATAGGTGAGGGTCAGAGCTTGGGATACTATTAGAGTCAGGGCCTGCATATGTGCAAATGGCTGCATTCCATTCGACATTCATTGATGGACCGTGATAATTTGTGACTTTTTTTGCCTCCAGCAAGGCGAATTCCGTCTGCAAAAAAAGTTGTAATTGTTTTGAAACAAAGGAGTTTTAATAACTGTCTTTTTGAAGATTGAAGTTCATTGAAGAATCGTTATACTGTGTGCCTTCCAAATCACTGAAACAGAAGACCTAGAGAACTAACAAGCATTAATTGTTTCTGATCAGTTGAAAACAAAGTTGGTCAAATGAAAAAAAAGACATGGACATTACCATTCATGTTTGTTGGAATACAAGGTCACAAATATTCGTCCTGATAATCCTAACATCAAGCCAAGTCAAGAGATTTCCCTGGGCTGCTTTAATTAAGAAAACGGAACAATTCGACAAAAAAAAAGGCTAAACCTATATTGTAGACGAATTTTAACGAAATCGTAATTGTGATAAAGGCGGAACATTCAACCTGTACATCCCATTGTAAAGCCAGTTTAAGACTTTTTTCTAGGTTGCTTTGTTTCTGAAAATTGCACAGTTTTGACTCTATGCACAGTTTTAATACTAAACACCTGAAACTACAAGTCATATGCCTTTCAATAAAATTGTTGCAACTTGGAAACGTCGCAATGAAAAGCGAGGTATTTGGCAGCGTTCATTCAATGACTTGATGCATGAGAATTTAGTCCCTTAGAACAGGATTGCTTTAGTACATATGGGTCACTATGATCTGTGGTGTTGCAGATGAACTATGAAGCTACTAGTTCTGCAATGTAATCAGTTCTGATTACAATCCGAGGATACCAACTTTCAGAAAATGAAGAATTGTAGAAAAGTGGCGAACGAAGCCGCACGACAGCCGATTTTTCATAAACGCTCGGTACGTAGGGCGAAATGATAAACAGGTGTGAGAACCTCTCTTCAAATCTTGAAGTATGAACAAGTTTTAGTTTAGAAACACTGTGTATAGAAATATCGGAAATAACAGCTTTCACACATTGCATGGCACACACACACACACACACACACACACACACACACACACACGCACGCACGCACGCACGCACGCACGCACGCACCGCACGCACACACACACACACACACACACACACACACACACACACCACACACACACACAAAGAGAGAGAGAGAGAGAGAGAGAGAGAGATGCGTATATCTATACAGTACATATAAGTTCTCTTCCTAAGTGGATAACATTGCGACACTAAAGAGAAGAAGAAGAAGAAGAAGAAGAAGAAATTTTCCTTCTATCTAAACGAAACGTCCTTTGGCAAACAATCAAATGTTTGGGCATCTGGGTGAAGGCTCTGGTCTGTCCCAATGGACCAAAGGCCTGTACGAACATGTCGTGTCAGTTGTTTTTGATTGTGATTTGTTGTGCTTGTTTTGAGCGAACGCTGAAAACTTCATTTGATTTTATTTCCACCTTATGATTCCATCCCAAGGAAACGGCATTAAACAAATGTACCATAAACATGCTGAAGTGCAAAGACTGAAAATTCAAACCAAGTCAAGAGCTCAAACTAAAAGACTGATCTGAAACAAAGTCATCAGCTATCGTCTATGACGATTTCCAAATCATGCCTAAAAGATACAGACCCCTGTAGTATTAAGAAATTCCCACAACATTCTCAGAGATGTATCCATTCAGTGGTCCAAACCGTGGTCAATCCATTTGAAGTCCATCCGTTCAGTGGCCCAAACCGTGGTCAGTCCCTTTGAACGCCACAAAGCTGTGCATGAGAGCCGGTCTACGCCGAAAAATCCCACCAAGTTGACTTATGGAACTTGACCCCTCAACCTCTCAGATCGTAAGCATGCGGTACTAACCACTGCACCACAGAGTCCGGCAATACGAGTAAAAACATCTCCGTCGTAAAAACCCTGACCCCATAAAAAAAGAGAAAGTGTATGAACTTTGGAAAGGAAGTAAGGCCACTTATTCA
>CM065714.1:8350550-8360550 GCA_033310375.1 Conus canariensis | reverse complement strand
TGTTGTGGCAAGTGGAGAAAAAGACTTGGAACTGAAGTATGTTGGCACAAAGCATTCAAGAAGACTGGACATAAACAGGTGTGGAATTAAAATGGTTCCAAATCAGAGTGATTCAGAGCATTTTAGGAACAAACATGATTCTACAGAAAATGAACATAACTGACTCTATGTTCCTTTGTTATGACCAAAAAGAAAGTATGCGCCATGGGTTTTTGTTGTTGTTGTTGTTGTTTTGTTGTTGTTGTTGTTGTTTTTGACAAGCGATCGAGTGAAAAACATTTGGAGAGCATTTCAGGATTCCGTAAACAAAATGTGTACCAACTCAAACTTATCACTTACAGAAAAGATAGTTTTATTTGGACGCGATGACCATTACAAGGCAGACAATGCATTTGACTTTATTCTGCTACTGGCAAAATTTTTATGTGTACAAGTGAAAGTTTGAAGGTAAACAACCTCAATTCCAACAATATGCTTCGTATCTGAAAAGAATATATGGAACTGGAAAATATGCCAGCCGTAAAGATATGTCTCAGAAGAGCTCACTGGCACGATGGCATATATATCTACCTCACTTGGAATAATGTACAGAACTTCGCAAGTGTAGAATGAACATGGTGTTTTCGCTTTATGCAGTTGTATAGTATACGCTTTATGCAAGTTGTATAGTATGCACTTTGTCAAATTTGCTGGTGCTTGTATGTGTGTGTGTACCGTTTTTCCAAAAAGAAAAAAAAGTTAAAAATGTGGGAGAAAAGAGAGAGAGAGAAAAAAGAGAACAGAATGCACAAAAGCAAAGCAACGCATTTCTACGTGGATGTAATGATACAAATGCTGTTTACTTTCAGAGCTGCAGACGTCGCAGTGTCATGCATTAACAAACGGTTGTATCCTCCCGCACCCAAGAGATCAAGGCTGAGCAACAGATGCATCGCCGGAATCAAGGAAACACTCAACTATCTGATGTGTAAGTACACTGGCACTGGCTATCAGAGCAGCGGCTGAGGCCGAGATAACAGCAATAACGGAGATGATCTTTGTTCGGGCTTCCATCCTAAAGCACCAAGGAGCTCATTGCGTCAGCACAACATGGGGAAAAACATATGGAGAGATAACCAAACGTCTGGATCTAACACAGCAATTAATCTTCACGTGTATGTAGTTTCCATCTTCGATGTTTTTCCATTCCTCCACCTAACACACCTCAGGGCTTCCGCCCTACCTTCCACCACACACACACACACACACACACACACACACACACACACACCACACACACGTACACACACGTACACACACACACACCACAACACACGCACGCACGCGCACGCGCGCGCGCGCGCGCGCGCGCCACAACACACACACACACACACACACACACACACACACACACCACGCACACACACACACACACACACACACGCACGTGCGCGCACACACGCACACGCACAACTCTCTCTCTCTCCCTCTCTCTCTCTCTCTCACGCACGTGCACACACACTCACACACACACACACACACACACACACACCCACACACACACACACACACACACACACACACTTGTTCATATACAGGGAAGGATGCACATTTCATCACTGGGCACACCTTTCGGTGTCACAGAGCTGGACACTGGTTAGAATATACTTTGTCGCAAAACATACAAAGGAAAAAAAGAAAAAGCAAAAAAGGTTTCAGGGATTGTAGCGGCTTGGGGAATGGCGAGCAGCGGTAGAGTCAGTTCCGAGGGAGAGGTCCAAAGAAGACACAAGCAAGTGAGGCGTCCTTCGGTCATGGTTGACCCTGGATGACGCAGACTCCTTCTCCTGGCTGGCTGCCACACTGGAGCGCTGTGGCTTGCTGCTGCGCAGACTGACGTCAGAATGACTGCTCAGACCGACGTGAGAATGGCTGTTCAGACCGACGTCAGAATGGCTGTTCAGACCGACGTCAGAATGGCTGTTCAGACCGACATCAGAATGGCTGTTCAGACCGACGTGAGGATGATTGCTCAGACTGACGTCAGAATGGCTGTTCAGACCGACATCAGAATGGCTGTTCAGACCAACGTGAGGATGATTGCTCAGACTGACGTCAGAATGGCTGTTCAGACCGACGTCAGAATGGCTGTTCAGACCGACGTCAGAATGACTGTTCAGACCGACGTCAGAATGGCTGTTCAGACCGACGTCAGAATGGCTGTTCAGACTGACGTCAGAATGACTCTTCAGACCGACGTCAGAATGGCTGTTCAGACCGACGTCAGAATGACTGTTCAGACCGACGTCAGAATGGCTGTTCAGACCGACGTCAGAATGGCTGTTCAGACCGACGTGAGGATGATTGCTCAGACCGACGTCAGAATGGCTGTTCAGACCGACGTCAGGATGGCTGTTCAGACCGACGTGAGGATGGCTGTTCAGACCGACGTCAGAATGGCTGTTCAGACCGACGTCAGGATGACTATTCAGACCGACGTCAGGATGGCTGTTCAGACCGACGTCAGGATGGCTGTTCAGACCGACGTCAGAATGGCTGTTCAGACCGACGTCAGAATGGCTGTTCAGACCGACGTCAGAATGACTGTTCAGACCGACGTCAGAATGATTGTTCAGACCGACGTCAGAATTGCTGTTCAGACCGACGTCAGAATGGCTGTTTAGACCGACGTCAGAATGGCTGTTCAGACCGACGTCAGAATGGCTGCTCAGTCCAACGTCAGAATGGATGTTCAGACCGACGTCAGAATGACTGTTCAGACCGACGTCAGGATGGCTGTTCAGACCGACGTCAGAATTGCTGTTCAGACCGACGTCAGAATGGCTGCTCACACCGACGTGAGAATGGCTGTTCAGACCGACGTCAGAATGGCTGTTCAGACCGACGTCAAAATGGCTGTTCAGACCGACGTCAGAATGGCTGCTCAGACCGACGTGAGGATGATTGCTGAGACTGACGTGAGACTGGCTGTTCAGACTGACGTCAGAAGGCTGCTCAGGCCGACGTCAGAATGGCTGTTTAGACCGACGTCAAAATGGATGTTCAGACCGACGTCAGAATGGCTGACGTCAGGATGGCTGTTCAGACCGACATCAGAATGGCTGTTCAGACCGACGTTAGAATGGCTGCTCAGACCGACGTCAGAATGGCTGCTCACACCGTCGTGAGAATGGCTGTTCAGACCGACGTGAGAATGGCTGTTCAGACCGACGTGAGGATGATTGCTCAGACCGACGTCAGAATGGCTGTTCAGACCGACGTCAGAATGGCTGTTCAGACCGACGTCAGAATGGCTGCTCAGATCGACGTGAGGATGATTGGTCAGACCGACGTCAGAATGGCTGTTCAGACCGACGTCAGAATAGCTGTTCAGACCGACGTGAGGATGATTGCTCAGACCGACGTGAGAATGGCTGTTCAGACCGACGTCAGAATGGCTGTTCAGACCGACGTGAGAATTGCTGTTCAGACCGACGTCAGAATGGCTGCTCACACCGACGTGAGAATGGCTGTTCAGACCGACGTCAGAATGGCTGTTCAGACCGACGTGAGGATGATTGCTCAGACCGACGTCAGAATGGCTGTTCAGACCGACGTCAGAATGGCTGTTCAGATCGACGTCAGAATGGCTGTTCAGACCGACGTCAGAATGGCTGTTCAGACTGACGTGAGGATGATTGCTCAGACCGACGTGAGGATGGTTGTTCAGACCGACGTGAGGATGATTCCTCAGACCGACGTCAGAACGGCTGTTCAGACCGACGTCAGGATGACTCCTCAGACCGACGTGAGGATGACTCCTCAGACCGACTGTTGCTAATGATACAGAGGCAAGGGCTCCGATAGCGGTCAAGAAGAAACAACACAGTTTGAACAGACGCAAGTAGCTCTACTTGTATTAAAACTTTTGTTTGTTTGTTTGGTTGGTTTTTTTTTTTAATAGAAGACTTTGGGTTTAACACATCAGTTCAATGCTAGAGGTCAACAAGATTAGGGGGAATAGGCATGACTTGAGGAGTCCTAGTGTTCGTATGCTATTGTTTGGGCACAGGGTTTTGGAAGGGGAAAACTTTGCAGACGAGAGATCATGTCGACTATACCTACACATAAAGTAAACAAAACATTGGGGCTCTCTCTCTCTCTCTCTCTCTCTCTCTCTCTCTCTCTCTCTCTCTCTCTCTCTCTCTCGATCTCGATAGGCTTATTTTGCGCATGCGTAATTGATGTAAACAAAAGATGCTTAAAATAGTACAGCTTTCCGGAGAAACTTACGACGCAGGGAAGAAAGGTCTTCACTGTATATGTAAACGAAATATGATGAGGCTAACGAAATAGAAAACATGTGTTTTGTATGATAGTGTCAACAGCATTAATATCATGAGTTTTAAAATAATAATATATATACTTACATTACGTTCATAAGGAAGAATGTACCAAGTAGTGTTAATGTATGATTAAGATAGAATTCTGCATGTACATACTGTCAGGGAAGAATGTTTCGTTGCAGTTATGGTAAATTTTGTTCTAATTATATAAAATTGATGTATATTTCTTGTTGCGTACTCATGTGAATAGGCTGATGGCCTCACATTAAAGTCACGAGTCACGAGTCTCTCTCTCTCTCTCTCTCTCTCTCTAACACACACACATACACACACAGACACACACACACGCACGCACAAACACACACACACACACACACACACACACACACACACACACACATACACACACACACACACACACACACACACACACACACACACACACACACACACACACACACACACAATCAGGTTCTGCAGTGTTCTTGGGCAGCAGATCGTTGGAACCATCTAGAAACATCTTTTTCTGCTGACCAGATCGAATGCCTCAGTGAGGTCCATGAAGGCGACGTACCGGGGCATGTGTAGTTCTCCACTCTTCTGAAACTGACCAAGGGAAAAGATCGTGTCTGCTGAGGACCCTTCTGCCCAAAAGTCGCCTTAAGATTCCGGATACACACATTTGGTGTGTCGAGTCAATGTCAACCGAGCAAACCCTTTGCTCACGAAGCCGAGATTGCAAGAATTGATTGGAAAAAAATAGTTGCAAAGTGAGACGACTGCAGGCGGGAAATCTAAACAAATCTTAAACAAATATTAGCGAACCGCCCAGAGAAACGTGGACAAACGAGTCACAAGACAAAAAACTGCACGTTTCGACCTCTTAGGTCTTCTTCAGGCAAGATACAAGTTCCTTGCGCTGAACTCTGAAGCGATCAAAGCTAAGTGAATTTTCGTTGTCCTATTTATTTGTACCTTGCCTGAAGAAGACCTAAGGGGTCGAAACGCGTATTGTTTTGTCTTGTGACTCGTTTTTTCCACGTTTCTCTGGGCGGTTCACTAACATTTATTTAAGATTTGTTTGCAAAAAAAACTAATCGCCGCAGCAATGTTCCCACAAACAAAACAATCAACTTGAATTGCACGGATCGGACAACTCACTTTTACTTTTTTTCCCCTTTGTCTGTTTTTAAAGCTTTTTGTTTTCATAAACGAGGCATCAGATCGTACGACAAATTCAGTCTTTCACATCTCATAGCCCACTTGAGAACATCTAGTCAGCTCGACAGTGCAGCTTTTAGAGTGACAAGAACAACATAATAATACCACAGTGCACTGCTTTCATCGACCTCACCAAGGCTTCTGATCGAGTCCAATAGGAAATAAAAAAAAGGTTCCATGTCCGGCACACTTGTCTAAGAACCCACAGCAGCAAGGAAGGGGTCCCCTGGCAAATTTTGTTGGGAAATTCAGATACTTTGATGGGCGTACAGAAACATACGCATAAAAAAGTGAAGAAAAAATCTTGAGTCGCTCTGAACTGTTCTGGGAAGATCGCATAGATATACAGAGATGATATAGATATATGTATAGATTTATAAAGACACACACACACACACACACACACACACACACACACACACACACACACACACACACACACACACACACACGAGTCAAGGAGCAGGCCTTGATGACTGATGTATGTTATTCAGTTGTTTTGTGTCTGGAATCAACACAGACTGTCACATGCGAAATGTCGTCTTTCAGTCTGCTGTGTGAAATAGTCATATTAGTTTGAACATGCTTTGGAGAATTCCTGTGTGGTATGTTCCAGGTAAGCACAAGTTAAACTGTAGCTACCATGACATTGAATGTCAGTGCTGGGACACAGGGATACCTGAAATTGGACGTCCAGGTTTGTACAACTTGTTTATGTTTTTGTCCTACTGTAACTTGTTTATGCTTTTGTCTTACTGTTCCTTCTCCCTTTCCTCCACTCTCTCGTCTTCCTTCTCCTTCTACATACCTCCTTTTTCATCGCGTTTTCCTCTCTTGTTTTTCCACTCGTTCTGTCGTCTCCTTCTTCTTCCCATTCTTCTTTCTTTTTTTTCTTTCCATTTCCATCGTTTTGTTTTCAGCGTTATCATGTTCCTCCTCCATAACGTGCTTGTCATCATCATCATCATCATCATCATCATCATCATCATCATCATCATCATCATCATCATCATCATCTTTCCCATCTATTTCCTTTCAGCACATTTATATCCGCCTCATATTTTTTTTCCTTGACGTTGCCATCTCCATCTTTGATTTCTTCCTGGATCATGTCACGTGACTTCCTGTTGCCAGCTTCCTCTCCTTCAGCGTCATGATAAGGAATTCAGGGAGCCATACCATCCCTCTCCTGATCTTGCAGGCTTGACCGTCATGCCCTGTATCCTGTGGTAGCATCTGACTTCAGGAAGCCATACCATCCCTCTCCTGATCTTGCAGGCTTGACCGTCATGCCCTGTACCCTGTGGTAGCATCTGACTTCAGGGAGCCATACCATCCCTCTCCTGTTCTTGCAGGCTTGACCGTCATGCCCTGTACCCTGTGATAGCATCTGACTCGTTTTGTTTGAGTTTTTCTGTTGCAAGACCGGCTGTAAAGTGCCATCAATTTACAAGCTTACATCTGTTGAGAACAACAGCGAATCTGCTCTCTTAAGTCAGTCAGTCATGGTGATCATCTAGAAACGATGAGGATTTCAGGTCTGGATTCCTTGTTGCTAATCAAAAGGCAGTTTTAACTATCTGCACAGTTTCTAAATCATGCACAGTAAAGCTGGTCGATGTGGAAATATCGATTCCTTGCCATCAGATTAGAGTTCTTTGCGTTGATTCCAGAGCTGGAAAAGGCTTTGCAAAACTGGCCGAGAAGTTTGGTGAGATGTTTCTCTCGCTGCCTATTTTGTATTTCTTCCCTGAGCCCCTGTAATATCACGAACCTCCTGCGGTCAAAGGCCTTCATATAATCCATGAAGACGTGAACAGGTACCTGTTTACACAAGCGTTTCTCACAAACAATGCGAAATCTGCCCGTTATCCCAACTGTCCTGCCGACATCTTGTTTCTCTGCAATGGTCTCCCCTGTCTGCAGTCCCACTCTGGCCACAGTGACCATGATGTCAGACCTCGCAAGAACATGTGCATCCTTGGGTCCTGTATCATCCGTGGGTCCTGTATCATCCGTGGGTCTCGTATCATCCGTGGGTCCTGTATCATCCGTGGATCCTGTATCATTCGTGGGTCCTGTATCATCCGTGGGTCCTGTATCATTCGTAGGTCCTGTATCATCCGTGGGTCCTGTATCATTCGTAGGTCCTGTATCATTCGTGGGTCCTGCATCATCCGTGGGTCCTGCATCATCCGTGGGTCCTGCATCATTCGTTCAAACTCTGAGCGAGGTTTTCAGATTGCTTTCTTTATCACACCTTTGAGTCGATCTTATATTGTTGCTCATTTCCCGCAGATTTATAATGCGTTTGTTCTTCTATACTTCATTTGGCCTATTTGTATACTTATTTTCCATGTCACATTGTTTACAGTCTAGCTGACAACAAAAGTTTTGTCAGGAGTGAAATGAAATGCGGATTGTGTTCAACTAAAGGTGAACGTTGCCATCTTGATCCATGACTGGAGCGACAAATCTTGGTTCTAGCTCAAGAAGCTAACTGGGAGGAATCAATTGGAGTCTTGTAAACGACCATCCTCTACCTAAGGTGGCGAAACTGGCGAAATGCAGCAGCGTTGACATGAAATCACTCTCAGTCAGTTAGTCTTGTTGACAATTTTGTTATTTTGTTGAGGCTTTTGTTTTCATGTTTGAATTGTGCAAATTAAGCGCTATATACAGTGTGCCAGTAAGGACACACCTGTACGCATGTTGACCTTAGACGAAAGCAACAGCCACTCCTCTCGTCCGACGTCCAAACGTCGGACAGAGCTCGACAACAAATCCAGTGCCATGTATCCTCTGCTTTCAGGTCCCCCCAACAGCAGACGGCTCCAACCCAGAAATTGTCCTCCACGCAGAACTCTATTGAACCTCAGACGCGGTGTTTAATGTCTTCCAGACTGGGCCCACCTGACTGCACGTGCCAGAGATCATCGTTACCGGAGTGTATACCAGCTTTGTTCATCAAAAACTTTGTAACGTGATGATACCGTCACTGTCTGATTGATAAGGTTCAGTGTTAAAAAGAGGAAAAGGGAAGGGAGATGGAAACGGTTGGAGTTGTCAACACGCACCGAGAAGAAGCAAAATCTATCCAACAAAAAGAACTAGGGCGCAACATTAAATCAAAGTTTACGAAAATAAGAAGAAAAAAAAATGGACAGAACCGAGAGAAGAGAAGAGAAACACAAATCATCCTGGAGAAAGAAAATAATTACTGCGTCCCTGGTTTCATCTCCCAGTACCATCCCCCTGTCCTTAAGCAGTTTGTTTTTTTACACTCTCTCTGTCTCTGTCGCTCTCTCATCCAGTATATTATTCAAAAACGTACTTGTTTTCATACGCTAGACTGTTCTGAATATCAAATATGAATGCTATGAAAATAAAGATTTGCATCATTGAGTCAAGACTCCAGATTTTATTCTCTTTAAAAAAAAAACGAAAAGAAAAGAAAGAGAAGGAAAGAACGAATGAAAGAAAGACGGAAGGAAAGGAAGACAGAGAGAAAGAATGAATGAAATGGTTAAGCATTGTGATATCTCTAATACCTTAAAAAATCAGAAAAAGGCATTCACCTCATTTTAAGAACACACTATATCATGCACATACATAAACGTGCTCGATGTTCCAGCCAAACAATGCAAATAGAATGAGCAAAACACAGCTCGGATTTTGAGTTGATCGTAACAAGTGGTGTGCGACAAAAACAAAGTGCTAAACAGTTGAGGGGAAATAACTTTTTAAAGTAGTCAAATATTCAGGTGGTGTAATTAGTTACTGGGAAACACTTAGTCCAAGCACACATATTAATCATTCACCTACTACAAACCACGTAGACAATCAACAGTATTCATAAATCCAGTATTCATAAATCATCTTATTAACAAATTTGCAGCCAAGTTTAGGCAAAAGGTTAACCTGATGTAAAGCATAAGTACAAACAGTGCATAGCGTCAAGACTCAGAAACTAGATTCCACCTAATGTTGTACTCCCAGTTCTTATAGAACATAGAGTACTTTACAATGGGAACGAAGAAATGCTGTCTGTGTGTCTGCCTGTGGTCAAAATGTGTTCCACTCGCTCCAGACAAAACTTCTGGTACGATCTTTCTAGCGTTTGGATGATCTTGTGACAAATCGGAGCTTTTTTCCATATGTAAGTGATGCAATGCTGAAAATCGATTAAACAACCGTTAAAAACCGTTATTTTGCCGAGAGTTTAACCGCCTGCACACTTTCAGAAATGGCGGTTTATCTGAGTGACAAAATACATTATGACGCATGTTTGATTGTGACGGGGTTTTTGTTTGTTTGTTTGTCTGGTTTTGGGTGTTTTTTTTTTTTTTTTGGGGGGGGGTGGGGGGGGGGTGGGGTGGGGTGGGGGGGTGGGTGTTGACAAATAATCTATGAAAGTACTGTATTTGACGGATTTTCAAATAGCTTTAGATCTA
>CM065714.1:8280550-8345550 GCA_033310375.1 Conus canariensis | reverse complement strand
CGACGAAGATGACGGTATAGCGTCCCATTGTGGTCTCAGACTACATGACAGGAATATTATGTTTCCTTCATAATGAAATCCCTGCGTCAGCAAGGCCCAAGGGATAAGCACCTAAAGGGTTAGTCAGGAAATGTAAGGAACATTCTCAGACACAGCTGTTCAGTATAAGGGATGACAGTCGACTGTGTTGTTCCCACTTTTTCCACCGGAGGCCATAGTGCACTCAACTGTGGGTAGAGCCAGCCAGGGACCGCAAAATCCCACCTGACAGGATTCGAACCGATGACTTCACAGCCCGCAGTTCACGAATCTGACCACTGACCCACTGTGGCTACCTTTTTTTCTTTTAATCACTAGAATCACATACCATCATGACTATCAAAAAGCTATGATTACATTAACGTTACTGTCTCTGCTCTGCCTCAAAATGTTTGTCTGTCTCGCCCGTCACTGGATCTGTAGCAGGGCCTGGACGTTTCTCCAGTTTGCCAGGTAATCAAGATATCCAACCGATATGTTCTGAGCAACACTAGAAACATTCCTAGCGAAACAAGAGGATAATACTCGATTTCACTGATTATTTTTCAACGGAAAACAGTTGTTAAACTTCACGCAGAAAGTGATTACTCAGAAATCCGTCGTTACCGCCATTTTTCCAGTTGATGATGATTGTTTCGCCCTTTTCTTCGTGAATAGGAATTTTTGTTTTTTGTTTTTGTTTTTGTTTTTTCAAGGAGAGCGAGGGGCATGGATGTAATCCCAAGGCACAATAGCAATAATCACCGATTTCTCTGCTGTCACTGTTTCCATGCAGACTAATGACTTGTTCTACTCACCAAATCAGGGAAAGCCGCTAGGACTGGCTTTCAACCCTAGTATGCTCCCATTCAGACAGTATACCAGCATTCATGTCCTTGATACGTTGATGGATTCCAAGGAACCATCTACACTTCGTATAAACAATGTGTTGGGGAAACATATTAACCTGGCTCTTTTTCAGTGCTTTATAACTGGTGTTGACAGAACTTCATTGTGACAGCAGATTTGTCCGTGTAATATTCAGGCTGCTCTACCAGGGGAAAGCGTGTCGTCATTGAGCAATGCCAACAATTTCACCCATCCAGCTAGTTCTACAGCCTCACTGAAAGTAGCCATGGTATCTCCCCGTGCCCCACAAATAGTTAAACGCATTCAGTACTTCTTCAGGAATCTCCTGCCTTGTTTGGAACCCCATTTCTCCGTACAACATTATTCTCTGCATGTCGCCCAGCATCACGGAGATGACGTCAGATAAGCTGCCTACGTCATCGTTGGGATACGCCAGTAGCGTGACGTCAGGGGAAGTGATGAACACCTCCACCGGATGGCCGGGCCACTGGGCCTGAAACGTGGCGTAGGCTCGCCTCTCCATGTAGGGCTTCTGGACAAGCAGAACAGAGGAGGGCGAGATCCCGAGAAGGGAGAGAAGTCTGTGTGTTAGTCGCACGTTCTGACCTGTGTTGGTGGACTCCCTTTCCAGAAGGATTCGCTCCCTTGGTACGCCGCGCCCAACAGCGACGTCGCGAAAGATGTCCGCTTCTGGTTGAGTCCATAGATCTGCAAAGATGGGGGGGGGGGGGGGGGGGGGGGGGTGAGGTAAGAAAAATGGGGGAGGCGAGATGGTGTTAGTGAGACCATTTTCTCATTGTTATTACGATTATGACTATCCTTGTTATTATTTACTTGTCAATAGAAATGCTATTTGTTGCTTTGACCTCTCGTTGTTGGTGTCGTCATTTTTGTTGTTTTTGCTTCCTGTACGGTAAGCTGATACCAAAGGTCATTCAACAGAGCAGACCCTGCGATACCAACCAGGTAGAATACATCCATCAAAACCAACCACTGTGCATGCAGTTTACGTCCAAAACTTATCATCGTAACCGCTGCCAACCAGCTCCAACACGCAAAACAAAAGTCTTTTCCTGAACTGTTCAAACACGCGCTACAGTTGAGCAGTTTACTCAAGGCTCGCAAACCTAACAAACGTTTATGGTTCCGTAGATCCAAAACACACACACACCACACACACACACACACACACACACACACACACAAACACACACCAACAAACTCACACACACACACACACACACACACACACACATACACACACACACACACACACACACACACACATGCACCACACACACACACACACACACACACACACACACACACAAAACACACACACACACACTATCTTCACATGTCGCACACACACACACACACACACACACACACACACACACACGACACACACACACACACCACACACACACACACACACACACACACACACACACACAACACAACACAACACACACACACACACAGAGTGTTAAGTGTAACATGAGGCGCTCACTCTTGGTCAGGTTTCCAGTGTGACCGGACATGACCAGCCACCGCCCTCTCTTTTCTAACCACAGGTCCGCCGCCCGCCTGGCCACTCTGACGTCATAACTACCCAACGCGACGATCACGTCACACTGAAAAGCAGAAGAAGAAGAAAACACAGACCTTTATTAAATGCCATTTATCAAGATGCTCATTACTGGTCAGAGGAATTACAAGAAAATATTAACAACCAATCTTAAGATTATAAAAGAGTAAACAGGAAGAGACGCATAAAGTATGCAAATCATCATCAGGTCCAGATTCCATTTCTTTTTCTGTTGGAAGGTCCTGAAGTGAAAGTGCCGTGCACTAGGCTTCATACTCTGGAGTTACCACATCATGAATCACAGAAATAATAATTATACATTTTCTTTTTCTTTTTCATGTGTCCTGTACTCTACCACAGCTTGAATCCTTTAACACAACTTACGTAGAAGCCCATAGCTGAAATATTTTCGTTGTGTGTGTGTGTGTGTGTGTGTGTGTGTGTGTGTGTGTGTGTGTGTGTGTGTGTGTGTGTGTGTCTGTGCACGTGCGTGCGTGCAAACACGCGCATGTGTGTGTGTGTGTGTGTGTGTGTGTGTGTGTGTGTGTGTGTGTGTGTGTGTGTGTGTGTGTAGAGAGAGAGAGAGAGAGATCCGAGAGAGATAATTTGTGCATGTGCATGAACGTCTATGTGTATGTGCATCTGCGCGCGCGCGCGCGCGCGCGCGCGTGTGTGTGTGTGTTTGTGCGCGCGCACTCTCTACTGTTCTTCTTTTTCTTTTTTTTCATTCTCAATTTTTTTTGTTTCTGTTTGTTCTTTCGTTGCTTGGGTCAGCACCCCCCCTTCCCCTCCCCCCCCCCCCCTCCCTCCCCATCCCCTCCCCTAGCATATCTCACCTCTGTGAAGGAGTGGTTCATCAGCATGTAATTCCAAATGGTCTGCGCAGCTCTCAGATCCTTCTCCGCGATGACATCACACTCACAACACTTGTTGCGTCGGATGCATGACGTCATGCCGATCGTCATCAGTATCCATAACACTTTGACGGACTTCGAAACGGAGTCACATCGCATGATTGCCGTTTAGTCGTAGAGAGATGTAATGAGGCATCCGGTCTCATGTCCGCATCACACTGTCCTGTTTTGTTCTGGAAGCAGTTCTAAGGTATAGGCTTTGTAAGCAACTTGTTCAGACACAGACCAAAACGACGGCATGATGTATTTAGTGTGTGTCTACATCAAGTTGTATTTCTATTGGCACTAATTCACGAGTCATATATAAATTCAAATAATACCAATGCTGATGTAAGCTACCATTTGCTTTCTTTCGCTTTCCTTTTTGTTTTCAAGGATTTTTTTTTTTTTTTCTGTGCAGAACAGCTATCCGGACGGAAAAGTGCAGTAACTTAAGAATAGTTTCAGTTGATACAGCTGTGAATAAAATCTAAACAAGCTGCAGCTGACATTATAGATTCTGTTGTTCTGCCAGCGGGGCAGTATGAACTTGACCTTGACCTTGACTACACAGAGCTGATAAAAACATTTTTTAAAAGTACGCTGAGTAGAAAGATTTACCCACTACCCTGGTCGCAAATTCTGTCACTATGCTTTTTTGGTGCTCAACTCATGTTCAAATTTAGAAACCAGAAGGCAGAAAGTACGAACTGACATATTGCGGTACAAAATGCTACTGTAGTGCAAAATACCATTCAGTGATATTCTGTACGAACGTTGACGTAAACATAACAACAACAACAACAACAAAAACGTCACCTCAAAACTGAACATCACCCCGGGTGACATTAAGACCGTTGCAGTAAAGGATGTCACCCCGGTGGCATCTGGGTGACATTTTGTACCGACCGGTCACATATTTATGTACACTGTGTGGAATAATTGTCTGTCACGGACGTACATACTTTTAGTTGATAAGATAAGTCATATCTTTTCAAACCCAGTATAAATTGGAGTGTCACCAGTGACTTCTTTACTACACTGGCCGGGTGTTGACCAGTGTGCTAATTTTGTCATCCCGGGTGCGCTACGTCCGTGCATTTCGCTCCCATCCTCCAAGACTTCTCTTCTTTTTTTTTTTTTTTAAAGCTTTCTTTTTCTGTTCTTGAATCGCTTTCCACGTGGTTCATCAGCTGTCAGGTGCCACAGGTGAGCTGTTTTTACCTGTTGCCATCTTGGTTAGTCTAGTGGTGTGGCACTCGTATACGGACCGTCGAGTCGGAGAGATCTCCATCTCTGCTAGCTGGGCCCACTTTTCTTTATCCACTTCGGTGTGGGTTGTGTGGAAGAGTCTTTCACCCTTCAGTGGGTCGGAAAGTATTCCACTGGACACCCCTGGGATCCCTATCCCTGCCAGCTAGAAGAACCACCTTGGGTCGTCCCTGACCTGGAGTCCCCTTCGGTGTGGACCGGCACGGTTTCGGCTTCCACCCTTCGTTGGACTGGGGAGCGAACTGTTTCTCACCTCGCCCACCCGCCATTTTGGTAACTATATGTTCTGTTTTGGACAGTGTTTTGTTTTATTTGGGTTTTCTAACCTTTCAGCGGTTGAGAGGTTTTTCTTTTGCCTTCATGTGCCGTTGGCTTGGGCACACCTTTTCTGTGTGTAACTGCTCCAAAGAGGGGGAGCAGGTATGAAACTGGTATCGAGATATGCATCTTGTTGTAGAATTGTAGAGACGCATTATCTTTAATTGCGTTTTCGGTCCTTAGCGGCTAGGGCTCTGTCGCTTTGGACTAAGTTGAAAATCTTACTATATAATATCCCTTCATTTCGGTCAATGGAAGCTGTGTTTTTTTTCCTGATTACACAGGTTGAGTCAATGCTTATCTCCCCTCTTTTCCAAAGGTGTCATACTGGAATTATGTGATAAATATTGTCTCTCGCTCAATATGTGATTTTGGCCGGAAGGATATCAGAAATGTTAGTTTCATTTTTCCTTGTTGCTTCAGACACGAGACGGATCGTGGAACGCATGAGCGTGCGAACGGATAAACATTTAGACCGCGGAGTGTGGAATTCCTGCCGTATCGCCCCACATGTGGTTCCGTTCTCGTTGTGTCCTTGTCTTATATGTTTGTGTGACAGACGTGTGGATGAATTCGAATTGTTTTTTTTCATTGGAGCTTTTGTTGACTAAGGAAATTGTCCTTAGTAGAGGTCAAAAGGAAAGAAAAAGGGGAAAGAGGTTATTTTAGTTCATTTGCCCCTTTTTGTAGTGACAGACATTGACATTATCTACGGTATTGCGACCCTTCATACTGTGACGCACTGCCGGACCCACTATGTTGCCACACACTGACAACAAGGACTATAGGGTGATGACTTCTCATCTGGAGACTGATCTCCGCCGTAGGGCGGGATTTTTTTTCGCCCTTTTTCTTCAGCTGCAGCTCTGGTCTTGGGCTGGCTGGGCGACCAGCATCTACGGACCCTGCAGTCGTCCTTCGCCCCGGCACCAGCCGTTACTCAGACCTGCGGACTGGTGGTGCGGACTGGTGGTGGTGAACCTTGTCTCCTTCACTGAGACATCTGCTTCACCTAGGACTGGAAGACCAGCCCACTACGAACGTCACCCCTCTACGGGATCCACCTCCCTCTGCGAACCTCCTCGGCTCATGGACTCGAGTTGAGTTTTCCATCTTGTGTAGTGTGGACGTGGGTCTGGCGTGCGTGTGCGTGGGTTTAAAGCCTGTCACTGATAAGTTTTTTTTTTTTTTATTATTAACTCTTGCTGTGTAGGTCCTGTTGGATGTAGCATTGTTTCTATAACTGTCTTTCTTCTGTCATTCTGCTGAATGTCCTTGTAGCAGGTTAGTGGGTTAGGTTGGGACCGTAGCGGGATTCCGGGATTTTGGGAGTTTTTTTTTGTGGTCTGTTCAATTTACTTTCCCCTAGGTCAGCTAGTTCTGAATAGTGCCTTTCTCTTCTATGCCCTTTTTTTTGTTTTTCCTCTCGACTATCTTTTCTCTTCTTTGTTAGGATCCATACCCCATCTGGAGTGCTAGTGCGAGTGAATGATTGTAATGTGAATAAAAGTATTGTCGAAACTTCTTCCTCTTGTGGTCTGGTGGTGTGAGGGATTGAGTGATCGCTCCGTTTCTGCCACTGCACATTACTTGTATAAGAACCCCCCCTGTCAGGTGTACTCACATTGACAACTATGGTGGAGATGCGGGGTACAGGAATGTGTATGTGGTAGTGTAAAAGCGACACTCTGAACTCACTACCGCCCGACCCTTGAGAGACCTGTCTTTCTTTACGTGTATTTGACGGGTGGTTGGTTGGGTGGGTTCTAGAGTTAGTAGGGAACCCATGGGAGCGGACCGGTTTTGGGGGTGCTGTCGGCAGTAGAGTTCCGTGCTCCGTGGTCGGACCTTCGGCGCTTCCGTTCCGCGTTCGTCTCCGTGTTTGTTTTGTTTTGTCTAGTACCGCCGGCTATTGTTTCTAGAATTCCGTTTTCTCATTACCTTGGTTAGAATAGGTACTTGGGTGGAGAAAGAAGGGGGTTTTGAATTTTAGATTAATAGGTCTTGCTTGTGCAGAGTCGTCGATATCAGTGCTTGTGCTGATTTAGGATTTTGGTCTGCATTTGCCTGTACCCAAGACGCCGACTGTGTTAGTAAGGTAAGTGTAGGCAGGCTTGCCAAGCATTTTGTGCTTTGTTTACAAGACAAACTTTGACACTTAGTTCCGATACCGTGTTTGCGCGAAATTCGGTCTTACATAAGTCTATCTACTTCAGTTCATAAAAAAAGACTATTCTTGGTGGTGTGTTATTTCATTATTACACACTAGGTTGTAGGATCTGTGTTTAGTCTAAGGGGATTAGCCCTAAGTTGATAGGCTTTTCTCTTGTCTAGCGCACATACAAGCAGTTTATTTGCTTTCCTATCTAGCTGTTGATGTTAGGGCTTTCTTAATTGTTCAACACTAATTTGTGTGACTGTGGTGATTGGAATAATAAAATTCAGTCGTGTGTTGAGAATGGGAGTGTAGCGTCTTCTGACATATTTAATTGTTTTTCCAAAGAGCCACTTGCGCTTTTTCTGTCGCCCCCTCCCCCTCTCATCCGCTTCTCATTCAGTTTCTGAGCAGTGATTTTAGCACATGGTTCCCGTCTTTGGACTAGATCGTGTTGCACGGGGATTTCGGCGCGCTCGTCGGGCCACTGTTTTGATCGAGTCGGTTCTGTCCCGGTGCCCCAGTGATCGTGTTGGTGCACGTGCGTTCCGTGTTTACGTCAGTCGCCGGTAGAATTTAGGTTAGCTGTTTGACCTTGCGGTACGGGTCGTTTAATTCTATTGTCCGTCCCTGCTTATGCGTGTTTGTTGTCTTGTTTCTTTTCTCTTTGGATAAGTTGGTTGCTGGTTGGAGTAACGCGTTGAGTTATAAATTCCAGTTGTATAGGTCTATGATTTCTTTGGCCTCTGCTGGGTAAACGTCTTTGAAGTCTTATTTTGAGAAATCAACATTTGATCCGGATATAGGTTTGTTACCCAGGTGTGGTAACTTTGTTTGGGTTCTTGGCACGCCGGTGCACTAGGGCAGTCGTTTAACAGTGATAAACAAATATTTTAACGCCACGTCGGGTCGGAATGGTTCATGTTTGGACATTGTTTTCCGTAGAGGAAAAGAAACTGCTGAGCTCGGACCACGTTTTTCTGGCCAGCGGTTTTTTTTGTTCAAGATTGCTGTTCTCAACGCTTTTAAGTGTTAAAAACATAACTGGGTATCTCCGTCGTTGGACGTCAGGGGAATAACTCAAGCTCTTAGCTAGTTATTGGAGTTGGATACTCGGCGTTCATTTGGTGAGAAGAGTTAGTTTGCTTTACTTATTGAGCTTAGCTAGGGTTAAGCGATTCAGTTCGTTGGGGCTAGCTTAGTGTGGCAGTACTCTTGACTGCAATTTGGTTCGTGGAAGCATTCTTTCTCTTCGAGTTTGAACGGTTTTGGAGATTGACTACACTTGGTCATAAAGTCATACAGTGTTGACTTTGTTGTTCAAACTACTCTTTTGTCTTGTGAGACATACCTTAGACTGTAACCTACGGTTGGAGATTTGTTGGTGTTGACTACACTTAGTCAAAAAGTCATACGTAGGACTTTGTCATTTCTCCTTCCTGTTTTGGGAATATTGTTAGTTGTCTACCCTTAGTCATAGTTACATTTGTGGAACGTTATTACTCCGTATTTCCGTTTCGTGGGAATACAGCTACAATTTAGAGGATTGGAGTTGCTGATACGTTGTGAGATTACTCAATTTCGGTTTCCGTTCTTGGACTTTGACTTTTGTGGTTCACCTTGGAGGAACTCGGACTTTGGAGGAAATATTGTTGGTGGACCACTCTTGGTTCGTTGGATAGTAGTACTTCCTCTGGGTTTGTTAGGGTTGTCCATGCGTGTTTGACTTATATTAAATCCTAACGTCATTTTTCATTCATTATCTTTCAGTGAGTGTTGTCATTCTCGGTGAGGGTGGGTTAACCATTGTGTTGGTGTTACCCTATATGACCACTGATTTAAGATAGTGCGTTTTTCCCTTTGGAAATTGGGGATGGTTCTCTTCAAACCTAGTGACTATTCACAGAATCTTGGATTTATATCCATTTAGTGTCGTCCTATACTGTTGGCTTGTGGGTTCAAATATTTTGTGGACCTTCGAAGTAGTCGACTGTGGTACTAAGTGCGAAGTAGACACACACGTGGGAACCTTAGGATTTCGTTTGACAGAGTTCTGCGTGGTTGTGCAAATCTTGTGCGTCACTTGGTGATTCGGTGACTTCGTGTGTGGTGAGGTGTACTGTGAGTTATGGAACACGTAGACGACGGGCGCCGGATCACACGTTCTCAGACTCGTGGTGCAGGAATCCTACCAGGGATGGGGGGCCCCATGACTCAGGCGACGACTGGCCCTACTACCCAGGTCGTGTATTCTTCTGGTGGGACTCGTCCTCCAGTCACCGCAATGTCCACAATGCAGGAGATGACCCCTCCTGGGTCACTCTCTCCGAGACGACCTCTGCCCACTCCAGCCTCGGGACTTCGCCCTCCGCCGTATCTTCGAGATGACTTCCACTTTCGGCCTTCGCCTATGCCTCATCCTCCTGGACCAGCGCCCGTGGATCCACTTATGTTGATGAGGATTGAGAGAGAAGAAGAGAGGCCAAGGAGAAGAGGGAAAGGGAAGAAAGAGGCCAAGGAAGAAGAGGGAAAGGGAAGAAAGAGAGGCAAAGAGAGAGAAGAGAGAGGGAGGAAAGGAGACTGGAAAAGGAGAGAAAGCCAAAGAAGAGAGACGATGGAAACTGGAAATGGAGAGAGAGAAGGATTGGAGAGGGAGGAGAAAGAACGGCGATGGAGAGAGGAGATGGAGGAAAGGAGACTGGAGCGAGAGTCGAAAGAGAAGAGAGAACAGTTAGAAGGGAGGCCCAGAAACAGAAAGAGTTGGACTTTGAGGCTCGTTTGGAGGAGGAAAGAGAAAAACTCCGGGCCGAGCTAGTTCAACAGTTGGATGCAGCCGAACGAGAGGAGGCACAATCTGTGGTTGCTTCCGAGCATGGCTCTGCCCATCGGGAAATAGCGGATTTTCATCAGGGCGTGGATATTCCGGTGGCTCCACCCATGCTACATATGCCAGTGTATAGTGCTAGCGATAACATAGACACCTACATCGAGCACTTTGAGGCGGTAGCCACTGCGTACCAGCTGACCGACCAGAGGAAAGCCCTTTACCTCATCAGTAGCCTGACGGGGAAGGCTAAGGAGGCGTTTTTGACATTCCACCCGGAGCTTCCTATACCGAGTTAAAAGCGGCTCTTCGCCGGAGACTGCACATGACTGCCGAGTCCTATAGAAAGCAGTTCGCACAATGAGGAAACCATCAGAGGAGACTTTTCACCAGTTTGGGGAACGCCTCCGGCGCACTATGGAATATTGGATTGAAGCCTCAGAAATGGAAATGAAGGATTGTTTCCTCTAAGAACAACTTGTGAATTCGGTATCTCAGGAACTGCAGTTTAAGTTGGGTGAGGAGAAACCTAAGACATTCGCCAGGGCAATCGAGATTGCTGAAGCCTTCGTAGATGCGCGCCGTCACTATCGGATGCCTACACCAGGAACTAGTAGGAAACCTGCCGATCGGGAGTCACGTGATCCCAAACCGTCGTCACCCTCCAAAAACGTTACCTCCAGCGATTCCAGGAACGTCGGAGCCAAGCCCAAGCTTTGCTTCCTCTGTGGGGAAAAGGGGCATTTCGTCCGGGATTGTCCGAAGAGGAAGGACAAGACAAAATCCGACGTCTCGCACGTTAGGGTGGCATTGGAGAGAATGAGGTCACGACCCCAACATGTCCTACCTTCCCGTCGCTAGTGTGTGGCAAGATATTGGAGGCTATTAGGGACACAGGAGCTACAGCGGTCTTCATCGACGAGCAGTTAGTCCCTAGTGAGGCACCTCGAGGGGGAGAGTGCCAAGTGTCAGGAATCGAGTCATCCTTCAGGGCAACCCGATCTACAGTATTGGTAGATGTCTCTACACCATATTTTAAAGGGAAGGTATGGGCAGTCGCCCTTCAGCGACCTGCGTACTCCCTACTGATTGGCAATTCAGTGTGCTTTGGGGATGGTCAACGTCGGGAGATATCGTCCGAGTTGCCACCTGAGGTGTTTGTGGCCGCCACCACGCATTCCCAAGCACAGAGAAAGAGGCACTGAAACCCCTCCTGAAGCCCTTGACTCAGCATGACATCTTGACCATGGATCCCTCAACTGTAAGTAGCTTGCAAGCAAAGGATCCATCCCTCAACAAAATCCGGAGTTTGGTTGGGGAACCAGCAAGGACATCCCGCAGCAGTGCGGTAGAGTTCGTGAGATGCAAGGGACTGGTACGCAGACGTCATACGTCATCTACTTCGTCTGCCACTCAACTTGTCGTACCAGAAGCTCTCCGCAGTACTGTCATGCGCCTAGGCCACGACACCCCTATCGCAGGACATTTGGGGGCACGTCGAACCCTGGAGAGAATCCAACAAGACTTTTACTGGCCAGGAGTAGCAAAGGACGTCAAAAGTACTGCCGCAGCTGTGATGTGTGTCAGCGAACTACCCCGAAGGGCCGGAACACCAGGGTACCTTTGGGCACAGTTCCCTTGATCGGCACACCACTCAGTAAAGTGGGAGTTGACTTGATAGGACCCATCATTCCTGCATCCGCCCGGGGTCACCGATTTGTTCTCGTCATGGTGGACTATGCCACGCGCTATCCCGAGGCCACCCCTCTGAGGAGAATCGACACGGTGACGGTAGCAGAGGCACTGTGGGAGATGTGGACAAGGACCGGCATCCCCGACAAGGTGTTGTCTGATCAGGGAACGCAGTTCCTCTCGGATGTGATGTCCGAGGTATATAAGCTACTTCAAATCCACCGAGAGACCACTACACCCTACCATGCTCAGGCCAACGGTCTCATCGAAAGGTTCAATGGCACTTTAAAGCAGATGATTCGGAAGCTGGCCCAGGAACAACCCAAGGACTGGGACCGTTTCTTACCGGGAGTGCTGTTTGCGTACCGTAAAGTGCCGCAGGAGAGTTTGGGATTTTCACCATTTGAGCTCCTCTATGGTCGGACTGTCAAAGGACCTATGGCCATTCTGAGAGATCAGTGGACCCAGGAAGGAGCAGAGAACGAACTGAGGACACAGGCCGAGTACGTTCTGGAACTGAAGGAACGGATCGCCTCCACTTGTGAGTTGGCTCATAAGAACCTTGCCCAGGCTCAGAAGCGGTACAAAGCGTACTATGACCGGAAGGCACGCCAGAGATGGTTTGAACCAGATGACGAGGTCCTGTTGCTGTTGCCTCTACATCAGAACAAGCTACAGCTATCCTGGCAAGGACCATTCAAGGTAACCAGGCGTGTCGGAGACTGGGATTATGCCATCCAGATGAGGGGCAAAGAAAAACTTGTACACGCGAATTTACTGAAGAAGTACGAGCGGAGAGAAGTTTGCGGTGCAGGTTTTGCCCCAGTGGTTGTGGAAGAAGGGAGAGAATCACCCCCTCTGAGTTTCAACATTCCCTGGTGGCCTATGTGCAGAGGAAACCTGGGAGGATGTGAAAATAGCTCAGTCTCTCACATCAGACCAAGAAGCAGCAGTGAAGTCTATGCAGCGAGTATCAGGACATCCTCTCCGACATTCCTCTGCGCTGCAATTTGGGAACCTGCCCCTTGGAACTTAACCAGGATGAACCGATTCGGGTGAAACAATATCCTTTGCCACACTCGCAGATGGAGACAGTCAGGTCAGAGGTACAGGCAATGATTCGGATGGGTGTCATTGAAAGATGCAGCTCGCCCTACTCATCACCGATACTGCTTGTGAAGAAGCCAGACGGCAAAATGAGGTTTTGTGTTGACTTTCGCCGTTTGAATAAAGTATTGAAATTCGACGCCGAGCCGATGCCTGATGTCGACAAAATCTTTGCCCAGCTGGCAAGAGCCAAGTATTTTTCCAAACTCGACCTGGCCAAAGGCTATTGGCAGATCCCCATGGAACCGGCAGACAAAGAGAAAACCGCTTTCACGACTCCTGAAGGCCAATTCCAGTTCAGGGTAATGCCATTTGGTCTCAAGACCGCAGGAGCAGTTTTCAGTCGGATTATGCGACTCATGTTGGAGCTCCTTGAGTTATCTGAGGCACACAACTTTATCGACGATCTGCTGCTGGCCACAGGGACGTGGGATAGACATTTGGAGTCCCTTCGGATCATCTTCGAGCGCCTCCGACAGGTGCAACTGGCAGCACGCCCTACGAAGTGCCAGATCGGAGAGGCCGAGATACCCTTCTTGGGTCATGTGATCGGCCGAGGCTACATGCTGCCTGAACAGGACAAGGTTAGCAAAATAGATGAAGCCCGACCTCCCAGGACCAAGAAGGAACTCCGGTCATTCCTCGGGCTGGTGGGGTACTACCGCAAATTTATCCCACATTTCGCTGAGGTGGCCAAGCCTCTGACGGACAAGACGGCGGCAAGAAAACCCGAAGTTCTTGTCTGGAGCCCTGAAGATGTCAAGGCATTCAAGGAACTCAAGGACGCTGTATCCAACCAACCTATTCTGCAGTTGGCTGATCCCAGTAAGCCATTCGTTTTGAGGACTGATGCTTCGAGTGTTGGCTTGGGAGCTGTACTGCTACAGGACCAAGGGAAGGGTCTGTTGCCTGTTGCCTATGCGAGCAAGAAGTTGGTAGGGGCAGAGCTAAACTACCACACCATCGAACAAGAATGTCTCGCAGTGGTGTGGGCTACCAGGCGGTTTTACCCCTACCTGTACGGGTAGAGTTTGTTCTGGAAACAGACCACCACCCCCTGGCGTACCTTCACCGGATTCGGCCTGTTAGCCGTCGTCTCATGGGATGGGCCATCGAACTGCAAAGTTTAGCGTTTACTTTCAGACACATCCCTGGAAAGTACAACGTGGAGGCTGATTACCTTAGCCGAATGGAGTAGCGAGTCAAGGTTCAAGAGTGAGGAAAGGCCACATGAATGTAAGGGTATACAGAACGTATTGGAGGCTGCGATAGGCTGTGCCTCAGTGGCACAAGCCTCTTTGGTTGGAGGGTGTTGTCACGGACGTACATACTTTTAGTTGATAAGATAAGTCATTTCTTTTCAAACCCAGTATAAATTGGAGTGTCACCAGTGACTTCTTTACTACACTGGCCGGGTGTTGACCAGTGTGCTAATTTTGTCATCCCGGGTGCGCTACGTCCGTGCATTTCGCTCCCATCCTCCAATACTTCTCTTCTTTTTTTCTTTTAAAGCTTTTTCTGTTCTTGAATCGCTTTCCACGTGGTTCATCAGCTGTCAGGTGCCACAGGTGAGCTGTTTTTACCTGTTGCCATCTTGGTTAGTCTAGTGGTGTGGCACTCGTATACGGACCGTCGAGTCGGAGAGATCTCCATCTCTGCTAGCTGGGCCCACTTTTCTTTATCCACTTCGGTGTGGGTTGTGTGGAAGAGTCTTTCACCCTTCAGTGGGTCGGAAAGTATTCCACTGGACACCCCTGGGATCCCTATCCCTGCCAGCTAGAAGAACCACCTTGGGTCGTCCCTGACCTGGAGTCCCCTTCGGTGTGGACCGGCACGGTTTCGGCTTCCACCCTTCGTTGGACTGGGGAGCGAACCGTTTCTCACCTCGCCCACCCGCCATTTTGGTAACTATATGTTCTGTTTTGGACAGTGTTTTGTTTTATTTGGGTTTTCTAACCTTTCAGCGGTTGAGAGGTTTTTCTTTTGCCTTCATGTGCCGTTGGCTTGGGCACACCTTTTCTGTGTGTAACTGCTCCAAAGAGGGGGAGCAGGTATGAAACTGGTATCGAGATATGCATCTTGTTATAGAATTGTAGAGACGCATTATCTTTAATTGCGTTTTCGGTCCTTAGCGGCTAGGGCTCTGTCGCTTTGGACTAAGTTGAAAATCTTACTATATAATATCCCTTCATTTCGGTCAATGGAAGCTGTGTTTTTTTTTTCCTGATTACACAGGTTGAGTCAATGCTTATCTCCCCTCTTTTCCAAAGGTGTCATACTGGAATTATGTGATAAATATTGTCTCTCGCTCAATATGTGATTTTGGCCGGAAGGATATCAGTAATGTTTCATTTTTCCTTGTTGCTTCACAGACACGAGACGGATCGTGGAACGCATGAGCGTGCGAACGGATAAACATTTAGACCGCGGAGTGTGGAATTCCTGCCGTATCGCCCCACATGTGGTTCCGTTCTCGTTGTGTCCTTGTCTTATGTTTGTGTGACAGACGTGTGGATGAATTCGAATTGTTTTTTTTCATTGGAGCTTTTGTTGACTAAGGAAATTGTCCTTAGTAGAGGTCAAAAGGAAAGAAAAAGGGGAAAGAGGTTATTTTAGTTCATTTGCCCCTTTTTGTAGTGACAAAGACATTGTTGACACTATCTACGGTATTGCGACCCTTCATACTGTGACGCACTGCCGGACCCACTATGTTGCCACACACTGACAACAAGGACTATAGGGTGATGACTTCTCATCTGGAGACTGATCTCCGCCGTAGGGCGGGATTTTTTTTCGCCCTTTTTCTTCAGCTGCAGCTCTGGTCTTGGGCTGGCTGGGCGACCAGCATCTACGGACCCTGCAGTCGTCCTTCGCCCCGGCACCAGCCGTTACTCAGACCTGCGGACTGGTGGTGCGGACTGGTGGTGGTGAACCTTGTCTCCTTCACTGAGACATCTGCTTCACCTAGGACTGGAAGACCAGCCCACTACGAACGTCACCCCTCTACAGGATCCACCTCCCTCTGCGAACCTCCTCGGCTCATGGACTCGAGTTGAGTTTTCCATCTTGTGTAGTGTGGACGTGGGTCTGGCGTGCGTGTGCGTGGGTTTAAAGCCTGTCACTGATTCGTTTTTTTTTTTTTTTTTTTTTATTTAACTCTAGCTGTGTAGGCCCTGTTGGATGTAGCATTGTTTCTAGAACTGTCTTTCTTCTGTCATTCTGCTGAATGTCCTTGTAGCAAGTTAGTGGGTTAGGTTGGGACGGTAGCGGGATCCTGGGATATTTGGGAGTTTTTTTTGGTGGTCTATTCAATTTACTTTGTCCCCTAGGTCAGCTAGTTCTGAATAGTGCCTTTCTCTTCTATGCCCTTTTTTTTGTTTTTCCTCTCGACTATCTTTTCTCTTTGTTAGGATCCATACCCCATCTGGAGTGCTAGTGCGAGTGAATGATTGTAATGTGAATAAAAGTATTGTCGAAACTTCTTCCTCTTGTGGTCTGGTGATGTGAGGGATTGAGTGATCGCTCCGTTTCTGCCACTGCACATTACTTGTATAAGAGCCCCCCCTGTCAGGTGTCCTCGCTCTGACATTGTCACTACGTGAATTGATGGTTTGAAGTCGGGTCTGTCTGGTCATTTCAACAAGAGCAAAGACAGAATTACTGAGCCGCCAATCGAAAGAATAAATAGATTATTAGAGAAAAAGAAAACTCTTTCGCGTTTCGACCCTGGGAAGAAGACCAAATGGATCAAAACGCGCTGTTTTTGTTTGTTTTGTTTTTGTTTTTTTTTTTTCTCCCCAATTCTTCGTTTAGCGGCGCAGTAATTCTGTCTTTGCTCTTGTATTTATTTCACCTCTGTAAAACCCTTGTTTGAGTTTCAGTTGTGATAAAGAACAGGGTGGATTATGGAGCTGTCCGAGAAACTGGCCTACGCCTACATGAACCTACGCTAACCTTTGCAATACATTTTTCCAAACATTCTCCTTTTACTTTCAGTTTTCATTTCGACAGTATTTCGAGATGCTGTATCCATAGCCCCCCGGTGGCATTATGCAGACATACTCATCTTCCCTAGCCCCCTCCCTCCACCCCCTCCACCCCTCACTCGCCCCCCCCCCCCCCCCCTTTTTTTTCTCCCCCCCCCCTGCAGCCTACACCTGAATCACATTAGTGATCAGTTTGACCCACCTCTGGCAAAAACAGACTGTTCACATGTTGCGACAATTTGTGCCGCAGAAGACTTGAATAGGTGACCTGTCAGCACGGAATGTCACTCCAAGCGTCACCGCTATGTAGAGTACATAGGTGATAATATGTAGGCTACTGCAACATCCTCCTAAATCGGTTGCAAACCAGAATTCCGCTTCGGGTCCACTGTCACGAATATTAGCCTATGCACTCTGTTCTTTTAACACAACTTACTTGCAGCGCCGTGTCACTGATTCCGACTTGAGTTATTTCGATTTTCACTAAGTATGGCAGACGTTTGTGACTTGACCCGTTTTGTGAAGAGCAGGCTGTACTACCACCCAGCAGAAACGCCGACTCGCTGTGTGTCCTTGACCTGTGGAGTGAACTTGACTCCCACACTGGCGTTGAACAAGTTTAAAGTGTTCGAAGATAGCGCATGTTAAGATTTGTTATTCCTTTCAACCGTACTTGTACCTTGTAACCAATTTTAGTTTGCTACTGCAGCAATCCTCTCTCTCTCTCTCTCTCTCTCTCTCTCTCTCTCTCTCTCTCTCTCTCTCCTCAAGCTCTTAAAACCTTTTTCCTCCGTTTCAACGAACTATTTTTGCACTCTGTTTCATAAACTGAACTTTTTATTTATGAATTCTTTTCCGATAAAGAGTTAATGTGAATACATTGTTGTCAAATGTTAGCCCTTTAGTCAAAAGACTGTTCATGGTAATGATGAAATAAATCTCCCTCTCGCTCTGGTGTGTGTGTGTGTGTGTGTGTGTGTGTGTGTGTGTGTGTGTGTGTGTGTGTGTGTGTGTTCCTCAGTTTATAGTCTTTTCATTTCAAGTAAGGTTAGAAAAAAAGCTGTGTTATTGTGTGTGTGTGAGTGTGTGTGTGTGTGTGTGTGTGTGTGTGTGTGTGTGTGTGTGTGTTGTGTGCGCGCGCGCACGCCCGTACACTGAAAACTATGGCATTATACAAAAAGGATCTCTTATTTATAACGCGGAATATTTACGGTTTAAAAAAAAAAATCGGGGGAGGGGGCAAACAAAAACCAACACAATATCATTCTTCTGCAAAACTAGAGACAAATGTCAAAGTAAATGTCCTATGAGGCTCTGAACTAAACTTTGCATGATTTGAAACATTTGTGGATAATTTGACATGTTCAAGTAATGATCGAGATGGCTCAATGTCTCTAACATGCAAACACTGTTTCCCTGTGGGCAAAGAAGATGAAAAGTGAAACCTAGTCACCACAGACATGTCTTACAACTGAATTGGGTTCTAACAGCATCGAGTCTGAACCGGAACATCGTGATTGTTAACAGTCTGTTTTGATTAAACTGTTCTTTAAAATACAGATTGCGTTATCTTTGCAGGAAAGTGGCTGCCATTTTGAAAAGGCTTGTTGGATTTTGGATGAGATCCAAAAAGAAAAAAAAAAAGTTCGATCCTTTCCAAGCACTGGACACATGTAAAAGAGGCAGGAATAAATGTAGGCCTATCATTTGTTGTGTTAACTGGATAGCTTCAGTTCATTGCTTCCCTTTCCTCTGTTTTGTCTGCTCATTTATTGGCCGGTAATCCGCAGTCTGAAGGAATCCAACCTGTGAATGACAGATCCACGTATAAATAAGAACTAAGTAAACAGTTTCTGTTACAAGCTCACCTCCATGAAAAGATTTTACTGCTTGCCAAAGATTTAGAATCGACATAACATATCTGAAACATGACAAGGGAAGGTCAAGTAGATGATTCAAAATCACAATAATCTAAAAGTTTATATGTAAATACTGAAATAATAGCCAAAAGTTTATATGTAAATACTGAAAAGTTCGTTCTAACGTGGTTAGATCTTGATCTCTGGTCTTCATCAGGCGAGACCAACAACATGCTAAATAGTGAAAATGAAGCACAGAGTGACTTATCTCCTCAAATTGGGCGCAAAATGGATGTGGGATGGAAACGAGGCTGTTGGGGAGGAGACAATGCGGGTTCAAACAGCAGCAACAGTAATAATAATAATGGTGATAAACAAATAATAATAACAATGATAATAATAATAATAATAAGAAATATTTTAAAGAACAATAAAGAGGATTCCTACCACTTTTAGTAATAATAATAATGGTTATTCTAGTAATAATAGCAACTATACTGACGAAGGGAAGAAAACAGAGGGGTAGAGGATAGTTGAACAACAGTGCGGCGGTGATGATGATGATCTATTAATGTTCAGCGGTGATAATTTTGACCATTACTAACATTTCTGGCGAAGTGCAGGTGTGTGCTCTTAGTCGAATTTCGTACTCATAGTCCTTATCCGTATGCCATTAATGAAAAAAAAAAAAAAAAAAAAAAAGAAAAAAAAGAAGTGAAAGACCTAGCGTGTGTGTGGTGGGGGCGGGGGGGCGGGGCGGGGGGGGGGGGGGGGGGGGGGGGGGGGATCTACTGTGCCTGGAGAGCCCTCAATGATGATGATGATGATACTACTACTACTACTACTACTACTACTACTACTACTAACGATGATGATGGTAATTTGTGATTTTTTTTTTTCCCTCGTTCGACGGCATGGTAATTTTTCTTTTAAACTTGTTTCAGTTTCCGCCTTTAGTAACCTCATTTTGAAACTAACTCGTTTTAGTTGCAAAGCGAGAGGACTGCAGGCAGAAATCTAAACAAATCTTAAATAAATGTTAGCGAACCGCCCAGAGAACGTGGACAAACGAGTCGCAAGACGAAACGCAACGCGTTTCGACTCTTATGTCTTCATCAGGTAAGACATAAACGAATAAACAACGAAAATTCACTTAGCTTTGATCGCTTCAGATCACTTAAAAGGGTTCAGCGCAAGGAAGAAAGAAGTGATCTGAAGCGATTAAAGCTACGTGAATTTTCGTTTTATTCGTTTATGTCTCACCTGATGAAGACCTAAGAGGTCGAAACGCGTTGTGTTTCGTCTTGTGACTCGTTTGTCCACGTTCTCTGGGCGGTTCGCTAACATTTATTTAAGATTCGTTTTACAAATTTTTTTAAAATTATTATTAATGTTACAACAAATTCGTCAGACCAAAACAAATTCTCTAACTATGACACTGACGATCAGTACATGGATTCAAGAAAAAGTACCTGCCTTCTCACCGGAAAAAATAAAATGAAAGGAGGGGGGGGGGGGGGGGGGGGGGGGAGACACATAAAAGAATGATCATGGAAAAATGAAAATTCGTGGGCTGGTGAGATAAAAGAGGGAAATCAATTTACACCAAACTAATTTAAACCGTGTACATTCCCTTGGTATGCTTATGACGGTCTGCCATATGACCTGTTGTAAGAACCTAACTTGGAATGATAAACTCGGTGGAAGAAGCCTTAGACAAAATGTCGTTCGCAGTCGACGTGAATCAACGGAAATCGTTTAAGGCTTTGAGTAGATATTGTAAATAATTCACGACTTGCAATGGCTCGTTGGTCTAGGGGTATGATTCTCGCTTAGGGTGCGAGAGGTCCCGGGTTCAAATCCCGGACGAGCCCTAATTTTTTTTTTCCTTAATAATAATAATGAGTACTTGTATAGCGCCTATTCTCGGCTAGAGACCAAGCTCTAAGCGCTTTACAATCCGCACTCATTTACACAATGGGCTGCCTACCTGGATAGTGCCGACTGAAGAGCTGCCAGCTGGCGCTTCATTCAGTCGTTTCCCGTGTCATCCAATCAATATCGCTCAATATCGTTCACTCAATTTCCTTACTTCCATCATTCTTTCCATTTCTCACGCAGGGTGCATGCTATGTGTAACGTGTCATCCATACCAACGGCCAAACTGGCCTTCTCTTCCGAAAGTTGGTGATGGGATTTTACGTGTGTGCAAGATGTTATGCGTGCGTTCACACACGGAACCTCGGTTTATAGTCTCATTCGAAGGACTGTATGGGAAATGGAGTCAGAACCAATGTTAACTCTGAGGGAAAAATCCCCCTGTACCGTAAACGGCCCGGCGGAGATTCGAACCCGCAACCCCAGGATCACCAAAATTACGAGTCTGGCGCTCTACCAACTGAGCTATTCCGGCTCCTATCAGTCAGTCAGTCATTCCCCTGACTGCTGGGGTCGTTGATGAGGCAGCCGCCGTTTCTCTCCAGGCTCTTCTGTCTGTAGCTGTCGTGAGATCTGGCATGGTCATTTTGGTCGCTATGCACATCTTAAATAAATGTTAGCGAACCGCCAAAAACAAGAAAAACAAAAACACGTGGCAGTCGTCTCACTTGGCAACAAGATCTAACTATCGCTATGCTAACTATCGTGACTGCTCGTTCATTTTCGTTGTTATAATTGTTTTGTGTCTTGCCTGAAGAAGACCTAAGAGATCGAAACGCGCTGTGGTTTGTCTTGTGATTTGTTTGTCCACGTTTTCTGGGCGGTTCGCTAACATTTATTTAAGATTTGTGTATCGCTATGCAGTTAATTTTGAACATCGTACGAATACATCATGCGAAACACTTATTTTTCTTTTTATCCTTGTTTCTTTGGTCATCTCTGAAAATAATAAAATGCACACAATATTGATCAGCACTTTCAGACTGCTCCGTGGCAAATCTACATAAAATACGTAACTATCAGTTTTCAAGTCAATGTCTTTTCTCCAGAGCTTAGTTCTAATAAAGAGTGAGATTCAACAATGAAGCACTCGGATAAATCGTAAGACAATGGCCTAGTCCGACTGAAGTTTTGAAACTCGCATTTACAGCATTTAAAAGAAGAAACTATATTAAATACAATAGTGGGTGATTCATCCGGCAAGAAAAAAAAAAAAAAAACTTGAAGGGCTCGTCCGGGATTCGAACCCGGGACCTCTCGCACCCAAAGCGAGAATCATACCCCTAGACCAACGAGCCATTGCTGTCTGTTCGCTTCGTCTTATAATCCTTATAGAGCGCTTTGACCTACTGGCTCCCTTTCGCTGCATTTTCATTTCCGTTTCCTAACAGAAAACAATACTTTGCGTCCTTGTGATAACAGTAATTATACATATTACATATATAATGAAAATAAATCCTGTAATCTTCAGAAGGCATCAATCAAATGCAACAACAAGTCTTTACACAGCCTACTATATTTTGCGCGCCACTGGTAGTTGTACCGCGCCAGCTTTATCGGGTTTTCCCGGAGAGCGGCTTATGCAACGACTTCAGAGGCATGCTTAGAGTTAGTAAAACTGTTGAAGTTCGTTCCAGCTTCTTTACGATAAACTAAAAGTTGGCAATACCGAATGAGAAAGGATCCACACCTTCTCACTTCCCGATTCTACCCGCCAAAACATCGTGAAAATACATGATAATGTTAACGAACGCAGAAGAAAAGGATGATAAATACATCAATGAGTAAGTACTTTGTCATCGTAGATCTAGGGGAAAGGAGACCCGCAATTACCTTCCTTTTCTCCATCTCACCCCTCCCCCACCCCCCTCTCAACTTCCACCCACCTTTTTTCTGCCTTTCTTCTTCGTATTTGGTGGTTTTTTGTTTGTTCTTGTTACTGTTGTTGTTGACAAGATATCCACAACAACAAATCAGGGAAAGATAACAATATTGTGTCTTTTCATTGCAAGCAGTGTTACCTTTCACAGTTTATGGGTCAAGCAAAAATATCTAGGGAGTCAAATATCTTATATTCAAATCATGCCAGGATTAATTGGGATGTCCACTGTTAGCATTACAGGTGCACCATTTCATTCCCATGTTTTAACATTTTCTCTCTCTGATCAAACTGCTTAGCTGGTGGATGGGGGCAAAATTGTTTTGGATGTGCACACCAGCATCATCTGTCCCAGGAAAAAGGTGAGGTCACACTCACTGAATACGAACTCCAGCACTTACTACCTCCCATGCAGACTTCTAAAGATGGTCTATTTCAACGTCTAAGTTTGAATGTACACCTTAGAAGTCAAACAGAAGATACAGAGCAACAAGATCTATCAAGGGTTGGGTCGGTGGGTGAGGAAGAGAAGGAGAAACGTGAGTATATGCATACCCTGTGGCATATGCACATGCATGACAGTTGTGTGTGTGTGTGTGTGTGTGTGTGTGTGTGTGTGTGTGTGTGTGTGTGTGTGTGAGACAAGACAAGACAAGACAAGACAAAATTCTTTATTTACGAGGATAATAGATAAGCACTGACGTGCTTTTTTACATCCAGTCCTTGCCCTGAGTAGGGACTACAACATGCGGTGAAATCAATTAATGTAAGAAAGCAAAGAAGCAAGCAAAGCGGTCATGTAATCATAGAAGAACATCAAATGAAAATAGAAGAGAAATGAAAACAAAACAAAAAATAAGAATAATAATAAACAAAACAAACAAAATAATAATAATAAAAGAATAAAATAAAAATGAAAATGAGAATAACAATAATGAAGAGGAAGGAGAGAGTGGGGGTAGGGAGTGAGGTGGGCTGGGGGAACATATGTAAATGTACTACAACGTACAAGATTGGCATGTATGAAAACAGACAGTGAAGTGAATATGACAAAGTGCGTACTTATTTTTGAACACACATACATGCACGCTCGCACGCAGAGAGAGAGAGGGAGAGAGAGAGAGAGAGAGAGAGAGAGAGCACAACATGTAATCATTTTTCGCAAGGCATGAAAATACGTAGAAGGTATTAAGCAAAGTGAGATGAAATTGGGGGAGGGGGGGGGGGAGGAAAAAAAAAGAGAGAGAGAGAGAGAGAGAGAGGATGGAAGGGAGAGGGGGAACAGCATGAAATGTAACGATTTGGAATGGAAATGTACTAAAACGTACAACAATTAGCATGTATAAAATCAGACAGTAAAAAAGAATATGACAAAGTATGTACGGAATTTGGAACATACACACGCACGCACGCACAGACAGAGAGAGAAAAAGAGAGAGGGAGAGAGAGAGAGACAGAGAGAGAGAGAGACAGAGAGACAGGACAGTGAGAGAGAGAGAGAGTGAAAATAAAAGGGCGCAACATATCATTTTTCATAAGATTATATCCATATGCACACATATATATACCCACACACACATACACATACATGCATATACATATATATATATATACATATAATACATCACACACACACATACACACGCACATACATATACATGCGCACATGTACACATACATATACACACATACACACACATACATACATACATACAAACATACTACATACATACACACACACACATTGGTGATATATATATGTATGTATACATATATACATATATATACATATATATACATACACATACATACACGTATACATATATATAAAAATACTTGATACATGATAAAAAGAAGAAAAAAATAGAAAAGACAAATTGGTTAAGTACATGAAAAGGGGATGATTTATGCTTTTGAGATCACTTGTTGGTATTACTTATGGTTTTTTCTTTTTTTTTTTTTTTTTTTTACCGCAGAAGATGGGTAAGGTAAGTGTTTTTGAAAGTTGTGGTACAATGGATTTGTTTGATGGATTCTGGAAGGGAGTTCCACAAAGAGGTTCCCGAGTACGTTAGACTTGATTTAAATAGGTCAATTCTGGGGATTGGGATATGGAGTTTGTGGGAGTTTCTCGACGAGACTTTTGAGAATCGTCTCATTAAAGTTGTTCGAGCATTCCCGGTCAGAATCTTGTGCATCATTAGCCCTTTGTTGTATTTGATCTCTGGCTGAATGGAAGAATGTGAAGATGTGTATAATCAGAGCTTTCGAGGCTAGTTTTCTTCAGAAGGATTAATTTGAGCGCTCGTTTATGTAGGCTGAACAATGGTTTTAGTGTGTTTGCACTTGCAGAATTCCATATAGTCGATGCATAATCAACATAAGACTGAATATGAGCATGGAAAAAAGTTTTCGTGAATGAAGGTCAAGAAAGTGTTTGATTTTGGTGAGCTGATAGACTTTCTGGGAGAGCTTTTTGCATAGTAACGTTATGTGGGGATTCCAGCTGAGACTATTGTCAATTATTAGTCCTAATACTTTATGATGAGTGACATGATCCACAAGTACATTATTGAGGTGTATAGGAGGGAAATCATTGGTGAGCTTTTGTCTTTTTTGCCTAGTTGTAATGTACATCAGTTTTGTTTTTTGAGGGTGAAGTGACATGTGATTTAGTTCGGTCCATTTTACAAGGTCATTGGTACTCTCTTGCAAATGTTTTGAAAGACTGGAAAGATCATTATGGCTGGTGTGAATTGTGGTGTCATCTGCAAAGAGGTCGCATGCAGATCTCACATGTAGGGGTAGGTCATTAATGTAGATTGAGAAGAGTAGCGGGCCTAAAATGGAGCCTTGTGGAACGCCATACTTAAGAGTTGTTATAGAAGAGACAGTCGTCCCCGATAAGACGCATTGTTGTCGTTTTGTGATGTATGATTTTAGAAGGATAAGGGCGGATTTTGAAAGACCGTATACCTCCAGTTTTCGAATAAGGAGATTGTGGTCAATGACATCGAATGCTTTTTTAAAATCAACGAATAAGACACCACAATATCTGTTGTTATTAATATTATTAAGCCACACATCTACAAGATTGATTAATGCAGAATGGCAGGAATGTTTCTGTCTGAAACCAGACTGTCCGGGATGGAGCAAATCGTACTTGTTGAAGTGATGAAGGATGTGTTTATTTAAATGCTTTTCTAGAGGTTTCGAAAGGATAGATAAGATTGATATTGATATTAGAGAGAGAGAGAGAGAGAGAGAGAGAGAGAGAGAGAGAGAGAGAGAGTGTGCCTGCTTAACCAGTTGCAGATCAAATACATGAATTTTCAGAGATGTTCATTTAGATTATACAAAGGCACAATATAACCTCTTGTGATTTTCATGCTCTTCAAATTTGAATTAGAAAACTTTAAAAGACAGACCTGCATCTTAGATAGGGACATGAGAAGAAATCCTTGTTCAACAAGTGCCTTTGACAGTTTTACTGTTCCTCCAAAGGGGAGGTCAGCAAGACTAGCAAGAGACAGCTATTTCACTCTGTGAAGAAACCATTAGGCTTGCTACTATATTCTCCTACTATAAGCAAAGAGAAAACTATCGAAAATTGACTAGAATCTCCTGCATAAATGAAGTATCTCCAAAAAATGAATAAGGGTACTGAATGAAGTGGAACATTTTTTAGATATAATGGCAAACTAATATTTCTCACAAAAAAAAAAAAAAAAAAAAAGGTGGAAATGTAAAACACAGCCCATGAGGTCTGTTAATAGGGTTAAGTTCCACAAATTTTTAAAATTACGCATAATAAATCCTGTGCTAAAACACTGGACATCGTTCTACAAGCTTGAAGGGCCCTTAGGCTGATGCATGGCATGCAAAGATAGAAATGATGATTAAATCTTGGCCCAAAATGTGTAGAAGCATACATGTGTATGCATGCACACCTCTGTATACTTGTGTTGCATGGAATAAATGTACATTGATGCTGTGTGCAAGTGTGCACCACATCACACATCCCTTCCTCTCTCAAACATGCAGGTGGTAATGCACAAATTATACATACACACTTGCAAACAGCACTCAAACAGCACACACACACACACACACACACAACACACTCATTTATATCATATCACACACACACACACACACACACACACACACACACACACACACACACAAACACACACACACACACACACACACACACACACACACAACTCTTCAGATTTCTGGTTTATTTCTTCACAACTCCTGAAACTGATGCTCTCTTGGCCAGTCACATAGTATGGTCTGTCAGTGTGTAACACATCAGCAATCTTCACCTGTAAAGTGCCTCTTCAGACATCTCCAGAACAGAGGCCTCCCTTATCGCACTGCATGCACTGCCAACTGGCAAAATGGAATGTGTAGCACAAAGTACTGATGACAACACTTTCAAAGTTCATCTATTACAATGGATCATAACACTGTTCAAACTCTGTTCCATGCAACCAAGAAAGTCAAAAATGTACATAAATCTCTCTCTCTCTGTCTGTCACACAAACACACACACACACACACACACACACACACACACACACACACACACACACACACACACACATTATAAAAGATCCAAATGAATCAAAAACAAATGATTATCTCCAACAGTTAATTATCCTACTGTCCCAAATTCAAAGCTATGCCCATGTATTGCCAGAAGTCAATGACAGCTTACATTTCAGCAATCAATATTGCTGACATCAGAAGCTTTATTAGACAGTGCCTTTAGCAGCCTGTGTTTGAGATACCTTAACATTCATCAGTCAGTGCGGAAATACTCTAAGCTTGAGCAGTCAGTGTGGGAACACCCCGAGCTTCAGCAGTCAGTGTAGAAACAGCCTAATATTTAGTAGTCAGTATGGACACACCCTGTTATTTAGTAGTCAGTGTGGATACACCTTAGTATCTAGCAGTCAGGGTGGAGACACAATGACATCAAGTAGTCAGTGTGAAGAGACCCTAATATTTAGCAGTCAGTGTGAAGACACCCTGATATTTAGCAGTCAGTCTGGAGACTCCCTAATATTTAGCAGTCAGTGTGGAGACACCCTAATATTTAGCTGTCAGTGTGGAGACACTCTAAAATTTAGTAGTCAGTGTGGAGACACCCTAACATTAAGTAGTAAGTGTGGAGACACCCCAACATTAAATAGTCAGTGTGAAGATACTGTGTGGAGACACCCTAATATAGTCAGTGTAGAGACACCCTAATATAGTCAGTGTGGAGACACCCTAATATAGTCAGTGTGGAGACACCCTAATGTAGTAGTTAGTGTCGAGACACCCTACTATAGTCGGTGTGGAGACACCCTAATATAGCAGTTAGTGTGGAGACACCCTTATATAGTCAGTATGCAGACACCCTGACATAGTCAGTATGGAGACACCGTAACATAGTGATTAGTGTGGAGGCACCTTAATATAGTCAGTGTGGAGACAACCTAATATAGTCAGTGTGGAGACACCCTGATATAGAAGTTAGTATGGGAACACCCTAACATAGTCAGTGTGGAGACACCCTAATGTAGTCAGTGTGGAGACACCCTAATAGTCACTGTGGGAACACCCTAATATAGTAGTTAGTGTGGGGACACCCAAATATAGTCAGTGTGGAGACACCCATATACAGTAGTTAGTGTTGAGACACCCTAATATAGTCAGTGTGAAGACATCCTAACATTGTCAGTGTGGGGACACCCTACTATAGTAGTTAGTGTGGAGACACCCTAACATAATCAGTGTGGAGATACCCCAATATAGTCAATGTAGAGACACCCTAATATAGTCAGTGTGATATAGTCAGTGTGGAGACACCCTAATATGGTCAGTGTGGAGACACCCTGGTATAGTCAGTGTGGAGACACCCTAACATAGCAGTTAGTGTGGAGACAACCTAATATAGTCAGTGGAGACGCCCTAATATAGTCAGTGTGGAGACACCCCTATATAGTAGTTAGTGTGGATACACCCTAATATAGTCAGTGTGGATACACCCTAATATAGTTAGTGTGGAGACACCCTAATATAGTAGTTAGTGTGGAGACACCCTAATATAGTCAGTGTGGAGACACTCTAATATAGTCAGTGTGGAGACACCCTAATATATAGTAGTCAGTGTGAAGACACCCCTATGTAGTAGTCAGTGTGAAAACACCCTAATATTCAGTAGTAAGTGTGGAGACACCTTAATATATATTAGTCGGTGTGGAGACACCCTAATATGTAGCAGTCAATGTGGAGATACCCTAACATACAGTAGTCAGTGTGAAGACACCCCCATATAGTAGTCAGTGTGAAAATACCCTAATATTTAGTAGTAGTCAGTGTGGAAACACCCTAATTATATAGTAGTTACACAAATAGTTGGTTGACTGCAGGACCTGGATCAATGAAACAACTTGCCTGGGTTATGGTAGCAGGTCCTTGAGGAAGAGGTGGATGAGGGCGCTTCGGTTTAAAACCTTCTTGGCTCAGAGGGACAAGTGGGAATGGGTGACAGTGGGCAGGGAGAAATGGGGAAGTGAGGAAGTGAGCACTGCCAAAAAGCTGAAAAGTGAATACTGCTAGAAGATGAAAAGTGTTCAGCAAGGATTGAGGGGAAGGAAGGAGAGAGCTGGAAGGGATGAGGGGGGGGGGGGGGGGTATAGAAGGAGAGGGCAGGGTGGAGAAGAAGAGAGAAATGGGTCAAGAGCAGAAGGACTGGGGGGGGGGGGGGGGATAAAGTAAATAAAAATAGTAATAATAATGTTAAGAGACAAAATCAAGATAAGTAAGAACAAAGGGCTGTTATGGAGGAAAGTCAGTGTTTGATATTGATTCCATTTGGGTGGATAGTGCCAAGTTTGTGAATAAGGAGGGACTCTTGTTCTTCTGTACTCCTCCAGTCACCCTGCTTCCACCAAAACAAGCATTCCTTTCTCTCAACTACTTCGTTTGCGACGCATCTGCAGCGATGATGACGATTTCGCCAAACAATCTACCCTGATGATCTCATTTTTCCTTGAACGTGGATACCCTGAACCCATTTGCCAAGAAGCCCTACAAAAGGCCTCTAGAATTCCCAGAAACACCGCTCTTAAGCAAAAGATCACTCCTTCATCAGACGACAGGCCTGTTCTTGCTATCACCTTCCATCCTCACAACCTCGCCATCAAAAACATCCTTATGAAGAACTACCACATTCTGCAGACTGATCCTTCCCTGAAACACATTTTCACCCAGCCTCCACTAGTTGCCTACAAACGTGACACCAACCTCAGAGATCTTCTTGTGCATTCAAAATTGTCCACAAACACAGTCTCACCACCTGGCAATTCTGCATGCAAGCAACCCAAATGCAAAACCTGTCCTCACCTAAACTCTTCTACAACCATCTGTGGCCCCTCAGGCAAAATTTCCATACGCAACCCTTTCACTTGTCAGTCCCGCAATGTAGTTTACATTCTTTCTTGCTCCTTCTGTGGCCTCTTGTATGTTGGAGAAACCTACAGAACCCTTAACGACCGTTTCACAGAACACCTACGAGCAGTCCGTCTCGGTTACAATACACCAATTGCAAACCATTTCTGCTCTTCCGGCCACAACCTCTCCCACATGCAGATTGCTGCAGTCTGGCAAAATTCATCTTCCTCTATAAGACGTAAAGAACAAGAGTCCCTCCTTATTCACAAACTTGGCACTATCCACCCAAATGGAATCAATATCAAACACTGACTTTCCTCCATAACAGCCCTTTGTTCGTACTTATCTTGATTTTGTCTCTTAACATTATTATTACTATTTTTATTTACTTTATCCCCCCCCCCCCCCCCAGTCCTTCTGCTCTTGACCCATTTCTCTCTTCTTCCCCACCCTGCCCTCTCCTTCTATACCCCCCCCCCCCCCCCTCATCCCTTCCAGCTCTCTCCTTCCTTCCCCCTCAATCCTTGCTGAACACTTTTCATCTTCTAGCAGTATTCACTTTTCAGCTTTTTGGCAGTGCTCACTTCCTCACTTCCCCATTTCTCCCTGCCCACTGTCACCCATTCCCACTTGTCCCTCTGAGCCAAGAAGGTTTTAAACCGAAGCGCCCTCATCCACCTCTTCCTCAAGGACCTGCTACCATAACCCAGGCAAGTTGTTATATAGTAGTTAGTATGGAGACAACCCTAATATATAGTGGTCAATGTGGAAATACCCTAATATATGTATTTTTAAGTGGTCAGCGTGGAGACACCGTAATATTTAGTAGTCAGTGTGAAGACACTCTATTTTTTAGCAGTGTGGACAGACACACCCTAACAATAGTCATTATGGAGGTATCCTTTGCTTCAGCCTTCAGTGTGTGGAGACTTTAACTTTGAACAATCAGTGACAGCTTTGATGTGAGCAAAAGCTTACTATGAGATGTGTGGAAATATACTCAAGTCCTAGAACTGGTTAACAGGATAAGTATATGCTAACACTGGTGGGAAACTTTAGAGATGCCTCACTTCCTGCTAGTTAACATTAGATGTTGACATAAAGACGGTTGAAGTAAAAAAAAAAATCTGGATTTATATTTGCAATTGTGTAACAGTCACACTTTTGAAAACAAAAATGATAACCAAAGCCAATAAAGAATCAAATCAAAACAATCACTCTAGGCACATGTCAGGAACACAGTCATGAAACATATCAACGACTTAGGAGTTGATCAAGTAGGAAGAAGATTCCAAACCTGTATGGCACACCACATAAACAATGTTCATACATACCCAAAGTTTGCCTCACAGTCTATATCTATTTACACACACATACCAGCACACTTATTGCATGAAACCACACACATACATACAAATACACACACATACTAACACACTTATTGCATGAAACCACACACCTACATACAAACGCGTTTGTATTCTTGCATGTAAGCACACATACGTGCACACAAACATGAATGTCACAACTTCTGATGCTTCTTTGCCATGTCCATCTGATCTACTGTTCAGTGGGGGGGTGGGTGGGGGTGTAGGGGTTCTCACGCCTGTCCAGGGTCCCGGAGGCTAGTCTCTCCTGAGAAAGGTCATCATTCTCCACGTCTACAAAATCTCAAGAGTTGGTCACAATCCGGTGCAAGTCTTCTGGATCAGGTGATAAGCGATGATTCCATGTGCAGCATGGATTATCATACTAAATGAACCACAGGCAACAAAACAATTGTCCCTGGCAAATTTCTGGAAAAAAACCCTCCAATGTGTATGTACAGAAAATCAACACACAAAAGAGTGAGTGGCACGATGAGACACTCCCTTGAGAGAGCAACTAAAATTTAGCGCAGTAAAAACTGCAATGCCTATCAAGCTGTACAACATGACACACTGTAATGTAGTGGCCAAATTTGAACTATACTCAAGATCTTAATTATACTGGTAGATCTATGACACATGAGTAAGCACTCACTTGAAAAAAAAAAAGTTTGTATAGGAACATTCTAAAGTGAAATGAGACAGTTGGATTGTGGTAAGAATCATCAAGTCATTCTCAGACAAGACTACAATTTCATCATTGCAATGGCTTCACTGAGGCAGCTCAATGCATTCAGCAGATGATGCATAAAACCAAACAGCATGAAAGCAGCATGTGTACACCATCAGTGAGAATGATTCCATCAGCTGAGGTTGAGTAACATGTCAAAGGTCAGCAAACCGATGCAGAATGCTTTCATGTGTGCCTCACAGCATCATCATGGACAAATGGTCGGTGTTTGAATACAGTCTCAAAATGTCTCCAGGATAGTTCTTCCACATATGCATTACGCCCATATATTATTGTTGTAAGAAGGCGCAACACACATTGCAACAGTAGTTAAATGCAACACACACATGTTTTGTGTACGAAAGTATGGACTCTATAGCTCACCATCAGCATTACATCAAGGCACAGTATTATGAGACGCTACATCTGAAAATTACTAATGGACCTGAGCGGCAAGGCTTTGTCTCAAGTACTTCATGCTGCTATACCCACACCAAACAATAATACCCATTTTCAGACAAAAGTCTGGCAGACAGCCAGATATTGTTACCAATGGAAACTAGTTTGAATTTGCATGATTTATACTGGCACTTTCTGTTCCTGAGCATGCATGGAATGACTGTATTCTTTCTACCCAGTTTTCATGCATGCATGTGCACACACACACCAATATACACACCAATACACACACACACACACACACACACACACACACACACACACACACACACACACATGAATGGAGGCATAACTCCTCTTTGATTTGAGCTCTCTTTACAGTTTTATACTGGGACCAGGGTTACACAAAAAATCAATAACAAGTATGGTTTAAAAAAAAAAAAAGAAATTCGAGACATACCAATCTGAACATGTTCAACACAATGGAGTCCTTGGAACATACAACACACACACACACACACACACACACACACACACACACACATACAACTTGTCCTCTCGATCTTCTCTTCTGTGGCCCAATGCTTATATTACAAATACTGTCATTTGGTTCTTGATCGCAGTGACTTTTTGTGCAGTTTCACTCTTTGTAGTTCCTTTGGTAGTAGCAGTTATTTTTCAAATACGCTATCATAGAAATGCAAAATGCCAACATGACCGTTGTATTATAAACATTAAAGCAGAAAGTATTCATTATATCATTATATTGTATTATAACATTAAAGCAGAAGTATTCATTATAATTATATTCACGCACATCCACCATTTATTCTACATCAGATCATCTTAGAGTTGCAAGACTGAGAGAGACAGACAAGCAGACTGAGACAGAGAGAGAAAGAATAAGAGACAGAGATAGGGACATTTTCATCACCTAAAACAGACTGAGACAGAGAGAGAAAGAATGAGAGGCAGAGATAGAGACATTTTCATCACTTAAAACAGACTGAGACAGAGAGAGAAAGAATAAGAGACAGAGATAGAGACATTTTCATCACTTAAAACAGACTGAGACAGAGAGAGAAAGAATGAGAGGCAGAGATAGAGACATTTTCATAATTTAAAACAGAGGAAATCTGTTTGATCGGTCATTTCTCTTGTCTAAGAGAGAGAGAGGGGGGAGGGGAAAATCTGTATGATTTGTCAATTCAATCATTTAAAAGAGAGGAAATCTGTATGATCTGCAACTTCTATCCAAAACACAGAGAGAGAGAAAGAAAAAAAAAGTGGGGGAATCTGTATATTTTGTCATTTCCATCATTTAAAAAGGGGAAATCTGTATGATTTATCACTTCCATCATTTAAAACAGAAAGAAAAAACAGAAAAATCTGACCGATCTGCCTCTTCCATCATTTAAACCAGAAATCAGTGAGGAAATCTGTATGATCTTTCCTTTCTTTCATTGAAAGCAGACAGAAAGCAAAGAGGGGATCTATAAGATGTCACTTCTACCTTTGAAAACAGATCTATAAGACCACTTCTATCTTTGAAAACAGAAGGGGAAAAAAAAGGAAATCTATATGATCTGTCATTTCCGCCTTTGAAAATAGAGAAAGAACAAAGGGCAAATGTGTATAATCTGTCAATGGCATCTTTAAAAACAAAAAAGAAACAAAGAGGAAATCTGAATGATTTGTCACTTCCATGATAAAAAAACTGACAGAAAACAAAGAAGAAATCTGCGTAATCTGCCACTTACATAACTGAAAACACAGAAGAAATCTGTAAGATCTGTCGCTTTCATCACAGAACACAGACAGAAAACAAAGAGGAAATCTGAATGATCTGTCACTTCCAACAGTGAAAACAGACAGAAAACAAAGAGGAAATCTGAATGATCTGTCACTTCCAACAGTGAAAACAGACAGAAAACAAAGAGGAAATCTGAATGATCTGTCACTTCCAACACTGAAAACAGACAGAAAACAAAGAGGAGATCTGAATGATCTGTCACTTCCAACATTGAAAACAGACAGAAAACAACAAGCAAATTCACTGGGTTGATCAGTCATTATTCTTCATTCAATTCAAAGCAGCAGCCCTTCAAAATACCAGGCACGAAGAACAATTCTCACAACAGAACACACAAAGAATGAAAATGTACCTGAATCAATAAATTAATCAAATAAATTATCAAATCAAGGAAAGAGTATGCCACAAGTATTTACATGCAAGGAAATCAAAAGCTCAGACTGTGTGACTCCTTGTCATCCTTGTGTTTGATTTTATCATTGACACTGATGACGAACTCACATATCTATCAACTTCCACCTCTATCCAACTCTTAGCATGCTCTCATGATTTGTTTTGAGAAAGCAAAATCCATTATCACCGCCATCAAGGAGGTTACGGACTCACCTGCACCTGCTGGTTTGTTTGTCTGTTGGTCAGCAGGTTAACCTTTAACCTTTAAGACCACACAAGAGCTGCACAGTAACAGTAAGCAGGATCACACAAATACTGCACGATAGATTTTTGGGGAGAAATCTGGTGGAAGAAGGGATGTGGCCCATGTACTAACGCATTAAATTTTGGGGTGAATCCATAGAATGGATTGGAATCAAAGAGCAGATCCAGCATCTGTTCAACCATGGCTGAGGTCTGCACTCTCCCATCTGCCCTTCCAGTTAGGGCAGTTTGTTAGAACAGAGCATTCACTTTCTTGTTAACTTTGGCTTTTAATCATCTGACATGTTAACCATTCATGTCAATAACACTGCAACATCTGAACAGATTATTTGGTACTATACAGTCAAAAGACTAACTGGCTGCGAAACTGAAGCCAGTATAATGCAAAGACTTTGGTAATTCATCTTAGTGTAAATTTTCCACAGCCCTTCAGTGACCACTCCTCCATATTCATGTATCAATAGTCCATCATGGAGGACTGGTTGTACATTATTGTTAATGTTTGTGCAAGTGTCAAACAGATTTTATCCTGACTGTTCATTTGAGCATATATTGTTGATGAAGAATGAGTATTTGCTGAACTTTGTGAATAATGGACCTTTCCTTCCAGGGGAAAAGAAAGAAAATAGAAAGTGGGGGTGGGGTGGGGGTGGAGAATATGTCACAATATTTACAGGAAATTAAATTTCATAATATTTAAAGGAAATCTACACACACATATGTATATACAACACACAACACAACACACACACACACACACACACACACACACACACACACATTTTCATGAAGAATATGTAGAGGGCTCATGAGCTTTCAAGTTGACACACATATTATGTACACTCATCTCATCATTGTGCCACTCTAAAAACATATCCAGTGACTTCCTGGAGCACTCTGTTATATCCAACAAACAGCACTGAGTGTGTAAGGCTTTAATACTGTTGGGCTCTTCACTTTGTCAATGCCAGTTATATTTCACATATAGTACACACAATCATGTTTCATCTGTTTGATCACTCTGTACAGCAGTGTATCAGTCTTTCAATACCGCTGACCCCAACAATGAGGGGCAGATTGACCATGGTCAACTTCAGCAGATGTTTCAGGGGAAATAAATCTGAACTGGTTTATTCTAAATGTGGGAGGGGGACGGAGGGGATGGAGGGGGTGATGGAAATGGGAGGGGGAGACCAAGGCCTTCAATCTGTCACTCAAACTAGGATGCCTGGGGGGCAAGTGCATACATCATGGCAAATGCAATATAACCAAGTGTTTGACTCGGCAACCAATACACTTTCCATCCACAAGTTCTCCATAATGTCTTTTTTTCCCATTCAGCACCAGCAGCTTGTTGACAGATGAGCAGACATCTCCACATCAACACTATGAACCTGGTGTCAGCGAAGTAAACCATGCTTCAGCAGTAAGTCAATTGGAATAAATTGATGAAGCACTTCTTGAAGAGACACAAGCATGCACACACCTAAATGCTCACAAGCACAAGAACTCACAGACCCACACACACAATTAGCTGCGCTATGACTGACAGTCTGGCATGAAAATGGGTGGAGTCTGTGGATAAGACCAGAGATAGCATGTGTAGAACACGCATCCAAATGACTCCTTTAAAGACCTTGAGCCAAAGCTGTCATCTAAATCTACTGAGACAATTTCAAACACTCCCATTCATAGCTCTCATTGATCAAAAGTTTCTGCTACGCAGTAGGCAGCTGACTCATGGAATTCTTCAGTATCTGTTCAGATGTTTAGGTTTCACACTGGCCTGCGTGACGGACCACCACATAAAGATAATGCCAACGCAGTGGTGGGCTCGTTCACTGCACAATAACATTCATTGATGACCTATCTCACAGTGAACATGAAAAATGATGAGACATTGCACACTGTTGTTGTACAAGATGGACGTCATGGTCAAAAGTAGCTCTCCACCTCCAAGCGAGCTGTCCTTGTAAAAGCATCTGACCCTAAGGAGAGGTCATCCATATGAAGGGACTCGAACCAGCAAGCATCCATCTCGTCCTGAAACACACACACACATGCACACACACACACACACACACACATGCACGCACGCACACACACACACACAACACACACACACACACACGCACATACACACACACACACACACACACACATGCAGATAAACCACAGGACATAGTAATGGCGACACAAGCTGCAATCCAGTATGACCTCCATGACATCCTAAAAGGTTGTGTAAGGTGAACATGCTAACAGAATGACGTGGAGCACGAAGACTCTGGATCAGAGGGATAATGTACTGAATGTTCTGCTCACTCCCAGAAACAGTTCTAGATTACTGACAGACCTGTGCCAGCATGCAAATTAGGAGTCAGGCACCACGACACTTCCACTTCCACATTTACAGCTGCAGCTTTTCTCTTTGCTTTGAGATATTACATCACTTGCCAGATATAGAAACAAGGAACAAAGTATCAGAAAGCGTTAGACCTGCTTAGCCTAGTGAATAAAACATTGCTCTTTTGATCCAAGAACTTTGATTCAGTGCCTGCTTAACACTGCCAGATCGAGAGGAAATTTTCTCTTTGCAGTCAGCATCTGATTGTGTAGACTCCACCATCCTTCCATGTCATATGATGAGACTTTAACCCTTCAAGAGCTACTTTGAACAAAATATGCATGCATGCAGTGTGCTTAAAATCTACAGCATTATGGCCGCCACTACAAATAACTCTGTTGTGCTGGTTTTTTTACCCTTATTAGTAACACTAGATAGGCAAGCTTATCAAATATTTGGAAAGCAGAAATAATGTAAACTATTAAAGAAAAAAATACTGAAACCTTATCTGGAAGGTTATAGAAGGTATTTCTAAAAAAAAAAAAAAAAGTATCCAGCAAATTTGTGCCAAGATCATCCAAGAACTGTGCAAATATTTCTAAAGCCCACCGGTTAAAACTTTCATATTACTCAAACAAGACCACTAAACTGCAGAAGAATATCTTATTGGGTGCTTGTGTCAAAGAGCTTTTATTCATGGGCTTTTGATAGTCACTGTCATGACAAGCACTTGAACCTTTGTTTGAGATGTGCTCACCTATGCCACACCCACCCATGTCTTCTGAAAGATACCAAAGAATCAAAGACAAAGAAACAGCAATGAATCATTCCTGAGCAAAACAGTCCGTCTTGTACGTACCATTCTGCAAAAATGTTTTAGATTAACTTGCTAGCTTGATTCCAGCCTGGATCGCTGATAAATCCCAGTCCCACCCCCTCTTTTGTGGAGGCGGACATAAATACAGGCTGAACTACAAATGAATCCACATGAACTACCTGAACTGAAACTCACTTCATACACCATCACACCTTTGTCCCTGCTGATTTTAGAGACTGACTCCTTACTTGTGCAACTCACACACACCTGTTCCTCATAGTCACCCCCTATTCACTGCATTATTTTCCAGGGAAAATGGGCTTTGAAAAAGTAAATTATCGAATGACAGTTGAATCTACAACAGAACAGTAATAACTAAATGAAAAGGAGGCTGAACTCTGAAGGAGGCCAGTGATGGTCATACAATATTTGACTAAACAGAAACAGCGCCATGGTCATAGCTCATAGCGCTCAACCATAAAACCATTATACTGGCTATTCTCAATAAAAGAGTTAAAGTCTTGTTTATCTGTGAATGCATGTGTGTAAAAAAAACAACAACAAAATTTGCATGCATGTAAAGCAAACTCCATACTTCATAGGGGAGCAAATCATCATGCACCAAAAGGACAGAAGATACACACCCACCTATAACAACAAATAAAAAGAAACAAAGACAAAAGAAATCCATGTGCACTGCTCTCACGGACTAAAGAATAGATCTGTTCACCTGCACGAACAGTGTGCATCTGTGTATTTCTGAAAGGGAAAACAGGGATGAAACGCTCTTTGACTCCCCCTCTCTCTTCTTTGTTTTTAGTTAATCAATAAGGAGGACTGAGAGAGTGAGGATCTGTGAAGACAGAGAATTTTGTAAATATTTCTTCTGCCATTTGTCCTCGACAAACTCAAATAAATTTTGGAAAAGCAAATATCCAATCTTGAAAAACAAGTCAAACTAATTAAAAATTCCCATCATTGCAGGACCAATAAGTATTTCAATTGCTAACCTGCAGCCATGGACAGAAGGCACCATGACAGAAGGCACCATGGCAGAAACCATGACAGAAGGCACCAGGACAGAAGGCACCATGGCAAAAGGCACCATGACAGAAGGCACCATGGACAGAAGGCACCAGGACAGAAGGCACCATGGCAGAAGGCACCATGGACAGAAGGCACCAGGACAGAAGGCACCATGGACAGAAGGCACCACCATGACAGAAGGCACACCATGACAGAAGGCACCATGACAGAAGGCACCATGGACAGAAGGCACCATGGACAGAAGGCACCATGACAGATGGCACCACCATGACAGAAGGCACCATGGACAGAAGGCACCATGGACAGAAGGCACCATGACAGATGGCCACCATGACAGAAGGCACCATGACAGAAGGCACCATGGACAGAAGGCACCATGGACAGAAGGCCATGCGAAGCACCATCGAGGACATGACAGAAGGCACCATGACAGAAGGTAGCATGACAGAAGGCACCATGACAGAAGGCACCATGGACAGAAGGCACCATGACAAAGGCACCATGACAGAAGGCACCATGACACTCTGGGAGAACAAGGAGGAAAGGTCTCCAGAGGTGATTCAAATCTGCGTTAACCAAGCTGCAACCGAGGTGTGTACCCCACCGACACTTCTCACATGAAATACACAAATGGGGCAGATAGCAAGACTGCTTCGGTCTGTCAGTGAATTGCTTTAGGCCCTACATCGAGAAAAAAAAACCAAAACAACAAAGAAACAAAAACAGCTACACGCATCTTTGTTAACCTCGATATGGACATAGGATTCTTCATTTTGTGTTGGAAAAACTGTTTTATTGCTGTTCATAATCAGAACTACCAAGTAACATCACAACTGACACAGCATTCTGCACTGTTTAAAGCAAGATCAGCCAAGAGACCATCAGACACACTGCGTACATATTATACATACTGTACCACATTATGCATCCACACACACTTCTCTATGACAATCTTTTTTGCTATTAGCTTGGTGACTAAATTTCATTCTTTACCCACCAGCATTACACTGACATTTCCGTGTAAGAAAAACTTATGAATAAACTCTAAAACAGTATAAAATGAATACCAAAACTGTGTTGTGTAATATGTTGTGCAATGTATATTCTTTAAACAGCCAGCCACAATTTAAGGGAGTTCACTCTGATGCAATATGAGTACATGGATTGATCCGATTGTCCTTCTGCCCATGCAATGGATGAAATAGCAACTTACGAGACATTTAACCAAGCTGAACAAAAAAAGTTTGCTCTACTCTGGACGTTCTCTGTCTTTGTTTCTGTATTCACTGGTAAAATAAGAAAGCAAACATTTCTTCACAGACAAAAACCCTGTCTTCAAAGACGAAAAACTTGCAGAAAGACAAACTGATTCACCCTACCATCTGAACAAACACCCACACTCCATAATTCACTAATGTGTACATACATATCCCACACTATGACTGTGATACAAACTTGTACTTTACTCATTTATTGTTGAGTTTGCTCTTATGTTTTTTGCTTCTTTTTTTTTTTTCGTGCCGCGTTTGTCTTTGTGTCTTTTGCTGCTTTTTGCAGTGTTCATTGTTATGTTTTGAGCTGTTTTTTGCAGTGTTCACTGTTATGTTTTGAGCTGTTTTTTGCTGTGTTTATTGTTGTGCTTTGTGCTGTCTCATTATCTATGCCCTCTCGCTCACATTACTCCCATGGCACTCCATTCTGCCTCCCTCCCACCCCCACCCCCCAAAAAGCCACATCAAGGTTTATCCCTTCACAATCGTAGCAGTCGGTCTGAGGTGATCATGAAATAGCCCATGACAGGAGACACTGCGCCGCTTCTGAGTGACTCCTGTGGTATTTAGTAACATCTGTTCTCATCAAACATATGCAGGACACTGCCTTCTAAATCCCATACTGATTTCAGTCAATACTTGTGGAACAATTACAGAGCATCTGTGCACAAGGACAGAGTCACTACGATCACAGCAAGTCCACATGACTATGCAATACTTTGCAACGCACTCACCCTAAACAAGGGTGAGAGGAGGAGGTAAGAATTTGAGGTCACAACGACAGTGGGACAAGAAGGGCCACAGAATCTGAGATAACTTTTGTTTTCGCTTTTGAATGATGGTCAGTGAGTATCAATGAGCAGTGTGAAGACGATAGTGTGGAGTGACCATTTAGTCTGGGTCTCCATGACAGGGTGGTACTCTACGCTTTCTTTCATGGTATATCCTGGAGTCAATCATGCCTGAGAGACAACTGCAGTGTTGGTTAACAAATATGGTCAACACTCTTGGAGGAGAATGCATGACGTGCATGAACCTGAACAGTGTGATACCCATCTTCCCATCTAAGGCTTTGGCAGACTCAACATCTCTGAGTAACAGCTGTCCACAAATCCCCAAAATTGATGTCTCCAAAGGGACTTAAACCTATAACCTCTCAGTCAACTACCTGTGACATTACCACAGCAGCAGGGAAAATTACAGAGGCGATTTGGCCCATGCTGTCCCCTTAAAACAAAATGTCAATTTGATGATGAGATAAACCACAGAAAATGCGGAATGGTATACAAATCATAGTTTATAGATATTGGGGGTTTTGATGAAAAGATGTGTAATCACATTTAAATAAAACTTTAGGACCAGTCCTTTGAACATGTTTCAGGCTCACAATAATTTGCATGCACCATGTGAATTGGTTGGCTTGCTTCACCATCATGGCCTGATACTTTTTTCTCATGTTGGTTTGCTCAGTTGTTATTGTTGTTGCTGTTGCTGTGTGTGGTGTGTGTGTGTGTGTGTGTGTGTGTTCATGCATGCGTGCGTGCATGCATGCATGTGTGCGTGCATGGCGCACGCACGCGTGTGTGTGTGTGTGTGTGTGTGTGTGTGTGTGTGTGCACGTACATCTCAATGTCAATCTCTATGCATGCTTGCTTACCACTAGAATTGTACTTATGTTACATGTACATACATCTTTATGTAGTGGATGTTTTGGACATTTGTAGAATCCTAATTAATTCAGAGAGAGAGAGAGAGAAAGATAGAGGGACAGAGAGGGTGGGGGGGACAGAGAGATGTATTTTTCTCATTCAAATGATTTATTGAAAGTAATTAATTGAAAAGTCAATCATCACAATCTAAGTTTTTCAGGTGGAGATGGGTGTGTGTGTGTGTGTGGTGTGTGTGTGTGTGTGTGTGTGTGCTTTTTTTTGCACTGTTATCTGGTTTTGAAAATCAATTAATTTTTTTTCTTACTGAAAATTGTATTATTAAGCAATGCTGCATTTTCATGTCAATGAAAACAGGTTTAATCTGCTAATGCATGCCCCAGATCATGGCATCAATCCAGGGATCGACCAGCAGAAGTTGCTCTACCTAAACTGGCTCCATGAAGATATATGGTCTCATAGACATTTCTAGACCTTGAAAGGGTCCTGAGTGTTAGATGGGAGAACAGGGCCTGGTTGGCTAAGTGGTCTAAATGTCACACTCTTGTTCCAAAGTTATGGGTTCAATTTTCACTCCAGACATCCAGGTTGTTAGAGATTTTTGTTTTGGAGTGAACATCTGCGCTGCTCCCAGTCTCGTCTTAGTCCTTCAGATCAGCCTGTAAACCAAAACACTCATTTAAAAGGAAAAAATCAACTTGTGTACATGTATCATCCTATTCCACCTCTGAGAGAAGAGCTGACTATCATGTGTGACAGTGGGATGGGGCGAAAAAAAGGCACACTGGTGTCCTATCATTCCTAAATGCAGTCTGTGGCAGAAGTCACACACACACACACACACACACACACACACACATACACACACACTCACACACACAAATCTCACCATCAGAGGATGCTGGAGCTCTAGCCAAGAACCAAGAAATAGTTGGGGAGATCACAGCCTCTGCCGCAGCAGACCCTTTCAGAACCCTGTGATCATCACACCTGTCAACACTGCCTAACACCTGGGCTGATCTGACTTCATGCCAACTCTACCGAGACAACACCGCTTCCTTTCAAGATCAGGCTTACAGGACCTTCACCTCCTCAATATCAAACAATGTCCATTACTGCAACACTTTGTACCAAACATGTTTGTGTTGGGTTATGCAGTAGTTTCCTCAGTGGCCTGTGTGCCATAACCATGGTCTGCATGCATTTTTCTGTTCCGGGGTGCACATCTTTCCACACCTCTCACACCAGCTCCCCATGAACAACCACAACCAGTTCACTTTGTTCCAATCCAAGCAGGCCAGAAGTGCACTCCAAACTATCATCTCCATCCTTGTTCCCTGTCCACGCCTCTGAGATTCACCATTGGTGACAGGTTTGCATGGTGATGGTTTATGATCCCACCTTTAAGACAGACACAGTTTTCAACAGTGTCTGAACACCACACCAGGGAGCACCTCTTTTTGATTTGTGTGAAAGAGTGTCATCCATTCCAACTGCACACTGTGGCCTGCTCTTCTATAAAACATGGAACAGGAGTAACATGCATCTTTTCCTTTCAATGCCTGTGTTTACACACAGGACCTCAATTTAAAGCCACATCAAAGGAATGAGAGAGCCTTGGAGGTTTCACACATCACGTTATTTGAAGTTTGTGCAGTTTATGTAATGCTCTTCTTTACATAAAAATCCTGTGACACAAATCTAGCCAATTTGGTTAAAGAAGGGTTTATGAGGTGAGTTTTGTGATGTACACTGTATTTCAGGGGGAAGAAAAAGTTTACGCACACACACTTGTGACATTATCTTGAATCTGCCTATCAAAATTGAACCAAGAGCTCAGCTAGGGTCTGTCATTTTTCAAACATCCCAGCCATTTTGTTTCATACCTCCTCCATTTATGTCACATGACTGTAGTTTGAAACAGGCTTAAGTCTGAAACAAGGAAAAGATGATTGCTCTTGTCTGGGTGGAGTAGTACTTCCATCAAAATCAACGCTCAGTCTGAAGAACAATGTTTTGACTTCCATATTTCATGGTTCACCTTTCTGGTGGAACAAAAGCTAGCTACCAGAATTCTGTGCTGGATCCAAACCTTTTGGTGAAATTCTCCCCCCCCCCCCCCTTTTTTTTGGGGGGGCGGGGGGGGGGGGGGGGGGGAGATTGGATGGATCATCTTCTGCCATCAAGGGCTTCAGCCTTCACAGGCTTTTATGTTCTGTTGCAGGGATTTACCCCTAACATTCTGTTTGATCACTTAGGCGGCCATCTTCTATTTTCTGGCACGTTACATATTCTGTAAGTCCTTGTTTAAATGATCTTGACACAGATCATGCCAACATCAGAAAATACTCTGTGAGTTACTTTTGGATGTACACATAAGGCAGCAACAGACTGATTCAACAGGTTCAGCTGAGAAAAACTATGGATCATCCATGTGAAGAGTAATGCTCAAATATGCTGACAATAGTAATTTTTAACAAACAGGGAAAAGGCATTTCCTCCGTTGCTGTTTTCTGTGAGAAATGAATAAGCTGCAATGACGCCTTCACCCCTCCCTTTAAAATGCATCTGTCAAACATCACCAGATGTGACACAAATGTTCACGAGTTCTTTTTTTTTTTCTCTCCAGATCTCTGTCAATGTACTGATGCCAGCATCAAGGACTATTACGAATTTGCTGCTGATCCTACCATATTACCACTCAAGGAGACAGTAGGGGGTGAGAGTGGGGGGGGGGGAGGGAGGGAAGAGGGGGGAAGGGGGTATCTTTTACTTTGGATCCAATCACACATCACTGAGTGGGCTACATTTTGAAACAACACAAACAGAAACACATATTTCATTGGGTGCAAGGTTCAAATACGTGCAGACTAACACAAGCAATGTGCAGAGTGAATGTGAAGAAAAAAGTTAGGAAGTAATGGGGTGTTACAGTGCTCCAGAAGCCAACATAACAATGGCATCAGCAACAGCATTCCAGCAGGCAAGCAGGAAATCAAATGGCAAATAAAACAAGCAGAAGATGCCAAGCTGTTTATTGCATTATGAAACAATTCACAGCACCATTTCCTGTGACAGCATCACAACACAAGCATGCATAAGTGTGTGTGTGTGTGTGTGTGTGTGTGTGTGTGTGTGTGTGTGTGTGTGTGTGTGTGTGTGTGACTGTGTGCATGTGCGCATGCATGCATAAGTGTGTTTTCATGTGCATAAACATATATGTATGCATATGGACATGCTGAGTGAATTCACATACATGTGACTGATAGTGATATACTTCATTCACTACACGGAAATCAAAACAAGAAAACTCAAAGTAACTCATGCATCTATCAGACCATGCTCTGTAAAATGCATTTGTCACAATCATAGAAGCTTTAAAAACACAACTGCAAACAGTCACAATTATGTCTCAATGCAGGTGAGCAAAGGAGTTAACGTTCATGCAAGTCTTGGTTATCAGGTCTGAAGTGAGCACATCAACATCCAACAGGACAGAATCATGACTAGATCAGTGTTCATGTAAGCTCTGAGGGTAAGGCACGCCTATTGTCACATGGTTATCACACAGCAATACTCCGTCGGCTTGAAAACAGTCAATGCTAATTAATACTTCACAGCTGATCAGTGTCTCTTAAAGGTCTACTTTAGAGGTTTTCGATAATTGGTCAGCTTATGCAGAAATATGAAATGTTTGATGAATTGGTAAGATAAACATCCAATTCGCTCCCGATCACACGAAATCGATCCGCAAAAGCGGGCATTTTCACCTGTAATCAAGAAAATGGGAGGTAATCAACTAAATCTTGGCATGGCTTAACTGCTCTTGGATGTGACGTCACATGAGTGTCAGCGACGGCGACAGAAAGCGATTCTGATGGTTCTTACACATCTTGCTCGGAATTTAATTTATCATGTAAAAGCAGTGACATGATTGTGACAGCCAGTGTGACTCTGGGGATGTTTCTGCAAGGCCTTTACCTTATCAGTTTGAACGCTAAGTTCTTTTTACCACGTCAGTTCCAGCTGGACCACGGAAACGAGCTATTCGGTTCCAGCTGGACACCCGAACACAGCATTCCGAAGGCGTACGGACTTTACCAAAGTCTCGAGGGAGGCTACCGACTGACTTCTTGATGCAACCACGCGTGGACGGCGAGCGGAGATTCTCCTTCCTCAAGCCTTAACGTGTTCATTCAATTTAACAAGTGTGATCTGTCCATAGATAAGAACAGAATAAACGTGCGACTATCTCGTACTCATCTGTACGAACTTACCACTTCGCCTTCGAAGTATATGCGCACAATGCAGACGAAGTTTTTGATCCACTCGAACGGGCTCGGCAATTGTCAGAATAGCTCGTTTCTGCGGTCCAGCTGGAACTGACGTGGTAAAAAGAACTTTGCGGCCCGGCATGTGAACCAAATCCACTTCTTTCGAGTATTTGGATCAGATGGAAATGTGTGCAAAGAATATCTCTCTCCTGCTGAGCTGCTGCACTCGCCTACAGCACAATATCTGCTACCCCCTCATGACTTTTTAGGCTGTGGGGGATTGCAACTCATGTTGATTTCACTTGGCGTTGCCATGTTGTGTAGGTCGCGGTCCATCAAGTGACGTCATGGTTTTCAGTCTACAGCGCGGGGTTTGAACAGGTGTGCAAAAGTCGTTTTTTATCTATTAAATTCTTCCGGCGATTTAAAAAAAAAAATGAATACCATACTGTAGTTATATGACATGTAGACCTGTTTTTAACAAATTATCGAAAATCTCTAAAGTAGACCTTTAAAATGCAGTAAACCGCAAAACATACACACAAAAATCAAATGAAATTAAAAAACAAACAAGAAGACCCTTACATAAGCCATCCCCACCCAAAATAACAACAGTAATCAAAAACAAAACACACAGAGAAAAAAACAACAAATCAAATGTAACTTGCATTCACACTGAAAATCATCCCTACATGAACATGCAAAATAAGCACACAGCATTCAAATGGGAAGATTATCTGTTTAAACAATGTAAAGCAGCAGCACTGCACTCCTATGGAGGGTTGTCTCTATATACATAGCAGACTGAAACAGACAGCAAGGCAACAGACAATTCAACAAACAACACAATGTACAAAACAACGCTCACTTAATGCACTGTATGAAACAGACAACTATAGGTCTTCCTCAGATGTCATGAAGAACACACATAAAAATGTGCGAGACAATCATGGCTGTCAGTGTATCCTGTATTTCTGCACTGCTCTTCTTCTGTTGATAGCCATCTTTGAAGTATTGTTTAGCACATTGCTATGTTGGTTGGTTGTGACATCTGAACGAAACATTCTGGTCCAAAATTTGTGACATCTGGATGTAGCCGGTTGCTAAAAGTGTATATTTCTTGGTCACCTGTCATAGACGAGATATTTTGTTCATGAGTTATCCTCCCATTACCACCCTTGATCGATTGATCTCATTTTTGTTGTGTAAATTCTTTAAATCATGAATACCTCAGAACCTACATAGTTGTGTATACGTCGCTGAAGTCACAAAAATTAATGTATTTTATTCATTACAATCGTGTTGGACTGAGAAGCCCGTATCTTCCCTAAAACTGGTACTTCGACCAAATTAATCTTGGCACCATTTTGAATTGTCCGACGGACAAACTGTAAATAATTCTTGATTTTACAAAAAGTATAAGAGAATCCAAAGAATCCATGAATGCGCATTGAAAGTAAAGTCCATAAGCTCTCATTTTGTATATCGCATGCCCATGATCTTTTCTGTACAAGCTTGCGACTATATGGAATGACTGACGGCGCCGGTCGCTTGAGCGAGTCGCCTTCTTTGTTGAGTTTTGATCTAAATTGTCGTTTTATGAAATTCGGACTTCCCAATCGAAATCTTTTTAATAACTCCATTTCTATGATAGAAGCAAGTGAAAATATATAAAATTATCATCTGATGGACCATTTCGACGGAATAACGCTTTATCGAAGATCATGTTCGAAGCACATGGCGACGGCCATGTGACAATAAAGCAAGTTGTGTTTTCTATCAAATTTTAAATGTAAAGTTCTCCGCTTGGACGGCATCTTGGATAATGAAATTTATATGTATAAAAAGAGCGAGATGCCAGCTTTTCATTCATTACAAAGTTATTTCGCACTGTTTAGTATTTTTCATCGAAATAAAGGAAAATATGATGTAAGCTCGTTAAAAGTGGGTTCATTCTCGGACTTTAATCACCAATAACTTTATACAGCCACAAAATTGTCATAAATGACTTATTGCATTTTATTCCTTGGGTTCTGAGGTTTTCATCAATGTCAGATACGTTTGGATACTTTGAACGGACGGCGAGCTAGACAATGCAGAAGCTGCGGCAGATAGCACAAATTTTGTCATTTGCCGTCTCACGAGGCTCATTTTGCGCACGGCGCTGCATTGTCTTCTTTGCGGTCCGGGCAAGCTATATATATTTGGGGCGCGGCAGAGTGTTGCCGAGCAGTGTAGCCTAGAGTGTTGCCAAGAGTGTTGCCTAGAGTGTTCGCTAGAGAGAGAGAGAGAGAGAGAGGTACTCAGTGCGCTGAGTGCTGAGAGAGAGAGAGAGTTCCCAGGCAGTGTTCCTGGTTGAGCTCCTTGCCATGGGAGAGAAATAAAGAGAAGAAAAACTCCACGTCATCCTGTGTGTCTTCTTGACTGGCTGCTGTCCCTTGGTTCCTGCACCTATCACCATCTGCCTGTCTTCACCTGCACACCCCTTACCCATCCACACCATCACATGAACGAAACATTCTGGTCTGAAATTTGTGACATCTGAACAAAACATTTTGGTCCAAAATTTGTGGCATCTGAACAAAACATTTTGGTCCAAAATTTGTGACATCTGAACAAAACATTTGGGTCCAAAATTTGTGACATCTGAACAAAACATTTTGGTCCAAAATTTGTGACATCTGAACAAAAAATTTTGGTCCAAAAGTTGTGACATTTGCACAAAACATTTTGGTCCAAAATTTACTTACATCCTATTGTTTTATTAAATAAGGGTTATTTTACATTTGATATACTTACTTGTATTTTTCTATGTAAACACATACATGTGTATGTAATACAGTGACAGTGCACTCAGACAGAAGATAATTTCAATAGAAACATGCAACATGATGCTACTGCGTTCACACTGATGATACCTCTATGAACACATGATACTGCGTTGTGGCTCTAAGAGAATGATGGTGTCTAACTGCATGAAGCTGTGGCACAACCAATCTGCACTGGATTGTGACATGTCATGATGTCCTGTTTCAACAGGTATTAGCCAATCACCTTGCAGCTACTGAATGAGGGAAACTTGCTGTTCTAGTTACTGCTATGATCCTAACAAACAACACATCAAAGAGACAGAGAGACAGAGACAGAGAGAGATCACACAGACAAACAAACACACACACACATGCACGTGCACACACACACACACACAACACACACACACACGCACGCACACACACACACACACACACACACACACACACACACACACACACACACACGCACACACGCATACACACACACACACAACACACACACACACACACCACGCACGCATGCACGCACGCACGCACGCACGCATGCACACACGCACACACACACACAAATACAGAAAGAGATAGAGAGAGATGGAATGCCTATTGTCAGCCATGTGAAACATCACTATTTCCATAATAAAGGCAAAACTAAAAATTACTATAATCAGACTGAAACAAGACAACAGGTTCACCAAAAACAAGCCAAAATACAAATAAAAGACAGAAAACAAGTTGCATAATAACGTTTATAATACATGATACCAAACAGACCAGTGAACTGTCAACAACTATAATCTGTTTCAGACAACACAAACAACAGACATAACCATACACAAAACAGTACTCCCCAACTGTCAACAGCAGCAACACACACACTAAACAAACAGAAAACCGTCTGGGGACTATTTCCTGCATTTTGTTGCTTGCTGTCTGTGATGTACGAAGAAGATGTACTTGTTGAAAATTCAAATCTGTCTCAGACTGTCTGGTAAACATGCATTATTTTCCATCGTTTTGTACTCCCAGTTCTATAGAACAGGCAGTACTTTAGAATGGGAACAAAGAAATGCTGTCTGTCAGTGTGTGTGTGTGTGTGTGTGTCTGTCCGTGGTCAAAATGTGTTCCACTCACTCCAGACAAAACTACTGGGCCAATCTTTCTGAAAATGTGTAGGTATATTCATTATGAGTTAAGGATGATGCCTGATGTTTTAGTTTACCGTTATAGCCGTTACTAATGGCTGTAACGGCCTGTAACAGTTTTTCTTCTTCATGGAATATCTCAGAAAGTACTTGGCCGATCTTTGTGAAAATTAGCAGGTATGTTCATTATGGGTCACGGATGATGCCCGATGTTTTAATTTACCGTAATAGCCGTTACTAACGGCCTGTAATGGTTTTTCTTCTTTATGGAATATCTCAGAAAGTACTTGGCTGATCTTTGTGAAAATTTGTAGGTATGTTCATTATGGGTCACGAATAATGCCCGATCTTTTAGTTTACTGTTATATCCGTTACTAACGGCTGTAACGGCCTGCAACAGTTTTTCTTCTTCATGGAATATCTCAGAAAGTACTTGGTCGATCTTTGTGAAAATTAGCAGGTATGTTCACTATGGGTTAAGGATGATGCTTAATGTTTTAGTTTACCATTATAGCTGTTACTAACGGCTATAACGGCCCATAACGTTTTTTCTTTTTTATGGAATGTCTCAGAAAGTACGTGGCCGATCTTTCTGAAAATTTGTAGGTATGTTCATTATGGGTCACGGATGATGCCTGATGTTTTAGTTTACCGTTATAGCTGTTACTAACAGCTATAACGGCTCCTAACAGTTTTTCTTCTTTATGGAATATCTCAGGAAGTACTTGGCTGATCTTTCTGAGAATTTGTAGGAATGTTCATTATGGGTCACTGATGATGCCCAATGTTTTAGTTTACCATTATACTGTTACTAACGGCTATAACGGCCCATAATGGTTTTTCTTTTTTACGAAATATCTCAGAAAGTACTTGGCTGATCTTTCTGAAAATTTGTAGGTATGTTCATTATGGGTCGCAGATGATGCCTGATGTTTTAGTTTACTGCTATAGCCGTTACTAACGGCTATAACGGCCCATAACAGTTTTTCTTTTATATAGAATATCTCAGAAAGTACTTGGCCGATCTTTCTGAAAATTTGTAGGTATGTTCATTATGGGTCACAGATGATGCCCGACATTTCAGTTTACCATTGTAGCCGTTACTAATGGTCCATAATTGTTTTCTTCTTTATGGAAAATCTCAGAAAGTTCTTGGCCAATCTTTCTGAAAATTTGTATGTTCATTATAGGTCACAGATGATGGCCGATGTTTACCAGAATAGCCATTTCTAACAGTTGCACCAGCCTAAGACCTTTTTTTTTCTTTATAGAATATCTCACGCATATTCAGGATAAACTGGGAGTACGTTTACCGGGGTATATGCTTCGCATCTTGTTTTGTGTATTTTCTTTCAACTTCGGCTTTTATCTTTTGATAACTTTTTTTGTTTGGTTTGATTTTGTTCATTCAAATCATAATAAGCAGCTCACAAACTCTTTGATTTGCTACTTACTACCCTTTGGTTTCCCAACTGCAGGAACAAAAGCGGATTTTCATTCAATCCCCCTGCCATAAGAACAGTTCAGACACAATGAATATTTGCGCAACTGTTCCAAAGATACGTTTGACAAGTTTACATGATTCATTTTCACTTTAAAATTAAACAAAACAATTCCCCATAAGCAATAAAAAAAATCAAATGTTTCTATTTAAGAGACCCTTGAAATTTATGCACGCAGCACACATGGAAGAAAGAGAATGATGCACACACAGAGACATGCACACACACACACACACACACACACACATACAAATACACACACAGAGACATACACAAACACAAATACACACATAGAGACATGCACACACACACACACACACAAATACACACACAGAGACATGCACACACACAAATACACACATGCAACAGGGTAGAAAATGCTTCATGGTTCTCAGGTGTAATACTATATGGAGCAACACAACTGAGCAACGGTTTTAGCTGAAACAAAAGTGTGCTGTGTTATCATCTAACAACAGATCAATCAGCATAACAAACAACAGCTCAAATAGGAAAAAAAGAAAAAAAGAGGGGGGGGGGGGGGGGGGGGGTTTAAAAGAAAAAGCATGCCAGTGCAGGAATAACAAGGAATAACATAAACTATAAAAAGGTTAATTGTGCAACAAAAGGCTGTCAGCATGACTTGACAGGTCAGGGGTCAAAGGGCATTCGACACAAACGTTGATCTGTATGGAATGGTGTGGCGACAGAAATAAAAATATGTTTTGAACTACGCACATTATATAGTCAGTTTTTCCACAAGAAGTTTCTTTTCCCCTATGAAAGGGAGGGTGGTAAAGGATTGGAGAGAAAAGGAAGGGGTGTAGAGCTGGTGGGGGTTGAGGTGGGGGCATCATGGTGTATGTCATCTGAATGGTACATCAGGGGTTTACTTTGACTAAAACAGTAAGTAAGAGCAATAAACTTAAGCCAAAATGTGTTTGGTACAAAAAAAGATCACTGACAGAACATGAATGAACATTCTCCGCTTATATATTAACTGTCAGTTTAACAGCAATGACACAAACATTATAACATTTATCAACTCCGCATTAGTCAAAAAACCATGTCTGCGACATACACTATACCTCTTTGTAATACAGCTTATACTGCTGCCTTTTTTAATTGTACAAAATCATGTATACTAATGCTGCTCACCTCACCTGTTAAGTAGATCCATGTTCATAGCAACAACAACAACAAAAATATAGAAATGGTTATGATATGAAGCTGGTTGCATAATCTGGCTAAGAAGATTATGCTGAAAAAATAAATGTGTTGGTGTGACCAGTTAAATCTTTGTAAAAAATCTTTGTTAAAAATCTTTTTGATTTAAAAAAAAATGTAGTTGCTTTTACAGTAAAAACAAATAATACTTAATGTACTTTTTCACTTTATATATTTCTTCACTAAATTTTCCTTTTTTTCAGATAACTTAATCAGCTTTGTACCAAATCATATAAATAAAGTGTCTCATCATGTTTTTTGGTACCTTAATTAAAGGAGATATCCTTTTTGTCTTCATCATCATCATTACTGACAGAACATGTGTACGTGAGTTTCTCAACTTCATGAATATAAACCAAAGTATGGTCACAGCAGGGAGTTAGAAGTGAGTGGATTCCACTGGTACCTCATCAGAGTTAGCAAAGGTGGAGCGGTTCCACCTGGGCGCCATGGACAACGTGGAGGATGAGGACGTGGAGGAGGACTGCTCTCGCACGATCAGCTGGGAGGGGGTGCTGATGTTGTCACGGACCGACTCGTAGCCTTCATTGTAGAAGGCTGCCGGGGTCAAACCCTGGCCGCTGCGGTAGATTCGGTCCTGCGATTTCTTCATCTGGATTCTGTGTCTGAAAAGCAAGTAATGGGGAAAGGTACCTAATTTTGTAAAACTGATTATTTCTCCTTGTCTCTCTTCTGATCATCTTGACTCTGCTTTCTCTCTCTCTCTCTCTCTCCCCCTCCTCTCTCTCTCTCTCCATCCTTGGTTCGCTTATACATACAAACGCATGAATTCTTCTCTCTCTCTCTCTCTCTCTCTCTCTCTCTCTCACACACACACACACACACACAAAAGCATATACATAATACACATATCTATCAATATATGGAAGTATTCTAACTTGGTTATGGATTGCTCAACATTTCTTCTTGTCCAACATTCTTATGAAACAGTTTGTCAATTGATCTTGTGAACATTCTTATGAAATAGTTTAGTGGTTGATTTTGTGGTTATTTGTTCAATTACATGATTACCTTAACATTCTTTATTTAATTTTTCAATGTCTCTCTAAGTTTTGTTTTAATCAGATCTTAACACAACAAATTAAATAGTAGTAGTCAGATCATGGCTGGCTGGATTTTAGTTATTGGTCAGCTTGGTCAGTTTACATGTTGGATGACCATTACTGTAGTACAGACTGACATGCATGAATATGTGTGCTTACTGGTTCAGTGTGCTCAAGACATTCCTTGTTTCATTTGATAGAATGTTTAGATAACTGCTTCTATTTATTCTTCATAGTGTGACTGCATGCCGTGATATTCAGACATATGTGAGGTATATAAACACAAGCAACTTGAACAAACATGCTCACCCACCCATACAAACACCAACACACCCACCCATACATACACCAACACACCCACCCATACATACACACAGCACTCTCCCTTAATCATCAGTTCACACATACTTGCAGTAGCAAATAACGGCGACGAAGACGATAACGATGACAGCCACAACTGAACCGGCTATTCCTCCAGCCACCGCACTGCTCAGCCCTGCCGACACTGAAACATGGAATACATCATTCCCATATGCATTGTTCAATCCTGCCGATACTGAAATGAATACTTCCCTGACATGTCACTGCAGACACTGAAACATGAATACATCATCCATGATGCATGCTCACCTGCGAACTGAAATGGATATTCATTCCATGATGCATGCTCAGCCCTGCCGACACTGAAACATGGAATATATCATTCCCATGATGCATGCTCAGCCCTGCCGACACTGAAACATGGAATATATCATTCCCATGATGCACTGCTCAGCCCTGCCGACACTGAAACATGGAATATATCATTCCCATGATGCACTGCTCAAGCCTGCCGACACTGAAACATGGAATATATCATTCCCATGAGCACTGCTCATCTGCCAACTGAAATGGATTATCATTCCAGATGCATTGCTCAGCCCTGCTGACACTGAAACATGGAATAAGTCATTCCCATGATGCACTACTCAGCCCTGCCGACACTGAAACATGGAATACATCATTCCCACAATGCACTGCTTGCCCTTACATCATTCCCACAATGCACTACTCAGCCCTTCCGACACTGAAACATGGAATATATTATTCCCACAATGCACTGCTCAGTCCTGCTGACACTGAAACATGGAATATATCATTCCCATGATGCATTGCTCAGCCCTGCCGACACTGAAACATGGAATAAGTAATTCCCATAATGCATTGCTCAATCCTGCCGACTCTGAAACATGGAATAAGTCATTCCCATAATGCACTGCTCAATCCTGCCCACTCTGAAACATGGAATAAGTCATTCCCATAATGCACTGCTCAATCCTGCTGATGACTACACACCATTCCAACAGCACACTGCTCAATCCTCTGACACTTAAACAACATGAAATACATCATTCACACAATGCACTGCCCAATCCTGCTGACACTGAAAAAATACAGAATAACACTGTTCACGCAATGTACTTTTTAATCATGCTAACATTAAAATAACATAGTAAAACATCATTCACACAGTTCAGATGACACTCGAATAACATTGTATACATCATGTACACAATGCTGCCAACACTGAAACAACATGGAATACATCATTCCCACAATGCACACCTCATGGAAACAACATGAAATACGTCATAAACACAATGTACTATCCAGCCCTGCTGACCCTGAAACAACCTGGACTACGTCTTTCACACAGTCCAGCCCACATTCACACAACAGGAAATGCATCATTCCAGCTAAGCACTGCTCAACCCTGATGACAATGTAAAACATGGAATACATCATTCATACAGTGCTCAGCTCAATCCTTCTGATACTGAAACAAAACAGATTACATAAATCACACAATCCTGCAGACACTAGTACCATGGAAATGATCATTCACACAATGTACTATTCAATCCTGGCATACTAAACCCATATGGAATACATCATTCACACAATGCACTGTTCAATCCTGGAAATATTGAACCCATATGGAATACATCATTCACACAATGCACTATTCAATCCTGGCAATACTGAACCCATATGGAATACATCATTCACACAATGCACTGTTCAATCCTGGCAATACTGAACCCATATGGAATACATCATTCACACAATGCACTATTCAATCCTGGCAATACTGAACCCATATGGAATACATCATTCACACAATGCACTATTCAATCCTGGCAATACTGAACCCATATGGAATGCATCATTCCCATAATGCACAGCCCAATCCTGCTGACACAGGAACAAACTGAACTCAATCATTCCCACAATGCAATGCTCAATCCTGCTAACACTGAAAATGGAATCCTTCATTCATACAACGGCATTTACTATTTAGGAGTGAAAATATCATTCATGCAATGGCACACACAGTATCATTCATACAATGACATAGAAAGTATATTTCATTATATCAGACACAGTTCAGTAGAGTAAATATTCACTGCATAGACATAAACACAAACATCACAACAAAATGACATGAACAGACACATTACTTTTCATATGAAGTATATTTCGCAGATATGAAATCAACTGAACTATAAGAGCTTTCAGCAATATCATTATTCCTCATTACTCTTATTGATGCAAAGGATGTACAATGTGTGTGTGTGTGTGTGTGTGTGTGTGTGTGTGTGTGTGTGTGTGTGTGTGTGTGTGTGTGTGTGTGTGTGTGCGCGTGTGGACGTTCATGTGTGCATGTGTGTTTCATGTGTGTGTGTGTATGTGTGTGAAAGAAAGAGAGAGAATGAAATCAACTGAAGTACAAGAACTAAGAGCTTTCAGCAAAATCATTATTCATCATTACTCTTATTGATGCAATGGGTGTGCTATGTGTGTGTGTGTGTGTGTGTGTGTGTGTGTGTGTGTGTGTGTGTGTGTGTGTGTGTGTGTGTGTATGTGTGTGTGTGTGCATGTGCGTGTGTTTGTGTTTGTGCACATGCACATTTACATAAGTACATCCACATGTGCATGTATACACAAGTACATGTACCCAGCTTGTGTGTATGCACACGTGTACAGTCCTGTGTACGACTGACTACCAGAGCAACACCACTCACCCAAGTCTTCCTCCTGGCACCTGTCTCCCGCAAAGCCATTCTTGCAGTTACAAAATGGTTCCCCATCCACTCCATAGTCACACACCCCCTCGTTCTCACAGTGATCCCCACACAGATCTGAAACATAATGAACAATGACATGACACCCTCTTCTCTGCGTCACAAAATTCTGCTCACCCATCCTGGTAAAATTACATATGACAACTAAACCAAATGTTTCATGAAAATGGAATAAATAAAAATAGGACAATCATACCAAATATTTAATGAAAAGAAACAAAAAATTATATGACAATTATACCAGATATTTCACATGGAAAAAAAACTTTCGTGTTCACATTCTTCCACAAATCAAGTTTTAGATGATAGCCATGTAAACAAACCTGAAATTGTGACAACACAGAAAACTTATCTCATTCCATGTGTGAAGGAATTCAGAACATACCTACATTATAACACAACAATATCCAAAGATCTTCGTTCACTGTAGACTGACTATTTTACATACTGTCATTCTTTAATTTAAAAAAGACACCCTTATGTAAGATGTGAGACAATCAAGAATTATAAGCATCAATCTGAAAATGCAGAGGCAACCACACGGACAATCAAGTCCATTTTTCACAAAGGACAATGACAACAGCGTTGACATGATATCCTGCTAAACAAAATTCATATTTTATGACAGAGTTGTCAATGCTGCCTGAATTTTTTCATCTTACTACTACTGTGTACAATTTCTTTATTCAGAATAAGAAATAATGACCCCACCAGATCATGTGATTCATGTCACAAAACCATAATTTAAACAACACACACACACACTCCTCTAAAATTTTCATCCAAAATAACCATCACACCACAGCCAACTAAAAAGCTCAACAGCGCCAGGCAAACAAGTTATAGGCCCTGCCACATCCATGAAATTCTCAACCAACCCGTGCAGTTGATGCCGTCTCCGGTGAACCCCGGCAGACACATGCAGTAATAGTCCCGCTCCGTGTCCACGCAGGTGGCATGGTCGTCGCAGTCGTGGGTCCCCATTGAGCACTCGTCCACGGGGCCCGCACGGCACTGCGTCTTGCTGACGGCACCAGGAGCGGCAGTGGTGAGCCCTACGCCGCAGGGGATGCAGTGATCCAGGCCGCGGGAGGGCTGGTAGGTCCCAACAGGGCAGGGCTCACAGCCATTGTCAGGCAGCCAGCGGTGCCCTCGCTCACACACCACTGCACAGCGGAAACATCCCTGCTGATTTTACCAAGACTTAAAAACAGAATGAATAAGATTTATGCTTGAATTACTGTAGGAGCATTGCAAACTGAAGCTTTTTTCCCATCAGTCATTGAACTGAAAATACTGATCAACTCCTCATTCTCTGTTATAAGCACTGGCAACAAAGTAACACATCCAAATCATTACTGATACTTTCCCATGGTTTGTCCCTTGACAATGTGTTGCTGTGGAATTAAATACTTCAACATTTTCATAATGTATAAAAAGGCAAAACTTAGGCCTAAAAATAATACATCAACTCTCTTCAGTTCTTTCCCTTGAATTTTGATTACTGGTGATCGACGGTTTTCTTCCTGGAATTATGGTATTTAAAACAACATTTTTGTTATCTGAAGCAATGTATCACCTAGGAAACCCGAAATAGACACATTCATCACAAAAATATTATTATTTTAGAAATAATGCGCAGAATGTTACGAAAAATTACAAAAAATTCATGCAAAATGCAAAAATTTCAAAAACTGTTGAGAGTTAATAAGTAATCTGCACTCTGTCTTTTCTATACACAAAAATACAAAGTAACATACACACACAAACACACATACATACACAAACACACATGCACGTATGCATGCACACACACAACACACACACACACATGACTTCCACTGATGGAGGATGTACTGACCCACGTCACAGTGGTGCAAGTCAGTGGCGCCCACAGTGGCAGTGGTCCACCCATAGGGGCAGGGCTGACAGATCGGCACGTCCTGACTATCCTGGTAGGAACCCTGCGGGCACGGCTGGCACCGCCCATCCCACTGATCTCCTGGCCCAGCTCACACCATCTGCACGGACGGCATTGCCAAACAGCTCACACACTCTGCACAGGACGGCATTGCCAAACAGCTCACACACATCTGCACAGGACGGCATTGCCAAACACTCACACACATCTGCACAGGACGCATTGCCAAACAGCTCACACACGTCTGCACAGGACAGCATTGCCAAACAGCTCACACACTCTGCACAGGACAGATTGCCAAACAGCTCACACACATCTGCACAGGACAGCATTGCCAAACATCTCAACACATCTGCACAGGACGGCATTGCCAAACAGCTCATACACATCTGCACAGGAGCATTGCCAAACAGCTCACACACATTTGCACAGGAGGCAACTGCCAAACAGCTCACACACATTCTGCACAGGACAGCATTGCCAAACAGCTCACACACATCTGCACAGGACGGCATTGCCAAACAGCTTCACACCATTGCACAGGAAGGCATTGCCAAACAGCTCACACACATCTGCACAGGACGACATTGCCAAACAGCTTACACAACATCTGCACAGGACAGCATTGCCAAACAGCTCACACACATCTGCACAGGACGGCATTGCAAAAAGGTCACACACATCTGCACAGGATGCCATTGCCAAACAGCTCACACACATTTGCACAGGACGACATTGCCAAACAGCTCACACACATCTGCACAGGACAGCATTGCCAAACAGCTCACAAACATCTGCACAGGACGGCATTGCCAAACAGCTCACACACATCTGCACAGGACGGCATTGTCAAACAGCTCACACACATCTGCACAGGACGACATTGCCAAACATCTCACACACATCTGCACAGGACCGCATTGCCAAACAACTCATCACATCTGCACATGATGACATTGCCAAACAGCTCACACACATCTGCACAGGAAAGCATTGCCAAACAGCTCACACACATCTGCACAGGTAGGCACTGCCAAACAGCTCACACACATCTGCACAGGACGGCATTGCCAAACAGCTCACACACATCTGCACAGGACAGCATTGCCAAACAGCTCACACACATCTGCACAGGACGGCATTGCAAAAAAGGTCACACACATCTGCACAGGATGCCATTGCCAAACAGCTCACACCATCTGCACAGGACAGCATTGCCAAACAGCTCACACACATCTGCACAGGACAGCATTGCCAAACAGCTCACACACATCTGCACAGGACGGCATTGCCAAACAGCTCACACATCTGCACAGGACGGCATTGCCAAACAGCTCACACACATCTGCACAGGACGACATTGCCAAACATCTCACACACATCTGCACAGGATGGCACTGCCAAACAGCTCATACACATCTGCACAGGATGACATTGCCAAACAGCTCACACACATCTGCACAGGAAGGCATTGCCAAACAGCTCACACACATCTGCACAGGAAGGCACTGCCAAACAGCTCACACATATCTGCACAGGACGGCATTGTCAAACAGCTCACACACATCTGCACAGGACGGCACTGCCAAACAGCTCACACACATCTGCACAGGACGGCATTGCCAAACAGCTCACACACATCTGCACAGGACAGCATTGCCAAACAGCTCACACACATCTGCACAGGACGGCATTGCCAAACAGCTCACACACATCTGCACAGGACGGCATTGCCAAACATCTCATACACATCTGCACAGGACGGCATTGCCAAACAGCTCACACATATCTGCACAGGATGGCATTGCCAAACAGCTCACACACATCTGCACAGGACGACATTGCCAAACAGCTCACAAACATCTGCACAGGACGGCATTGCCAAACAGCTCACACACATCTGCACAGGACGCCACTGCCAAACAGCTCACACACATCTGCACAGGATGGCATTGCCAAACACCTCACACACATCTGCACAGGAAGGCATTGCCAAACATCTCACACACATCTGCACAGGACGGCACTGCCAAACAGCTCACACATATCTGCACAGGATGGCATTGCCAAACAGCTCACACATATCTGCACAGGATGGCATTGCCAAACAGCTCACACACATCTGCACAGGACGGCATTGCCAAACAGCTCACACACATCTGCACAGGACGCCACTGCCAAACAGCTCACACACATCTGCACAGGATGCCACTGCCAAACAGCTCACACACATCTGCACAGGACGGCATTGCCAAACAGCTCAACACATCTGCACAGGACGGCATTGCCAAACATCTCATACACATCTGCACAGGACGGCATTGCCAAACAGCTCACACACATCTGCACAGGATGCCACTGCCAAACAGCTCACACACATCTGCACAGGACGGCATTGCCAAACAGCTCACACACATCTGCACAGGACGGCATTGCCAAACATCTCATACACATCTGCACAGGACGGCATTGCCAAACCGCTCACACATATCTGCACAGGATGGCATTGCCAAACAGCTCACACACATCTGCACAGGACGACATTGCCAAACAGCTCACAAACATCTGCACAGGACGGCATTGTCAAACAGCTCACACACGTCTGCACAGGACGCCACTGCCAAACAGCTCACACACATCTGCACAGGACGGCATTGCCAAACACTCACACACATCTGTACAGGACGGCATTGCCAAACATCTCACACACATCTGCACAGCCAAACAGCTCACACATACCTGCACAGGATGGCATTGCCAAACAGCTCACACACATCTGCACAGGAAGGCATTGCCAAACAGCTCACACACATCTGCACAGGACGGCATTGCCAAACAGCTCACACACATCTGCACAGGACGCCACTGCCAAACAGCTCACACACATCTGCACAGGATGCCACTGCCAAACAGCTCACACACATCTGCACAGGACGGCATTGCCAAACAGCTCACACACATCTGCACAGGACGGCATTGCCAAACAGCTCACACACATCTGCACAGGACGGCATTGCCAAATAGCTCACACACATCTGCACAGGACGGCATTGCCGAACAGCTCACACACATCTGTTCAGGATGCCACTGCCAAACCGCTCACACACATCTGCAAAGGACGGCATTGCCAAACCGCTCACACACATCTGCACAGGACGGCATTGCCAAACCGCTCACACACATCTGCACAGGACGGCATTGCCAAACAGCTCACACACATCTGCACATAATGACATTGCCAAACAGCTCACACACATCTGCACAGGACAGCATTGCCAAAAATCTCACACACATCTGCACAGGACGGCACTGCCAAACTGCTCACACACATCTGCAAAGGACGGCATTGCCAAACAGCTCACACACATCTGCACAGGACAGCATTGCCAAAAATCTCACACACATCTGCACAGGACGGCACTGCCAAACTGCTCACACACATCTGCAAAGGACGGCATTGCCAAACCACTCACACACATCTGCACAGGACGGCATTGCCAAACAGCTCACACACATCTGCACAGGACAGCATTGCCAAACAGCTCACACACATCTGCACAGGACGGCATTTCCAAAAATCTCACGCACATCTGCACAGGACGACATTGCCAAACAGCTCACACACATCTGCACAGCATGACATTGCCAAACAGCTCACACACATCTGCACAGGACGGCATTGCCAAACAGCTGGAGAGAAGTTTCAGAGCGAGGTGACAGCAGGCAGAAATTTAAACAAAATCAAAGAAAAAATTGTTATTCCACCAATCGAAAGAAACAAACAAATTTCAAGAAAAATTTGGCATGTTTCAACCTCTTTAGTGTGAAGTTTCAGAGCAAAATGATAGCAGGCAGAAATTTAAACAAACTCAAAAGAAAAATTGTTATTCCACCATCGAAAGAAACAAACAAATTTCAAGAAAAATATGGCGCATTTCAACCTCTTTGTCTTCTTAACATTTAAGACAATGAAAATGAAGAAAAAGAAGAAGAAAATGAAAAAAATTTGTTTTCATTGTGTTGAATGTTGTTTGTCTTGCCCGAAGAAGATAAAAGATGTCAAAACGTGTTGTGTTTGTCTGCTAATTGGGCCAAACTGGCCTCTTCCGAAAGTTGGGGTTGGGATTTTATGTGTGTGCAAGATGTTATGCGTACGTTCACACACAGAACCTCGGTTTATAGTCTCATTCGCAGGACTGTATGGGGAATGGAGTCAGAACTAATGCTGACTCCAAAGGAAAAATCCCCCTGTACCGAAACGACCTGGCGGAGATTCGAACCCGCAACCCTACAGATGGGAAAGCTGCCTGAGTTTCTGTTTTATTCCCCTGCGCCCTGAAGAGAAGTTAACAGAGGTCGGCTAAGGAATGAGGTCAGGTGTGACAGACGTGTCAGAGAGGAAGACCATAATGACAATGAAGATGGATCTGCCAGGAATGAAGATGGTTTATGATGACTGGACTTTTCAGTTTCATCAAGGTGTCACTGCATGCTGCCCGGTCAATATACACCTACACCACATCATTGAGCCATGAGAACACCGTGCATGGGGTGTACAGCTGGATGACGATATAAATCTGTCACTAAAAAAGAAAGGATCTGAGAAGAGTATCTAATGAACAAGACTTGGCCAATGTCTGACCAGCACATTAACCCAGTACTCATGAATAGTCAACCTTCAACCCCTCACTGTAGAGAGTCTGGCCATGGCAGCCAGGGGAAGGGGGAATCACCAGAAGAACAAGTGTGACTGTGGTGGATGTTGATAGTGTTGGTAAAAAGCACTCTCCTCAGCAGGGTGAGAGATATATTCATACTTTGTGATGCTTCAGATAGTTGTTTTGCATGAATGTACAAAGTGGGACACTTTAACTGCCTTTAGCTTTATCATTGATAGTGTATGAGCTTACATCATTCAGTTTCAATTGCTTCTCGATCCTCTAGTAACTTTGATCATCATCAGTGTTGTTATTATCATCTATTCATGGTAAAAGGAATGCTCAGCACTCACTCCCACAATCTTCGGCAGCTGTGGCTCCAGGTCGCTGAGTGCTCTGCCCCACAGGACAGTTGAGACATGAGGTCTGTCCCATGTCATTCTGGTACTGACCCCGTGGACATAACCCACATCTCTGTGAGGACAGGTGGTAGTAACTGCCCGCTGGGCACACCTCTGGTCAGATAACACAACAGACACACTTTCAATTATCACTACAAGACTGATGGCAAAACTACATCTACACATATTTCACCTGAAACAAAGCTGGAACCAAGAAAGATAAATCATTAAAGTCCAAAAGATTGACTGGGAAAATGAAGGAAGATAAGTCCGAAAGATAGATTGGGAAAAGGAAGGAAGATAAGTCCGAAAGATAGATTGGGAAAAGGAAGGAAGATGAGAACAGAAAGATAAAGAAACACTAATACAAAGGTCGGAAAGATGCATGATGCAATAATATACACAAGCAGTCCTATTTCTTTTTTAAATCAATGTTTCTTATAAACATACTGTGAACAAAGGCTGCAAATGAAAATGATGATTACACTCATGATAAAAAAAAAAAAATCAAGATGAAAGGAAAAAACAACATGAAAATGCTGTTCAGAGTTATGTGACCCAAAGCTCACCAAACAGAAATGACAACTGAAGTAAGGGAAGTCACTCCGGGTGTCTGATTAATACTGCAGTAATCTGAGGGTTGGATTTTGCTCATTTTGTCCCATTTGTAGAGGAAAGTTTTTACCCAGTGTGAGTAAGGCACATTTTGGACAGGTATGTATGAGAACATGACATATAAATCAACAGTAAGACAGTATCAAAGTCATGAGAAAAAAAGCATGAAAATACTTATTCCAAATTATTTACAGTGATATCTTACCATCCTTATCTCAAATGTTTTCAACACATGCATACGCTTTGAGCCTAAACACAGTGTGGGCAAACTGCTCCTACCAAAACAGGCCTCAGA